>CM035143.1:114056530-115256530 GCA_020205605.1 Panax ginseng | reverse complement strand
ATACACGTCTTGGCGTTTGGTATCGGAAAACTACAACCCCTTTATATGCTGCCCTTGGTATGCCATCCTGAAGGAGTGTTATTTTGGGGAAAGAAATGCATAAATATAATATTAAACAATATCTACTTCAGGGAACAGACCTACATGCATGTGTACAAAAAGCATAAGCAGTGGAAAACTTTGGTTAGTAAATCGAAATTATTCAAAATGCATAATTTTCTGCGTCTTGCAAAGAGTGTGCAAGTGAATCTAGGTCAGATTTGTGAGAAAGAGGGGAGAAAGAGAGACTGCCTATAAATACAGGAATAATTTTCATACTAGCATTTTTTAGGAAAATGATGAGAAAATGGAGACCTGTGTTTACAAACTAGAGAAACAAATAGTTCGGGGTATTCCAATTAAAAGACCATATTTTGACAATGCAAGAGGACAAATCCTAGGCTCCTAGCTTCAACCAAAAACAATTAAATATAATCATCCTGTGTTGATTCATAAGAAAATATTCTCGGACAAATGGATATTACCTTCCATTCTTCAAAAATGCCAAACTGAGCTGCTACGTTTTCAAATTCTGCCTGGTCTCTGTACTGAATACGCACATCACCGTCTATATTATATGCCTTAAGAACAGCATCAATTCCACTGACAGGTCTTGCATTTTTTACCATGTCAGCAAAGTGCTTAACATACTTGTCCTATAATATGTAAATACCGTTAGTTGACAACAAATGTCTGGAATGCTGAGTGGTACTCTCTTTAAAAATTTCTTTTATTGTAAGGTGAACTTTTACTTCCGAAATGTATATTATACCTTCATTAGGTAGCTCAAATTCATTGACTTCCAATCAACCTTTCAAAACAGAAACAAAACTTATTTACATTGTAAGAGAAATGCAGAACCAAAAGGATAATGGTTAAAGTGAAATTTTTGCATACCTGGACATCATTCAGCTTAATAGGCTCCAGATATTTTTGGAAAAACTGACCCAAACTAGAACCCTGCAAGAAACTGAATAAGGGTCCAAAAAGAATTTTTTTAAAGGAAACAATTTTTTTGTGGAGAAAAAGGATTTATATATAAACAGGGATCTTAACCAAGACCATTACTACAGCAGCATCCAAAAGGAAACTATAGCCACAAGGATAAGTTAGTGTTATTATTCCTGATGAAGACTGATGCAATTTCCAAATAATTTTCTCTAACTGCACATGAATGAGAGAAAATATATACCTCTTTGTTGAGTGCTAAATAACAACCTAAATGAGTAGATTCCCAAACTTTAGTTAGACTGAGTGTACACAAAAAATAGGGTAGAGTGTCTACATTTGAGTGAGCAAACTTGTACAAGCACATCTGCATGTGTGTGTGTATGTGTGTGAGAGAGAGAGAGAGAGACTTTGTATTATGATGTATGAAAAGCAGAAATTTCTACATATGTAAACCAAGTACATTTGTTATTTCAAGGAATAAGGAACAATTCATGAGGAGATGAGCAGCATAAAAAATCAAGCTGGGGTGTAGTTGAACAAGTAATACCCTGAAAAAGGTTCGGATATACATACATGCTCACCGAAATTATATGTTCTGCACACTTCTGGGCGAATAAATTGTCGTCCTCTATGATTCTCTTTCAATCTCAACCAATCATCCCAGTAAGTATATATATTGTTAAAGAATTTGCTTATGATGGATCAGATAAATGAATAGAAATATCTGTAGGTATGAATTAGAAATTAAATACAATAGTTAACAAGGATATGCCTTCGGCCACTTTGGAGATAGTTCATTCCACGTAGATTTAGAGAGCATCCATCCAAGGCCAGGAAAAAAATCTGAGCGGTAAAGTGCATCTGCATAGTATTTATTTAGCATATCAGATAACAGTTTTCGAAGTTTTGAGGAATCAAACTATTGATAACCTTTCCACCAGGATTATATAGACATAGATGTTATTAATATTCAAAGACAAAGGTGTATAGACTCAGACCAGACTTAAGCATCCCATAAATGTAACTGGATGGGACAGGCATATTATGTCAGGGGCAAGGCTAGAGGAGATTCAGTTATGATCTCCTCAAGGGAATAGAGACAGGATCAATATTTGAGAATATGAGTCTAAAATGGCTGTCTATTTTATGGCTGCTAGTGAGGGTCGATATAGCATCAATTGAAAGTGGCACAGGGAGTCAGCAGGAAGAAAGGATTAAGTCAATTAAATGCGCTTACATGTTCAAGAAAAAAAAAAGAAATTGACAAGAAAGCTCAATACCATAAAAAGTACACTTGTGAGAGGTTAGAGGTGGCTCCAACAAAAGCAGGCAAATAAGTGAAACCATGCCTACACAAGGTACCAAATAACAAAAGGTGATATGGATCATGTAAAAAATGCTACAAGGGTGAAATAGGGAGCAGATGGACTATTGAGAAGGTGGCCCATATACAATGTTGACCGGTTTGACCAAAATCGAGAAGGACCACTTGTTGAGTAAAGTGAAAAAATTGCAAATTAGTATTTCGAAACCAATTATAAATTGGATCTTATAACCATCCCCTACTAGAGTCGTTGGTTAATGAACAGACAAATCTGGGAAACTCTTTTGCAACTTGAATATGGTAAAATCATAATCCAAAAATGAATTTATCCTACATTTCATCCAAATAAGTAATTATGTGCTTTGAAGGAGCACCGGAGGGAATAGTCACAATAGAGCTTAATAGTAATTGGAAACAGTTAAATTTTAAATGATTGTCAATATGCAATTATGCATGTTTTGCTGTTAGCTTAATTTGGTTCAATGTATAAAATTGCACGGAAACAAGATTGAAGAAACTTACAAGGGTCATGCACGAACTGCTTTTGTCCATTGTCGTTCCACGAGGAAATAGCTAAAATGGATCTGTCACATTTTCGACCCAACAAAGTGCATAACCACATTCAGAGTTTGTCAACTGTTGGTATTAAACTTCCAAAGAATGAAATGTTGCTAAAATGTGCTTGAATAATTGAAATTCACAAACAAGGCTTACTTATCACTATCAAGGAGTGCAGCTCCAGCTTCAAAATAGTCAAAAAAATCAGGAGCAATTTCCATATCATCTGCATTCCATGCACAACATTTTTCAGCAAATTGTTAGAGTGAAAAGAGGAGAGATGAGAGTGAAATCATTCAAAAAGTTGTGCCTTCAAGTATGATAACCCGGCTAAAGTTGTGCTCATTAAACAGTTGACCCAATGCCCACTTGTAATGACCTAGAAAAGAAAGAATAGTGGTTTACTGGTGTCAGTTTGCAAAGAAACTATATTCAAGGAAAAAAGAAGTAAAAGAAGGAAGAGAACAAGGAGTTGAGAGCGCAGGGGGAACCAATCCTTACGTGCAATCTTGTAGTATGCAATAATCTCTCCTGGATGTTCAGTATGCACAGGTTCATAATCCAAGTGCTGCAATGAATATGCATATATTGATATTCTAAATATCTAAAATTGAAAAGCACATCAGTTGAGCTAAACAGAGAAAGAAATTTCTCAATCTCTACCAACCAAAAGCATATTGAAACTTCAAACCTTGTGCCATGTTCTTTGCAATCAAGTACCTTTTAACAAACACGTATATACAAGGTCCAAATATCAGAAATCATTGTTTTGCCCAAATGTATACGCAAGTTATATTTACTAAATTTGAAGTACAATGATTATATATAAAGTTTTTCTTTCTTATCAATATATATATGTCAAGTTTTTGTTTCAGAGGTCTCCTTGAAGCATATAGCAAGGAAGAAATAGTAGGGCTCTTTTCTGTAAACTTTTGTAGTTCTTGACTGAAGAATCTTTGTCAGGCTCTTTTCTTCTTTCAGTATTTTAGGAAAGCTTTGGGTTGGGTACAGTTAAGATGATTTTACACATTTCAACAACCCCGATAATCACCCTGTTAAGGTATTTTTAATATTCTAATTTTTATCTTTCAATCAAAAATATTTGTAGGAAGGTACAGGAATTCCATAGAACTAGCAGCTAATGAGAGAACTTGTTTATCTATGCTAAAGGAAGTGGCACCTCTGATACAACTAGTCCATCTTAAACAGGATTTGATGAGTAAATTATTGCAAGAACAACGAGTACAGCAGCACTTGAAAATCCAAGTAATGAATGGCTGAGCTGACACGGAAAGGCCAAACCACAATTCTAATTATCAGCAGGTTACATACCTGCATGTACGTTAGCTGATCATAACTCATAGCCTTCCTTCTAACATCAAGATTGGATCCATCCTTTCGAGAAGAAAAGGAAG
Source organism: Panax ginseng (assembly GCA_020205605.1). Lineage (NCBI taxonomy): Eukaryota > Viridiplantae > Streptophyta > Magnoliopsida > Apiales > Araliaceae > Panax > Panax ginseng. The sequence continues at coordinate 115,252,243 of CM035143.1, read as the reverse complement.
GTACAAAATTTAGTTGCCATCAACCTCGGTCTCAATGTATAAATATCGCCTAGATAGAGGAGACAACCTAATTTAGATGAGTACCTGGGATACAAAAAGCGGATACTTTGATGCAACAGATTTTTGGTATCTGGAAAAGTTGAAGTATCATGAAGGCTGAGTCAGCTGAATTTATAAACTTAACAAAAAGCGTAATATTAGGAACTGCAAAAGACATACTTTAGGATAGATTTAATAGTCCTTTCTAAATAATCAGCACGATTACAAGCCATAACCACAACTGCTGCCACTGGCACCTAATAAATAAAGTTGAACCATGGAATGATTAAAATGACAGCACAGAAGCACGAAATATGGGATAATAACATATATACAAATATCAAAATCTCTCTAAACCATCTCAACCTGCACTTCCCCAATCATCTTTCTAAGCCCTTTCCCTGCAACACAAAAAAATAACCATCAAACTTCACATGCATGGGTCATTTATGCATTTATATAAAGTATAAACACTTCTCTGTATGTTGGGAGTAGGAGATATGTGTGTGTTTGAAGAGAGCAAGTCAAGAGATGTCAAGCACAGAAGTCCTAGAAGTCCGACATAAAAAAGACTGCAGCAATTCTAACAGATGATGGAGCTATCATAGAAATGCAATCAATGTTCTGCTTCCTCCTAGGCGAAATCAGTCAAAAGAATTCCTAAGAAAAGACTACAAATATGAATCTACAATAATGGCTAAGAATGGCATAGTGAAGGATTTTTTAAGCTCTATAATGCTTGAAATGAATTTGTTACAACTTATAAGATTGTTTTTCTGGTAATTTTTCATGTATAATTAAGAATATTTATATAAAGTATATGCTTACTTATCAACCAAAAAAGTATATACAAATATATAATAATTAATTAATTAAGACCACTTAGGAAAACACTTAGCAGTGCCTAGGCGGCCTAGACACTGGGGGCGCTTAGGGGCCACCACTTTAGAACACTGAATCGTAACAATATTAATTTAAAAGTCAGGGAAATCATCTGGAAGGATTTTTGCCATAGATTTTTGAGATTTGTCTAACAACCATCTATTTATTTTTATCTTCTAAAAGACAAATACATCTGATCCACAGGAGGAGCACTGATTGGAGCATGCAGGTATCAAACAAAAAGACCAGCACAGACATTTAGAAATCTGAAGGATATAGGATTCCTAGCCTTCTCATTTTGAATTTACCTCCTGTAGCAACTTGATGATGTCAAGACTCCTTGTAGAAGACCCATTTACCTTTCCTTCAACTAGCAAGTAATTTTATATAAGGCAACAAGTTCAGGGGAGGAACTACACTATAGAGTGGACTGTGTAGGACCATTGTCCCTCCAACATTTTTTCAAACCTTCACTTTTCATAGTAAATTTTCAAAATGATACCCCCAATTTTAAAATTTTGATACCTCTTGGTCATAATTTAGTCAAAAGAAATAGCATAACTTATAAAATAGTCAAAAATAATAAACCTACTTTTCCAAAAAAAACAATGCCTAATTTAAATTTATGTTAATGCCAGAATTGTTGAGGGTCCCCCATTTTAAGAAGTCTTGCTCTCTCAAACTTTTGGATCAAAGAAAATAATATAGAGAACCAGTAATACTTGGGCAGGAGCTGTTTTATCAACCATAAATATTAAAGTTCACTGATCTTATATAGAATTACATGTTCCTATACCCACTAAACAGGCAGGGGATGCAGATTGTACAAAGTCAATCATAGAAAAGCACAAACAATAGAAGTTCAATAATTGTAGTTAATAGGAATATCAAACAGCCGAACGACAATTTGAACTCAAGAGAATGCTGCAATATCACTTGGTCTCCGGGACCCTTAATATTTCATTTCATATGACTTCTTTGGAATTAAGAACTTAAAATGCACCCACGGATTACTAATCCATATCAATCCATCCAAACCTATGTTCAACCTTCCACAAGGAAACTAAATTACTAAAATGTAACCTTCCACTCTATAGTTTTTTGGACAACTGAAAATAGATTACAAATAAAAGTAAAAGGAAATAGAAAAGAGGTAAGAATGATCATGTACTATAGATTAAAAGGAAATAGAAAAGAAGTAAGAATGATCATGTACTACAATCTTTTGATATAAGTGGTTGCTGTTCCAATACACAAACAAGGTGGGTTGGCTCCTTTTCAACCAAAGTTCTTCTGGCTTACACACATTCATCAAGAAGGCGACAAGGATAATATCCCCTAATATATGATTGATCTTTTAGAAGTTTTAAAGGTCCGAGAAAACATTTCAATCTAAAATTCCCTTTCTCTCCTACAATTTTTATTAAATAGCCCAAAACATTCTTGGCAGCAGTTACTTGTGTGGAGCTTTAATCTGAAAAGATAACAACATTTGGAAGATGTACAAGTAAATGCAGCTGAAGCACATGAAAGCTTTTTACAACTATAGAAAGTACAGTTACTGAAGGTATTCCACTATATGACATCCTTACCAAATACACAATCATAGATAGACTGACTTGTTAAAAAATCTCAAAAAAACATATGGTTCAAGGATAAACCTAGGGAAAAGTTGCATTACAGCTGGGACTTACTTTCAAGATCCTGAACAAGAACCCTCAATTGTCTGCACTTTTCGTCCTGACGTTTCTTTTCTTCTGAAATAACAAGGCCTTAGTTGTGAATGGCAGATAACTACTTAATTCGACTAAGAAATGAAAGCAACATTTAATAATAAAATAAAAATAACTGAATGTTAATGTGTTTTGGGTCAGTAACAGATGTCAATATTAGGAGAAAAAGACTAGGGGAAGCAAATTTGTAAAAAAGAAATGCAATTTTTCTCCAAATTCAGCGAAAAGAGCTTAAAAGATGCCGTTTTAGTTTTCTCTAATTTTTAATTAAGAAAATAATTCTATTAGAGGCTCAAGAAGGTGGCGAACCCGAGCACACATGCAGTAACAAAGCATAAGAGAAATAGAAGGCAAACTATTGAAAGTAATATGCACACAAGCCAATCATGTTTGATGATAAAGCATATACTTTGTAACAATCTTATTCATTTATTAATAAAAAGTATTAATTTATTAAAGGCTTTTAATTATCTACATGATGCTGTTTTATAATATGTAATAAACCCATAGTTTTAAACAATGCTTTTAGAATAATGATGATGATCATTCTAATGAGATCTAAATTCTTAAAAAGCTTAAAACTAAAATAGTTTTCAATCGTTGGATTACTAAATCGGGGATTAGTGAATCCGGATAGATTTATACATACATTGCTTGCTCATTAGATGAGGATGATTGATCTCATGATCATTTGTGTGGAGACACTAAAGCAAGTATGTAGGTGCTTATTGGAGAATAAATACACTGAACGTGGCTCGCTAAGGAATACCTAATGGAGTTTTACTTGTCTGTCAATAGGAATTCCTGTAGTGATAGTAGTACAAGTGATCCTTGGACTTGAAATAATTATAGTATCTTGTGTATGATGAGTTATACTTTGACTTATTCCTTAAGACCCTTAGGGTATATCAAAGGGTATGCTTGGGTATAATAAGTTGTACATGGAGATAATGTATAATCAATAAAGAATCTACCGCTTCTAGTAAAAGAAGAGAAATGTCATATGTGATTTGATAAATAACAACCCAGTAGTCCTTGGCCAGGACAGAATGAAATTAGAAAGGAGTTTCTAATTTGCATTATTTGGAGTTGTGCATTTAAGAGTTTAAATACATATAATTAAATAAAATAAGACTTGACAGTAATTCCATGTCTTATATTATTGAATTGTACGGTAACTATTTACTCAAAGGTTCTTTTATGATTAATGTTGAAATCTATATTATCTGGAAAGTCGTTGATCACTAAGGACGCTTATCTTTATTGTAGAATAAATATTATTTATTTAAATAAATTAATAGTTTAATTTATTTATTTAAATAAGATTAGAATTGTTCTAATTGATTTATTCACAACCGGTTTAATATGAAGAACCTAAAGGGTCACACCATAAAAGGAAGAATAATTATTTAAGAAGTTAATCGCATAATCGTAATAATATGTTAAGTGTATTTAATTTAATCTATAGTGATAGGTAAATTAAATATCTTAATATTTATTATCTAATATTTTGGAAATATTAAATATAAATTAATAAGTCTTATTAATATTATTACAATTATTATTATTTTAATTTCTAAAAGAGTTTGGGAATTAATTTAATATAAGTACTCTCATTTATTCCTAATAAAATTAGGAGGCAAATTAATTAAAAGAATTTAATTAATTATCCTAATAAGATTAGGAGCCTAATTAATTAAAGTAGTTTAATTAATTAAATAATACCCTATTTTAATAATATTAAAAGGGTTAATTGATATCTTTATAAGAGGGGTCTTATATCAGATATCAAGAGACGTGATTCTAATTGTCTACAAAGATAGAAAACTAAGATTTAGCCAACCACCCTCCTTGAATCTTTCTTTTACCTTCATGGATCACCTCTAGAGGCCAAACACTTGGGTGGCCAAAGGAAGGAATCAAACCCGGTAGATTCAAGTTGAACGCGAAAAGGATTGGAGGTAAACTTGTACCTGAGGAAGCTCGAATCTTCAAAGGTATAATTCTTGTTCTTCATTTTTTCGTTTAATTAATAATTGTGCATAAAGGATGATCCGGGTATATAGTTTGTAAAATTTTAAAACTCTGATTTTTCATGCTTCCGCTTAGTTTGTGCAATTTAATTGCGTCCATGAATCTTACAAACCTAACAACCACGCCTCAGACAAAACCACTTCTTTGCAAAAAACCTCCAAAAGATACCAACACTAAGTTCCTATGCAAACTCTCCCAAAAACTTTACAAAATGCACAATAGAAACCAGGAAACGCCTAATTACGCCAAAGCAAAGGAGGTTTGGGAAAAGAAAATGGATGTGGGACATCGGCCTCACTCTCCCTTCACAACAGCGCCTATTTTGTTCCTTCCACATTGTCCACTAAACATTGTGAGGCACTAAATCTCACCGCCTAACCCTGTCATCTATGAAGCAAATACTTCTCGGTTATCGACGTATCCGTATTTTATACATGTCAAGCACCGACACTCTACGGATACTTATGAATACGTATCACCTACTCTAGCCAGCACTTTTTAGAACATTGCTCAAAACAGACTTGATTGAGAAATACACGAACCTTGTAGGGCCACAATTTGTCCTTGTTGCACGCTTATTTGATCAATTAGTAACCGCATCTGACTTGTACAATGATTTTCTGCTTCCACCTGTTTAATCCAATGTGCGACTATATGCTAAGTACTGCAGAAAAAGGTACATCTACTAATGGTAAAAGTTTGAAGACAAATAAAACCCATGAAACTTACAAGCTCTTACACACAAAAATTAAGTTTATGTTTTGCAGATAATTATAAACCCCCCTTCCCCCTTAACTTCAATCTACTAAAAAATCCATTAAAAGACAGCGCATCAACTTAATCAACTCAACAATGCCTTTTATCCCACCCTAGTTGGGGTACACTGCAAATGAAACGCATGAAAAAGTTGGAAAGACCATAAGGCAATAAATAAATAAAGAGAAAAGAAGAAAAATAATAACAATAATAAACAAAATGATAAAACTGAAAGACATAAGAAAACGAATAAAACAACAAAAGTACAGTAAGAGGAAAAAATGGAAAACAAAAGGAAAATAGGTGGGGGTAAAAGGAAAAACAAAAGGCAATAAACTTCTCTTATTATCCATCTCAAGAAAAAGTGACATATTTAGACCACAATAAATCCATTGGTTACTTAACCCATTCCGAAATCGTAATATATTTACATAGTTTGTTATCAATAATTGTAGCAAGATGGCAGATCAAAAATTTACTATACATAAATGTTGACATGAACAAAACAAATGAAAAAGGCAAGACTTACCGCAGCAGTAATTCGATCCGCATATTCAGATTGTGTGGCAAAAAGCCGCATCTGTGGGAGAATAAGTAGCAGGAAGATTAAAGATAATCTCATCCACATTAATTACATGTAACTCATACAATATATGCATGATTGTGGATAATAATATAAAACTATGAGTTTCTGCATTGTCATTGCCAATTGTGTATTATTTAAGGTCCTTAATGGCAATACGCGGACATAGCCTGCTTTCATGCTATGCCTTTGTCAAAAACCAGTTCTATTGAGAAAAACAATGTTAATTATGAAACCAAGAATCCATGGGCAGACCCAAATAGGGGCGGGGGTGCAAGTGAACCCCGCTTTAATTTCAAATACTTTTGTTGGTATAAGGTAATAAAGGCAGTTTTTTACAAAAATAAATAAATATGACCGCTACTAACTGAAATTGTAACATCAGACTGACATTGACAACTTAACCTAAGTTATCACTCAATTTTTTCTCCTAAATATTAATCTCAAGTCCTTCTCTAGTCTTTAAACAAATAACACCTCTTCATTTCTAATTCTCTCGAATCTCATTGAAAGGCCAAATCCTTAAACGTAAATAAACTCTTAACTATTTTTTCTTTTTAAATTTATATGTTGTGTTTAATTTACTTTATGTTATTGAATGTGAATCCATTACTTTTAAGAGCCACTTTGTTACTCTTTCAGTTTACTTTTTATAATTATATGTTGTGTTAATTTATTTTTCTTTGTTTAATTTTTTTAACAGTTATATGTTGTGTTATTTTGATTTTAATTGTTTAAATCAATTGGTTAGTAGAGATACTTGAGGACTTCTGCTTAATTGTTTTTATCACATGGTTGATTGGGGACAAGTGTTTAATTGTTTATATTCATTTATTTGGCTGAGAGCTTTTCTTGCGGATTTGTATTTGATAGTTTGATTGCGCTCCTTCAAGATTTTGTTTGATTTTATTATTTTAATTTTAAAATAATCTTTCTTAATAATTTTAATGTATATTTTAATATATTAAACCTTGCCCCTCTTATCAAAAATTCCTGCATCAGTCACCGCAAGAATCTCGCACCACTGTACCTATCAGCTATGAAGTTTGGGGAGAGTTTTTGGACTATACGACACAAATGCACGAAATTGCAACATTTTTAGTTTTCATGCAATGGAATACCAATGTCTAGCAATATTTTGTATCATCTAGATTGAAGATTTGGAGTTGAAATGAAACTAAGCATTACAGAGAATGTAGGACGTTCATCACATCTCTCATTTAGAAAGAAAAGAAGAAGAAAAAAAATTAGAAGCATGAAGAATATTTAACAGTTGAATCTTTTAATGATAATATAATTATAATAAATAAATAGCATATCCCAAACGCAAACCTTAACTGAAAGACTCCTTTTAGGGAGTAACCGAGGGGATATTGCATAGGAATAATAACGCACAAGGAGATTAGGGCTTGAAGCAATGAAATGACAGAAAAGAACTAGTGAAATAATGGAGTTTACCTGGATGTAGAAGAATGCTAGTGCCGCGACGACGAGTAGGTACCGATAATCGCAGCAGCATGAGGACGACGATGATGGTGTCCATTTCCCCATTACTCTCTTTTCCTTTTTATTCAATTCTGGGATGGGGGAAGAAATCAAAATCAAAATCAAAATCAAAATCAAGATCAAAACGAAAATGAATCTGCTAATTGCTAAACTAAATAAAACTTGTTTTGGATGAATTCGCAGAAAAGTGATTGCTTATTCATGTTCGTAATTTGGGACTGCATACAGCAGCTGTGAAAGAGTCCGGTCCGGTCCGGTCCGGTCCGGTCAGGTCATATGATTCATCAAGTCAATGAGCTGTTGGCAATTATGAACGGGCCGGGTCATAACAATCTCTTGCGATTTGAGAAGGGGTATATATGTATGGATTCTTTACAAAAATATACAACAATTAAAAAGTAATTAAACTATTAGTGCATCAAAAAATAATTACAAAAATAATATACTTTCCCATATTTATTTATAATATTAGTGCAATTAGGATTTCTTAATTTAGGGAATTAGTATAGGATTCAATTCATAATAATAAGGAAACCTAAAATCAAGGAGAAATAACTGTCATAATTAATAATTCAAATTCAAATATCTTGGATCTAACAACAAAAACAAATTCAAAAATAATAATTCAAATTCAAATAATCAAAGTTTGGCAACGTCATCTTCCTCCTCCCCTTCGCCGGTGAGACCCAATTTCATGTCCAAAAGAAAATAAGAACACTGCATAAGAAATAGAGAGATAAGAGAGTGATGTGTAATGTAATGTTGATAACCAAACCTTCTTAAAAAAGTAACCAAACCTTGGTATAAAGGTAACTAAACCTTTATACCAAGGTAACCAATTTATCTCCACACCTACAGTATGAATTGGTTACCTTGGTCTGAAAGTTTGGCAACCAACTACATGAAGGTTTGGCTACCAACTGCATCACATTCAAAATAATTGGTAACTTAATAAAACTGAATTAGTTACCTTGGAAACCCACTGCAATATAAAAAAACTGAAGGTGTGGAAGTGGATCAATATATTCTCCACGGCGTGATGATGATTGTCGTGTTGGTAGTCGCAGAGGCTACAGTGGTCGTGGTGGATTTGGATGTGGGCATGGTGGAGGTCTTGGTAGAGGAGGTGGGCGTGGTGATGATTGTCGTATTGGTGGCCGCAGAGGTTGTGGTGGTCGTGGTGGATTTGAAGGTGGGCATGGTGGAGGTCTTGGTGGTGGAGGTGGGCGTGGTGGAGGTCTTGGTGGTGGGGGTGGCGACGGACTTGAAAGTGGGAGAGGTGGAGGTGCTAGAGGAGGTGTAGGTGGGGGTGGAGGCTTAGGTGGTTGAACAGGAGGCGGTGGAGGCTTAGGGGGTGGCGGCGGACTTGGAGGTATGAAAGGTGGAGGATTTGGTGGAGATGCTGGAGTAGGTGTAGGTGGGAGTGCATGGAGGTTTAGGTGACGAAGGTGTTATATGGTTTACTTATTAATTACTTAATTTAATAAGTAAATTAATACTAATCCCCTAAATTTAGGAATCCTAATTGCATACTAATTCCCTAAATTAAGAAATCATAATTGCACTAATATTATAAATAAATATGGAAAGTGTATTAATTGTGTAAATATTTTATGAGTACACTATTGTTGTAATTATTTTAAAAAATATAATAGAATATGTAATTGATCATATATGTATTTGTTCGTGTATAGGCCCAAAAGGCCCAGCCATGCCCAACTAGGTCCACGCCCAGGGGCCGTTAGGCCTTGATCCGCTCGAAGCTAGAAAGACAAGAGTACGTCTTTTGAACAACGGCCCACAGAAACGCTAGTTGATAGGACATCTCCCATCAACTCGAGTGGCCTTGTTCTTGATGTGACAAGTTGAACCATTGAAGGGGAAGTTTTGGACTATAAAAGGAAGGATGAATTACATTTTTGAAAATAATTACAACAATAGTGTACTCATAAAATATTTACACAATTAATACAATTTCATATTTATTTACAATATTAGTGTAATTAGGATTCCTTAATTTAGAAAATTAGTATGCAATTAGAATTGTTTAATTTAGGGATTAGTTATCCCTATGACTTCTTCTCTCTCTCCTTATCTAGAACAACTGCATTAGTTAGTCATCACCCTTCTTCTTCATTCAACGCGTATATATATATATAGGGGTTCCATCCCACGACAATCGGTTGTCGTGGAGCAACCTTTTTGGCCTCGTGAATTTTTTTTTTTCAAACCCAAAATTTCACGGGCCGAAAAAGGGATTGCTCCACAAAGAACCGATTCTGTCGTGGATGGAACCCCATATATATATATATATACACACACACACACACCTAACAAGCCATCACTCATCCTCTTGTTTGACCATCATTTTCTTTTCTCCTCTTGGACAAAAGGTTAAGTATTATGAAAAATATCGTTTACATGAATTGGGAAGCCATCACTCATCCGACTTTGCAAGGCGAGCCAACAGACTATCTATTGGTAGCTTCTCAAATTCTCCAACAATAGCCCCCTGGCTTCTTCTTAACCTCTGGGAGAACTTTCCCAAGCGAGTTATTAGGCGCTTAAGTCTGAAGTTGAAATTAGATCATGAGTGGATAGTCAGGAGATGGGAAGTGGATAGTCTTGTGAAATTGAGAGGTTGTGTTTTCCAATAAAGAAATATCGAGATGCTTGTGTTTTTGGTTCATGTAATGGTTTGGTATTCTTTGGGTCATCGGGAGATAATATGTTGGTATTGTTGGGTACGACGAAGGAGGTGGGTTGACAAAAGCTGTCATGCAGGAGGCCATATCTGATTATTTTGTTTGATGAGATTGAAAGCTCATTCTTGTTGAGCTTTGACGCGAAGCATACGATGAAAATTAAAATTTAATTTCCGAAACCTAAAAGCGGGATCCATGCGAAAATCAATTAATTGAGAGGTTTAGAGATTATACGGATATAAAAAAAATAATATCTTAACGCTAATCATGGCAATTATATCAAATAATGTGAATTATATTACGGCATAAATAAAACATATTTATTCGATCAAATATAATATCAAAAATGCTAAGCAATTCCTTCTAATCGGTAACCAAATTCTCGACTTCAATGTGTACTTCAAGGTAACCAAACCAAGGTAACCAAACATATCAAAGTAACCAATCAACCTCCACACTTTCAATTTTTCTTAAAGTGCGCTTGGTAACCAAAACTTCGGATCAAAGTAAGCAAACCTTCATACCAAGGTAACCATTTCAATCGTTAGAGTTTATGCCTCAGAGGCCAATTATTTGATATAATTGCTTAACGCTTTGATATTATATTTGATTGAATAAATATATGATTTTATTATGGTTTTATTTATCGCAGAATATAATTGTTAACATAATAAAATTCCTTAGAATAATGATATAAATTATATAGTTTCAAGTATGTGACTTGAATATGAGATTATATATTACCATTAATCGTTGTTCTTAAATGTCCCTAATGAAAGTATCATTGTTGATGGGACAACAATGATGCATCGAGACTAAGATGTGGATCGATCAATGACCAAATCTCATCTGGGTCATAAATATTTGAGATATTAAGTCAATGCATAGGTACATGTTAGAGAACGATGTAATCGGATGCACTCCACCATGAGAATTCTATATGGAGCATTATGCAAGTGTCATTAGCAATTCTCATAAGGATAATGATGTAATGGTCCTCCGACCTAAATCGCTTATATTACTACTACGAGAATTTATGTACTTTTGATATCATCAAATGTCACCTTTATTGTGGTGGACTATAAAGGTGATTATCGGGTTCATCATTAATCGCAGGAGAAATATGAGTGATCTAGATGGAATTTAACCATCCTATATATTATGGTGATATCCATAGGTTCTCGATCGAGTAGACTATGAAATGCACGGCCATGCTCAAATAGTGATTTGTTTCATATAGTCTACTCATTGATCAAGAAAACTCGATTAAATTATGAAGATTATGACACATTCCATGACTCGAAGTTTCATCTAGGATATTAAGGTTAAAAGGATTAAATTACATCAAACATTGGTCACGTAAAAGGTCAGATCGAATCATCGATCTTATTATTACTTGGGTAGCAAAGTGATGCATTACTAGATGCCGCCAACGCTTATAATTTTATAATATGATTTTAAAATTATTGCCAACGTAATAATAACCTATGTGGTCACACACACAGTAACGTTATTTAAAAGGGAATTAATTTAAATTTTAAGGATTTAAATATATTAATATGATTAATAGTATTTAAATCATTTAATTTAAATTAAAAGGATAATTTGTATATATGTATATTAATTAAGTAAGACTTAATTAAGAGATATATATATAAAAATTCGGATTTTATGAAATTAGGTTTTGATTTAATCGATTCTTTTAACTACTATATATATGATATATAGCTAGCCTATCGAGGGTAACATATTATAATTGAAAACCCTAGCCGCTTCTTAGAGAGACTGTAGAGAAACAGATTTGTAAAATCCATTCCTTTTGGTGGCCAGATCGCAAGTCCTTCTTATTGCGTTAATCGCTCGACCTGCCTGCAAGGTTGCTCGTGGTGGATACCCGAGAGGCGCAATCAATTTGTATTGCGTTGGAGTATCGAGGCGCAATGGTTTCAGATTCTCGCTTTTTTTTTTATATCTCAAGATAATCTATAAACCTCTCAATTAATTGATTTTTCGTGATGGATCCTGCTTTTAGGTTTTAAATTGCTTTAAAATTTTAATTTTCATTGCATGCTTCGTCAAGCCCAACATTCACATCCACACTGCGTATTCAAACCTTCGCACTAAGGTAACCAATTCAGGTTTATTAAGTTACCAATTTAGTTTGAATGTGATGCGATTAGTAGCCAACCATTCATACAAAGGTAACCATTTTAGTATTTATGAGTAACAAAATAGTCATAAAAAATTTCAGAACAATAAAAGTTACATCTATTTATTTTTAAACTTTTTGTAGGGCGAATCTTCTTCTTCTTCATTGGCGTTTTTGGACAGCGGAGATTCATGAGGTGTGGCAACAGAGTAGCGGAAGAAAGTTCGGCGGAAGAGAGAACTAAAAAAAGTAAAAACTGAAACAGAGCCCAATTTACATGTACAGATAGTTTATTTATTTATTTATTTATTTATTTACTTATTTGTTAACTATTATTTCAAAGTGTATGTAAGGGAGATGAATATTTGAATTTATTTTTGTTGTTAGATCCCAAATATTTGAATTTGAATTATTAATTATGGCAATTATTTCTCCTTGATTTTAGGTTTCCTTATTAATGTGAATTGTACTATTTTTGTAATATGGATCCTAATTACACTCTTTTTATAATTATTTTGTTGATGCACTAATGGTGTAATTACTTTCTAATTGTTGTATATTTTTGTAAAGAACCCTAAAAGAAAATCTTAAATAATAGAAATGTCGATTGGGTGAGTCGGTCTAGTCCCATGTTCAATTGTTAAAATTTAATTTGAAAGTTAGTCGAGTTGAGTTCAAACAAAAATTCAAACTCGAAATGTAATTCAGGTCGAGTTTGGTCAATAAATCGTTGGCCCACAACGATTTATAATTTTAAAAAATATAAAATATATAGACTACTTATATTAAGTATTATATATTTACACTCTCAATTATAGTTACACATAGTATCACTGACTAAAAATTTAGTAACATATTTAAAGTGGTCGCTTCTATCAATTTCATAACAAAATCTAGTGTCGACGACGGGAAACATTTTCTTTCTTTGGAATTCCTCTTTTTTACCCTTTATGTTTTCTATGTGTTGAATTTTATTTGAAAGGGCGAGTTTGAAAAGAGTCCAACACAAAATGTCGACGTTGATTAGGGTTTTAATGAATTGGCGGGATTGGAGAATTGAGCTTTGGAGAGTGTTAAAGTAGTAGTGGTCGGGCATTTGCAGGAACTGGAGTTGGTGGTGCTGTTGGGCGGCGATTATAGAAGATGGGCAAGAGCCAAAGCTGTTGTTATTGATTCTGGCGACGGTGGGGTCGTGATGGGAGAACTCCGAGCGGATCTCCGCCGGAGTGATGAGGGAAAGTCTAGGTTTTTTGAAGCCGTTTTGGTGGTTTAGGTGGGAGGCCATTTTTGGAGGAGGGAGACAGTTACGCTTTGCGGTAGGAAACCATTGGATGAAGAAGTAGCGTCAACGGCAGCGGTGTTTGCTGGCTAGGGGAGAGAGAGGAAGTGTTTTAGTGTGTGTAAGGGGTGCAAACGAGTCGAATCTCAGCGAACACCTTCATGCTCAGATTCGGCTCGACTCGAAAAAATTGAGCTCGAATTCGACTCGGATTCGGTAAGGAATTTAGATTTTTGCGCCAGATTCGACTCGGATCATTACTCGGACCTACTCGGCTCGTAAGTACACGACTCGTTTACAAAGCGAGTTACTAATGAGCCTTCAAATCGAGTTTCGAATATGAACCATTTCACTTAAAACTGAACCACTACATACTAAATTGGTTACTTAACTAATATTTATATATATAACTTTTTCACTTTTATTTATGTATTGAAATTATAAAGAATGAAATATAAACTGACATTCAATTCATTGATTTATTCAAGTACAAGTTTACACAATTTCATACTACACTTTATAAATTATAAAGATTGATACAAATATCACATATTTAGCTTACTAGCATGGATCAGACCAATATTCGAATATGATCCATCGAGCAGGTATCGAGTATGGTTTGACAAAAAATGAAATACTCAAACATTAATATGAGCGAACACTGGTATGCTCGAGTTCGACTCGTGTATCATTAAACAGAAAACGAGTATGGATCAGATTCAACTTTGAATTCGAGCTTTGGATTATATTTTCGAGCTGATCTCGAGTCGAGTACCGACCTACTTGGCTCGGCTATCACCCCTATGTGTGAGAGAGAATGACAATGGGGATTCCAATACTAACAGATAAAAACAAAGTTTTTTTTATATTTATTTAGGGGTTGTTTGATTGCAGCTGAATGGCTAACCGATACTATTGAGTACGTTTATTTTAAAAAAAATTGTCTAAATGACTGAACCGGTCAGCCATTCAGAAGATTTTGAGCTGAATAGTTTAGTCCATTTTTTTGGCTAAATGGCTGAATGAGCGGCTGAATGAACTTTTTTTTTTTTTTACAATATTAACTATTATATAAGTAATATTAAATAAATTTACAACATTTTTTTGAATTTTCATAAAGGGGAAAAATAATAAAAATATGTTATTCAGATGTTTCAGACATGCCAATTATCAAACAGCTTTTTTCATTCAGATTCAGCTCACATTCAGATTCAGATTCATTTAGTTTTTATCAAACACCCCTTAGTACTATTATGTTTTATGAGCAACAATGCTACTATCACATAAAAAAGGGTCACATAATACTTATATATACACACATGTATATGGGGCCCGCAAAATATATATGTGTGTATATAGGCCCCACAGTATACATATATGAGCTTTTGGAGCTTGAAAACTCAGTTTTCACCGGTTAAAATTTGATATGTCATAGCATATATGTATACAAGTGTTTAGAAAGAAAAATATTGAAGTTTGGAACACTATAGGTGGGGTTATGAGCTGAAATGGACAGAGTTTTCTCTTTTTTTTTCCTTTTTTTTCTTTTTTTTGGTTATGGGGGGTCTATTTATAGACCAAAGTAGTCACGGGTCTACTTGCGAATGTCCGGGAGGGCCCGGGCCCGTGGGTCCCGTTGTCTCAAAGTTCGTGCACTAGGGCCAACGCGTTGTCCCACGAACCTACATAACTTTCAATCTGAGAATCCGATGGAGGCGTGATATACCTTTTTGGAAAGCCTTTGACGAGAGCTACACAATGACATGGGATTTGACATTTTTCGAATCCGGGAAGATGGATCCATGACCAGATCTTCAAGTATTTGCAGTTCATCCGTTGAGTTGTCTTGTGTTGTTTTCACTCGGGATTGATGTTATGGTTCTGCATGACTTCTTTTGCAGTGATTTGGGGTGAATTGACGTTGAGTTAGAAAAATTACTATTTTGCCCCTCTCGGGTTGGTTCCAGGCTTGATGCAGTTGTAGCCGTATTTTCTCAGGGTTGTCTCCGAGATTGGACTGTCATTTGACTTTTGATAGTCCTTAGGGTTGTCTGTGAGGATGGTTTGATCTCTCGGGGTTGTCTCCGAGGTTGGACTTGATCTCTTGGGGTTGTCTCCGGGGCTTGACTTAATCTCTCGGGGTTATCACCGGGGCTTGATTTGATCTTCCGGGGTTTGACTTAATCTTCCGGGGTTGTCACTGGGGTTTGATTTGATGATTTTAACTCCCAAGGTTATCTTTAGGTGATAAAAGATGATTTTGCCCTCATGCATGGTTAGTAACAGGAATGCAAAATTTTGAGTGTCTACAGATGCCCCTCTTTATCATGTTTATGCAATGTAATGGCATGTACACGATAAAGATTACTGGACACTTGAAATACGACAAGATTTAAATGATGTCATGCAATGCAGCATGATGTGATGTTATGGATGCTGGATGTTTTTGGTTGGAATTATTTCCAACAGGATTCTATCACTAACTTTGACACCCCCAAATCCGGGTACTAATCACAACGAACCTGGTACACCAATTCTGTAACTATTGCGGAAGATATAAACATAAATTATTTTTGATGTGCTGCAGCTGTCTTTTCTCAAGGTTATCTCCGGGGTTTGACTGTTGTCGACTCTTGTCTGTCTTCAAGGTCGTCTCTGAAGTTAATTTGATGTCCCACGGGGCTGTCTCCGGGGGTTTAGTTTGATGACTTCCGTCTGCCGCCTGTATTGGTTTAATGATTTCAGGGGTGTTGTCTTTGGAAATTTGGTTTGATGATTTCCCGAGGTCGTCTCCGGGGAGCTGGTTTGATAATTTTCCGGGGTTGTCTCTAATGGTTTGATTTGATGATTTCCCGGGATCGTCTCCGGGGCTGGTTTAATGATTTCTCGGGGTTGTCTCCGGGAGTTTGTTTTGATGATTTTGACTTCTATGGTTATCTCCGGCAGTGTTCTAAAAATCTCCGCCTAAGTTCGCCTAGGCGCTAGGCCCCCCTTGACGCCCCGCCTAGGCTCTAGGCCCTCCTTTGGCACCGCGCCTAGGCGCAAGACCCCCCTAGCACCTCACTTAGGCCCAAGGCGGCAAAAAAATTCCTCCAAAAAATTAGGTGGTGACTAGGTGAGGTCTAGGCGAAGAGGTTTTTTTATTTTAATAACTACCCAAATAAAATCTTGATATATTTATTTTTCTAATTATTTACAATATTACAGGTTGTAGCATATCAAATCGCAACAAGAAGTGAACAATATCAAGTCAAATGAATAATTCTACTACAATTATAATTTTTTGAACTTGTACCAACTTCAAATTATATAAATGATGATACATTTGTAATATTTAGTTTAATTCAATATAATTCTTAAATTTATGTTTAGTTTCTTAAGTTTTAATATTGAATTAAATTCTTGAAATTTTAAATTTTATTATTTCAAAAAATCTTGTTTATGAATAAAATTAATACGTTAAAAATATGTTTAAACTTTGAACAATTGCATGTTTATGTTTGAACTTTGATATTAGCAATATGGATATGTGTTTGAACTTTAAGCAAAAACCTTTATTATCATTATTATAAATTATTTTGCGTTATATTATTATTTTGTTTGGATAAATGTAAGATAGAATATTAAAATTGGCTAAAAATAAAAATATTGCCTAGGCCTCTAGGCGCTAGGCCCCCCTGGCCGCCCGCTCGCGTCCTGCCTAGCGCCTTTTAGAACATTGGTTTTCGGAGGTCTAGTTTAACGATTTTGACTTCCAAAATTGTCTCTGAAAGACTATTTTGCTCTAATGCATAATTAGTAACAGGAATGAATTTTCGAATGTGTACAATAACTTTTTCATCCTTTCTCATTCCTCTAAATTCTCCTCCCAAAAAATTTTAAGCCAAAAATAAAATCAACTTTACTACTAAATCTCCTCCTTTCCTCCCTAAAACAACTTACAAACATGAGATTTGAAGAGATTTTAATTGGCAAAACTAATAATTTCGCCACTATAATTGGCAGCTTTTATTTATTACACCACTGAATTTTTAATTTTTTAAATTACACTAATAAACTAAATAAAAAAAAAAGCAATTAGGTCATTCTGTTAAATTAATTTAACGTCAGTTAAACTATTTCATGTTTTTTTCCTATGTGGCTGGTAAAAGAAAATGAAAAAAGAAAAGAAAACGACATGTTCATCTGTTTCCATCTGTTTGGGCGTCTCTCTGGCCGGTCGCTGCTGCAGTTCGCCGGTGGTTGTTATTCCGATATAGGGCAGAGTGAGGTTGACCTTGGGCTGTGCAATTGGGGCCCACACTTTCAAATTTCAAATTAACAGATGGACTTCATTTTCTATCTTTTAGGTCCAGATTTGCTGCATAACAAAGGTCGACTTATGGAGGTGTTATTAATGTACTAATCCATGTAAGAACAACGAGCCACCATGGCTGCCGGCGACAAAATTAGCCCATATCCAAAATAGCATTAACAGCTACAACACCCATAAACAAGGAGGAGATAGCAGAACATAGCAATTAATCACCTGAATCAAGCCAATCAACCCAAACAATCAGAGATCAGATCAAGAAATGATTTCAGATAATAAACATCGATTATTACACTGGAAAGATAAAATCTATTTGAACGAAAAACAAACAGATCAAATAAGAACACCCAAACTGATTATTGAAGAGGAAATGCAATAGAACTGCAAGAAATCAACA
Organism: Panax ginseng; assembly: GCA_020205605.1. Taxonomy (NCBI): domain Eukaryota; kingdom Viridiplantae; phylum Streptophyta; class Magnoliopsida; order Apiales; family Araliaceae; genus Panax; species Panax ginseng. The sequence goes on along the minus strand of CM035143.1, from coordinate 115,233,868 downwards.
CATGACTCCCAAATCTAATCATGGCAAAGATAAACAAATTAAAACATGAAACCCAGTTTGCACAAGCACACGGATCGACAGGATAAGACCTCAGATCCAAAGCACCAGAACCAGAACCGAGCCCATCAATTGAACCCAAAATCCGACGACCAGAACAAGATCGAACCAACACCGCCAAAGATTTGAAAAACACCGAAAACAACCAGACACCTTCCAAAAAGGCCACCACACCAGATTCGAAGCAACTCAAACCAATAGCCCCAACGAAATCCTCCCTTACTCACATAAACCAGGAAAGGACACAACCTATAAGCCACTGTGCTTAGCCAAAATAGACAAAACAAAGATTTCAAGTTAAGTCACACTTGAGGATGACAGAAAATACCCAACCATAAATCAAGCATAACGATGGGTGGAAAAGAAGAATGGATGGGCCGAATATGGAGTAAAGGTTAATTGGTTTTTATGATGTGATAAAAAAGAGGAAGAGAAAGTATGAATATATTAATCCGCGTAAGTGCAGATGTCATTTTATTTTTATTTCCCTTTTTTTTTACCAGCCACGTAGGAAAAAAATATGAAATAGTTTAACAGAATGACCCAATTGTTTTTTTTAATTAGTTTACTGATGTAATTTAAAAAATTAAAAATTCAGCGGCGTAATAAATAAAAGCTACAAACTATAGTGGCAAAATCATTAATTTTGCCGATTTTATTTATTTTCCATTCCCCTCCCCTTAAAAAAAAAACTTACAAACACAGTTTAGCTGCTTCTTTGTAATTAATTATTGAAAAGAATCATGTCCAACTTATACAAGTCCAAAACTAGAAAATCTAATGAGATTAGCTTAAGAACTAGGGGAATACAAACATCACAAAGCTTAAAACAGGACAGCCAAAAGTAGAATTCAAGAACTATAAAACTAATTAAATGGTTTAAAAATTCACAGATGCCTGGAGCCATTGAACTGCATCATAAATAACCCATAATAAATTTCTATAACAGAATAAACAGCTGATGAAATAAAACCCAGGTGTAACCTAGAGAAAGTTCAACATCTTACGAAGAAAGTAGAACAATGCACAAACAACTCGAGGACACCCTTTTCCCATTACTGCATTCTTTAGATAATATATTCTTTTTCGGATTGAAATGATTATAAAAAAAGGAAATTGTTAAATCACCATTTACAAAAATTCTTTAGATCTTATAGCGACGGTTTTCACCGTCGCTATACATCTACAGCGATACTTTTGTTGTGAAAATAACAAAAAGTGTTGTGGATTTAACAATTCCCTTATAAAAAAAGCCTTCCAAAATGTTACTTGCTAAACAAAAACTAACAGCAAGTGAAGTGTTACCGAATAAGATCCATCCAGAAATGTAGAAATATCTACATTTAGTAAGCGATCACTTAAGACAGGAGAAATGAAATACAACCAAGTCTAGAATGAATACTTTAACAGTAAGATTTCAACAACTAAGAGAGAAACAGAAAGAAGTATGCAGAATTCGCCAGTCTACAAGTTGACATTAGTAGCAAAGAATGTATATCAGATATAGTTTATAGATTTAGGTCACAACAGAGACAATTATCAAATAGTGCGCGCATTTTCTTCTTTTCCAACAGACTCTGCCTAGTTTAGTTCTAGTGATGTGATGAATTATTACTCTACCAGCCGTTCAATTGAGCTAAAATTTTCAAGCATAACTTCCAATTCTTCTACAAAACTTCTAGCATTTACCTACCAAACACTTTGAGTTCCAAATGTTCTGACTATCAAACTTAGTCCCAAAGAAGCTGAGATAACCTTCCCATCCCCCCAAAAAATAAAAAAAATAAAAATAAATAAATAAATCATTTTTTTAGTTAAACATTTGTATCCTCTCAATACCTAAGCAAGGCAAACCACCCTAGCACAAGCATCAGCAACAAGAAAGTTCATGTTTGGCCTTGCCAAAATATTCTATCATTTCTTTTCTTTTTTCCCTTTTATTTTATGGTAAATTTCCTGAAATAATCTGAAACAATTTAACTGCCACATGTGGAAAATTCATGAAAACATTTAAGATATTAAGCTATGGAAGGGAAATGAGTATTTGTTGACATGTAAGGCGTAATATAAAGGTCCTGTAGAAAGTTATTTGTCCATTTTATATATGGTTCTCTGTCATTCATCAAACCAACTTACATGATATTCCAAAACCACATAAAAAGTCATGTGAAAACAAATGAAATCGAGTTTACTGCATAATCAAATAAAAACAGATCAACTTCCACGAATTAACTTCACTCTTTTTTACATCAATAGAACCATAGCACCATACTGGCTATGTATAAAGGAAATTCTTCAAAAAAACACTTGCACGAGCTTGGTCTAGAGCTGATATACAAATTAGGAAATGAATAAGCAGCTTCTAAATATGAAATGCTAAGCAAATCCTGAGACATTCATAACTACTAGTCACCTCGCAAATTAAAAAATAAAAGTACAAATTTAGCGGGTGAGAGAAATTAGGAGGTGGTGGATAATTGGGGTGGAGAGAAAATATAGGGATACAAACATTAGGGTAATTTTAAAAAAAAAATTACCAGAGACCTAGAGTCCAAAAAAATAACCGCTCCTTTTGCTCTCCCTTAATAATATAGTTATATAGATGATCTTAAAGAATGTGTATTTAATTTATTATTCCTTAACAGCTAAAAACAATTTACAAGTACATAACAGCTCAATATGTACTCCCTCGTGTCCCCATTTGACTTTTATGCAGTCTAGAAAACAATGAGATTGGTAAGAGGTTACTAGGAAGTTCAAAATAAGCCTTTTTTGAACCCCGCATTATGATTCTTTTACTTTAAAACAGTGATACACTATGTACCTTGGAAAAATCTCAAAACTACGAGGGCAAGTTTTGGGACATCCAAAAAGTAAAGAGGCCAAGAGGGGCAAGAAAATTTGGATGGAGCAAATCATGTTCATTCACATATATTGATTGTTTACCAACTTAGTAATCAAAATAAGATACAACTGCCGTCCCCCAAAGAATGGCTGAAGTACAATTTTTACCTAACTAAGAATTTCAAATTAGAGGATAGGGTATACAATAATTCCATATTAATCCTTATATTTAGCTTAAATATAATAGTAGTGAACCTCACATAAGTATACTAGCAAAATCTACTCTTTCATAAAACATGGGGGCCTCTTTGAGGATAATAGTCTCTATAGCATATTATACTTTTGACTTGTGTACTTAACTCATTCTTTTGAAGACTTACTTTTGTACTTAAGCCACTTTGGGGGGACAAGCTGTAAAAATTAAATTTTTATAGCTTAAAACCCCAAAAATAATATTCATCTTCAACTGGTTAGTAGATGAGCATATCACTCAACGACCATCGCACTCTCAGTTTCACAAGTCCGCCAATGGAGTTGACCCAAGATTTGTTTACCCCTTACTTCTACAAGACCAATTTTCCAACTCCTCGAAGCAATCAACAGACACCATGCTTCATTTGTAGCATAATGGTCTCCAAAAATATCAACACTTCTTTAACGAGTTAACCCGTGAATACTGTTTTGGTGGTAAAGAAGGGCCTTACTGCATTGCCATTTGCCAATTAGTGGTTTCTCCTCCCTCTATGATGCAGAGGAAATAAAGAAGATCAAGAAATTAATTACATATTATGATATATTGTTTTTTAGAGAGATAATTATGTAGGGAATTAATTAGGAGGAAGTAGAAAATTATTAAAGAGTTGTTTTTTCCTTTTTAAATTAGGGTTTTTACTTAATCTCAACGATTTAGGATTTCTATACAAACATTGTAGTCCTTCATTATTTGACAGTGCTTAATATATTATGGATTGACTTTAAAGTTGTGTTTTGTTTGTGTGCACTTCTACCGCGGAACCATGTGTGGATAGGTTCTCTAACACCCCTTTTTCTCATCTTAATCTAAATTTTAAAACCTTTTCTATAGTCTAGACTTTCCTACATCACTCCGATATTGGTCTTCGCATATATTTGTGCACTATTCCCTTCAAGAACATTAGCTTACTCGCAAATCAATTACGGTTGACCATATAAACCCACCCATAATCTTAACAACATTTAACTCGACCAATTTAAAACAAAGCCCATCCCAAAATCAATAACTCTTTGACCATATAATCCCATAATCATAACTACGTTTACCCTACCATTTTAAAACTTAAACTCTAACTTCTTTCCTGGCTGTCTAAAAATTCCATCACTCGTTTACAAGGTAAAATGCCACTCCATACCACACAAAACCATTCAATCTCATTCCAAAATCCTACCTTTTGACCATATAATGCCATACTCCAAGGAACATTTTACCCTACCATTTCAACACTAAACTAACAATGCCTTTCAATTCTAAGTAACCACTAACCAGTTAGATTCAACCCACACCGCAACTTATGCCACATGAAAATTTAGTCTTATTTCAACCATAAATGCTAAACATGAAACTGAATGCAAAAGCAATAACATATGAATGTGGGTACCATTGCTTTCATCATCAGGTCTACCATCACTGTTTCTATATTTGTTAATCCATAGTCTATTGCAAACCCACTTCTTCCGGTCAGAAAAAATGGTCACTTCCGCTAGCCTTTTCCAAATTTCATTATAGGGTTCTTCCACTCTCTGACCCCACTCAAGAACAAACTACACACGCAAAATGTAAATGAATTCACAAGTACATGTGACAGTGATATTCCATGGGTTACATGCTCACAGTCTCAAATATGACTTTTGAAGGCATAGAAAGTTCAAGACAGAAAGTAGTATACTTTAGTTAACATATACAACCAATAAACAGAATCATGTTTCATTATTATAAGAAGCTGATAGTCTTCAAAGGACACAAATTAAGGTGGTTGGGTGCTAATAGTGAAAACAACATCCTAACTGAGATATGTGACCTCTTTGGTGATAACATGCATCTTCCCAACATACAAAACAATAAGCAATTAAGTACTGAACACAAACCGTTCAAATCTTTTCGTAACCAGATGAACTTGAGAATGATTACCTCCAACTTAAGAAATTCATTACAAGCATGTTGCACAGCTCATATTAAGCAGTCCCTCTGGCTTCTCTCAACTATAAATCAACCCAATAATTAGACAAGAATGATAGTGGAAATACAGTTAGAAAAATATAACAAAACATTAAAGAGGATATGCTTATCAGGTGCATGCAAATAAATGCCATTGAATAGCAAAAGTTTGACTCAATTACAGCGCTGAATATAAGATCTCACAAGGAAAAAAATACAACCAAGTTCTTAAGTGAACACATTATTCTTTACACAGGAATTAGAATAAATTTCAGGTCATTTACAGGAAATGGTAAAGTTCAATATCTGGCCTTGAAGAGTCCTCATTAAGCTCATAAAATGGTGTAATAAATTCTCTCTTAATGTACTATTTATGGGAAGCTAGCGTAATATTTAAAAATAAGTCTGAGGCATCCTCACCTTAAGACCAATCCTCTGGGTGGCGAAGGACGCAAATTCTCTAAAAACAAGACAAGGAAAAAAAAAAAGTTGGCCTCTTCAGGGTTCATTTCTTTGTAACACTCATGTCTCAACTTTCCCACCTCAAATCAAAACTTTGATTGACAACTTTGATTGATTCGTTCCAGCAGACTCCGCCAATGAATTCTATAGTAAACAAGTAACTTCAGAAACCGATTTCATTTGAAAAGTTTGGACATTTAATAAGGTTAAAATTTGGATATGGAATGTTAGAAGTTACCTGAAACCTCCTAACACAAATAACTGCCAGAGTGGAGAAATTAAGTTGCATCCTCCTGGGCTTGTAATGTTGCAAGGGCCAAAGTTTTAAATGGTGCTGATGGCACATAGCTCAGCTCATAGTTAACAAGCATTGGCCCAAAAATATTGAATTTTCCGGAACTACTGAAAGCTACTTCTGCGTCAGAACACTTCTTAAAAACCACCTTGGCACGGCTTGTCTGCCTATCAACCTCTGTTTCAGATTCCCTCAAAGGCCCAAACCGCCTAAATATTTTATTAAGATTCAATTCTGAAGGAACAGAATTCCCCTCTGTAAAATTCAATATAAGTTCTGTTGGTGAACAATCTTGCCTCCTCCCACCAGCATGCTCTGCTGGTTCCTCTGCTTGCAGTTCGTGATCCCCACTATAAACCCGCTTTCGAGATCTCCGACCTGATTTTAAGGGCATATCTGGCTCATAATTCACTAGCTGATATTCACCTTCTCCATTCTGAGCATTATGTAACAATTGCTCTTCGGCATAGTTGTGGACCATCCTGTCCGTCCAATAAGAATCATTCACATCATCAAATTCAAAATCTTCAGGAGAGTTTGCAATGACACTGGGTGCTTTTTTCTTTCTACCGCCTCTACCTGTAGATGGATTCCGCCTTCTAGAGTTCTCGCTCAAAGCAATCAAATGTCTAAAATCAGAGAAGAAAGAAGTAATAGTATTCAAGAAGCTGTATCCTTTCATGGGATCTCGTGCTGCCAAGTGAAGTTGTGACAGCAACTCATCTAAAGACGAGTGCTCTGGCGAAAGAATCCTTCCTCTTTGGGAGTAAACAGGAGTCTGCACAGCAACGTCAAATCCAACCTGTTGGTCTACACCATCATCAAACTTCAGAAACTTTTCACTGTTGCACTTTAAAAGTGACGGGGACCCAGTCAGTTGGCTTGCTACCCTACGAATGCACTCACCAACCTTGAAGGATGGCTTAGGAATTGGAGCCGCTGTAGTAGAGACTTTTGCAGTATAGAAACTTATTCTTTCATCTGACCCATCAGTAACATAATCAAGAGCCTTTCTTTTTCTGCCAGCAGATGTAACAGACTTATCCACAACGTTTCCATCTAGCTCATCTTCACCATCTGAGGAGTGTGGCAGATCGCCCATCAACCCAGTCATGCTTCTCTCTTTCTTACTTGAGTGCAGACAATCTGACAAATCATGTTTACGTTTGTTAGAAGAGTTGTTTACACCTTTTATTTGCTTCTCAATCATTTCACTCATTTCTGAGGTATTTGCATGATTTTCCAACAACCCCCCACATATATGGAATTCTGGCAGAGGGCGATGACCCTTAAAACTAGAAAAGCAAGATAATTGAGCCTTAGCTATCACAAGCTCCAATCGATCATCACCAGCAGATGGTACTAGTGCTAACGATCTTATATTATCCACAAGTTTCTCAGGCTCGAAACAACTAACCCCAGTAGATTCATCCACACCATATCTTCTACTTGCTTCTTGATGAATCCCAGTATTCTCAACGATCTGAGATTCAATCTCGACAAGGGCAACTTTTGGTATGCAGGAGCAGGCCAGGCCCAGCTTTACCCGCCTGGAAACTTCAGCTAGAGCAGAGTTGACTGCATGCTGAAATGCTTCTGAATTGCTTTGATTCTCTATCTGAGAGAAATGTGCCCTAAATGGTCTTAATAGAGATGCATCATTCCAAGCAAAAGTTCGATCTCCAAAGTATGCTACCAAGAAGCAGTCCTTCTTATGATATTTCACAGCCTTCTCTGATGCATCTGCAGGATCGAATATCTGTCCAGGCCACCAGGGGTGGCTCCTGACTCTACCCCATACTAAATCAGACACAGAGAACTCACCTTCATTTTTAGGTGGCAGCAAATAACAAGAGTGACACTCTGTAACACCGCTTCCAGGCTCAGGTGACATCTGTTTTGGAATTTTCTCATCGAGAACTGTCGACTTTTCAATCCCCAAACTCTGGTCTTGGACCTCTGCATCTTGCTCTCTATGCAAATCAACCTGCGCCTCATCATTATATTGTACTTCAACCCCCAATCTGTAGTCCAGATCTGAACTAACCCCTGCACAATTACCGGTTGCACTCTCATCTAAGCACTCTGAGAATTGCAAGTCAACATCACCTTCAATTCCTTGAACATCAACATCTATACAATTAAACTCATCTGGTAGAGAAACATTTTCCTCCAAATGCTCACCTTGTGACTTATCTACGGGAAACGTACCAATACTTTCAACCAGCCTGCCCATAATAGACTCTTTGTCACTCTTTTTTGAATCCTTTTCTTCATGGATGTCATCAAACACAATACATTTGTCATCCATCGTGCATGATTCATCTTCAACCTCAAACACTAGGTCAACTTCATTGGAAGTCACCCCCTCAGAGACATGTGTCCCCTTGGTTTCCTCTTCAGCAATTAAAGAAATGTCATCACACATCACATTAACATCTGAATTTTGTTTGACATATTTCGTCTCTTCAAGGGTAGCTGTCCCCATTATTGTCTGTGTTCTTGAAACCACAATGCCTTCTAACAGTGTTCCCATATCTTCTTGTCCCTGTGCAACATCATTTCCAGAGCTTCCAACAGCCTTCATGTGTTGATCCTCCCAGGGAAAACTTAAATCGTTACTGTAAGCATCAAACTCCGACTTTAATGCCTCCTCCATGTCCATCACTTCAACTTCTCCTATTTCAGAAACAAGAGCTTGTTCATTTGAGTTTTCAGCATCTGGAGGTACAGTACCACCTTCTCCAGTATTACCACAAGCAGGTTCACACTTCATATTCTGAAGATCTTCTGAACAATCTGAAATACCATCTATAACAGTTAATTGAACTTCCATCTTTGATGTCAAGGCATTGCTCCTCATCACTTTAGCTTCATCGCTACCATCATTTTGAATTTGCCCACTAGAACATTCTGGTTCTCCGCATATAGAAACATCACTTTTTGAACTATTATTAACCATTTCCTTCTCAACCTTCAAGTACTGACCTCTGACAGAACAACTTAAACTATTATCTAAAGAATCTGACTCTGACCCTTTATCTTTGAAATCTGTTGCCTCCTCAATGTTCATCCCTGAAACTTCCCTTTCTGAAATGCAAACTTGTTCACCATCTTTTACAACATCTGCACAGGTTGGTTTACACTTCTCATTTTCATTGGTTGAAACTTCTGCTAGAGGATTTGCTATCATGCCATCAGTTGCAATAAATTTACCATCATTGACAGCTTGAATTTGTTTACCAAAGGATTCTGGATCAGCACAGATAGCATCATCAGTTTTAGAGCTCTCACACAAAGTCTCAACCTTTGGCTCATCCTCTACTACACAATTGGTGTTCTCATTGAAAACACCCCTGCTTTCTGTTGTCAAAACTTCCTCTTCTCCAGATACATGGACAGGTTGGTCAGAATCTACAACCTCCTTATCAATATCTTCAGAATAACCTGCCACAACTTGAGTATGCTCGATAGAAGATACCAAGTTTGGACATGTAATACTATCTTCAGTCCCACGCAAACCAACACCCTTGGAAGTCTCAGTACTCATAATTGAAGAAACCTTATCTTCAACATTTGCAAATTGACCACTAGCGGCAATTTTTGCTTGCTCAGAGAAGGATATGGAATCAACATCCTCATCGTAATGATTTGGAGTGCTTTCACCAACCATCTTAATCTTCATCTGCCCATCCTCTACTGAACACTCTAAATTTCCATCGAGTACGACGCTTTTGTTAACTTCAAGTTTTAAATGCAGACTCTCTTCTTTGTTCACCACCTCATCTTCCCCTTTAACAGGTTCAGCTTGTTGGTCCCTAAATTCAGCATTTGCACCCGTAGCACCAGTATCAGTTTCCACATAAACCATCTCAACAGATGCACTTTGATCTTTCTCTAAACAAGGTGATATTACATCCACAACATTACTATGCAGAACTTCGTCTTTGCAATTTAAACCTTCCTCTTTGACCACTATAGAAACTTGCTCCAGAACAATCTGAGTTTGTGTAGTTGGGGGATGTGCAATCAGTGAAGAACTTCCAACCCCAGCTTCAATTCCAGGATTACATGCTTCATCACCCAAAACACCAATTTGTGACATCAAATGATTGGCACCCACTTCATCAAAAGACTCCACTGTTCTCTCCACACCATCCTCAGTAACAAAGACCACAACTTTCTCTGCAATAACCCGAGTTTCTCCGTTTGACGATCCCATAGCCACCAAAGAACCTCCTGCACCAACTTCATTAACACTAGCTTCATGAGCAGATGTAGTCAAAACACAGCTCACATCACCCCCTTCAGTAAATTCTTCACATCTTTCCAAACCCTCAGCATTCTCCGTGACGACATCCCCATTCACCATGATCTCAACTTCATTGGTAACAACAGTCTCAACTTTCTCTGTGACAACATCAACGACCGTATCACCTGATGACCCCGCAATCTCCTGGAAACCTTCAACCTCAGTGTCCTTTCTAGCATCCCACACCTGACCACCCAATTCCCCAATTTCCCGCCACCCCAAATCACCCTCACCTTCAGTAGTTCCCATCTCTCTCTGATCACCGCCATTTTCGCCAATCCGATCTCCACCAACACCATCAACAAATACATCAAAACCCACCACCTCCACCATTATCTCTCCTCCATCTTCTTCCTCAACAAAAGACCCCTCAATTTGTCCCCCACAGCCCAAATTTTCAATTAGGGTTTCATCAGCTGCACGAACACTATCACTCGCACTAGATTCCGAAACCACTGTAACAACATCACCATGCTCATCCATACTCACAGTATCTGAGTAAATTTTCACTTCATCAGATTAAAAAAACAGTCTTCAATACAAAAAAATAAATATAAATACTCAAAACAAAATTGTACAAAACTAATAACACCACAAGTGTTTAATCAATAAAATTGTAAAAAAAAGTATAAAACCCTAGGGAATTCGGCGTACATTTTGGGGGTTTTAGAGAGAAAGTTCGAAGACAAAGAAGTGACGAGTTGGTACTAATATGTTTTCCAGAGATCGAAAGATCAAAGCCGAAAATAATGTGTTCGTGTCCTTTTCGGCAGCTCCTCTCATCACATCAGTCCTTTTATATTGATTTTTTTTCTTTGAATTTCCGGTTTTGTTATATAGGTAAATTATGTTCAACATATTGTACACATCCATACTATAGACCCCCGCCTAACGTCCATACCCCCGCTTGACATGTGAATATGTATGTGAATATTATATGAACTTATTTTATATAATAACATTATTTTATGTGGAATGGTCAAATTATAAAATTGTCAAATTCAACATAGTTTACCTATATAATAACTAAACTACAAATTTCAAAGAGGGGAAAAAATCAATTTAACATAAAATTAATTAGAGGAGATAATTTTATAAAAAATTAAATGTATCATGAGAAAGACAATTTTATAATTCGACCATTCAACATAATTACATTAGGGAGTGACGATTTAAATCGTAACTGATCTCAGACCGATCGAATTAAAATTGGTCAAATTTTTTTTCAAGTTGTTGGCTTTATCGGTGTCATTTTTGTACAATTTTTTTTATTGGGATCGCTTCGGTGCGGTTTTAGTATGATTTATGCTTTTCTCTATTATACTTCATTTATTTCAAATTATTTGATCATGGTTGACTTTTAAAAGTCAATTTCAAACATTTTTATATTCAAAGTTAAAATTATTCAATAAAAATTATGAAAGAATAAAACTTAAAATGAGTAATATTTTTTAGATAATTTACAATACTCGTCATGATTAAAATTAAAAGATTTTGTGTCAATTTTGTGTTTGATAATCTCTTAAATTGACTTTAAAAAACCGACAATAATCAAATAATATGGAACAAAACGAGTATTATATAATACTAATATATTAATTATAAGACTCCAACTTTTATGAATAAAGAATAATTTTTTCGAAATATATTTTTGAATACTATGGTGTAGATTTGATATAATGTTATAGTTGTGGGTAATATTTATAAATTTTGCAAAGTAAGCAAATGGTTATATAATATTCGATTGGTCGGGGAATATTCGTTTTAACAGGGAATATTCGTACGACAACACAATCATTGGTGGACCCCACAACAAAAGTATTGTCGTAGTTAGAAAACGACAAAATTATCTTTTTATAAAAATAACGGCGAAAGTGTTACCGTTAAAAGCTGTTGAACTACCCAAAGTAGTAAAAGTACGATGTCTGGCGTGGTTGCATAGTAGTACACCGGTATTGATTATTGATGATTACGTGAAGAAGTCACTCAGTTATACTCAATTATTATGCCTCTTGAATTGTTAATGAGAATTCTCAAATGCCAAAAGTCCTTTTCCAAGTGATCAATTGCCTTCTATTTAGTCCAGATTAATCTTGCTATATTCCTATGCAAAATAATTGAATTAAACTCTTTTCAATCCCAATTCCTTATGTGTTACATGCGGTGAACAGATATTTCCATTCAATTCACAAACCTAATTATTCACCATGCAAATAACTAAGTCACATGTTATCATGCCCAGTTCTAACCCTATAATTCCTCTTTCAATTTCTTCTAGAGTAACAAGGTAATTACTGATTAGATAATTAATCAATAAGCTCAAGACAAGATAAACAATTCACTTTAACATAAAGAATTGGAATAAATCAAATAACTAATTTATAGACATAAAAGGTTCAATTAAAATCTTAATAAAAGAAATTAGTTCATAACTAATGAAATAAAACCAAGAATCCACAATTGAATAGACATTAAAAGATAAAAGTAAGAGAAAAGAAGAGAATAGAATCTATTGTCAGTAGTCTTGATACTCCTCTTTCGCTCCTGCTTTGAATCTTCAATGGTCTCCAAGTTGCTTCAATCTCCAAAACTAATAAAAACTAGGGTTTATGTTCTAATCTAATGGAGTGTATCTCTAATCTAATCTATGTATTCTCTCTTTATTTTATGCCTTACATCATGTATTTATAGGTTACAAGTCCAAATTTTAGCTTAGGAACAAACCCAATCCAATTTGGAGTCAAAAAGGTGTCAAAATTCGCCCCAAAACGCGTCCAAGCCTGACCAAACTCTTTCCCAGCTCCCCGGCGCTAAGATTCTGTCCCCTAGCACCACGGTGCTGCAAATAGGCCTGATTTGGGCGCCCTGGCGATGGCACATATTCTGGCATTTTCTACTCTGACGTCCTTTGGGAAAATGACCATAACTTCTTCATCCGAACTCCGATTTTGATGATTCAAGATGTTCCGGAAAGAGGAGAAGTAGATCTACAACTTTCATTCTTTAAGGTTTTCGAAATTAGGTCTGGAGAAATACTCTAATTGGCTCTGAAGTGACTGATGTGTAAATGGCAAGCCGAAAACGCGCATCTAGCCACCCCAAACGTCGATCCAAGTAACTTTTGTCCCAATTCCTACAAAACAACATAAAACATGCATGAATATACATAAACACTTAAACACATCCAAAAAATTAAGTTCAAACGCACTCAATTATGAGTATAAAACTCACTCATCAGGACCCCACAACGGAATTATTATCGGATTGAGAAAACGACAAAAATATTTTATTAAAAATAACAAATGGAAGTTTTACCATTAATCTTTGTTGAACTACTCTAGTAGTAAAAGTCTGATGTCTGGCATTGGTTGCATAGTATCACACGGTATTGATTATTGATGCTTATGTGATAAGTCACTCAGTTTTGTTTTATTGGTATTATTAATGTAATAAAACAGAAAATCTTTTTATATAAAACAGAATACTTTTATAAAGTTATTCTATAAATAGAATATATTATATTCCATTATGTATAGTGTTGCATATTGTCTGCATAGTATTTTGCATAGTAAAATCTTTTTATATAACACAGAATACTTTTATAATGTTATCTATTTTATTAGACAATAATTAGAATATATTATATTTTATTATGCATAGTGTTTGCATAATGCCTGCATAGTGTTTGCATAGTAAAATCTTTTATAAAGTTATTCGTTTTATTAGATTATAAATAGAATATATTATATTTTATTTAAAAGATTTTGCTTTAAATATGGATCGTCGATTAAAGTAAATCAATACGGATAGTTAATGAGTTAATTACTATGCGGTCCATTTTTCTATAAATAGAAGCTTATTCCTTCATTATTTCTTACTTAATTCTTTGAAACTAGAGAGAAACTATAGAGAGAGTTCTTTTCTATAATCTTGGCGTATTTCTTTAGAGTTTAAGAAAGCTTTGAAGCGTAGTGCAAGTTTTCTTGAGTATATCCTCAAATCCATCATTCGGAATACTCTTCTTTCAAAGGTAGGGAATATTATTTGTTGTACTCGTAAGGGGTATTCTTTCTTTCTTATTCATGAAGAGAACTTCTGTTATTCCATTCTTTATTATTATGTTGGAATAACCTGTTTATGTGAAGTACCGTATACATGGTGAAATTCTTTTATTATTCCATTCTTTATTATTATGTTGGAATAACCTGTTTATGTGAAGTACCGCATACATGGTGAAATTCTTCTATTATTTCGTTCCTTATTATTACGCCGGAATATCACCTGCCGGCTTAATTTACTTTGACTGGTTCCATTATTTATTATTCCATTCTTTATTATTACAGCCGGAATATCACATGCATGCGTATGCGTTCTACGGGACACGGGTTCCATTATTTATTATTCGCCAGAATATCTGTCATGCAATGCGTTTTACGTCGGACTGGTTCCATTATTTATTATTACATTGGTAATAACTTTATGCGTGCATGCGATCTATCGCACGCATGGTGAATCCTTCATTATTCCATTCTTTATTATTACATTGGAATAACTTTCATCTATGTGGATTACCACATGCATGGTGAATGATCCTTTGTATTTATTCCTTATTAAATTGTGGAAATGATCTGCATACGTGGATTACCGCATGGCGGACGAAAATCCATTTGCAGTTTTATATTTTCTATTATACTCAGTTGGTTAAAGTTTTAGCTTCTATACTCCATGAAATTAGTGAAATATCCTTGATATTTGCGCTTCATCCAGTATCTTTTCATGGAAATATTCTTCTGAGCATTCTTAAATTTTACTCTACAAAAGAAGTATCATGTTGACAATTTGGACGTTATGGTTCCTGGATAAATTAATTCTTGAACTTGTTTTATTGAATTATTATGTCATTGTCATCATCCTCATGTTTATATTATGTTGAAAGTCATCTGTGGCCTGTAGTGCATAAATGGACTTGGTATGATTATGACCAGGGATTATTCGGTATAATCATGACCGTAATGTTACAAATGATGTGGTAAAAGTCATCTTTGGCCCGTAGTGCATAGATGATGGACTTGGTGTGATTATGACTAGGGATTATTCGGTATAATCATAACCGTAATGTAATGAATGATGTAGAAAAAGTCTTCATTGGCCCGTAGTGCATTGATGGACAGTTTTTGGTATGATTATGACTATGAATTCTCTTCGGCCAAGGGTGCAAAGATGAATTATTTTATGGCATGATCAGGACCGTTGATGAAAACACGATTATCTTTGGCCCGTAGTGCATGGATAATTCGTGGTCGTGATACTAAAGAATATCCTTGGCCTGTAGTGCAAGGATGATTTGATGATGTGGATTATTTATTGAGATGAGTCTCAGCGATAAAAGTGATGAAAAACCTTTTAAATCATAGAAGATAGTAGATTTTATTCTCTACTTGACTCTTCTAATGGATTGCTTGATCCGCTGCAGTTAAACTCGATAGTTATTATATTTTATCAGTTTAACACTGTTGAAGGCTAACGATAAATTATTCTGCATTATCTTAGTCATAATATTTCTTACTGGGCTAGTTGAGCTCACCCTTTCTTTCACTGTTCTCTTCAGGAAATGAGAATGTAGCTGGGACTTGTCGGGGAATAGAGTGATGGTCCTAGATGGTGCATTAGTAGTCATCACTATTCTGTGAAATAGTGTGATAATAATTGTAACGAGGACTCCTTTTGAGTTTGTATACTCTCTAGTAGACAATATTTGTATTCAAACTCATAGTTTATGTTTTGTCGTATTGTACACGACAGTTGTATTTGAATTCTGTACCATGTATCTGGCGACTCAAGATGGGTGATGTATACCTATTTTGGGGGCGTCACATCTCATATTATTGATTCAATTATTGTCATAGTATCATCTGCATAATATTTATTATTATTAAATCAATAATTGAGACGACAAAGTTATTCATATTATTATTTGCAATATTGACAATGTCTAGAAGTTCTGTCAAGGAGAGGTTTGCTCACCTAATTGCACGCCAATAAGGAGAAATCCTTATCGAAAAGCCCCCTCTTTCCTGGGAACGACCTGGTTGTTAAATATTGTGAGTTATAATATTAATGATGAATAAGTTGTGTTGATTAAAGATGAAATTGATGGTTCCATTGTGTTGAGATTATTAGTGTTAGTGGAAATCGACATTCAATTCGATAATAATTGATGTCTGGAGGTTATATTGAATAATCGGGTAATTAATCGGATAAATGTGCAATTAATTGCTATTATTTCACATGTTTATAACTATTTATTCACATGTGTGTACTATTGATTCACATTCATATACTATTAGGGGAGGTGGTGCAAGATTGATAATACTTGCATGACTAAATTAAAAATGGAGGTATAGTTGAAGGTACTATATCTTTGTAATTAGTTTTTTTCACATGATTATACTATTGAGTCACATGAATGAACTATTAATTCACATTATTTACTATTAGGGGAGGTGGTGCAAGTTTGATAATACTTGCAGGACTAAATTAAAAATGAAGAAAAAGAGGAAGGTATTATACTGTAATATTTCGAGCCCCAAAACGTGCAATTATCAAAACTATTTTTTTCTATAAATAGAAGCTCATTCTTCCTTCATTTCTCACCAATTCCCAAAAGCTTTAGAGCAATTATTATAGAGAGAAATTATAGAGAGAAAGAAGAAGAGAAGTCTGCTACCTCACTATTCTAGTATCCAATTTTTCTAAAGTAAGGGGTATTATTCTTTCGTATTCATGGAAAGAGTTATTTTCTTTCAATACTCGTAAGGGTTGTTATTCCTTTCTTTATTATTATGTTGGAATAACCTGTCTATGCGAAGTACCACATACATGGTGAAATTCTTCCTGTTATTCCATTCTTTATTATTCTATTGGAATAACTCATGCTGCAAGGATCTATCGACGCCAGTGAATTCTGTTGTTATTCCATTCTTTATTATTCCGTTGGAACATCCCATGCATGCAGATTACATGATGACCTTGTTCCATTCTTTATTATTCTGTTGGAACATCGTCATGCATGCGGATTACGCATGACACTGGTTCCATTCTTTATTATTCTGTTGGAACATCCCATGCATGCGGATTACGATAGCTTTGGTTCCATTCTTTATTATTCTGTTGGAATATCCTGTCTGTGCGGATTACACATGACTTGGTTCCATTCTTTATTATTCTGTTGGAATAATCTGTCTACGTGGATTACCGCATGGCGGCAAAAATTCATTTGTGGTTTCATATATTCTATTATACTCAGTTGATTAAAGTTTTGGCTTCTATACTCCATGAAATTAGTGGAATATCCTTGATATTTGCGCTTCATCCAGTATCTTTTCATGGAAATATTTTTTTCTGAGCATTCTTAAATTTTACTCCACAAAGCAGTATCATGTTGACAATTTGGACGTTATTGATTTCTGGATAAATTAAATTATAAATCTTTACAAATTTATCCTTGAGCTTGTTTTATTGAATTCTTATATCATTATCATCATCCTCATGTTTATAATATGTTGAAAGTCATCTGTGGCCTGTAGTACATAGATGGACTTGGTATGATTATGACTAGGGATTATCGGTATAATCGTGACTGTAATGTTACAAATGATGTGGTAAAAATCTTCATCGTCAGTAGTAGTGCATTGATGGGACATGATTGTTGGCATGATCATGACCATTGATGAATACACGAATATCCTTGGCCCGTAGTGCATGGATAATTTGTGGTCGTGATACTAACGAATATCATGGCGTAGAAAAGTGTGGATGATGTGGTTTATTTATTTAAAAGTGAGTCTCAATGATAAAAGTGATGAAAAACCTTTTAAATCATAGAAGATAGTAGATTTTATTCTCTACTTGACTCTTTTAATGGATTCCTTGTCCGTTCTGCGCTTAAACTTGATGTTTATTCTGCATTATCTTAGTCATAATATTTTTTACGGGCTAGTTGAGCTCACTGCTTTTCCTTTATTTCTCTTGGTGAAATGAGAACGTGGCCGGACTAGTCTGGGAACGGAGTGTGGTCAGATGATAGCATTAGTAGTACTCATTATTCTGTTAAATAGTATTACAATAAATGTAATGAGGACTCCATTGAGTGTGGATATTGTCTAGATGACAATATTCTTATTAAAACTCTTAGATTATGTTTTGTCGTATTTTACACGACTGTTGTATAATAAAGTTGTATTTGATTTTTGTACCATGTATTTGGCGACTCAAGATGGGTGATGTATACCTATTTTGGGGACGTCACAGTTGGTATCAAAGCTTAGGGATATGATCCTTGGCTGAGATGTGAGACAAGAACTAGGAGGGGAGAGACGGGGAATTCCTTCGCTAGTATGACCTACCTAAGTTTATTTGATATTTATTTGGTCGGTCAGAGTGTAGGGATAATTAGTGACAGTCAATTAACCCTTGTTTCGTGGCAGTATTTGAAAATGACATCCGAGAATGTTTAGAATAGCAATGGAGCACAGGGGACCGTTGAGTCTCCATAGATCAATAATCAGGATACTGTGCATCAGGAAGGCGACAATCCTCATGCAAACAACAACACTGACCAAATGATGAACGATGGAATGTTCGGAGGCTTTATCACAATCCATGCAACATCAAAGTAGAAGCGACTTCATGTCCAAAATGTAGGTGAAAACACTGGAAACTCTTGGACGGTCATCGCTAAACAGTTCAAAGAGCTGGGACCCCCGGAGTTTATTGGAGAGCCACAACCACTTAAGGCGGAAGCGTGGATAAAGCAGATCACCAAGATATTTGATGTTTTGGGATGCTCCGAGGAGCAAAAGGTTCTATTTTCCACCTTTATGTTGCGAGAAGAGGTAGATTACTGGTGGGAATCGGTAAAGCGTACTCAACCTACTGCACTGAAGATGTCTTGGGAGAAGTTCCAAGAACTATTCAACGACAAGTACTTTTCCGAAAGTATTCGTCACATGAAAGAGGTAGAGTTCATCAAGTTGGAATAGAACAATATGACCTTGTCATAGTATGAAGCTAAGTTTGCCGAGTTGTCCCGGTTTGCTTCTCACTTGGTTAATAATGAGGAGAGAATGACGCGGATGTTTCTAAGAGGTTTGAAACCCGAGATACGTCAATACTTAATTTCTCATAAACTGTGTTTGTATTCAGATGTTGTTAATAGGGCTTAGTTATTGGAGCGCGATAACGAGTCAGCTCAACCAAGATAAAACAGCCAGCAAAATGATAATCCCAGTGGTAGCAGTCATCGAAGCGGTGACAACAAACGTGGAGGGAATCAACATGCCAGAAATGGTAACCACTTCGGTGGTAATCATGGTCAAGACAGTAAAAATGGACATTTCAAGAAAAAGAGATTCAACAATGATGGAAAGATGTCAACACCAACACTCGTTGTTAAGGAAGGAGAACGACCACCTATCATATGCTTCAAATGCGGAAGGGAGGGACATATTAGTCCAAACTGCGCGATGCAGTCCAAAGCGTGTTATAATTATGGAAAGAAGGTCACCTAGCCCGATTTTGTCGTGCACCAAAGACAAGTCCCAAATTGGATGGAGGCACCAAAGGTCCAGTCCCGGAAAAGTCAAAGCCAGTAGTTCGAGGGAGAAGCGTTTGTCGTAACCTCCCAGAAAGCAAGGAACCCGAACGAGGTCACCACGGGTAAGCTTATCATAAACTCTAGCGAAGTCTATACCTTATTTGATACCGATTCTACCCATTCTTTTATTTCTCCTACTTGCGCCAACGCTTAAATTTGACTCGGGAGAAATTAGACTTTCGACTTATCGGTTGAAACTCCATTGGGAGAAACCTTCATCATTGCATCCAATCGTTTATAAGTCTTGTTTGATTCAAATCGGTAACCACACGTTACCTGTCGATCTTATTTCTTTAAAAATACTTGCATTTGACGTGATTCTAGGGATTGATTGGTTAACTACTCATCATGCTAAAATTGATTGTTTTCGTAAGGTTGTTAGCTTTCATATTCCTAATCAACCTATTATGCGAATTCAAGCGACCAACCCATTAAAATCAATCATGGTCATCTCAAGCCATAAAGCTATTCGTTTATTGAAAAACGGATGTCAAGCTTTTTTAGCTCATGTCATAAATTTAAACAAAAATACGTCGATTTGAAAGATATTTCTATTGTTAATAAATTTTCCGACGTATTCCTCAAGAACTTCACCGCCTACCCCAGAGCGTGAACTTGAATTTTTATCTACCTTGAACCCAGATAAAACCCATTTCCAAATCCCTATATCGAATGGCTCTATTGAACTTCAAGAGTTAAAGACCCAATTGCAGGAATTGTTAGACATCGGTTTCATTCGTCCCTAAGACGCCTCCTTGGGGTGCTCCTGCTCTATTCGTGAAGAAAGAAAGATGGAAGTATGCGATTTTGTATTAATTATGGGAGTTGAATCATGTCACCATCAAAAATAAAGTACCGTTTGCCTCGCATTGATGACTGTTTGACCCGATTGTAAGGCGCCAAAGTCTTTTCAAAGATTAATCTTAAATTACGGATATCATCAGATTGAAGATTAAAACCGATGACATTCCAAAGACCGCTGAATCTTCTGATGACGGCATTATGAATTCTTAGTCATATCTTTTGGATTGACTAATGCTCCTAATGCCTTCATGGATATGATGAACTGAGTATTCAAGGAATATTTGGATCACTTTGTGGTCGTCTTTATTGATGACATCTTCATATACTCCAAAACCCGTGAAGACCATGAGCAACACTTGAGGCTGATACTCCAAAAGCTTTGTGAAAACAAGTTATATGCCAAGTTGAAGAAATGCGAGTCCTGGCTTGAGGAAGTTGCATTCCTTGGGCACGTGATATTAAATCATGGGATATCTGTTGACCCGGCAAAGATTGAAGCAATTCAAAGCTGGGAGCAACCTAAATCAGTGACCAAATTACGTAGCTTTCTCGGCTTAGCTGGTTATTATCGGATATTCATCGAAGGGTTTTCTCAAATCGCTACTCCATTAACTTAGCTGACTTGAAAAGATACAAAATTCAGTTGGAGCGAGGAATGTGAGAAGAGTTTTCAAGAACTCAAGAGAAGACTCATTTCAGCACCTGTTCTGACAATACCATCTGGCTCGGAGGGATTTGTCATCTATAGTGATGCTTCAGGAAAAGGGGTAAGATGTGTTCTCATGCAACATGGGAAAGTCATAGTCTATGCCTCACGACCAGTCAAAGAATACGAGAGGAATTATCCTACTCATGATCTAGAGTTGGCAGCAGTCGTTTTTGCGCTTAAGATTTGGAGGCATTACCTGTATGGAGAGAAGGTGGTCAAAAGGAACTCAACATGCAGCAACGACGATGGCTTGAGTTATTGAAAGATTACGATCATACCATTCAATACCATCCTGGAAAAGCGAATGTAGTAGCTGATGCATTGAGTAGAGGATCATATGCGGGTACGAGTGCATTATTGTCAACGCAAAGGCCCATTTTATATGACTTACAAAGGATGGAGATAGAGTTAAAGACTCCATGGACCCATGTGATGATGATTTAATATACGAGTAGAACCGACTTTAATCGATAAAGTTAAAGTCGCCAAGCTACGCACACGAGCCGATGCGTATGAGGAAGAAAATGCAAGAAGGTGCTATGCAGGAAGCAAGGATCGATGAAGAAAGAATACTTCGAGTCAACTCCAGACTTTGTGTTCCTAACAACCCTGATTTAAAGTATAAAATCATGATAGAGGCGCACAACACACCGTTTGCAATCCATCCTAGGAGTACCAAAATGTATCGTGATCTTCAACATACATTTTGGTGGAGCAATATGAAGAAAGAGATAGCGGAGTTTATCTCAAGGTGTTTAACTTGTCAACGAGTCAAGGCGGAGCATCAAGTACCAAAAGGTCCATTGCAACCACTTGAAATTCCAGAATGGAAGTGGGAGCACATTACCATGGATTTCAATTCATCGTCTTCCCAAGGTTTCTCAAGGCATAGATGCAATTTGGGTCATTGTTGATAGATTGACCAAGTCTGCTCATTTCCTACCTATACGAGAAACTTATACACTTGAACGTCTTGCTCGTATGTATATAAACGAGATTGTAAGACTGCATGGTATGCCGGTATCCATAGTTTCTGATCTAGACCTAAGATTCACTTCAAGATTTTGGGTTAGTTTGCAAAAAGTTATGGGCACGGATTTACGATTTAGCTCGGCATATCATCCTCAGACGGACGGGCAGTCAGAGAGGACTATTTAAACTCTTGAAGATTTATTAAAACTCTGTGTCCTTGACTTCAAAGGAAGTTGGGACAAGTTCTTACCATTGGTGGAGTTTTCCTACAACAACAGTTATCAAACAAGTATTGGCATGGCTCCATTTGAGGCGTTGTATGGAAGAAAGTGTCGACTCAAAGATATCTTTGGGATGAGGTGGGTGAAGCAACGTTGTTGGGACCGGAGTTGGTACGTATGACTACGGAAAAGATTCAAACGATCCGACAACGTATAAAAACCTCACAAGATCGATAAAAGAGTTATGTTGATCTTCATCGAAAGGACGTGGAATTCAATATTGGAGATCATGTGTTATTATGTGTTGCTCCATGGAAATGAGTTACAAGATTTGGGAAGAGAGGAAAGCTCAATCCTCGATTCATTGGCCCATTTATAATCCTCGATCGAGTAGGAACTGTGGCCTATAGACTCGCCTTACCGCCAAGTATGTCTCGTGTTCATAACATTTTTCACATATCTATGCTACGTAAATAAGTGAAAGACCCGAACCACATTATTGAATTAGAACCAGACGAGATAGAGGAAGATTTAACGTATGAAGAGTTACCTATTAAAATCTTGGATAAGAAGGATCATATTCTACGCTCTAAAGTTATACCTCAAGTCAAAGTTTTGTGGAGAAACCACGATGTTAAGGAAATGACCTGGGAGTTAGAATCTGAAATGAAATCAAGGTATCCTCACCTCTTCGATATACCAGGTACGTACCCTAATTTCGAGGA
Organism: Panax ginseng; assembly: GCA_020205605.1. NCBI lineage: Eukaryota > Viridiplantae > Streptophyta > Magnoliopsida > Apiales > Araliaceae > Panax > Panax ginseng. The sequence goes on along the minus strand of CM035143.1, from coordinate 115,210,621 downwards.
TGAAATTTCATAAGAAGGAGAGGTTGGAAGACCCCAACTTTTATGAATAAAGAATAATTTTCTCGAAATATATTTTTGAATATTATGGTGTGAATTTGATATAATGTTATAGTTGTGGGTAATATTTACAAATTTTGCAAAGTAAATAAGTGGTTATATAATATTCGATTGGTCGGGAAATATTCGTTTTAATAGGGAATATTCGTACGACGACACAATCATTGGTGGACCCCACAACAGAAGTATTGTTGTAGTTAGAAAACGACAAAATTATCTTTTTATAAAAATAACGGCGAAAGTGTTACCGTTAAAACTGTTGAACTACCCAGTAGTAAAAGTATAGTAATACTGGCGTGGTTGCGTAGTAGCTTTACGGTATTGATTATTGATCTTACGTGAGAAGTCACCGGTTATACTCAATTATTGCTACGAGTAATTCTTTGCATCATCATCTCTCATATTATTGATTCAATTATTGTCACAAAGATCATCCGCATAATATTTATTATTATTAAATCAATAATTGAGGCGACAAAGTTATTCATATTATTATTTGCAATATTGACAATGTCTAGAAGTTCATCGAGGAGAGGTTTGGTCACCTAATCATTTGCTTGGCGCCAATAAGGAGAAATCCTTATCGAAAAGCCCCTCTTTCCGGGAGCGACTGATTGTTAAATATTGTGAGTTATAATATTAAGGATGAATAAGTTGTTGATTAAAGATGAAATTGATAGTTCTATTGTGTTGGGATTATTAGTGTTAGTGGAAATCGACATTTAATTCGATAATAATTGATGTCTGGAGATTATATTGACCAATCGGGTAATTAATTGAATAAATGAGCAATTAATTGCTATTATTTCACATGCTTATAACTATTTGTTCACATATGTGTACTATTGATTCACATTCATGTACTATTAGGGGAGGTGGTGCAAGATTGATAATACTTGCATGACTAAATTAAAAATGGAGGTATAGTTGAAGGTACTATACTGTAATTAGTTTTTTCACATGATTATACTATTGAGTTATATGAATGAACTATTAATTCACATTATTTACTATTAGGAGAGGTGGTGCAAGTTTGATAATACTTGCAGGACTAAATTAAAAATGAAGAAAAAGAAGAAGGTATTATACTGTAATATTTCGAGCCCCAAAACGTGCAATTATCGAAACTATTTTTTCCTATAAATAGAAGCTCATTCTTCCTTCAGTTCTCACCAATTCCCAAAAGCTTTAGAGCAATTATTATAGAGAGAAATTATAGAGAGAAAGAAGAAGAGAAGTCTGCTACCTCACTATTCTAGTATCCAGTTTTTCTAAAGTAAGGGGTATTATTCTTTCGTATTCATGAAGAGAGTTATTTTCTTTCAATAGTCGTAAGGGTTGTTATTCCATTCTTTATTATTATGTTGGAATAAATGTCTATGCGAAGTACCGCATACATGGTGAAATTCTTCTGTTATTCCATTCTTTATTATCTCATTGGAATAACTTTGTCTGTCTGATCTATCGCATGCTTGGTGAATTCTGTTGTTATTCCATTCTTTATTATTCGTTGGAACATCTGCCTCTCTGCGGGTTACGCATGACTTGGTTCCATTCTTTATTATTCTATTGGAACATCCTGTCTATGCGGATTACGCATGACACAGTTCCGATCTTTATTATTCTGTTGGTTGGAACATCGTATGCATGCGGATTACGCGATGACCTAGTTCCATTCTTTATTATTCTGTTGGAATATCCTGTCTGTGCGGATTACACATGACCTGGTTCCATTCTTTATTATTCTGTTGGAATAATTTGTTTACGTGGATTACCGCATGGCGGAAAAAATCCATTTGTGGTTTCATATATTTTATTATACTCAGTTGATTAAAGTTTTGACTTCTATACTCCATGAAATTAGTGGAATATCCTTGATATTTGCGCTTCATCCAGTATCTTTTCATGAAAATATTCTTCTGAACATTCTTGAATTTTACTCCACAAAGCAGTATCATGTTGACAATTTGGACGTTATTGATTTCTGGATAAATTAAATTATAAATCTTTACAAATTTATCCTTGCACTTGTTTTATTGAATTCTTATATTATTTTCATCATCCTCATGTTTATAATATGTTGAAAATCATATGTGGCCTATAAAGATAGATGGACTTGGTATGATTATGACGAGAGATTATTGGTAAAATCATAACCATAATATTACAAATGATGTGGTAAAAGTCCTCTCGTTGGTAGTAGTGCATTGATGGATGTTGTTGGCATGATCATGACCATTGATGAATACACAAATGTCCTTGGCGCCAGTAGTGCATAGATAATTTGTGGTCGTGATACTAACGAATATCCTTGGTATGTAATGCGTCTGAGGATGATGTGGTTTATTTATTATTTCGAGTCTCGTGATAAAAGTGATGAAAACCTTTTAAATCATAGAAGATAGTAGATTTTATTCTCTACTTGACTCTTTTAATGGATTGCTTGTTTCATTGCAGTTAAACTTGATGTTTATTATATTTTATCGTTTAACTTTGTTGAAGGCTAATGATAATTTATCTCGCATTATCTTAGTCATAATATTTTTTATTGGGCTAGTTGAGCTCACCCTTTCTTTCACTTATTCTCTTGGAAATGAGAGCGTGGCGAGACTAGTCGGGGAGCGGAGTGATGGTCCGGATGATAGCATTAGTAGTCCTCACTATTACATTAAATAGTGTTACAATAAATGTAATGAGGACTCCATTGAGTGTGGATATTGTCTAGATGACAATATTCTTATTAAAACTCTTAGAATATGTTTTGTCGTATTTTATATGACTGTTGTATAATAAAGTTGTATTTGATTTTTGTACCATGTATTTGGCGACTCAAGATGGGTGATGTATACCTATTTTGGGGGCGTCACATTAATTATAATTATAATAATAATAATAATAATAATAAACTAATATTATTCTTAATAATAAAAAAATTATTTTCTAAAATATTATTTAACTAATGTATAACTAATTAGTAATGATAAAATAAATGGGTTAAACACTTTTTTCCCATCAAACTAAACTCTAATTTATATTTGCATTACCGAATCAATTTTTTTTCCAATCAACTCACTAAATTATTATTTTTTATAAAAATTGAAAAGGTCATTTAAAAGTGTTAAAATTAATGGTTTGTCCAAGTGATTATAATTTTTTTATAAAAATTGAAAAAACCATTTAAAAGTGTTAAAATTAACGGTTTATCCAAGTGATGCCACATTGGATACTAATGTAGATTATTCAGTAAAAACTCTATATGAACATGAAAATTGGACATGAATATATTTAAAATTTATTTATTTGTATTTTGACTTCCAATATTAAATAAAAATATAAATAAATAAAAATAAAATATATTCATATCTGTTATAAAACTTGAGCGAAGTGTATAAATATACTCTTATAATTACTGCATAAATTTAGAGAGAATAAGCAAGAGAAAAGAATATAGAGAGAAATTCTTTCAGAGGAGTTCTCTACTTATTTCCTTCAATCTCATTCCCTTTATATAGGAGATGAGAGGAGTCAGGGGGGAGTAATCCAAGTCATGGTAGGAAAATGAAAAGAAGGAGGGAAATAATTGAGGGAGAGAGTGTCGGTGATCCCTCCTGTTGAGGAAATCATTTTATAACACTTCCCCTGATTCCCTACGATAGAAGATTATGTCTCATTAAAAACCTTGTTAAGAAAACCCAGTGGGAAAAACTTAACTAAGGGAAAAAGAGTACATATCTTTTACAATAAATATCTTTATTGACTGCCTCGTTAAAACCTTGTCAGGAAAAATCCATTGGGATAAAAATTGTGACTAAAGAAAAAGAATACAGTCTTCCCCTTAAAAGGAATTCATTACTTCTGGATGAAATGTTGTCACAAGTCTTTCAGTCGACACATTTTAATCCTTTTTCGAAGTTTTGCAAACGTTGCATTTGGTAGCGACTTTGTGAATAAGTCGGCTAGATTATCACATGATCGAATTTGATGCACATCTATATCACCCTTCTTTTGTAGCTCATGTGTGAAGAAGAATTTAGGTGAAATGTGTTTTGCTCTATCTCCCTTGATGTACCCTCCTCTAAGTTAAGCAATGCATGCAACGTTATCTTCATACAGAATTGTAGGAATATCTTTGATTGATGGTAATCCACATGACTTTTGAATATGCTGAATAATTGATCTTAACCAAACATACTCTCTGCTTGCTTCATGTATAGCGAAAATCTCTGAGTGATTTGAAGATGTAGCTGTCATGGTTTGTTTTGTGAATTTTCTGGATATAGCCGTGTCATAATATGTAAATACATAACATGTTTGTGATATTCCATTGTGTGGATCTGATAAATATCCTACATCGACATATCCAACCAATTGCGACATTGAATCTCTTGGATAAAATAACCCAAGATCCATACTTCCACGGAGGTATCTCAAAATGTGTTTGATCTCATCCCAATGTCTCTTAGTCGGAGAAGAATTGTATCTTGCTAACAAGTTGACAGCAAAATCAGGTCGTGTACAGTTTGCAAGATACATAAAAGCACCTATTGCACTTAGGTATAGAACTTCAGGTCCAAGAACTTTTTCCATTTCACTTAGGCATGGAACTTCAGGTCCAAGAACTTCTTCCATTGTACTTAGGCATAGAACTTCAGGTCCAAGAACTTCTTCCATTGCACTTAGGCATGGAACTTTAGGTCCAAGAACTTCTTCCCCGCTTTCTAGAGGCTGAAATGGATCTTTATCAACTTCTAAAGATCGAACAACCATCGCGAACAACCATCGGGGTAGTCAAAAGATGAGCTTTATCCATATGAAAATAACTGAGAATCTTTTCAGCATATGTGTATTGATGAGCAAAAATTCCAGATGCTAAATGCTCCACTTGTATTCCCAAACAGAATTTTGTCTTTCCAAGATCTTTCGTTTCAAATTCATCTTTTAAATAAGTAGTAGTTCTTGTGAGTTCTTCAGGAGTACCTACAAAATTCAAATCATCCACATATACAGCAATGGTGGAAAATTCACTTTGTGATTTCTTAATAAAAACACATGGACATATATGATCATTTATATATCCATCTTTTATTAAATAATCACTAAGTCAATTATACCACATATGACCAGACTATTTTAATCCATATAATGAGCTTTGAAACTCGATTGAATATATCTGACTTGGCCTTTGTGATTCAGCCATTTTCAATCCTTCAGGAATTCTCATATAAATCTCACTTCAAGTGAGCCATATAGGTATGCTCTTACAACATCCATCAGACGTGTATCCAAACCTTTCATGGTTGTCATACCTATCAGGAAGCGAAAAGTTACTCCATCCATTACGTACTGGAGAGTATGTATCCTGATAATTAATACCAGGTTTTTGTGAAAACCCTTGAGATACAAGTCGGGCTTTATATCTCACAATTTCATTTTTCTCATTTCGCTTTCGTCTGAATACCCATTTGTTTCCAGCAGGGATTACACCCGCGGTGTTGGACTACTAGTCCAAATACTTCTCTTTTCAATAGAGATTTTATTTTCACCCGGGATTACACCCAGCGGTTTTTGAACTACTGGTCCAAATATATACTTCTCTTTTCAATAGAGATTGTAGCTCATTTTGAGTAGCATCTTTCCATTTTGGCCAATCTTTTCTTTTCCGACATTCTTCCACGTTTTGTGGTTCAGGATCCGTGTCAAGAATCAAAGTAATATCTTATGCTATAAAGAAAGCAAATATATCGTCAATCATGACTTTGCTTAGATCTCATATATTCTCATCATGTACATAATTTATTGAGATCTCTTGGTGTTAATCTCTTATCCCTTTACTGAGATTTTGAACCTCTTCTGGGGTTATTCCCACTTTTGAAATAAGTGCTACTTCTGGAGAGGTTTGTACCTCTTCTGGGGTTCCCTTATTTACTTTTGATTTTAGGTGGTATTGCTTTTGATTTGTCTCTTGCACCAACTTGTCTTCCACGCTTCTGGTGTGGTTTAGATTCTTCTATTACCTTATTTGTTAATTCTTCAGGAATTGATTTTTCAATAGGTATTTCTATCTCTGCTGGAGTATTCACTGCAGGTATATATGGCCTTATCATTTTTCTAGCATCATTAAATGCATCTGACATTTGATTTGCAATATTTTATAAACAAATAATTCTTTGAACTTCAATTTCACATTGTCCTGTACGAGGATTAAATGAATTTAATTTTGATGCATTCCATGATATGTCAGAGGGTTTTTTATTTAAAAATTTCCCTCCTTCTAATGGTGGAAATACAAATTCATCAAAATGACAATCTACATAACATGTAGTAAAAATATCTCCAGTTAAAAGGCTCAAGATATCTGATAATAGAAGGAGAATCAAAACCAACATAAATACCTATTTTTTGTTGGGCTCCTATTTTAGTTCTTTGTGGAGGTGCAATTGGAACATATACCGCACTTCCAAAAACTCAAAAGTGTGATATGTTGGGTGTCTGTCCAAGAACTAATTGTAGAGGAGAAAATTTATGAAGAGTCGTTGGTCTTACTCGAATGATGGCTTGCTGACGAAGAAGGTGCATGACCCCAAACCTGAGGTAGGTAAGTTAGCCCTTAACATCAATGGTAGGCGTGCAATTAGTTGAAGTATCTATTAAAACCATGAAATATCGAAATGGGCCAGACAATGGGTGAATAGGTCCACAAATGTCTCCTTGAATTCTCTCTAGGAATTTTGGGGCTTCTTTATAAACTTTTACTGGTGATGGTCGAACAATTAATTTTCCTCGAGAACACGCATGACTGAGGAAATTCACTTCTGGGGAAAAACCTTTTTATTTTTGAGAGGACGGCCAAAAGAATTTTCAATAATACGACACATCATAGAAGTACCTGGATGATCGAGTCTTTCATGCCAAAGCATAAAGGATTTGGGATCTATGAATTTTGGAATTATAAGAGTATGAGACTTAATTGTTCTAATTTTCATAGTATATAATTCAGAAGAAATTTAATGAAGTTTTTCTAGGATATTCTATTTTTCAGAAATAGTAGAAATGATGAGAAGATATTCATTAAAGATGGTCTGACACATGTAAAAACATAAATAAGAAATATTATTCATGAAAAACACATACCACGTATAGAACGAAAACTAATAATATTATACATGCAGGGTGTTTAATTAAAACAAAAATTAAACGTTATCCCAAAAGATACTTTCAGAAGGTTCATTAATATCAACAACTTTTTCCTCATTGTGGGTCATTGGTGGATCATCAACAATATCTAATTGATGATTAATAAAGTTTGTTTCTACCTCAATTACTTTGTTCTTTTGAGACTCCTGGAATAAATTAACCAGATGCCTCGGCGTATGACAGGTATGCGACCAATGCCCATTCATCCCACACCTAAAACAAACATCTAGTTTGTTCTTTATCTGTGTTGCATTTTCTTTATTTTCACCCGACTCAGACACTTGCCACTTCTGGTGGCCTGAATTGTCGCGGTTCTAGAATTTGTTGTTATGATGACCTCATTTATTCTTTCGCCCCCAAGGCTTCTTATTATATGGCCATCTATAGTCACGTTTATTCTGCTGGAATGACGTGCTGTTAATATCCGGCTATGGGGTACCACCCATTGGCCGTACTTGATAGTTTTTCAACAACAATTCATTTTTTTTTTTTGCAACAAGGAGGATAGACAATGAGTCATTGAATTTTGTGAACTTACTCTGTCTATATAATTGTGACAGAATCATGTTGGTGGGATGAAAAGTTGAGAGCATTTTTTTTTCTTCTAACATTTGGGTTTCAGAAACTGGATCTCCACATAAAGCCAAAGTAGAGGTTATTTTATAAACATTGGAACTATATTTCGTGATTGTCTTTTCTAACTCATTTGCACTAAGGTGCAATTCTGCATCAAGTGCACAAACCAAATAGTTGTCTCTAGAGATTTTCAAAATAGAAAAATCTATTTTTACCAAGTTTGCCATCTATTCTGGGTTAAACCACAATTTTATTATTTATTAAAACAATAAATAATTGCATGTATGATATAGAAAAAATAAACTATACCACAACCTCAAGTGGTGATAAAATGCAAATATAAATAATCTTATATTTATATTATTAGCATATTATCTTAGTAAAAAGAATATGCAATCGTTAATGTATATATAAAATTACAAATATATATATATATATATATATATATATATATATATATATATATATATATATATATATATATACAAAACTACAAATGGATCTTCACCCGCCATGCGGTAATCCACGTAGACAGATCATTTCCACAATTTAATAAGGAATGAATATAAAGGATCATTCACCATGCATGTGGTAATCCACATAGACAGGTTATTCCAACAGAATAATAAATAATGGAACTGGTCGAGCGTGTAATACGCACCTACGAGGATATTCCAAGCGAGAATAATAAAGAATGAAATAACAACGAAATCACCATGCATGCGATAGATAACGCAGACGCAAGTTATTCTAACAGAATAATAATTAATGGAACGGTCGGCGTAAGCGTCTGAGAACGAGGATATTAAAGCGAATAATAATTAATGAAATAATAGAAGAATTTCACCATGTATATGCGGTACTTAGCATAAGCGAGTTATTCAACATAATAATAAATTGCAAGAATTTAAAAGCAATTATAAGAATAAAATTATATTATTGGTGGCATAGCCAAGCCCAGTAATATAATAATAAATTGCAATAATTTAATTTTACCGTCTCGGTTGGTTAGAAGTTACGTCTTTGATAACGTGTTATAAAACTTTAGCGAAGTGTATAAATATACTCTTATAATTGCTGCATAAATTTAGAGAGAATAAACAAGAGAAAAGAATAGAGAGAAATTCTTTCAGAGGAGTTCTCTACTTATTTCCTTCAATCTCATTCCCTTTATATAGGAGATGAGAGGAGTCAGGGGGGAGTAATCCAAGTCATGGAAGGAAAAGGAAAAGAAGGAAGGAAATAATTAAGGGAGAGAGTGTCGGTGATCCCTCCTGTTGAGGGAATCACTTTATAACACCCAAATTTTATTTCGAGAAGAGCTTAATTTAAAAACCCATTGTGGCAAACTGGACCATGCTTAGGTGGAAAACAATTATATTTTGTTTTGACACATTTCTTCTTCTCATCATTCAAGACGTAGCAATCAAAAAATCTTTCCTCTATTGCACTACCATCATCTACACCTACCACCCTCACAATCTCCGCCCACCACCACCATTTACCGCCACCACTTCTTTCCAGCACCACCATCGCTGAACCCGTGTCTGCATAAAACTTAAATCTTGTTCTCTTATTCAATTTCAAAAGCTATCTCAAATTCAGAACTCTACATGAAATTCTGAATAATATATATATATGTATATATCAAATCAAATCTAAGGCAAGAACAGGAGAGAGAAAATATGAAACAGAAAAGTGATTAAACTGCTGATGTAGTGCGACAGCATCAATGGTGAAACTCTTGTAGTGCGGAGGCATTGTTACAAAATGGAGTCAATTTTTCATGTGTCAGTTCAATTCAAGAGTATCAATTATTTGTCTTTATTTTCTTTCATTTACATAGCTCCCACGTGCTCTCCTCATGTCATATATAATTCGTGTATTTTCTTTTACTCTTAATTTTGATGTAGAAGATAATATAGAATTAAATTAATGTATTTAATTTAATTATCTCATTCCCTTAAATTAGTGATTGACTGATTCTTTAGTTAATTATAGTTATCTCATTCCCTTAAATTAGGGACTGACTGATTATTTAGTTATTAGGTTTGCTATTAATATATTTTCGTTGTAACAAATTGATTATCTCATGTAATCTTATTGTATTTATACCTCCTAACATCAATGAAAATATTACGCCATTATTCATTAGTCTACTGTATTTTATATGGTATCAGAGCTCTAGTCGGTCCTAAACCAATCTTCAACCAATCCTAGCCGAAGACCCACCATGGCCACTGATCACCAGAGTATCGCCATTCCCAACCCAGGAAATCCAACCCAAAGTCTTCAACTCATAAACATCTCTCATCCATCCATCATCAAATTAACCTCCACAAATTATCTCTCCAGGAAACTCCAGATTGAGGCCATTCTCATAGGTACGACCTCTACAAATACATTGACAACAATCATCCATGTCCTCCTCGCACTATAACCACCAACAGTGTTGAAGCTTCCAACCTAGATTTTCTTCCATGGATTCGCCAAGACAAACTGCTGTTTGGCGCCATTGTTGGTTCCATCTCTCACTCTCTTATTCCGCTAATCCAGTAATCAGCCACTTCCCGCGAAGCATGGCAAACCTTTGCCAACACCTATGCTCGCCCGAATCGTGGTCACATAAAGCAACTCAAGAACCAGATCAAGAAATCCACGAAGGGCTCCCTGTCTATATCGGACTACATGCAATACATCAAGTGTCGCACTGATCAACTTGCTGCACTAGGCAAATCGATGGACCATGAAGACATCATTGAGACGATCTTAGAGGGTCTAGGTGATGACTATCACCATATTGCCGATATAGTGGCAGGTAGGGACAACCCCATCTCATTTGATGAGTTTTATGAGAAACTCATCAACAGGGAACTGACACTTCAGCAGTCGTAATCTGCTTCCTTCCCGCATCTCACCACGGCCAACACTGCGTCGACCAGATTCAGTAATTCACACCGGCCCGTGTCAAAACAAACACACCTACCACATCTTGCTTCGCGACACCAGCCATCTCAGCCTCTTCATGCTATGACTCACCAGCAGAGGCCTTATCTCGGCAAGTGTCAAGGATGCCGCCAACAGGGCAACACAGTTGCTCAGTGTCACCTCTTTCAACATGTACCCGCCCCCTCACATGGCGCTCCTCGTTCATCGCACAATGGACCTCAATGGTACCCAAAAGCATATATAGCCACAACATCAGGTGTTGAGACCCCGACCCGACTTCTCGACAGTGGTGCCTCTCATCATGTCACTGCTGACCTCGTCAACCTTTCGCTTCATGCTCCATACGACGGGTCTGATGACATCTAAATCGGTGATGGCACTGGGTTACACATTTCCAGAACTAGTTTTGCCTCTCTTAAAACATCCTCTCACACTTTTCAATTACATAATATTTTATTTGTTCCTGCCATGAAAAGAAACTTAGTCTCCATATCTCAATTTTGCAAAACTAATAACACTTGGATTGAGTTCTTACCATCTTCTTTTCGTGTGAAGGATCTACTGACAGGGGCAATACTACTCGAAGGATAACCTAAAGATGGTGTGTATGAATTGCCGGTTTTGCACCCCGCTTCTCGTCCTTCAGTCTTCATCAGTACCAAAGTATCCTCATGTGTCTGGCATCATCGTATTGGTCACCCATCCGAGTCAATCCAACGTCATATAGTATCTAAGTTTTGTTTACCTTTAGATTTCTCTAGTTCTAAGCATTTCCATTGTAATGATTATTTCTGTAATAAAAGTCATAAATTACCTTTTTCTCAATCATATATTGTGTCGACTTCCCCTCTCCAAATTATTTATTCTAATATGTGGACCTCGCCTATCTATTATGTCGATGGTTACAAATATAATGTTATTTTTGTGGATCACTTCACTCACTACATATTGCTTTACCTAGGGATGCACAAAAGGCCCGAGGTCTGCAGCCTGGCCTTGGTCTGGCCTGGGCCCGGCCTGGTCAAAGTCTGGCCCGATCAAGGCCTGGCCTGGAAGGCTTGAAAAAGGTGCTTTTTTAGAAAAATCTGGCCTAATTGGGGGTCCGGCTGGCCGGCACGGCACGAGACCTTACATGATTTTTATCCAATTATTTGTAATTTTTGAACTTTAAATTTATAATTATTCATCAATAATGTATAAATTTTTACTTATTCATTATTGTAATTTATAAATTATAATACATTAGTTTTAATTAATACATCAATAAAATTTAAATTTTTAATTATTCATTCTTGATTTCTTGTTGATACATTTAATTAATATACATCTTCAATGAATATAACTAGTTATTATATTTAATATTAATAATAAGTTAGTTACTTAGTTGATTAAATATTAATAATAAGTTAATTTATTGTAAATACTAAAGTACTAATATTTAATAATAAAATTTTATTAATATTCTTTGTTACTTTAATGTTAAATATTAACATTAATTAATACATCAATAAACTAATTTTTAATATTAAATATTAATAATAATGTAGTTTCTTGTAAATATTCAAGTTCTTCATTAATTTGGATATCTTAAATTCTTTGGGGATTTATGATTTTAGTTATTTTTTAGGTATTACATTGTACCAATTTAAATAAAAATTCCATAAAGTAATTAGAAAATTAACTGGAATTAATACTTGAGATATAACCATGTAAGAGTTTAATGATCATAAATGAAAAGATATGTGTGTTTAAACTTTATAAAATATATGTCCAACCGATCCTAGTACGTACTATAAGAAAATAAAATCGAAACTTACTTTATATTCAAAAAATAAAAGTGTAATCTACAGTATTTAAGTAATCTACAATATTAATATTTTATAAAATTTATTAATTTATATTTTATTATTTATATTTTTAATATGTAACATTAAAAAAGGGACGAGGACAATTTAAGGCCTTGGGCACTGGCCTAATCTGGCTTAAGCACTTCTTGAGCCACAACTAGTGACCAAGGCCTGGCTGGATGCAAAGTCCCGGCTCTGGCTGGCTGGTCAAAGCCAAACTGGGCAGGCCGGGCAGACTGGCCTGTTGTACATGCCTAGCTATAAATCTGATGTTGCCACTATTTTTCCTCGTTTCCGAGTTCTTGTTGAAAACTACTTCAAAAATAAAATAATCACCTTCTACTCTGACAATAGGGGGGAATACATGGGTCTCACTGGTCTCGCCACATACTTATCCACACATGGAATCTCGCATCTCACTTCACCACTTCACACTCCAAAAAACAATGGCTTCTCAAAACGTCGACATCGCCATATTGTTGAAATATGACTTTCTCTTCTCTCTAAAGCTACCTTACCACTAACCTACTGGTCATATGCCTTCCCCACTACAGTCTATCTCATAAATTGCCTTTCAACACCAACTCTCCATATGACCTCTCCCTATCATAAACTCTTTGAGTCGCCGTCCAACTATTCTAAGCTTCGAGCCTTTGGTTGTCTATGTTATCCCTTGCTCTGTCCATATTCTCCTCACAAACTCGCTAGTTGCTCCACACCTTGTGTCTTCTTTGGTTACTCCCTCACTCAGAGTGCTTATCTGTGTCTTGATCCAAGTACTCAACAGATCTTCATCTCACGTCATGTTCTATTTATTGAGTCTGAGTTTCCTATGTCTAAAGTTGATCTACATCTCACTCGTCCTGATAACTTAACATGTGACACATGACTCCCACAACATATCATTCTCCCGGTTTCATAACCATCATCCGAAGGTAGTTCTAGCTCCTCTTCGCCAGTTGACTCCACCACACAAACGGTTATGGTAGCCCACACTGACTTGCCCCAAGTATCCCTCATACTACCCAACCCAATACATGCACCTGCTCCTAGCACGTCCAAGCCTGTCACTTTGGCCTTACCTCCACCAGTACTTCCTCAAGCCTCTGAAGCCCCATCCTCACAATCCCTGCTTCGCACCTCGCCAATTATCACTCATTCTCGAAACAACATCCACAAACCAATCACTAAACTCAACCTCTCGACCCAACTTGCCTCAGCAATTGAACCCACATGTGTAACTCAAGGCATCAAAGATGGAAAATGGAGAACGACAATGTCCGAAGAGTTTGATGCCTTCAACAATGTTAAATTGATAAAATACAATAGACATCCAGTTTAACTGCAGCGGAACAAGAAATCCATTAAAAGAGTCAAGTAGAGAATAAAATCAACTATCTTTTATGATTTAAAAGGTTTTTCATCACTTTTATATTTGGGACTCGACAATAAATAATCCACATCATCGAATCACCCCTCGCACTACTGCCGAGGATATTCTTTAGTATCACGACCATAAATTATCCATACACTACGGGCCGAGGACATTCGTGTATTCATCAATGGTCATGATCATGCCAACAATCGTCCATCAATGCACTACGGGCCAATGAGGACTTTTACCACATCATTTGTAACATTACGGTCATGATTATCCGAATAATCACAGTCATAATCATACCAAGTTCATCTATTCACTTCACAGCCACGAGATGACTTTTAACATAATATAAACATGAGGATGATCACAATGATATAAGAATTCAATAAAACAAGTTCAAGAATTAATTTGTCTCAGGAACCGATAACGTCCAAATTATCAACATGATACTTCTTTGTAGAGTAAAATTCAAGAATGCTCGGAAGAATATTTCCATGAAAAGATCTTTGGATAAAACGCAAATATCAAGGATATTCCACTAATTTCATGGAGTATAGAAGTCAAAACTTTAACCAACCGAGTATAATAAAGAATGGAATAACAAAAGAAATCACCATGCATGCGGTGCCATTATGAGCGAGTTATTCAATGAGAATAATAATAACGGAACCGGTCGGTGAAATTACAATGCAAGCGGGATGTTGAAACAGAATAATAAAGAATGGAATAACAACAGAAATCACCATGTATGCGGTACTTGATGTAGGCGAGTTATTCCACGAGAATACTAAATAACGGAACGGTCAAAGCGTAATACGCACCGGCAAGCGGGATGTTCCAATGAGAATAATAAAGACGAAACCGAAGTCAGGCATGAAATGCATGGATATGATATTCAATGAGAATAATAAAGAATGGAATAATGGAAGAATTTCACCAAGTATAGGGTGGCAGCGTATCTGAGTTATTCAATGAATAATAAAGAATGGAATAATGAAGTTCTTTTCATGAATACAAAAGAAATAATACCCCTACGAGTACAACAAATAATATCCCATACCTTAAGAAGAAGAGTCTTGGATATATGGTAGTGAAGTAGCGAGAATACTTTTCTTCTTTTCTCTCTATAGTTTATCTCTCAGAGTTTTGGTGAATTAAGTAAAAAATAATGAAGGAATGAGCTTTATTTATAGAAAAATGGATTGCATAGTAACTAACTCATGAGCGGTCCAAATTGATTTACTTTAATCGACGGTCCATATTTAAAGCAAAATCTTTTAAATAAAATATAATATATTCTATTTAGAATCTAATAAAGCGAATAACTTTATAAAAGATTTTACTATGCAAACCACAATGCATAATAAAATATAATATATTCTAATTATTATACAATAAAATGAGATAACTTTATAAAAGTATTACATTTTATATAAAAGATTTTACTATTAGCCTAATAAAGCGAATAACTTTATAAAAGTATTACATTTTATATAAAAAGCTTTATGTTTTATTACATTAATAATACCAATAAAAGAAAATTGGTGACTTATCACATAAGCATCAATAATCAATACCTAGTGTCTTACTTATGCAACACGGCGTATTCTTGTATTTTTTACTATCGAGTAGTTCAACAAGTATTAATGGTAAAACTTCCGTAGTTATTTTCAATAAAATATTTATTTCGTTTTCTCAATCGACAATAATTACATTTGTAGGGTCCACCAATGATTGTCTTGAGTAAATGCGAATATTTCTGTTAAAAGCGAATATCCCACGACCAATCGAATATTATATAACAACTTGCGTACTTTGTAAAATTTATAAATATTACCAACAACTATAACATTATATCAATTTCACTCCATAATATTCAAAAATAATATTTATAGAAAATTCATTTTTATTTATAAAAGTTGGGGTCTTACAACCTCCCCTTCTTATGAAATTTCACCCTCGAAATTAGGGTACGTACCTGGTATGTCGAAGAGGTAAGGATACCTTGATTTCATTTTAGATTCTAACTCCCAAGTCATTTCCTCAACATCGTGGTTTTTCCACAAAACTTTGACTTGAGGTATAACCTTGGAGCGTAGAATATGTTCCTTCTTATCTAAGATTTGAACAGGAACCTCTTCATATGTCAAATCTTCTGCTATTTCATCCGGTTCTAACTTAATAATGTGGTTCGGATCTTCCACATATTTACGTAACATGGATATGTGAAAAACGTTATGAACACGAGACATATTTGGCGGTAAAGCGAGTCTATAGGCCACAGTTCCTACTCAATCGAGGATTAAAAATGGGCCGATGAATCGAGGATTGAGCTTTCCTCTCTTTCTAAATCTCGTAACTCCTTTCCACGGAGCAACTCGTAATAACACATGATCTCCTATATCGAATTCCACGTCCTTTCGATGAAGATCGGCATAACTCTTTTGTCGATCTTGTGAGGTTTTTATACGTTGTCGGATCGTTTGAATCTTTTTCGTAGTCATACGTATCAACTCCGGTCCCAACAACTTTGCTTCACCCACCTCATCCCATCATACTGGAGAACGACACTTTCTTCCGTACAACGCTTCGAATGGAGCCATGCCAATACTTGCTTGATAGCTGTTGTTGTAGGAAAACTCCACCAATGGTAAGAACTTGTCCCAACTTCCCTTGAAGTCAAGGACATAAAGTCTTAATAGATCTTTAAGAGTTTGAATCGTCCTCTCCGACTTCCCGTCCGTCTGAGGATGATATGTCGAGCTAAATCGTAAATCCGTGCCCATAGCTTTTTGCAAACTAACCCATCTTGAAGTGAATCTTGAGTCTCGATCAGAAACTATGGATACTAGCATACCATGCAATCTTACAATCTCATTTATGTACATACGAGCAAGACGTTTAAGTGTATAAGTTTCTCGTATCGGTAAGAAATGAGCAGACTTGGTCAATCTATGAACAATGACCCAAATCGCATCTATGCCTTGAGAAACCTTGGGAAGACCAGTAACAAAATCCATGGTAATGTGCTCCCACTTCCATTCTAGAATTTTAAGTGGTTGTAATGGACCTTTTGGTACTTGATGCTCCGCCTTGACTCGTTGACAAGTTAGACATCTTGAGATAAACAGCGCTATCTCTCTCTTCATATTGCTACACCAAAATGTATGACGAAGATCACGATACATTTTAGTACTCCCAGGATGGATTACAAATGGTGTGTTGTGCGTCTCCATCATGATTTTATACTTTAAAACAGGGTCGTTAGGAACACAAAGTCTGGAGTTGACTCGAAGTATTCCTTCTTCATCAATTCTTGCTTCCGGCATAGCACCTACTTGCACTTTCTTCCTCATACGCATCAGCTCTGGATCTGTAACTTGAGTAGCTTTAATTTTATCAATTAAAGTCGGCTCTACTCGTATATTCGCCATAATCACGTGGGTCCCTGGAGTCTTTATCTCTATCTCCATCCTTTGTAAGTCATACAAAATGGGCCCTTGCATTGACAATATTGCACTCGTACCCGCATATGATCTTCTACTCAATGCGTCAGCTACCACGTTCGCTTTTCTAGGATGGTATTGGATGGTATGATCATAATCTTTCAACAGTTCAAGCCAACGTCGTTGTCGCATGTTTTGAGTGAAGAAATATTTGAGGCTTTTATGATCCGTAAAGATCTCCACTTTCTCCCCATACAAGTAATGCCTCCAAATCTTTAGTACGAAAACAACAGCTGCCAACTCTAGATCATGAGTAAGATAATTCCTCTCATATTCTTTGAGTTGTCGTGAGGCATAGGCTATAACTTTTCCATGTTGCATGAGAACACATCCTAACCCTTTGCCGAGAGCATCCTTGTAGATGACAAATCCCTCGAGGCGGATGGTATTGTCGAGCAGTCTTTGAAATGAGTCTCTCTTGAGTTCTTGAAAACTTTTCTCACATTCCTCGCTCCAACCCGAACTTTGTATCTTTCAAAAGTCAATTTGAGTTAGTGGAGTAGCGATTCGAGAAAACCCTTCTACGAATCTCCGATAATAACCAACTAAGTCGAGAAAGCTACGTCTTGATCATCGATTTAGGTTGCTCCCGACTTTGAATAGCTTCAATCTTTCTTTGGGTCAACAGATATTCCATGACTTGATACCACGTTCCCGAGGAATGCTACTTCCTCGAGCCGAACTCACATTTCTTTAACTTAGCATAAAGCTTGTATTCATGAAGCTTTTGAAGTATCGACCTCAAGTGTTGCTTTCATGATCTTCACGGCTTTTGGAATAAATAAGGATGTCATCAATAAAAGCGACCACAAAGTGATCCAAATATTCCTTGAATACTCGATTCATCATATCCATGAAGGCGGCGGGAGCATTAGTCGATCCAAAGGACATGACTAGGAATTCATAATGCTCGTCTTAGGAGTTTTGAAAGCCTCTTTGGAATGTCATCGGTTCTAATCTTCAATTGGTGATATCCCAGAGCGAAGATCAATCTTTGAAAAGAATTTGGCTCCTTGCAACTAGTCAAACGCAGGTCATCAATACTGTGGCAATGGGTACCTATTTTTGATGGTGACATGATTGACTCCAGATAATCAATACAAAGTCGCATACTCCCATCTTTCTTCTTCATGAATAAAATAGGAGCACCCCGAGGAGACGTCTTTGGGACGAATGAAACCAATATCTAACAATTCTTGCAATTGGGTCTTTAATTCTGAAGTTCAATAGGAACCATTCGATATGGGGCTTTGGAAATGGGTTTTGTCTAGGGTTCAAGGTCGATACAAAATTCAATTTCATGCTTTCTGAGGGTAGGCAGGAAGTTCTTCGAGAAATCGTCGGGAAATTCATTAACAATAGAAATATCATTCAAAACCGGCGTATTTTTGTTTAGATCCGTGACATGAGCTAATAAAGCTTGACATCCGTTTTTCAATAAGCGAATAGCTTTTATGGCTTGAGATGAGCGATGATTGATTTTAATGGTTTGGTCGCTTGAATTTTGCATAATAGGTTGATTAGGAATATGAAAGTTAACAACCTTACGAAAATAATCAATTTTAGTATGATGAGTAGTTAACCAATCAATCCTAGAATCACATCAAATGTAAGTATTTTCAATGAAATAAGATCAACGAGGTAATATGAGGGGTGCCGATTTGAACCAAACAAGACTTATAAGCGAGTGGATGTAATGAAGGTTTCTCCCAGCGGAGTTTCTACGAGATAAGTCAAAGTCTAATTTCTCGAGTCAAATTTAATCGTTGGCGAAAGTAGGAGAAATAAAAGAATGGGTAGAACCGGTATCAAATAAGGTATAGACTTATTTAGAGTTTATGATAAGCTTACCCGTGATGACCTCGTTCGGGTTCCTTGCTTTTTGGGAGGTAACTACAAACGTTCTCCCACACCTCTTGGCTTTGAATTTTACGGGATGGCCTTTGGTGCCTCCATCCTGCATTTGAACTTGTCTTTGGTGAACGACAAAATTGGGCTAGGTGACCTTCTCTTCCATAATTATAACATTCTTTGGATGGCATCACACAGTTTGGACTGATGTGTCCCTCCCCTCCACATTTGAAGCATATGATAGGTGGTTGTTCTCCTTCCTTAACAATGGGTGCTGGTGCTGACGTCTTTCCATCATTTTTGAATCTCCTCTTCTGAAATGTCCATTCTTATTGTTTTGGTACGATTACCCAAGAAATGATTACCATTTCGGCATGTTGATTCCTCCTTGTTGTTGTCACCGCCGATGATTCGCTCTCTTTGGTATTATCATTTTGTCGGTTTTGCTCTCTTTTAATTGCGTTGACTCGTTATCGCGCTCCAATAACTGAGCCCTATTTATAACATCTGAATACAAACATTGTTTATGAGAAATAAGATATTGACGTATCTCCGGTTTCAAACCTCTTAAAAATATTCGCGTCATTCTCTCCTCATTATCAACCAAATGGGACGCAAATCGGGACAACTCAGCAAACTTGGCTTCGTACTGCGATACGTCATGTTGTTTTGCTCTAGCTTGATGAATTCTACTTCTTTCTTGTGACGAATACTTTCGGGAAAGTATTTATCGTTGAACAATTCTTGGAACTTCTCCCAAGTCATCTTGGTCTGCGAAGAAGTTGAGTCGCTTCTGGGGATTCCCACCGATGTCGCCTCTCCTCGCAACATAAAGGTGGCAAAGGGAACCTTTTGCTCCTCGGAGCATCCCAAGACATCAAATATCTTGGTGATCTGCTTTATCCATGCTTCCACCTTAAGTGGTTTTGGCTCTCTAATAAACTCCGGTGGTCCCAGCTCCTTGAACTGTTTAGAGGTGACCGTCCGAGAGTTTCCAGTGTTTCCACCTATATTTTGGATAGGAGCCACTCTCGCCTGATGTTGCATAAATTGCATAAAGCCTCTGAACATTTCATCATTCATCATTTGGTCAGTGTTGTTATTTGCATGAGGATTGTCGCCTTCCTGATGCACATTCTCCTGATTATTGATATGTGGAGACTCAACGGTCTCATGTGCTTCATTGCTATTCTCAACATTCTCGGATGTCATTTTCAGATACTGCCACAAAATAAGGGTTAGTTGACATATAATATATTATCTCTAAACTCTGACCAACTAATTAAATACCAAATAAATTTAAGTAGGTCATAATAGCGAAGGAATTCCCCGTCTCTCCTCTCATAGTTCTAAGTCTCACATCTTAGCCAGGGATTATATCCCTAAGCTTTGATACCAACTGTGACGCCCCCAAAATAGGTATACATCACCTATTCTGAGTCACCAAATACATGGTACAGAATACAAATACAATCTTAATTATACAACATGAGAGCTGTAAGTTTTAATACAAATACTATCTTCTAGACAATATCCACTCTCAGAATAAGTCCTCATTACATTTATTGTCACACTATTTAACAGAATAGCGAGGACTATTAGATAATACTATCATCCGGACCATCACTCCGTTTCCCGACTCGTCCCATCTACGTTCTCATTTCCTGAAGAGAACAGTGAAAGAAAGGGTGAACTCAACTAGCCCAGTAAGAAATATTATGACTAAGATAATGCAGAATAAATTATCATTAGTCTTCAACAATGTTAAACTAATAAAATTCAATAGACATCAAGTTTAACTACAGTGAAACAAGCAATCCATTAAAAGAGTCAAGTAGAGAATAAAATCTACTATCTTTTATGATTTAAAAGGTTTTTCATCACTTTTATTTGGGACTCGACAATAAATAATCTACATCATCGAATCACCCTTACGAACTACGCCGGAGATATTCTTTAGTATCACGACCACAAATTATCCATGCACTACTGAGCCGAGGACATTCGTGTATTCATCAATGGTCATGATCATGCTAACAATTTGTCCATCAATGCACTCACGGGCAATGAGGACTTTACCACATCATTTGTAACATTATGGTCATGATTATACCGAATAATCCCTAGTCATAATCATACCAAGTCCATCTATGCACTACAGGCCACAAATGACTTTTAACATAATATAAACATGAGGATGATGACAATGATATAAGAATTCAATAAAACAAGTTTAAGAATTAATTTGTCCAGGAACAATAACGTCCAAATTGTCAATATGATACTTCTTTGTAGAGTAAAATTCAAGAATGCTCAAAAGAATATTTCCATGAAAAGATACTGGATGAAACGCAAATATCAAGGATATTACACTAATTTCATGGAGTATAGAAGTCAAAACTTTAACCAACTAGGTATAATAAAGAATGGAATAACAAAAGAAATCACCATGCATGCGGTGCTTGCATGACGCGGTTATTCAACGAATAATAATAACGAAACCGAGTCGGTGAAATTGCGCAAGCGGCGATGTTCCAACAGAATAATAAAGAATGAAATAACAACAAAATCACCGTGCATGCGGTGCCCATGATAGCGAGTTATTCAACGAGAATACTAAATAACGGAACGGTCGGGCGTAATATGCAAGCGGGATGTTCCAAGCAGAATAATAAAAAGCGGAACCGGTTAAGAGCATAAAACGCACGACGCAGGATATTCAGCGAGAATAATAAAGAATGGAATAATGGAAGAATTTCACCAAGTATAGGGTAGCAGCGTATCTGAGTTATTCAGCGAGAATAATAAAGAATGGAATAATGAAGTTCTCTTCATGAATACAAAAGAAATAATACCCCTACGAAAGTACAACAAATAATATCCCTACCTTAAGAAGAAAAGTCTTTGGATATATGACTAGTGAAAGTGAGAATACTTTTCTTCTTTCTCTCTATAGTTTATCTCTCTAGAGTTTGGTGAATTTGTAAGAAATAATGAAGGAATGAGCTTTATTTATAGAAAAATGGACTGCATAGTAACTAACTCATGAACGGTCGAGATTGATTTACTTTAATCTGACGATCCATATTTAAAGCAAAATCTTTTAAATAAAATATAATATATTTTATTTATAATCTAATAAAACGAATAACTTTATAAAAGATTTTACTATGCAAACACTATGCGAGCCTTTATACAAACCCTATCATAATAAAATATAATATATTCTAATTATTGTCTAATAAAATAGATAACTTTATAAAAGTATTTTATTTTATATAAAAGATTTTACTATTAGCCTAATAAAAGCGAATAACTTTATAAAAGTATTATGTTTTATATAAAAAGCTTTTACTGTTTTATTACATTAATAATACCAATAAAATAAAACTAAGTGACTTATCACATAAGCATCAATAATCAATATGGGTAGTAACTACTATGCAACCACAGCGTATTCTTTATACTTTTACTACACCAGAGTAGTTCAGCGAGTATTAATGGTAAAACTTAGTCGTTATTTTCAATAAAATATTTTTGTCGTTTTCTCAATCCGGCAACAATTACATTATGGGGTCCACTAATGATTATCTTGAGTCGTCACGAATATTTCTGTTAAAGCGAATATTCCCCGACCAATCGAATATTATATAACAACTTGCGTACTTTTGCAAAATTTATAAATATTACCCACAACTATAACATTATATCAATTTCACTCCATAATATTCAAAAATAATATTTATAGAAAATTCATCTTTATTTATAAAAGTTGGGGTCTTACAAAGATACTCTTCCCAAATCATTCATGGAGGAATGTTTAGACAACTTTATCTTTACTGATTGTAGCATTGGTATGTCATTCCTTATCCGTAGTATATCAACATATAATACTAGGAATGTCACGTTGCTCCTACTGACCCTTTTATACACACTAGGTTCATTCTTGTTTTTGGTAAAATCAAACTCTTTTAATTATCTCATCAAATCGAATGTTCTATTTTGAGAAGCTTGCTTCAATCCTTGTCTCCAAGTGTCTGTAACTCTTACCTAATTGTATGTAACTGGATCATCATCTTTTTGATTTGTACCTCATCATCATCATCCATGATGAATCCATACCTCCTAGGTATCTTTGGTACTATTTTAGATTTACGATTCGGTTGTGGTACAATAGGTCTATCTACAGGTTCCTCTTATTTGATTTATAGTGCTTTGCGGTTTTTGAACTCTTCAAGATTCTATTATCCTCCCATTAGCCCCTTCAATGATAAACACCTTTATCTTAAAAGGTAGTGTGTTTCGCAACAAAAACCTTTTGCTATGTAGGATTATAAAATATATACCCTAAACTTACTTTAGGATGTCCCACAAATTTGTACTTGTCAAATTTTGTCCCAAACTTATCCTTTTGAAACCATTTCACATAAGCTGGACAACCTCTTATCTTAACATACTTAAGATTAGGAATCCTCCCTGTCCATAACTTTTATGGAGTCTTGGGGTCGGATTTTTAGGTTACCTTTCTGTAGATATTGTTACGCCTCCAAAATAGGTATACATCACCCATTCTGAGTCGCCAAATACATGGTACATAAATCAAATACAAACTTCTTTTATACAATACGACAAAAGCGTAGCTTAGAGTTTTTACACGAATATTGTCTCATAGACAGTATTCAAACTCAAATGAAATTCTCATTACATTTATTATCACACTATTTCATAAAATAGTGAGGACTACTATAGCCACCATCTCGGACTGTCACTCTGTTCCCGGACTAGTCACGACTACGTTCTCATTTCCTGAAGAGAACAATGAAAACAAAAGGGTGAGCTCAACTAGCCCAGTAAGAAATATTATGACTAAGATAATGCAGAATAAATTATCGTTAGCCTTTAATGAGTGTTAAAGCGATAAAATATAATAAACATCAAGTTTAAGCTGCAGTAATGAACAAGCGATCCATTAGAAGAGTCGAGTAGAGCATGATATCTACTATCTTCTATGATTTAAAAAGTTTATCATCAATTTTATCGCTGAGACTCAGCTAAATAAATAAACCACATCATCAAATCATCCCTACACTACGGGCCAATGATATTCATGTAATCATCAATGGTCATGATTATACCGAATAATCCCTTGTCATAATCATACCAACAACTGTCCATCAATGCACTACAGGCCAATGAGGATTTTTACGACATCATTTGTAACATTATGGTCATGATTATACCGAATAATCTATGGTCATAATCATACCAATCAATAGTACATCTATGCACGTAAGCCACAGATGACTTTTATCACAATATAAACATGAGGATGATGACAATGATATAAGAATTTAATTAAAAGAAAGCAAAGGATACATTTTTAAAGATTATAACTTAATTTATCCAGAATTCAATAATGTCCAAACTGTCAACATGATACTGCTTTGTGGAGTAAAATTCAAGAATAATATTGTATCAAAAATGATTTGAACAGAAAAGAAATCAATTTTTGTCATGAATAATTCCCCGGGTGAATAGTACCCGAGTGAATAGTACCCCATGAATAGTACTTCGGGAATAGTACCCCATTAATAGTACTTTATGAATAATACTTTATGAATAGTACCAGTTAATAGTACCCCGCGAATAGTACTTTGTGAATAGTACCATAAAAATGAATACTACTCATGGACAATACTCCGACATTAAAAGCTTAAAATTTAACAAGAATGTGCAGAAAATATCCTTGTGAAATGATACTAGATAAAGCACAAATTTTAAGGATATTCTACTAATTTCATGGAGTATAGAAGCAATACTTTAACAAAATGAGAGTATAATCAGGAATACGAGACGAAATAATATTACTCACATACTATAGAGTATGGAAGAAAATATTATTCCTATGAATACAGAACAAAATAATATCCCTTACCTCAGAAGAAAATTTGGATCTTTGGAATAGTGAGGTGAAGACTTCTCTTCTACTTTCTCTCTAAAGCTTCTCTCTCTATAGCTTCTCTTTCTATAATTGCTCTTGTGAGTCTTAGTGAATTGGTGAGAATGAAAGAAGAATGAGCTTCTATTTATAGGAAAACATAGTTTCGATAATTGCACGTTTTGGGGCTCGAAATATTACAGTATAATACCTTCATCTTTTCCTTTATTTTTAATTTAGTCCTACAAGTATTATCAAACTTGCACCACCTCCCCTAATAGTACATCTTGTGAATCAATAGTACAATAATGTGAATCAATAGTACAATCATGTGAAAAAAATTATTACAGTATAGTACCTTCATCTATACCTCCATTTTTAATTTAGTCATGCAAGTATTATCAATCTTGCACCACCTCCCTTAATAGTACATGCATGTGAATCAATAGTACACACATGTGAACACATAGTTATAAGTATGTGAATTAATAGCAATTAATTGCTCATTTATCCGATTAATTACCTGGTTGGTCAATATAACTTCCAGACATCAATTATTATCGAAATAAATGTCGATTTCCACTAACACTAATAATCCTAACACAATGGAACTATCAATTTCATCTTTAATCAATACGAACTTATTGATCATTAATATTATAACTATCAATATTTAACAACTAGGTCGTTCCCAGGAAAGAGGGGGTTTTCGATAAGGATTTCTCCTTATTGGCGCGCAATCAGGTGACCAAACCTTTCCTTGACAGAACTTCTAGACATTGTCAATATTGCAAATAATAATATGAATAACTTTGTTGTCTCAACTATTGATTTAATAATATAAAATATTATGCAGATGATACTGTGACAATAATTGAATCAATAATATGATAGATATGATGCAACAATTACTGTAGCAATAATTGAGTATAAGCGAGTGACTTACGACATAAGCATCGATAATCAATACAGGTGTCTTTCTTGTGCTGACCACACGTATTCTTTGTACTTTTACTACTAGGGTAGTTCAACGGTTTAACGGTAAAACTTTCATTTGTTATTTTTATAAAAGATAATTTTGTCATTTTTAAATACAACAATACTTTAGTTGTAGGGTCCACACAATGATGATTGTGTCGTAAATGCGAATATTTTTACGCTAAAAGCGAATATTCCCTAGATACAATTGAATATTTTATATCAACTTGCTTTCTTTGCAAAATTTTCAAATATCTCCCTTAACTTTAACATTTTATCAATTTAATCATTTACTAAATAAAATAATAATTATAAGAAAATTGAATACTTTTATTTCATAAAATTCGGGGTCTTACAGATATGCAGTCATTTATAGAGTATTACCCCAGGAGGACACTAGAATGTCAATAAAATCATTATGGACCGCACCATGTCTAACAAGGTACGATTTTTCATTTCAGACACATCAATCAATTATTGCATATCAGGAGGTGTACATTGTGAGAAAACTGTTTAAGATGATCTAGAAACTCATTGCACACATATTCCTTCATTGATCCGATCAAAGAATCCTAATACTTTGTAATTTGTTTCACTTCTGAATTCTTTGAACCTTTCAAATGATTCAGACTTGTATTTCATCAAATACAAACATTCAACTCTTTGAATGATCATCTCCTTTTCTTATACTAGTTTGTTCAATTTACAAAATAATTTTTCACGTAAGTCAAGAATACAAAATCCATTAAGTAGTATTCCAGTTCTATACAAAATATTATTATTATAAATAGAACAACTATTGTTCTTAAATATAATATCAAAAATTTTATTGTCCAACAACAAAATGAAAATAATATTTCTAACGAGAACTGGAATACAATAACAACTTATTGACTTAATAGATTTGTTCGTAAGCTGTGTTAAACTATAAGTTCATATGGCTAATGCAGCAACCTTTGCTTCATTTTCCACACATTGGATTACTTATCTTTGTTTAGCTTTCTACTTCTGCTTGGTTTCTTCATAAATCTATATTTATGAGAACCAAAACCGGTATCCAATACCCAAACAGAAACTTTACCTACTAAAAGATTTATTTTAATCATGAACAAAACTGCATTTGTAACTGAAGCTTCACTAAGCTTCTTCTGGTTAGCTCTGCAAGATGCTTCTCGCAGTTTTTTTCCAGTGTCCAGGCTTATTGTAGTGGAAGCAAACTCCTTTGCTATCCGTATCAGCTTTGTTCTTATTATCCTTTATTTTTGCCTTTACATTTACCTTCTTTGAATCGTTCTTCTTTTCTGAAGATCATTTGGCCAGGTTAGTTCCCAGAGGCACAATAGTTATCTAGAAAGGAGGGGGGGGTTGAATAAAAATTTTAAATATTTTCTTTTTCAAAATTACTTGTCAGATTTGTTAATAAATTAATCACAATAGAATATAAGATTTGATTGTTCCCTTTGAAGATAAACCAAGTTAATAGGAGATAAGCAGTTATAACAGATAAGCAGTTATAGCAAGAATATAGAAGACGCAACGTTTTTAAGTGGTTCAGAGCACTCAAAGCTCCTAGTCCACTCTTCTACTCCTCGAGTAGGAAATCCACTAAGGATATCTTTACAAACTGTGAATCACTTAGATTCCTTCAAGACCAGCAGTCTTGGAACTTCTTAGTTCACTTAGAACTCTTCAAGTTCAGCAGACTTGGTATACACTTAATGAGAGTTGAGTTCTTGGGTGGTGCTACTCAGTTGCTGTTAAGCATGTGTTCGAAAGAACTGAGTAGCTGAGCAAGCTTTCTTTTCTTTGATCGTAGAGTTAAGCGTTGAGTGTTCTTCAACTTTTTTTGTTATATTCTTACTTGTATTTTCATATGTGTCTGATGATTTATATGAAGGAGCCTTTGAAAATATGTCCGTTTGAAGGCATCCGTTGAAGCATTAAATTAAATGCATTAGACATTTCTGAGCACTAATGGTGACTTCCTGGAACTTTGATGTTCAGCCGTCTGACTCACTGACACGGCAGACTGCTATCTCACCTAACACCTAAAAAAGTGTTTTTAGCAGACATGCAGTCCTTTTCCTTAGCTTCTTCAATACGTTTCTTCGATACATACTAAGGATGAACATTGGGATTCCTGAAAGTCTCAACGTTTATAATCCATTCTTTATTTGTAGTATTTTATCCTTCAGTTAATGGACAAGGCTCGATGCTTCTGATGCTGACAGGAGATACACTACGATTTCTTTTAAGTACTGGTAGACTACGATCTTTACTCGCTAGCTTTTACAGACTTTACGCTTCCGAGAACAGATTACGATTCTTTTACTTGGTTCGGAAAATGCTTGGACCAACTCTACGATTCTGAGTGAGGCCGCAGACTATGATTCTGTGGCAACTTTCTCGATACTCTACGATTCTACCTTGGCTTCTGCAATCCCTCGGTTGGCTCGACAGACTACAATTCTGTTGATGCCTATCTATTACATCTCAAAATAGATCAACCTAGTAGCTTTGATCTTTTCTTCTATATATTCATTTACAGAATGATAAACATATAATACAGATCAACCTAATAATTTTTTCTATCACCTAAGTCCTTGTACATATGTTCTCAGAAAAACTTTACATATGAGCATGTTTATTTACTTTCAACATCAAATTTGAATATGCAATTCCCAACAGGCCCCTACCAGTAAAACTTGGTCTTTCTTGGTTGGAAAGTACTTTCAATATTTTTCAACATGTTAAGCAAATCAGTGAATCTGATATCTAGCTTGTTCATATGAAAAATTCACAAAAATTATGATAAGAGTCTGGGAGTGAGTGCAAGATCAAATCTTGGCTCAACTCTCCATCTATGACAAAACCAGTTGTTCTAATTGATCAATCAAATTGATGGGTCATTCTAGATCGGAAGAGCTCATTAGATATTTGATATCTATCAATCCTACTTTCCTCACCATCAACTACTTGATGTTTAGGAATATAGTAAGAGCATCCATAGTTTCATGCTGACGCTGAAGCTCGTTACCCATGGATGCGAGAATGATACTTTGAGCTAACTGTGCATCATCTTGCCACTTTCTAAAAGTAGTAATCTCTTCCTCAGAGGCACTGTCTGCAACCATTGCAGGGATATACATATTAAGGACATAAGATAGCTTTTCAGCCATGAAAACTATTCTCAAATTCCTTAACCAATCTGAGTAATTCGGTTCGATAAATTAACATTTAATATATTTCGCAATGATAGTAATTTAGACATTGTAAAATTCTGTAAATGAATTTGTATTTAATAATATTTTAGCATACATTCTTTTATTAATTACCAAAATAATTTAGGTCTTGTTTTAAATTGGTATCTGCCACTATTTTCATCAAACTATATTACCCTCACTTATATAGTTTGTAAGACCCCGAATTTTATAAAATAAAAGTATTCAATTAATGATTATTTTATTTAGTAAATTGTTAAATTGATAAAGGTTAAAGTTAAGGGTGATATTTGAAAATTTTGCAAAGTAAGCAAGTTGATATATAATATTCGTTGTGTCGGGGAATATTTGATTGTTCGGGGAATATTCGTTTTAACAGGGAATATTCGTATGACAACACAATCATTGGTGGACCCCACAACGGAGGTACTGTCGTAGTTAAAAAATGACTGAAATATTTTTAAAAATAACGGCGAAAATTTTACCGTTAAACTATTGAACTACCTGGTAGTAAAAGTACAGTAATACGCGTGATTGCATAATAGCACACGATATTGATTATTGATACTTACGTGAGAAGTCACTCAGTTATACTCAATTATTGCTACAGTAATTGCTGCATAATATCTCTCATATTATTAATTCAATTATTGTTACAATATCATCTGCATAATATTTATATTATTAAATCAATAATTGAGATGATAAAGTTATTCATATTATTATTTATAATTTTGACAATATTTAGAAAGTTTCGTCGAGGAGAGGTTTGGTCACCTAATTGCGCGTCAATAGGGAGGAATCCTTATCGGAAAGCCCCCTCTTTCCTGGGAATGATCTGGTTGTTAAATATTGTAAGTTATAATATTAATGATGAATAAATTCGTGTTGATTAAAGATGAAATTGATATTTCTATTGTGTGGGGATTATTAGTGTTAGTAGAAATCGACATCTATTTTGATAAAAACTGATGTCTGGAGGTTATATTGACCAATCGGGTAATTAAACGGATAAATAAGCAATTAATTGCTACTAATTCACATGCTTATATCTATTTGTTCACATGTGTATACTATTGATTCACATGAATGTACTATCAGGGGAGGTGGTGCAAGATTGATAATACTTGCATGACTAAATTAAAAATGGAGGTATAGATAAAGGTACTATACTGTAATTATTTTTTTCACATGTATAGAACTATTGATTCCTATACTATTGATTCACATGATATACTATTAGGGGAGGTGGTGCAAGTGTGATAATACTTGCAGGACTAAATTAAAAATGAAGAAAAAGATGAATGTATTATATTGTAATATTTTGAGCCCCAAAACGTGCAATTATCGAAACTATATTTTTCTATAAATAGAAGCCCATTCTTCTTTCATTCTCACCAATTCACTAAGACTCACAAGAGAAATTATAGAGAGAGAATCTATAGAGACAAAGAAGAAGAGTAGTCTGCTACTTCACTATTCCAGTATCCAGTCTTCTTCTGAGGTAAGGGGTATTATTTATTTCATATTCTGAAGAGATATTATTTTTCGTATTCGTATGAATATTATTTTTGTTCAATATTCGTAAGAAATATCATTTTCGTTCAATATTCATTATCTTCGTTTAATATTCGTAAGGAATATTATTTTCGTTCAATATTCGTAAGGGATATTATTTTTATTCAGTATTTATAAGGAATAATATTTTCTTCCATACTCGGTAGTATGTGAGTAATATTATTTCATCTCGTATTCCTGATTATACCCTCATTTTGTTAAAGTATTGTTTTTATACTCCGTGAAATTAGAATCAGGATCCTCTATGAGGGTTTCTCAGTGAGGATCTTGTGAGGGTTTTGCCGTGAGGTTGAAAACACATCAAAAAGGAGATTCAATGGCTCACAACTTTTTTTTTGTCTGTGTATCAAACCGACTTCGTTTTGATAAGAATTGTTTTTACAAGTTGACAAAAAATTAGAAGCTACCAAACGCCGTTTATGTTTACATATAATTATTTTAAATTTCTTGATTATTTTGTATATGATTTTTTTTATATTTAATAACTTAGCTTGCTATTAATATTAAGATAACTACAAACTTGGCTCAAAAAAATGAATAAATATATCGGTTATAATTATCGTTAATGTTTTCAATGTGGCTTTAGTTATTTTTCATTTATTATTATTTTTGTTTGTTTATTTATATTATTATTTATTTATTATTATTATAATTTGTATTTATCTGTTCCATAAAAAGAGTTTACTCTCACCATTGAAAATATTATTATTATTTACTCTAACCATTGGGCCGGCTGGGTCAACCAAGAAAATATTCTAGACCTATCAATTATTATTATTTACATATTCCTTTATATCTTTTTTATTAATAATAATCGTTTTACTTTACCTCTTATTCCACTGCTCAACGGAGACAATCACCATCACAATTCAAATACTATTTTAAATGTTCTCTTTTTACTTTACTTTATTTGTTTGGTAAAAGTAAACTGCGTTTGGTGGTTTTTAATTTTCTGTCAACTTGTTAAAAAAATTCTTATCATAACGATGTTGTTTTGATACACAAACAAAAAAAGAGAGTTGTGAGCTATTGGATCTCCTTTTTAATGTGTTATCAATCCCATAGCAAAACCCTCACAAGATCCTCACAGAAAAATCCTCATAGAGGATCCTGATCTGTGAAATTAATAGAATATCCTTGAAATTTGTGCTTCATCTAGTATCGTTTCACAAGGATATTTTCTGCATGTTCTTGTTAAATTTTAAGCTTTTCATGCCGGAGTACTGTCCATGAGTACTATTCATTTATACGGTACTATTCACAAAGTACTATTCATGGGGTACTATTCATAAAGTACTATTCACAGGTACTATTTATGAAGTACTATTTGTGACGCCCCCAAAATAGGTATACAACACCCATTCTGAGTCGTCAAAATACATGGTACAGAAACAACTACAACTTTATTAATACAACATAAAAACTGTGAGTTTAAATACAAATATTGTCATCTAGACAATATCCACACTCAAATAAGTCTTTATTACAATTATTGATACATTATTTTACAAAAATGGTGAGGACTACTAAAATAACTTCTAGAACCATCATTCCATACCCCGAAACTAGTACTCGCATTACATTCTCGCCTCACGAGAAGAAAAATGGAACAAAAAGGAAAAGGGTGAGCTCAACTAGCCCAGTAAAAAATATTATGACTAAGATAATATAGAACAAATTATCGTTAGTCTTCAACAGGGAAAAATCTAATAAGATACAATAGATAACAAGTTTCAGATCAATATTTGCAGCGGAAACAATAATTCATAGAAGAGTTACGTAGAGAATGAAATCTACTATTATCTACGAATTTAAAAGTCCATCATCAATATTTTATCCCTGTAACATCAATCAATATACATCATAAATCAAATCTTCATCTTTGTACTACAGGCCAAAGATATTCACCAGTTGGTCATGTTCATCTAAATACATGTTCATCTTTGCACTACGGGCCAAAGATATTCATCAGAAATCATTCATTTTTGCACTACAGGCCAAAGATATTCAGTAATATCATCATTTAGGACTGATGATGATGAAAAATATTTTAAAGGAAATTAATCCAATGAAACAAAATAACAAATATTAAGGATTCGTATTTCGGTTTATCCATGCCCAAAAAAACCTCATAAGTAATCATAGTAGAGTAAAATTCAAAAATGATCAAAATATGGATCTAATCAAAGCTAGTATCCATAATAGATATTTTGGACAAAAAACGAAAATTTAATTTTTCTGTGAATAGTAATAGTATCTCGTGAATAGTAGGCGTATCGTGAATAATAACCCAGACACAAAAAGTTCCAAATTTGATAAAAAGTTCAAACCAATATTTCGACATAATGATATTGAAGAAAATAATATCATTTAAGAAGAAAATAACATCTTTTACCTCGAAAAAAAGATAGTACTTACATTTGGAATCTTTGGATATAGAGCTGAAGGGAACTTGCACCGTATAGTAATACTCAAAGTCTTAAAATACTCACAAGAATACGCTCGATAATATAAAGATAGAAGATTTCAGTTTCTGGTGTGATTTTCAATTCTAACCTAAGCACCCTATTTATAGGAAAATGCTTAGAACACCAAAGCAGAAAATTTAATAAAATATTAATATATTTATAAAATTTTCCTTACGCCCACTTTCATAGATTAATTCAGCAACTACATCACATGCAAGACCCACAATTAATGACAAAAATGTTTTTCATAATAAAAATAATTAAAACTTCCAAAAATCAATTATTTCGGAACTTCAGAACTTTAATAATTCATAATAAATAGCCCTTTTATCAGAAAAAATCAAATCTCATGTCTTTGCCATAGGAAATTTTATTTTCTACAACTTTGTAAGTTTAAGTTTTTCCAAATTCCAAACAGAAATTGATCGAAATCCACAAACGGGCGATTTTACAGGCTATAATCAAATTTCAGTCAAGAAATGGGCCCACAGACATGTTTAACATGTTTTAAACAACTTTTGTAACAAAAATACTCTTCCTCCTCATATACTCATATATCCCACATTCATTAGAAAAATATCATCATTATTATATTATAATAATATAATAAAATATTATTTTATCAGAAAAGATAAAATATTGATTTTCAACAATTATCACTTTAAAAATTTTCTCCATCTATATCCACATAAAATGAATATTTTCCTCATCATATAAATTAATAATTAATTATTCACAAATAATATTATAGAATCACAATCTTGTGACCGTGAGGCGGGTTCGGGAAAGAGGGCTTTCTAATAAGGATTTCTCCTTACTGGCGCGCACTTATGTGACCAAACCTCTCCTTAGACAGAACTTTCTAGACATTGCCAATAATTTTATCTAATAATATTATTTAGATAATATGAATTATTTCTCCGATAATGGAAAATCTTGTGTAGTGACAATTATTGAAACAACGGTAATATAAAATATCAACGCAACAATTATTGAATCGATAAAATATAATCTTTGAGCAGTAATTCTTTGTAACAATTATTGAGTAGTGCCTTCTTACGTAAGAATCAATAATTGGTGCAATAAAAGTGTATCTTCTTGTCAACAACAAGCGTATTCTTTGTGTTTTAACCACCGGGTATTCTAATGATGATACTTGAGAATAACTACTCTGTGTTATTTATAAACAACTTATACTTGTCGTTTTTTCATCCAATCGCTTTCCGTTATGGGGCCCACACAAGTCTGTGCTGTCGTACGAATATTCCACGACCAAACGAATATTCTCCGATAAAAATAAATATTTTATAACCACTTGCTTTTTTGAAATATTTGCGCATTTTACCCATAACTAACCACATTAATCAAATCAACCCTTACTATTTCAAAATAATGAATAGAGGAAATTTAATTTTATTTATAATAAGTTGGGGTCTTACAACCTCCCCTCCTTATGAAATTTTGTCCTTGAAATTGACGTACGTACCTGGTGTTTCGAAAAGGTGAGGATACCTCGCTTTCATTTCCGTTTCCAACTCCCAGGTCATTTCCTCAATAGCATGGTTCCTCCACAAAACTTTGACTTGTGGTATGACTTTTGTGCGTAGGACATGCTCCTTCCTATCCAAAATCTTGACAGGTACCTCTTCATACGTTAAGTCTTGGCTATCTCGTCCGATTCTAACTTCGATAGCGTGGTTCGGGTCTTTCACATATTTATGAAGCACGGATACGTGAAAACATTATGAACACGAGACATACTTGGAGGTAGCAGCGAGTCATAGGCCACATTTCCTACTCGGTCAAGAATCGAAATGGACCAATAAATCGTGGATTGAGCTTTCCTCTTTTCCCAAATCTTGTAACTCCCTTCCATAGAGCAACACACAACAATACATGATCCCCAATACTAAATTCCACGTCCTTTCGATGAAGATCCGCATAACTCTTTTGTCGATCCTGTGCCGTTTGTATACGTTATCGAATCATTTAAATCTTTTCTATAGTCATACGTACCAACTCGGGTCCCAACAATGTTGCTTCACCCACCTCATCCCAACATATTGTAGAGCAACACTTTCGTCCATACAATGCTTCGAATGGAGCCACACCTATACTTGCCTGATAACTGTTGTTGTAGGAGAATTCCACCGATGGTAAATACTTATCCCAAGCGCCTTTGAAGTCTAGGACACGAGTCTTAATAGATCTTCAAGAGTTTGAATAGTCCTCTCGATTGTCCGTGGTTTGAGGATGGTATCTTTGAATCAATAAATAAATCCGTGCCCATAGCTTTTTGCAAGCTAACCCAAAATATTGAAGTGAATCTTGGGTCACGATCTGAAACTATGGATATTGGCATGCCATGCAACCTCACAATTTTATTTACGTACATACTAGCAAGACGTTCAAGGGAATAAGTCTCCCGTATCGGCAAGAAATGTGCAGACTTGGTTAATCTATCAACAATAACCCAAATAACATTTATTCCTTGAGAAACCGTGGGAAGACCCGTAACGAAATCCATGGTAATGTGTTCCCACTTCTATTTCGGAATCTCAAGTGGTTGCAATGGACCCTTAAGCACTTGATGCTCCGCCTTTACACGTTGACAAGTTAAACACCTCGAGATAAACTTTGCAATCTCTCTCTTCATAGTGTTCCACCAAAATGTATGTCGAAGATCACCATACATTTTGGTACTTCCAGGATGGATTGCAAATGGTGTATTATGTGCCTCTATCATGATCTTGTACTTCAAATCAGAATCGTTAGGAACACAAAGTCTGGAGTGGACTTGAAGTATTCCTTCTTCATCGATTCTTTCCTTTGGAATAACACCTTCTTGTACTTTCTTCTTCATACGCATCAGCTTCGGGTCTATAGCTTGAGCAACTTTAACTTTTTCGATTAAAGTTAGTTCTATACGTATACTTGACATCATTGCATGGGTCCCCAGAGTCTTGAATTCTATCTTCATCTTTTGTAAATCACACAAAATAGACCTTTGTGTTAACAACATCACACTCGTTCCCGCATATGATCTTCTACTCAACGCGTCACCTACCGTTTCGCTTTTCGGGATGGTATTGAATGGTATGGTCGTAATCTTTCAATGGCTCAAGCCAACGTCGTTGTTAGCATGTTGAGTTCTTTTGAGTGAAGAAATATTTGAGGCTTTTATGGTCTGAATATATCTCCACTTTCTCCCCATATAGATAGTTCCTCCAGATCTTTAGCGCGAAAACAACTGCTGCCAACTCTAGATCATGAGTAGGATAATTCCTCTCATATTTTTTAAGTTGTTGCGAGGCATAGGCTATGACTTTCCCACGTTGCATGAGAACACATCCTAACCCTTTGCTTGAAGCATCGCTGTAGATAACAAATCCATCCGAACCAGATGGTATTGTCAAAATAGGTGCCAAAATGAGTCTCCTCTTGAGATCTTGGAAACTCTTCTCGCATTCCTCGCTCCATACAATTTTGTATCTTTATGAGTCAATTTGAGTTAGCAGGGAAGCGATTCGAGAAAACCCTTCCACGAATCTCCGATAATAACCAGCTAAGCCCAGAAAGCTACGTACTTCGGTCACCGATTTCGGTTGCTCCCAACTTTGTATTGCTTCAATCTTCGCCGGGTCAACAGATACTCCATATTTTGACACCACTTTCCCAAGGAATGCTACTTTCTCAAGCCAGAACTCGCATTTCTTCAGCTTGGCATATAGCTTGTTATCACGAAGCCTTTGCAGTACCAGCTTCAAATGGTGCTCATGATCTTCACGGCTTTTGGAATATATGAGGATGTCATCAATAAAGACAACAACGAATTGATCCAAATATTCCTTGAATACTCGATTCATCATATCCATGAAAGCCGCAGGAGCATTAGTCAATCCAAAAGGCATGACTAAGAATTCATAATGCCCATACCGAGTTCTGAAGGTAGTCTTTGGAATATCCTCAGTTCTAATCTTCAGCTGATGATATCCAGAACGAAGATCGATTTTTGAAAAGAATTGTGCTCCTTGCAACGGGTCAGACAGGTCATCAATGCGAGGTAGTGGATACCTATTCTTGATGGTGACATGGTTCAATTCTCGATAGTCAATA
Organism: Panax ginseng; assembly: GCA_020205605.1. Classification (NCBI taxonomy): domain Eukaryota; kingdom Viridiplantae; phylum Streptophyta; class Magnoliopsida; order Apiales; family Araliaceae; genus Panax; species Panax ginseng. The sequence continues at coordinate 115,172,961 of CM035143.1, read as the reverse complement.
TAAAGTCGCATACTCCTGTCTTTTTTCTTTACAAATAAAACAGGAGCACCCCAAGGAGATGTACTAGGACGAATGAAACCGATGTCCAACAACTCTGTAGTTGGACCTTTAACTCACGAAGTTCAATAGGAGCCATTCGATATGGGGTTTTAGAAATGGGCTTTGTACCAGGTTCAAGATCAATAAAGAATTCAACTTCACGTTTTGGGGGTAGACCGGGAAGTTCTTCAGGAAATACGTCAGGAAAGTCAATAACAACGGGAATATTATTCAAATCTGACGTGTCTTTATTCAAATCCATAACATGGGCTAAGAAAGCTTGACATCCATTTTTTAATAAACGAATAACTTTATGACTTGATATAACAGTGATTGATTTTAACGGCTTAGTTGCTTGAATTCGCACAACAGGTTGGTTAAGAATATGAAAACTAACAACCTTACGAAAATATTCAATTTTGGCATGATGAGTAGTTAACCAATCAATCCCTAAAATCACGTCAAATGCAAGTATCTTTAAAGAGATAAGGTCAACAGGTAAGGTGATGGTGCCAACTTGGATCAAATAAGATTTATAAGCGAGTAGATGTGATGAAAGTTTTCTCCTAACTGAGTCTCCACGAGATAGGTCAAAGTCTAATTTCTCTCGAGTCAAGTTTAAGCGTTGAGCACAAAGCAGGAGAGATAAATGAATGGGTAGCACCGGTATTCAGTAAAGTATAAACTTCGCAAGAATTTATGATTAGCTTACCGTGATCACCTCGTTTGGGTTCCTTGCATTTTGACCGATCCACGACAAAGCGCTTCCTTCGAGGCCGTTGACTTTGACTTTTGAGAGGATGACCTTTTGAGTCACCATCCTCATTGGACTTGGTTTCGCTGCACCGCATAATCTCGAGTGATATGTCATTCCTTTCCACAATTATAACATACCTTAAAGCTGTTGTGGGCGGTTTAATGATATGTCCTTCTTTTCCGCACTTATAGCATATGATGGGTGGTTGTTCTCCTCCCTTGGAACCGATTCTTTCATTTGGTCTGTGCCGACGTCTTCATATTGTCATTGTTGAATCTCTCTTTTAAAATCTCCTCCCGACTTGCTTCTTCTATTCTCATGGCCATGATTACCACGAGTGGTTGTCGCTCTTGTCCGTATTTTTCTTTCTCCATTGGTTATCGTTGTTACGATGGATCATTATCACCCCGGTATGATTCGGTTGTGGTCCCTCGGTTGAACGTATTTCGTTATCTCTCTCTAATAATTGAGCCTGTTGACAACATCCGAATAGAGAGAAAATTTATGTGAAATGAGATATTGGCGTATGTCGGGTTTCAAACCTCTCGTAAACATCCGCGTCATACGTTCCTCATTCTCCACCAAATGAGGTGCAAACACGACAACTCTGCAAAATTCGCCTCGTCTTTAGGACAAATCATGTTATTATTCGCTCGATCTAATAAACTCTACCTCATTCATACGACGAATACTTTCGGGAAAGTACTTGTCATTGAGCAGATTTCGAAAACGTTTCCCAAGACATGCTAAGTGCGCAATTTGAATGGGTGCGCTTCCGCAGATTCACGAAGAATCGCCTCATTCTGAAACATAAAGGTGGCGAATGAAACCTCATTTCTCCGTGCATCCCAAGACATCGAATATCTTGGTAATTTGTTTGACCACGTCTCGCCTTAATCGGATCCAGCTTTCCCTGCACTGCGGTGGTCCCAACTCCTTGAAGCTTTGCTTGGTTGTGACAAACCGTGAATTGCTATCATTTCCTCCTGTATTTTGAACACGAAGTCTCCTCATCGATTTTTGCATGAAGCGCAAAAAGCTTCTAAACATCCCATTGTTCATCATCTGCTTTTCGTTGGTGTTGTTCACGGGAGGAACATTGCCCGACTGTTGCGACGTTTCTCCTCGTTAGTGAGTACATGCGTCTCCACGGTCTCATTTACTCCACTATTAACATTCTCAGTTGCCATTCTTAAATACTGCCATAAAACAAGGGTTAATTAAACAAATTAACAAATCACATAATACCCCTATATTATGAATGAGCCAACAAATAAGCTTAGGTAGGACACACTAGCGAAGGATTTACTCGTCTCTCCCTCCTAGTTCTATTCCCCGATCTCCATGGAGATCATATCCTAAGCTCGATACCAACTGTGGCGCCCCCAAAATCAGGTATCAACACCCATTTCGAAAGTCATCAAAATACATGATACGAAACAACTACAACTTTATTAATACAAAATAAAAGCGTGAGTTTAAATACAAATATTGTCATCTAGACAATATCCACACTCAAATAAGTCCTCATTACAATTTTTGATACATTATTTTTACAAAATGGTGAGGACTACTAAAATAACTTCTAGAACCATCATTTCATACCCCACTAGTACTACTGCTACATTCTCGCCTCCCGAGAAGAAAAATAGAACAAAAAGGAAAAGGGTGAGCTCAACTAGCCCAAGAAAAGAATATTATGACTAAGATAATATAGAACAAATTATCATTAGTCTTCAACAGGAAAAAATCTAATAGAATACAATAGACAACAAGTTTCAGATCAATATTCACTGAAACAATAATTCATAGAAGAGTTACGTAGAGAATGAAATCTACTATTATCTATGAATTTAAAAGTCCATCATCAATATTTTATCCCTGTAACATCAATCAATATACATCATAAATCAAATCTTCATCTTTGCACTACAGGCCAAAGATATTCACCAGTTGGTCATGTTCATCTAAATACCTGTTCATCTTTGCACTACAGGCCAAAGATATTCATCAGAAATCATTCATCTTTGCACTACATGCCAAAGATATTCAGTAATATCATCATTTAGGACTGAGGATGATGAAAAATATTTTAAAGGAAACGAATCCAGTGAAACAAAATAACAAATATTAAGGATTCGTATTTCGGTTTATCCATGTCCAAAAATACCTCATAAGTAATCATAGTGGAGTAAATTTCAAGAATGATCAAAATATGGATACAATCAAAGCTAGTATCCATAATAGATATTTTGGACAAAAAACGAAAATTTAATTTTTTACGTGAATAGTGTCATGATAAGTGAATAAGTGTCGTATACGTGAATAGTCTTAGTATCGTGAATAGTAACCCCAGAACACAAAAAGTTCCAAATTTGGTAAAAAGTTCAAACCAATATTTTGGCATAATGATATTGAAGAAAATAATATCATTTAAGAAGAAAATAACATCCCTTACCTCGAAAAGACAATTACTTGATTTGGAATCTGGATATAGAAAGTGAAGGAAACTTGCAATCAGATAAAGAACACTCAAATCTTAAAATACTCACAAGAATACTCGATAATATAGAGAGAAGATTTGATTTATGGTGTGATTTTCAATTCTAACCTAAACACCCTATTTATAGGAAAATGCTTAGAACACCAAAGCAGAAAATTTAATAAAATATTAATATATTTATAAAATTTTCCTTATGCCCACTTTCCTAGATCTGAATTCAGCAACTACATCATATGCAAGACCCACAATTAATGACAAAAACGTTTTTCATAATAAAAATAATTAAAACTTCCAAAAATCAATTATTTCAGAACTTCGGAACTTCAATAATTCATAACAAATAGCCCTTTTATCAGAAAAATTCAAACCTCATGTCTTTTCCATAGGAAATTTTATTTTCTACAACTTTGTAAGTTTAAGTTTTTCCAAATTCCAAACAGAAATTGACCGAAATGAATATCGATTTTCAACAATTATCACTTTAAAAATTTTCTCCATCTATATCCACATAAAATGAATATTTTCCTCATCATATAAATCAATAATTAATTATTCACAAATAATATTACAGAATCACAATACTGACAACCAAGCAGTTCCCAAGAAAGAGGGGGGTTTTCAATAAGGATTTTCTCTTCTTGGCCTTGATTAGGTGACCAAACATCTCCTTTAGATGAACTTTCTAGACATTTCCAATAATGTTATCTAATAATATTATTTTGATAATATGAATTATTGCTCCGATAATAGAAAATACTGTATAGTGACAATTATTGAAACAACAGTAATATAAAATATCAACGCAGCAATTATTGAATCAATAAAATATAATCTTTGAGCGATAATTCATCGTAACAATTATTGAGTAGTGCCTTCTTACGTAAGAATCAATAATTGGTGCAATACGCGTGTCATCTTGTGCAAACAACGCGTACATCTTGTGTTTTAACCACGTGTATTCCAACAAGATAATCTTGAATAACTACTTCGCTGCGTTATTTATAAACAACTTATACTTTTCATTTTCTTCATCCAATCGTTTTTCGTTATGGGGCCCACACAAGGCTGCGCCGTCGTACGAATATTCCCCGACAGTAAGAATATTCCAAGACCAAACGAATATTCTCCGATAAAAATGAATATTTTATAACCACTTGTTTATTCGAAATATTTGCGCATTTTACCCATAACTAACCACATTAATCAAATCAACCCTTACTATTTCAAATTAATGAATAGAAGAAATTTAATTTTATTTATAATAAGTTGGGGTCTTACACTATTCACGAGTACTATTTACGGGGTACTATTCCTGAAGTATTATTCACTATGGTACTATTCATGACAAAAAATTATTTTTTTCAGTCCAAATCATTTTTGATACAATATTATTCTTGAATTTTACTACACAAAGTATTATCATGTTGACAATTTGGGCATTATTGAATTCTGGATAAATTAAACTATAAATCTTTAAAATTTATCATTTGCTTTCTTTTAACATCCTCATGTTTATATTGTGATGAAATTCATCTGTGGCTTACGTGCATAGATTGACTATTGATTGGTATGATTATGACCAGAGATTATTCGGTATAATCATGACCGTAATGTTATAAATGATGTGGTAAAAGTCCTCATTGGCCCGTAGTGCATTGATGGACAGTTGTTGGTATGATTATGACTAGGAATTATTCGGTATAATCATGACAATTGATGATTACATGAATATCTTTGGCCCGTAGTGCAGGGATGATTCGATGATGTGGTTATTTATTAAGCTGAGTCTCAACGATAAAGTTGATGAAAAACTTTTTAAATCATAGAAGATAGTAGATATCATGCTCTACTTGACTCTTCTAATGGATTTCTTGTTCCGCTGCAATTGTTGATCTAAAACTTGTTGTCTATTTTATTCTATCAGTTGTTATACTGTTGAAGACTAAGGATAATTTATTCTGCATTATCTTAGTCATAATATTTCTTAGTGGGCTAGTTGAGTTCACCCTTTTCTTTCACTGTTCTCTTCAGAAAATGAGAATATATAGCTGGGACTAGTCTGGGAATGGAGTGATGGTCCGAGATGGTGGCTATAGTAGTCCTCACTATTTTTATAAAATAGTATGATAATAAATGTAATGAGGATTTCATTTGAGTTTGAATGTTGTCTATGAGACAATATTCGTGTAAAAGCTCTAAGCTACACTGTTGTCGTATTGTATAAAAGAAGTTTGTATTTGATTTATGTACCATGTATTTGGCGACTCAGAATGGGTGATGTATATCTATTTTGGGGGCGTCACATAGTTCGGCAAAATCTAATTAAAGATTTGCTAGTGAGAATAAGGATTTCATTTCAAATGTATATAGCCTTGTGGTGACACAACAAACTATATATAAATAAATAGGGAGACAACTCTTGTCAATTACTCATCATGTAACTCTTTTTATTTTGCCTCTTAGATTATTTTGATCAAGTAGTGGCACATCCGAATCAAAATCATCTAAGTTAAGTCCATCCTAACACTTCCATATATTCAAAAAAGAACAACATTGTCCTTGTGGGGACACAACAAAACAACATTGTTCAATTTTATTTATAAGCATCAAATGTGATAAAATTAACATCTCAAAGAATTAAGATAAGCCTTGTGGTGTCACAACAAACTTATTATAATTAATTGATACTCTATTATTTTTTATCATGCTAGAAGGTGACGTTCGATATTCCAAATATCTTTGAACGCTTAGGACTTAATATAAAATCTTTGAGGGGTTTGTTATTATTTGTCTCATCTTGTTTAGCGCACATGCACATATATAAATAAAATACGCGTCATATTAATTAACATGTGAAACATGTTTGCATAATATAATATATATATATATATATATATATGTATATATATAGTATAAGCATGCACATATAGAATACTATATTCTATCCGGATTGATTATGGACTTTTATTCTAGTTTGGTTCACTAGAGCCACCAAGTGAACCAAAAGGTCAAACCATAGGGGTGCAAGAATTAATATTTAAATATAACTATTACATTTAAACCCGGGCTCCATTACAAACGGGTCTTCAAGCACTCATTGCTCCTTAATCTCCAATTCTTCAAAATTAATTCTAACTATTCCTATTACAAAACTATTTAAAATAAATAGAAACCTTGATCAGCAGTCAGGGAAAATGCATAGGAGGGAGATATAATTTACATTAAGAAAAAAATTAGAGAAGATGAGGTACGCAGACCCCATTTAATAAAACTCATACATTCAAGCATTCAACTAAAATAAAATCCAATCATATTGGTCAATAGTCCATAATCAATCCCATTTATTATCATGCACATCACCATATGCATCAATAAATAACATTCATCTCATGAATAATAAACATTCAATATATATATATATATATATATATATATATATATATATATATATTGATATCATTTAATGGGCAAATTTAGTTAGCATAAAATCTAATTTTGAATCAAAATAAACTCCTTTACTTTAATCCCAATTTAAATCAAAATAAACTTCCTTTATTTTAATTTATCCAATTTTGAATAAAATAAACTATTTTATTTTAATCAATTCTTTAATCAAAATAAACTCATTTATTTTAATTAATTATGGAATCCAATTTCATGTCAAAATAAAGTCTTTTATTATAACGAAACACAGATTTTCTTTCCTATTCACAAATAAACTCTTTTATTTTAAATAATATGAAATCTTATTTCATATCTAAATAAACTCCTTTATTTAAGGAAACATGGATTTACTCTCCTATTCACAAATAAACTCCTTTATTTTGAATAATATGAAATTGTATTTCATATCTAAATAAACTTCTTTATTTAAGAAAACATGGAATCCAATTAGTTATCATGGAATCCAATTTCAACTCTAATTAGTTAGCATGAAATTCAATTTTAAAATTAAAATAAAATTTTTATTTTAAGATTAAATTAATTAAAATTAATATATATATATATATATATATATTAATAATCACGGAATCACTCTATTATATATAGTAAACAGGATGCAGATCAAGGTTTCATAATATATATATATATATATATATGATCGGAGCCGTTCTAAAGTGGACCAAATAAGCGGATCAAAGAACGGACCAAGGCAAAAAAAATATACGGGTCAGGGTCAACCCGCGTGTTTTTTCGACCCATACCCTGACCCGCATGTTTTTTTACCTTGGTCCACTTATTTGGTCCGCTTTAGAACGGCTCCGTATATATGATTACTATCCTGATTACTTCAGTCACGTCCATGATTCACGGTTTTTTTTTCTTCATAAAATTATAATTTTATACAATAAATTATGCCCAATTAAATTGTTCTAAACACATATCAACATACATATCAAATCAAAACAATTAATAATTCACATAAAGGGTTGGCTCTGATGCCACTGTTAGGTTTGTAGTATTCATGAACGCAATTAAATTGCACAAAATAAGCGGAAACGTGGAAAAATCAGAGTTTTAAAATTTTACAAACCATATACCCGGATCATCCTTTATGCGCAATTATTAATTAAACGAAAAGATAAAGATCAAGAATCATACCTTTGAAGATTCGAGTTTCCTCAAGTACAAGTTCACCTCCAAATCTTTTTCGCGTTCAACTTGAATCCATCGGATTTGGTTCCTTCCTTTGATCAATGTTAGCCACCCAAGTATTTGGCCTCTAGAGGTGATCCACCAAGAAAGAAGAAAGATTCAAAAAGATGGGTATTTGGCAAAATCCTAATTTTTTATTTCTCATAGAAATATTGTGAAAGTATCAACCACACCACCCATAATAAGACTACTCTTATTTATAGATGTGGACAACTCTTCTTAACATTAAGGAATTGGGTTTTATTTTAATTAATTAAATTCTTTTAATTAATTAGGCTCCTAATCTTATAAAGAATAATTAATTTGTCTCCTAATCTTATTAGTTGTAAGACCCCAACTTTTATGAATAAAGATGATTTTTTTATAAATATCATTTTTGAATATTATGGAATGAATTTGATATAATGTTATAGTTGTGGGTAATATTTATAAATTTTGCAAAAACGCAAGTTGTTATATAATATTCGATTGGTCTGGGAATATTCGTTTTAACAGAAATATTCGTGACAACCAAGACAATCATTGGTGGACCCTACAACAAAATTATTGTCGGATTGAGAAAATGACAAAATACTTTATGAAAATAACGGCGGAAGTTTTACTGTTAGCTGTTGAAACACCCGGTGTTAAAGAAATAAAGAATATGCGCCATGATTGACATGAAGAGTACTTACGGTATTGATTATTGATGCTTACGTGAGAAGTCACTCGGTTTTGTTCAATTATTGTTACTGATAAGAATTCGTGACAGTATCTCACGTTATTTGATTCAATTATTGTCAATATTTTATAATCAATAATTGAGATGACAAAGTTATTAATATTATTATTTACAATATTAACGATGTCTAGAAGTTACATCAAGGAGATGTTTGGTCACCTAATTGCGGCGCGCGACCAATGGAGAGAAATCCTTATTGGAAAGCCCCTCTTTCCCAGGAACGATTGGTCGATTAATATTGTGAATTATAATAATGATGATGAGTTTTGTTTTATTAGTATTATAAATGTAATAAAATGAAAAGTTTTTTTATATAAAAAGCAGAATACTTTTATAAAATTATTCGCTTTATTAGACTAATAGTAAAATCTTTTTATATAAAATGTAATACTTTTATAAAGTTATACATTTTTATTAGACAATAATTAGAATATATTATATTTTATTATGCATAGTATTTACATAGTGCTCTGCATAGTGTTTGCATAGTAAAATCTTTTTATATAAAAATGTAATACTTTTATAAAGTTATTCGTTTTATTAGATTATAAATATAATATATTATATTTTATTGTAAACCAACTGGACCGTCTGTTTAAAATAAATCAACTGGACCGATTCATGAATTAGTTCTTATATGGTCCATTCTTCTATAAATAGAAGCTCATTCCTTCATTATTTCTTGCGAATTCACTAAAACTCTAGAGAGAGAAACTATAGAGAGAGTTCTTCTTCTATAATCTTGAGCGTATTTCTTTAGAGTTTAAGAAAGCTTTGAGCGTAGTACAAGTTTTCTTTGAGTATATCCTCGCCCTACCAGTCAAAATACTCTTCTTTACGGTAAGGGATATTATTTGTTGTACTCGTTCGGGGTATTTCTTTTTTCTTATTGGTGAAATTCTTTTGTTATTCCATTCTTTATTATTCTGTTGGAATAACCTGTATACGCGGGATACCATATACTTGGTGAAATTCTTTTGTTATTCCATTCTTTATTATTCTGTTGGAATAACCTGTATATACGCGATACCTATACTTGGTGAAATTCTTCTGTTATTCCATTATTTATTATTCTGTTGGAACATCATGTCTGTGCGTTTACGCATGACCTGGTTTCGTTGTTTATTATTCTATTGGAACATCCTGTCTGTGCGTTTACGCATGATCTGATTCCATTATTTATTATTCTGTTAGAATATCCTGTCAGTGCGTTCACGCATGACCTGGTTCTATTATTTATTATTCTGTTGAAATATCATGTCAATGCGTTTACGCATGACCTGGTTCCATTATTTATTATTTTGTTATAATAACCTGTTTGTGCGGTCTATCGCATACCTGATGATTTCTTTTGTTATTCTATTCTTTATTATACTCAGTTGGTTAAAATTTTGACTTCTATACTACATGAAATTAGTGGAATATTCTTGATATTTGCGCTTCATCTAGTATCTTTTCATGAAAATATTCTTCTGAGCATTCATGAGTGTTACTCTACAAAGAAGTATCATGTTAACAATTTGGACATTATTAGTTCCTGGATAAATTAATTCTTGAACTTGTTTTATTGAATTCTTATATCATTGTCATCATCCTCATGTTTATATTATGTTGAAAGTCATCTCGTGGTATTCTGTAGTGCATAGATGGACTTGGTATGATTATGACTGAGGATTATTCAAAGTGTAATCATGGACCGTAATGTTACAAATGATGTGGAAAAAGTCCTCATTGATTCGTAATGCATTGATGGATGTTGTTGGCATGATCATGACCATTGATGAATACACGAATATCCCTACCGTGGTGCATGGATAATTTGTGGTTGTGATACTAATGAATATCATTGGTAGTAGAATGCGGGGATGATGTGGATTATTTATTGTCGAGTCTCAAATGACAAAAGTCATGAAAAACCTTTTAAATCATATAAGATAGTAGATTTTATTCTCTACTTGACTCTTCTAGTGGATTGTTTGTTCCGCTGCAGTTAAACTTGATGTTTGTTATATTTTATCAGTTTAACACTGTTGAAGGCTAATGATAATTTATTCTCCATTATCTTAATCATAATATTTTTCTTCGGGCTAGTTGAGCTCACCCTTTTGCTTTCATTGTTCTCTTGAGGAAATGAGAACGTGGCGAGGGGACTAGTCGAGGAACAGTGATGGTCCGGATAATAGCATTAGTAGTCCTCACTATTCTATGAAATAGTGTGATAATAAATTTAATGAGGACCCCATTGAGTTTGTATATTGTCTAGATAACAATATTTGTATTAAAACTCACAAAGATATGTTTAGTCGTATTTTACATTTAATTGTTGTATAATTAAGTTGTATTTGAATTTTGTACCATGTATTTGGCGACTCAGAATAGGTGATGTATACCGATTTTTGGGGCGTCACATTAAGAGTATATCAGAGTACTTTTATTAATTAATTCTCAAACTCCTTTAGAAATTAAATAATAATAATAATAATAGTAATAATAATAATAATAATAAGACTCCTCTTATTAATTTATATTTAATATTTTCAAAATATTAAATAATAAATATTAAGATATTTAATTTATTCTATCACCATAGATTATATTAAATATACTTAACTTATTATTATGATTATCCCATTAACTTCCTAAATAATTATTCTTCCTTTTATGGTGTAACCCTTTAGGTTCTCCAAATTAAACCGGTTGTGAATAAATCAATTAGAACAATTCTAATCTTTTTTAAATAAATAATTTAAACTATTAATTTATTCAAATAAAAAATATTTATTCTACAATAAGCCTCTCTAGCGATCAACGACTTTTCAGATAATATAAATTTCAACATTAATCATAAAAGAACCTTTGAGTAAATAGTTACCGTACAATTCAATCCTTCCACCATACAATGTCTCAATTAAATATAAGACATGGAATTACTGTTAAGTCTTATTTTATTTAATTATATGTTTTTCGATTCTTAAATGCACAACACCATATAATGCAAATTAGAAACTCCTTTCTAATTTCATTCTGCCTTGGCCAAGGACTACTGGGTTGTCATTTATCGAATCACATAGGACATTTCACTTGTTTTACTAGAAGCGGTAGATTCTTTATTGATCATACATTATCTCCATGTACAACTTATTATACTCAAGCATTCCCTTTGATATACCCTAATGCTACGTTTGGATTGAAGGAATGGAATAGAGTAGGGAATGGAATAGATGAGGGAATAGAATAAGGAAGGGAATGGAATGATTTTTTAATATTCCTTGTACATGTTTGGTTGATGTTAGGAATACATCTAAGAATGAAATAAATAATTAGAGAGTGACTTAAATACCCCCAAATGTTCAAATTTAACTTAAATTCAATTTATATTAAAAATTTAACACATATTTCTCTAGATTTTTTTATAATTATATTCTTCTTTTTTTTACTATACTTTTTCGTATAATTTTTTCATATAATTTTTTTTTACTATACGCATAATAATCTTGAGAATCCATCATAAATTGAAGTCTGGCCAAATATAAATTAATTCTTTTACTAGTGTATGCATAGTAAAAATACAGTGCATGCAGTAAATCTCAAAGCTTCGCAACATTAGTTGGTTTAGCCTGTTACAGTACATTATCAATTGACATACTTACATGGTGAGTGCCTAATAAGCTAAGGACAAATTAAGAAATAGAATGCTTCATGGTGAATGGGTTGGACCAACCAAGCAGAAACTATACCTCAAAAGTATTTAAGAAAAGAATATCATATCAAAATCGTCAATTATGAAGATCCATGTGACTGCTCAGATTCGATATTGGGAAATGAAAGTACCCAGTGTTCCATATATATTAATATAAGGATATCTAATCAAGATATTAACAAAGTTATAGCAGTGATACAATCAACAAGAATTCACAGTTGATGATGATGTTGCTTCTACAGGTAACAGCAGCTCAAGATCATTTTTCTTTTCTTTTTTCGTCTCGGTCAATTGTTAAGAGGAATGTACAATATCAAGTTAATATCTCAAACTGATATCATACTAATATCTCAAACTGATATTAGTATCATATTCTCAAACTAATATCTCAAACTGATATTAGTATCATACTAATATCTCAAACTGGCTTCATCAAACTGATATTCACACTAATATCTCAAACTGGCTTCATCAAACTTAGAGGGGAGAGATAACAAGAAAACATTTCAAACATCTCAATCTTAAAACATAAGTATCATACAAAATCATATTAATCGATACAATAAGCATTGAAAGGTACTACTAATAATAAATAACACAATTTTAAACTATAAACTATGGTCAGCCCTCCACACATCAAACATCTCAACGGCAAGATTTTCTCTAAAGTTTGTCCACACATGGGATGTCTCAACTGTATTGATGTAGTCTTCATCAACTCTAGTTTCCTCATGGTTGACTTCTATCTCCTCATCTTCAAATGGATCAATAGCCATTTCTTGCCTTATAAAGTTGTGCATTAGGCTGCTAAGCAACAATTATTTTATTTTGTGTTCGAATAGGATAAAATGAAGGACTTCTAAGAATTCCCCATCTTTTCTTCAAAAGGCCAAAACAACGCTCTATGACATTTCTAGCTGAGGAGTGCTTCATGTTAAACAATTCTTTGGCAAATGTAGTCGATGATGTCCATCATCTAACCAATCATTTAAATGATATCTTTGACCTCTAAAAGGTGCAAGAAAGCCCTCTCCATTGGTATATCCAGCATCTACAAGGTAGTAGTTACCTTAACCAAATAAAAAAGGATGTTAAATGGGGTTGTGTTTGTTTATTTTTGTTAGTGTAAGTCTATACATATTAAATTATATTAAGATATTTCTTATTTCTTACCTCGATTTACTTTCAAACCATGATTACGATGCATTGCAGAATAAAGTACCCTACCATCTGCCGCGGACCCTTCCCAACCAGGTAAGACGTAGATAAATTGCATCTCCGGGGAGCAAACACCTAACACGTTAGTTGTAATCTCATTTTTTGGATTTCGATACCTAGGTTTATCTTCTTCAGGGACATGAACCTTTATGTATGTTCCATCCAAAGCCCCTAGACAACCCTAGTAAGAAATACTTATCTTTTTCAAAAACATAATGATAAATATGTAATTTAAGAAAAGCTTGTTCTGGTAGGATAACAAATATCTAAGTTAAAGAAATACCTCGAACCATTTCCACTTATCGTCAGTAGAGTTTTCACGTATAGGTTCCGGTTTCTTAAAAAGTTGACCTTCCAATCTTATAACGGCATTGAGTACGTTGTTGAAATGCCTACTAATTGTATCATCAGATCGATGAAATTGTAATACTATGACACGATTTTTCACATGATGGGCTAGCACATACAAGAATATGGCAACTTGTTCATCTATTTGAAGGTACTTTGTACTACTAAATTTGTCTGTGGTATGTAAAATATCACATAATTTGGTAAAACTTGCCCTATCCATTCTAAGGTAATTGTGGCATGTAATGTCACTGTCATACACTAGCTCCCTCATAAATTTTAAACCGCTCGAGCAAGAAAGGGTGTACTTTGGTCGATTAAGTGCTCTCATATGTCTATGTCGTGCCATAGATATAAAAAATTGCATGAATAAGGTAACCATGGCAACTATTTTGGACCAAAAATAAAAAAAGGCAATTAATCTCTTCATTCTCTTCCGTTTGTCTAATCTACGACGAGCCATGACTGCAATTCAATTGAAAAAGTAAGAGCAAACTCAAAAAATAAACATATTGTAAAATAATTTCAAAACAAATTCAAGAAACATACTATAATGAAAGCAATAATGAAACAGTTCATTCGCTAGGCTTCAAAACAAAGATTTGTGTGTATTCAGAATAAGGAATCAATGTACTTAATTTTTCCACCTATAAAAGGCTAAAACTATTTTAATGGGTCTAAAAGGCTACAAATTTACTAAAAGTATGACAAATACAATACTAAAAATAAACGATCACTCTAAAAAATCCTAGGATAAAATTAAATCTTATATTGAAGCTGAAGCTCAGTTTTTAAAAAAATTCAGATTCATGTAGACAAGCTAAGAAAGTAGAATCAATGCAACCACTATAAACTGTCAAGAGCAATCAACATTTATCCATTCCCATGAAACTGGAAAAGCTTCTATACGAGTATAAATGTTGTTATACAAACTTGGATGTTAAAATAAGTAGCATAACTGGGAGTTATTTTTTTGATGGATATTTTCATGTTACAACTGCTGAGCAAAGCTAACTCTTTACACATTTGTTTATCAGCAAAAAAAACAGGGGAAAGTCAAAATCAAATTTAAAGGTTTCAAAAATACAGCAAAACAGAGTTTTAAGCACTTTATGGAACCAATTAAACAATATGTAGTCCAGAGAACTATCTATTCAATAAAACTCAACCGTGTAAGAGCTTTCTGATACAAATGATAGTATATTAGTATTATATATTTTCATCTAAGGAAGACGATATTGTTATAGTATTGTCTTTTCTTTCGCTTTTGTCATCATGCAATATTCTAATAAAGGCACAGCTAACACACAGATCCTTGTATCATATATGTTTCACCAAATCAGAAAATCTAGATGAGTGCCAAAAATTGTCAGCCTGACATGATAAATTACTCCTGCACTCTAGTTTACTCCAAAATGCAACACAACTCTCCACAAAAATGTTGATACAGTTATATCATTAATATGGGAGTTGTAAAATTATGTGACTGACTTACAAAAAGGAAAAGAGTTGTCTGATTGTCCCTGAAAAACATTGGGTATTTTAATTTTGAGTTTACAAAAAGGAAAAGAGTTGTCTGATTGTCCACAAAATGGCTAATTATATAGCTATCTAAGGTCAGTACTCTCTTTCTTTCATGCAAATAAAAATAGCTAGTGTTGTATTTAATGAGACATTTCATCAAACACCTATTGAACAATTCAATTGGACTAATATCTGGATAAATTATGCTCAAAGCAATCCCAAAATTTCTAACACTAGAACTGTAATATATAATTTGATATATACTTTCAATATGGATAAGGAAGAGCAAAATTATCCCAAAAATTTATAACACAAAAACTGTAATAGATCCGACAACATGATTTTAAACAAACAATCGACTGGATTTGAGACGATATGATGGTGAGGGTTTTGGAGAGCCTTCAGATCTGACTTGTGAAGAAAAAAAAACAACAAACAGAAAAAAGCACTATTATATCATTCTCCATGTGACAAACCATGGATCAATCAATTGAAGATCAAGCACTATTAACTTGGTTGCAAATAATCGAAATGAAGAAAAAAAACACAACAAAAAAAGAAGGAATAAACTGACTTGTGATACGATATGATGGTGAGGGTTTTGGAGAGCCTTCAGATCTGCTGGATCAATCAATTGAAGATTTGTATCTCCTCTCCTCGGCTCCTTCTCTCTCGTCATTCCCAGATCGATCGAATCGAATGAATGTGTAAAAAGCGCTATTATATCTTTAGGGGTATATTTGTCAATTATTTAAAAATAATGGATGGAATGATTTATTCCTGGCCACCCCTCAAGGAATAAAAATTAAAATTTTAAGTTAACTATCATTCCAGGAGGAATACAAAATAAACAAACCAAACAATATTTTTATCATTCCAACGAAATAATTCATTTCATTCTCCCTCCTATTCCACCAATCCAAACGTAGCATAAGGGTCTTAAGGAATAAGTCAAAGTATAATTCATTATACACAAGATACTATGATGATCTCAAGTCCAAGGATCACTTGTACTACTATCACTACAGGTATTCCTACTAACAAGCAAGTAAAACTCTATTAGGTATTCCTTAGCGAGCCACGTTCAGTGAACTTATTCTCTGATCAATCTCATTTATTATCATACACATCATCATATGCATCAATAAATAACATTCATCTCATGAATAATAAACATTCAATTTATACATTGATATCGATTTAATGGGCAATTTAATTAGCATAAAATTTAATTTTGAAACAAAATAAACTCCTTTATTTTAATCAAAATCATAATAAATTTCTTTATTTTATTTTATCCAATTTTGAATAAAAATAAACTCTTTTATTTTTAAACAAATTCCCAATCAAAATAAACT
Source organism: Panax ginseng (assembly GCA_020205605.1). Taxonomy (NCBI): domain Eukaryota; kingdom Viridiplantae; phylum Streptophyta; class Magnoliopsida; order Apiales; family Araliaceae; genus Panax; species Panax ginseng. Next base: position 115,156,137 of record CM035143.1, on the reverse strand, counting down.
CATTTATTTTAATTAACAAGGAATCCAATTTCAAGTACAAAATAAAACTTTTTTTATTTAAACTTTAAATTGCTGGAAAAATAAAATTAGTTGAATCATATTCCTTATTAAAATTAAACACCTTTATAATTTTAAGAAACTTGGAATCATATTCCATATGTGAATAAACTCCTTTATTCTAGGAAATATTGAATTCAATTTCATATGTGAATAAACTCTTTTATTCAAACAAACATGGAATCCAACTCTAAGTTAATATAAAACATTTTTGAATAAACTCTTTTATTCAAACAAACGTGGAATCTAATTCCAATTAAAATAAAACTTTTGAATAAACTCCTTTATTCAAACAAAAGTGAAATTCAATTCCAAGTTATTATAAAACTTTTGAATAAACTCTTTTATTCAAACAAACGTGGATTCCAATTCCAATTAAAATAAACAACTTTATTTTAATCCAGTTCCAAATCAAAATAAACTCATTTATTTTTAATTTAGAATTACTGCACAAACATTTAATTTAATTTTAATTAAAATAAACCTTTTATCTTAATAAAAAACAAAAACATAATAAAAATTAAAATAAAAAATATATATTTTAGTTTTTGAAAAGTGACGTTGCGCCGTCGCTAGTGAACTAGCATCAAGTGCTACGGCACCACGTCATCAGTATCAAAAACACGGAGTTTGCGAATTGTGCAGTTTTCCCCCAAAAATATGATTCTATACCAATAATTATGCCCAAAAAAATTATTCTAAACACATATCAACATACATATCGAATCTGAACAATTAAGAATTCGCATAAAGGTTTGGCTTTGATGCCACTGTTAGGTTTGTAAGATTCATGGACGCAATCAAATTGCACAAAATAAGCGAAAACATGGAAATTTAGAGTTTTAAAATTTTACAAATCATATACCATGATCATCCTTTATGCACAATTATTAATTAAACGAAAAGAAGAAGAACAAAAATTATACCCTTGAAGATTCGAGCTTCCTCATGTACAAGTTCACCTCTAAATCTTTTTCGCGTTCAACTTGAATCTACCGCGTTTGATTTATTCCTTTGATCAACGTTAGCCACCCAAGTGTGTGGCCTCTAGAGGTGATCCACCAAGGAAGAAGAAAAATTCAAGAAGATGGGTGTTTGGCAAAACCCTAGTTTTTCTATCTCTATAGAAAAAAGAGTGTACTCTCCAACAATTGAAATCACGTCTACTTGATATCTTATATAAGACTCCTCTTATAAAGATATCATTTAACCCTTCTAATCTAATTAGAATTAAGGTATTATTTTATTAAATAAATTCATTTAATTAATTAAATTCCCTAATCTTATTAGGGATAATTAATTAAACTCTTTTAATTAATTTAACCTCTTAATCTTATTAGGAATATATGAGAGTACTTTTATTAATTAATTCTCAAACTCCTTTAGGAATTAAATAATAATAATAAGACTTCTCTTATTAATTTATATTTAATATTTTCAAAATATTAAATAATAAATATTAAGCTATTTAATTTATTCTATCACCATAGATTAAATTAAATATACTTAACTTATTATTACGATTATGCCATTAACTTCTTAAATAATTATTCTTCCTTTTATAGTGTGACCCTTTAGGATCTCCATATTAAACCGGTTGTGAATAAATCAATTAGAACAATTCTAATTTTATTTAATTAAATAAATTAAACTATTAATTTATTTAAATAAATAATATTTATTCTACAATAGAGATAAGTCTCCTTAGCGATTAACGACTTTCCAGATAATATAGATTTTAACATTAATCATAAAAAATATTTGAATAAATAGTTACCGTACAATTCAATCATTCCACCATACAATATCCCAATTAAATATAAGACATTGAATTATTGTTAAGTCTTATTTTATTTAATTATGTGTATTTCAATTCTTAAATGCGCAACTCCAAATAATGCAAATTAGAAACTCCTTTCTAATTTCATTCTGCTTTGGCCAAGGACTATTGTGTTATCATTTATTGAATCACATATGACATTTCTCTTCTTTTACTAGAAACGATAGATTCTTTATTGATCATACATTATCTCCATGTAAAACTTATTATACCCAAGCATACCCTTTTATATACCTTAAGGGTCTTAAGGAATAAGTCAAAGTATAATTCATCATACACAAGATACTATGATGATCTCAAGTCCAAGGATCACTTGTACTACTATCACTATATGAATATCTATTGACAGACAAGTAAATCTCCATTAGGTATTCCTTAGTGTGCTACGTTCAGTGTATTTATTCTCCAATAAGCACCTACATACTTGTTTTAGTGTCTCCACACAAATGATCATGAGATCAACAATCCTCATCCAATGAGCAAATAACGTATGTACCAATCTATCCGGATTCACTAATCCCCAATTTAGTAATCCAACGATTGAGAACTATTTTAGTTTTTAAGCTTTCTAAGAATTTAGATCTCATTAGAATGATCATCATCATTATTCTTAAAGCATTTGCTTAAAATTATGGGTTTATCACGTATTATAAAGCAGCATCATGTAGATAATTAAAAGCCTTTAATAAATATTATTTTTATTGATAAATGAATAAGATTGTTACAAAGTATATGCTTTACCAACAAACATGATTGGCTTATGTGCATACTACTTTCAATTTCAGTATCCCCTTCACTCTAGAAACAGATGCTTGTCACTCTGGGATTGGGGCCGTTCTAATGCAAGAGGGACATCCACTTGCTTATCTGAGTAAATCTTTTGGTCCAAAATAGCTTGGATGATCTACTTATGAGAAGGAAATGTATGCAATACTCTTTGCTGTCCAGTAATGGAAACACTATCTTATGGGATACCCATTGTCATTAAAACATATCACCAAAGTCTCAAGTATTTACTTGAGCAGAAAATTACAAATACCCTCCAACAAAAATGGATAACAAAGATGTTGGGCTTTGATTATACAATTATACATAAGAAAGGAAGCGAAAATAGGGCAACAGACAAGAAGTGGAAAGCAGTTGTGCTGCTGTCACAATTATTCAACCTGAATGGATGAAAGAAGTTATAGTAATTAAGTTTAGAAGGAGACAAGGAAGCTGAGAAGTTAATTACTCGACTCAGTATTGACAAGTCCAACAATCCACCCTTTTTCCCTGGACAACAGGCTCTTGCGGCACAACCAACAAATTTATGTGGGCAGTAATGGAAACTTAAAAACAAGAATTATTGAACAACTTCATTCAACCGGGCTCAACGAACACTCCGGAATCACTGGCACCTACAGGAGAGTCTCTCTATGCTTTCACTGACTAAATATGAGAACAAATATCCAAAGCTACGTACGTACAACAATGTGACATTTGCCAAAAACGTAAGACTGAAAATGTGGCACTCCCAGGTCTGCTACAAACACTTCCAATTCCAAACGGAGCCTAGCAAGACATATCAATAGACTTCATAACTGGACTCTCGAAATCTGAAGGCTACACTATCATTTGGGTCATCGTAGATATGTTTACTAAGTTTGGGCATTTCATTCCCCTGTAACACCCTATTGAAGCTAAAATCCTAGCCCAACTGTTTCTAGATAACATTGCCAAATTACACGGCATTCCCCAACCTATTGTAAGTGATCGAGACCCTCTGTTCCTTAGGCAGTTTTGGAGGGAGTTGTTCAAGTTATTGGGTACACAACTCAATTTTAGCACTTCTTATCATCCCCAAACCGAAAGATTGAACAAATGTTTGGAAACATATTTGAGGTGTGCTACTAGTCAAAAACCAAAGAAATGGAGACAATGACTCAGCCTAGCACAATGGTGGTATAACACCAATTACCACATTACTATTAAGGTCTCCCCTTTTCAAGCCTTGTTTGGGTACCCACCACCAATGATGACTCTACAGGCTGCCGAGACCCCTAGACTGGAAGAAGTGTGTACCTTCCTTAAAATCCTCTCTGTTTGATTGTCTATTCTCAAAGACAACCTAACCAACACCCAATAAAGAATGAAATTCCAGACGGATAAGCATAGAACTGAGCGTGAGTTCAGTCTCGGGGACTGGGTATACCTTCGATTGCAACCATATAGGCAAACAAGTATTTCTATGCGTCGGGATTTCAAGTTTGCCCCACGATTTTATGGACCGTTTCAGATTAAGGAAAATGTCGGAGCTATGACTTATAGATTAGACCTGCATGCAGGTAGCCTAATTCACCCAATTTTCCATATGTCACTCCGTAAAAAGAATCTGGGTGCTGCAAATATAGATGATGTAATGTTGCCACCAGTAGGGGATGGGGGACAACTCTTGGTTGAACCTATTTCAATGCTTGAGCGCATGATGGTGAAGAGGAACAACACTGTTGTAGTTCAATACTTAATCCAATGGTTCAGTAATATCCCGACAGATTCCACTTGGGAGGATGCCTATATGATTCATCAGAAATTTCTCAATTTTCATCCTTGAGGACAAGGATTCTTAGAGGGGGGAAGCTTTGTTACGAAATGGAGTCAGTTTTTCATGTGCCAGCTCAGCTCAAGAGTATCAATTATTTGTCTTTAATTTCTTTCATTTACATAGCTCCCACGTGCTCTCCCCATAATTTTGATGCAGTAGATGTAGGTTTTCCTACTATAAAATAGGGAATTGAAGTCCGGTTGAAAATGATCAATGAATGAAATATTTTATCTATTTTTTCCTTCCTCTTTAGTTAATTTTGGCAACTGTAATTTCTTTTATATAGAAACCCAAAACACTATCACAATCCTTACAGGCATCTATTGGACAAAAACGCAGAGGCAATTGCTAGGGTTTCTTTGGAGAGATTTTATTAGTTCTGCAGTATATTCGAAAGTTATGGCAACAATTTAGATTTTTGACGAAGAACCCATGCAGCTTTTAATTTTTAGTTTTGTTTAATGTTTCACTTGTTTTAATTATTTAATTCAGTTTACTGATTTCATTTTTAAGTATTTTTTATCCGAAAAATTCTATTCGAATATGATAATTGAACATGAACGGAAAAAAATCCAAATATATAAAATTGTAAAATATTCATATTCAATTATTATGTCGGCATAAAAAAACTCATTTTCCAACAATGGCTAATATATGACATAATTAGTCTCTCACATGCTTGATATTTTGTTAAAAGTTAACAACTTAACGAATTTTGTAATGATTCGTAAAAAATTATAATTCAATGTGTCAAATTATAAAAAATATTCAGTTTAATAATATAAATGTAAGTTGGGGCTCACTTGATAATAAAAAAAATTAACCCTAAAATAAATAAATTTTGAAATCTAAAATAATTGTTCATTTATTTATATAATATAAATGATATTATTTATCTTTGAATTAATAATTTATTTGTTTATATATTTATTATGAGACCCCAGATTTTATGAATAAAGATTTAATTTTATCGAAATATTTTTTTAATATTATGGTGTGGATTTGAGATAATGTTATAGTTGTGGGTAATATTTATAAATTTTTGAAAAGTATGCAAGTAGTTATATAATATTCGATTGGTGGGGAATATTCTTTTGTTCGGGGAATATCAAATGCGACGGTATAATCATTGGTGGACCCGCATGTGGCGCCCCCAAAGCAGGTATACAACACCCATTCCGAGTCGTCAAAAATACATGGTACGTAAACAACTACAACTTTATTAATACAACATAAAAATCGTGAGTTTAAATACAAATATTGTCATCTAGACAATATCCACACTCAAATAAGTCCTCATTTCAATTATTGATACATTATTTTACAAAATGGTGAGGACTACTAAAACAACTTCTAGAACCATCATTCCACACCCCGACTAGTACTTTCATTACATTCTCGCCTCCCGAGAAGAGAAATGGAACAACAAGGAAAAGGGTGAGCTCAACTAGCCCAATAAAAGAACATTATGACTAAGATAACATAGAACAAATTATCGTTAGTCTTCAATGAGAGAAAATCGATAGAATACAATAGACAACCAGCTTTTAAATCAATCCTCAATGAAATAATAATTCATTAGAAGAGTTAAATAGAGAATGCAAACTACTATCTTCTATATATGAATTTAAAAGTTAAATCGTCGATATTTTATCCCTGTAACATCAATAAATATATATCTCGAATTAAATATTCATCTTTGCACTACTGAGCCAAAGATATTCACCGATTGGTCATGTTCATCTAAAACACTGTTCATCTTTGCACTATGGGCCAAAGATATTCATCGAAATCATTAATCTTTGCACTACAGGCCAAAGATATTCAATTATATCATCATTTAGGACGGAGGATGATGAAAAATATTTTAAATGAAAACGAATCCAAAGGAAACAAAAGAATAAATATTAAGGATTCAGTATTTGAGCTATTTCATGTCTAAAAATACCTCATAAATAATCATAGTGGAGTAAAATTCAAGAATGATCAAAATATAGATACAATCAAAGCTAGTATCCATAATATATATTTTGGACGAAAAATGAAAATTTAATTTTTCTGTGAATAGTGTCGTATTCGTGAATAGTGCCGTATACGTGAATAGTAACTCTGACACCAAAAGATAGAAATTTCACAAAAACATCATCATGCTTCGTGAATAATACTCGTGAATAGTAACTCATGAATAGTAACCCCGATATAAAAAGGTTCCAAATTTGATAAAAAGTTCCAACCAATATTTCAGCATAATGATATTGAAGAAATAATATCATTTGAGAAGAAAATAACACCTCTTACCTTGTAAAGACAGTACTTCTAGTTAAAACACCGGATATAAGCTATGACTTAAACTTACACCGTATAGCAACACTCAAAGTATTAAAATACTCACAAGAATACGCTCAATATATAGAGAGAGAAAGAGAGAGAAATCTTTAGTTTCTGGTGTGATTTTCAATTCTAACCTAAGCACCCTATTTATAGGAAAATGCTTATAACACCGAAGCAGAAAATTTAATATAATATTAATATATTATATATAAATTCCTATGCACACATTCTAAGATCTGAACTCAGCCATCTTGCACATGCTAATGATGCCAACCAAGTATAAAAAACATTTTTATTATTTAAAATAATTAAAACTTCCAAAAATCAATTATTCAGGAATTTTAGAACTTCAATAATTCATAATAAATAGCCCTTTTATCAGAAAATTCGAATCTCGCGTATTTTTATAGGAAATTTAATTCTATACAACTTTGCAGAAGAAAGTTTTTCCAAATTTCAAATAGAAATTGACCGAAATCCACATACAGACGATTTTCTGAGCTATAATCAAATTTCGAACCAAGAAATGGGTCCACCAAACACACAAAACATGTGTTAAATAACTTTTGCAACAAAAATACTCTTCCTTCTCATATACTCATATATCCCACATTCATTGTAAAAATATCATCATTATTATATTATAATAATATAATAAAATATTAATTTATTAGAAAAGATAAAATATCGATTTTCAACAATTGTCACTTTAAAAATTTTCTCCATCTATATCCACATAAAATCAATATTTTCCTCATCATATAAATTAATAATTAATTATTCACAAATAATATTACAGAATCATAAGATTGGCAACTGTGTCGTTCCTCAGAAAAAGGGCTTTCAATAAGAATTTCTCCTTCTTGGCCGTATGATTAGGTGACCAAACCTCTCCTTGAGATGTAACTTTCTAGACATTGTCAATAATGTTTTCTAATAATATTTTTAAGATAATATGAATTATTGCTTCGATAATGGAAAATACGTGTAATCGACAATTATTAAAACAACGATAATATATAAAATATCAACGCAAAGAATTATTGAATTAATAAAATAAAATAATTGAATAAGAACTCATCGTAACAATTATTGAGTAGTGCCTTCTTAAGTAAGAATCAATAATTGGTGCAATACCGTGCTCCATGTTGCAACAACGCGTATTACTATGTTTTAACCACCGGGTATTCCAACAGTGTTAACGGTAACAACTACGTCATTATTTATAAACAACTTATATTTGTTGTTTTCTTCATCCAATCGCTTTCCGTTATGGGGCCCACAAAAGACTGCGCCGTCGTACGAATATTCCCCGACAACAAGAATATTCCACGACCAAACGAATATTCCCCGACAAAAATGAATATTTTATAACCACCTGCTTATTTAAAATATTTGAGCATTTTACCCATAACTAACCACATTAATCAAATCAACCCTTACTATTTCAAAATAAAGGAAAATAAATTTCATTTATTAATAATTTGGGGTCTTACAACCTCCCCTCCTTATGAAATTTCGTCCTCGAAATTGACGTACATACCTGGTGTTTCGAAAATATGAGGATACCTCACTTTCATTTCCGTTTCTAACTCCCAGGTCATTTCCTCAATAGCATGGTTTCTCCACAAAATTTTAACTTGTGGTATGACCTTCGTGCGTAGGACATGCTCCTTCCTATCCAAGATCTTGACAGGTACCTCTTCATACGTTAAGTCTTCGGCTATCTCGTCCGGTTCTAACTTAATAACATGGTTCGGGTCTTTTACATATTTATGAAGCACGGATACGTGAAAAATATTATGAACACGAGACATACTTGGAGGTAACGCGAGTCTATAGGCCACATTTCTTACTCGGTCAAGAATCTGAAATGGACCAATAAATTGTGGATTGAGCTTTCCTCTCTTCCCAAAACTTGTAACTCCTTTCCATGGAGCAACACGCAATAATACGTGATCCTCAATAATAAATTCCACGTCCTTTCGATAAAGATCCGCATAACTCTTTTGTCGATCATGTGCCGTTTGTATACGTTGTCGAATCATTTGGATCTTTTCTGTAGTCATTCGTACCAACTCTGGTCTCAACAACGTTGCTTCTCCCACCTCATCCCAGCATATTGGAGAGCGACACTTTCGTCCATACAATGCTTTAAATGGAGCCACACCTATACTTTCCTGATAACTGTTGTTGTAGGAGAATTCCACCAATGGTAAATACTTATCCCAACTCCCTTTGAAGTCTAGGACACAAAGTCTTAATAGATCTTCAAGAGTTTGAATAGTCCTCTCTGATTGTCCATCCGTTTGAGGATGGTATGCCGAACTAAATCGTAAATCCGTCCCCATAGCTTTTTGCAAGCTAACCCAAAATCTTGAAGTGAATCTTGGGTCACAATCCGAAACTATGGATACTAGCATGCCATGCAACCTCATAATCTCATTCACGTACATACTAGCAAGACATTCAAGGGAATAAGTCTCCTGTATTGGCAAGAAATGGGCAGACTTGGTTAATCTATCAACAATAACCCAAATCACATTTATGCCTTGAGAAACCGTGGGAAGACCCATAACGAAATCCATGGTAATGTGTTCCCACTTCCATTTTGGAATCTCAAATGGTTGCAATGGACCCTTTGGTACTTGATGCTCCGCCTTTACACGTTGACAAGTTAAACACATCGAGATAAACTTTGCAATCTCTCTCTTCATATTGTTTCACCAAAATGTATGTCGAAGATCATGATACATTTTGGTACTCCCAGGATGGATTGCAAACGGTGTGTTGTGTGCCTCCATCATGATTCTATGCTTCAAGTTAGAATCGTTAGGAACACAAAGTCTAGAGTGGACTCGAAGTATTCCTTCTTCATCGATTCTTGCTTCTGGAATAGCACCTTCTTGAACTTTCTTCTTCATACGCATCAGCTCCAGTCGCATGGCTTGAGCAACTTTAACTTTTTCGATTAAAGTCGGGTTCGCGTATATTTGACATCATCGCACTCGTTCCTGCATATGATCTTCTACTCAACGCGTCAGCTACCACGTTTGCTTTTCCAGGATGGTATTGAATAGTGTGGTCGTAATCTTTCAACAGCTCGAGCCAACGTCGTTGCCGCATGTTGAGTTCTTTTGAGTGAAGAAATATTTGAGGCTTTTATGGTCTGAATATATCTCCACTTTCTCCCCATATAGATAGTGCCTCCGGATCTTTAAGCGCGAAACGATCACGCCAACTCTAGATCATAAGTAGGATAATTCCTCTCATATTCTTTAAGTTGTCGCGAGGTATAGGCTATGACTTTCTCACGTTGCATGAGAACACACCCTAACCCTTTGCCTGAAGCATCGCTGTAGATAACAAATCCATCTAAACCAGATGGTATTGTCAAAACAGGTGCCGAAATGAGTCTCCTCTTGAGATTTTGGAAACTCTTCTCGCATTCCTCGCTCCATACGAATTTTGTATCTTTACGAGTCAGCTGAGTTAACGAAGTAGCGATTCGAGAAAATCCTTCCACGAATCTTCGATAATAACCAGCTAAGCCCAGAAAGCTACGTACTACGGTCACCGTCTTCGGTTGTTCCCAACTTTGTATTGCTTCAATCTTCACCGGGTCAACAGACACTCCATGTTTTGACACCATGTGCCCAAGGAATGCTACTTCCTCAAACCAGAACTCGCATTTCTTCAGTTTGGCATATAGCTTGTTATCACGAAGCCTTTGCAGTACCAGCTTCAAATGGCGCTCATGATCTTCACGGCTTTTGGAATAGATGAGGATGTCATCAATAAAGACAACAACGAACTGATCCAAATATTCCTTGAATACTCGGTTCATCATATCCATGAAAGCAGCAGGAGCATTAGTCAATCCAAAAGACATGACTAAGAATTCATAATGCTTGTACCGAGTTCTGAAAGCAGTCTTTGGAATATCCTCAGTTTTAACCTTCAGATGATGATATCCAGAACGAAGATCGAATTTTGAAAATAATTGTGCTCCTTGCAACTGGTCAAACAGGTCATCAATACGAGGTAGCGGATACCTATTCTTGATAGTGACATGGTTTAATTCCCGGTAGTCGATACAAAGTCGCATACTCCCGTCTTTCTTCTTTACGAATAAAACAGGAGCACCCCAAGGAGATGTACTTAGATTTAATGAAACCGATGTCCAACAACTCCACGTAGTTGGACCTTTAACTCCTGAAGTTCAATAGAGCCATTCGATATGGGGTTTTAGAAATGGGCTTTGTACCGTGTTCAAGATCAATAAAGAATTCAACTTCACGTTTTGGGGTAATAGGGAAGTTCTTCAGAAATACGTCAGAAAGTCAATAACAACGGAATATTATTCAAATCGACGTGTCTTTATTCAAATCCATAACATGGGCTAAGAAAGCTTGACATCCATTTTTAATAAACGAATAACTTTATGACTTGATATAACAGTGATTGATTTTAACGGCTTAGTTGCTTGAATTCGCACAACAGGTTGGTTAAGAATATGAAAACTAACAACCTTACGAAAATATTCAATTTTGGCATGATGAGTAGTTAACCAATCAATCCCTAAAATCACGTCAAATGCAAGTATCTTTAAAGAGATAAGGTCAACAGGTAAGGTGATGGTGCCAACTTGGATCAAATAAGATTTATAAACAGTAGATGTGATGAAAGTTTCTCCTAACAGAGTCTCCACAGATAGGTCAAAGTCTAATTTCTCCGGAGTCAAGTTTAAACGTTGAGCACAAGCAGGAGAGATAAATGAATGGGTAGCACCAGTATCAAGTAATGTATAAACTTTGCATGAATTTATGATTAGCTTACCCGTGATCACCTCGTTTGGGTTCCTCGTGATGTTGACGACCACGACAAACGCTTCTTCCAGAACCGTTGACTTTGACTTTTTAGGGATGACCTTTTGAGTCACCATCCCATTTGGTCTTGGTTTCGCTTATAGTGCAATCTCGAGTGATATGTCATTCCTTTCCACAGCTTATAACATACCTTAAACTGTTGTGGGCGGTTTGGTGATATGTCCTTCTTTTTCGTGACTTATAGCATATGATCGGTGGTCGTTTCCTCCTTGGAACGGGGTTGTTCTTTGGTGCCGACGTCTTCACATTATCATTGTTGAATCTCCTCTTTTTAAAATCTCCCCCCAAGTCGCTTCTTCTATTTTCATGGCCACAATTACCACCAGAGTGGTTACCTTTTTGTCCGAATGTTTTCCTCCCATTGGTTTTCATTACTTCGATGATCACGCCACTTGCCGGTATGACCACTCGTTGCGGTCCCTTGGTTGAACGTATTTCGCATTATCTCGCTCTAATAATTGAGCCATGTTGACAACATCTGAATATAAAGCAAATTTATGAGAGATAAGATATTGCCGAATCTCGGGTTTTAAACCTCTCAGAAACATCCTCGTTATTCGTTCCTCATTCTCTACCAATGAGGTGTAAACCTAGATAACTCTGCGAACTTCGCCTCGTATTGGGACAACGTCATGTTGTTTTGTTCTAGTCTAATAAACTCTACCTCCTTCATATGGCAAATACTTTCAGGAAAGTATTTTTCGTTGAAAAGTTTCTGAAACGTTTCCCAAGACATACTAAGTGTGGCAGGCTGGGTCCGTTTCATAGACTCCCACCAGTAGTCTGCCTCGCCACGGAACATAAAGGTGGCGAATGGAACCTTCTGTTCCTCTGTGCATCCCAAGACATCGAATATCTTGGTAATTTGCTTGACCCATGTTTCTGCCATGATCAGATCCAGCTTTCCCTTAAATTCGGTGGTCCCAACTCTTTGAGCTGCTTGGTCGTGACAAATGGCGTGTTCTTATCATTTCCACTCGTATTCTCGTACACGAGTCTCCTCGTCTGGTTTTGCATGAATCGCAAAAAGCTCCTAAACATCCCATCGTTCATCATCGCGCTTTCGGTGGTGTTGTTTACGGGAGGAATATTTCCTTCTGCTGCACGTTCTCGGGTGATGATTAAAGGAGTTTCCACGGTCTCATTAACTCCACAGATTAATATTCTCATTTGCCATTCTTAAATCGCCATAAAACAAGGGTTAATTAAACAAATTAACATATCACATATTAACCATATACTTCAATCGACCAACAAATAAGCTTAGGTATGACACACTAGCGAAGGATTACTCGTCTCTCCCTCCTAGTACTATTCCCGATCTCCGCCGGAGACCATATCCCTAAGCTACGATATTAACCGTGACGCCCCCAAAATAGGTATACAACACCCATTCTGAGTCGTCAAAATACATGGTACAGAAACAACTACAACTTTATTAATACAACATAAAAACTGTGAGTTTAAATACAAATATTGTCATCTAGACAATATCCACACTCAAATAAGTCCTCATTTCAATTATTGATACATTATTTTACAAAAATGGTGAGGACTACTAAAACAACTTCTAGAATCATCATTCCACACCCCGACTAGTACTCGCTACATTCTCGCCTCCTGAGAAGAGAAATGGAACAACAAGGAAAAGGGTGAGCTCAACTAGCCCAGTAAAGAACATTATGACTAAGATAACATAGAACAAATTATCGTTAGTCTTCAACAGGAAAAATCTGATAGAATACAATAGACAACCAGTTTTAAATCAATCCTCGTAGCGGAAATAATAATTCATTAGAAGAGTTAAGTAGAGAATGCAAACTACTATCTTCTATATATGAATTTAAAAGTTTGTCGTCGATATTTTATCCCTGTAACATCAATCAATATATATACGAATTAAATATTCATCTTTGCACTACTGAAGCCAAAGATATTCACCGATTGGTCATGTTCATCTAAACACTGTTCATCTTTGCACTACGGGCCAAAGATATTCATCAAAATCATTAATCTTTTGCACTACGTGCCAAAGATATTCAATTATATCATCATTTAGGGACGGAGGATGATGAAAAATATTTTAAATGAAACGAATCCGATTGAAACAAAAGAATAAATATTAAGGATTCAGTATTTGACTATTTCATGTCTAAAATACCTCATAAATAATCATAGTGGAGTAAAATTCAAGAATGATCAAAACATGGATACAATCAAAGCTAGTATCCATAATAGATATTTTGGACGAAAAACGAAAAATTTAATTTTTCTGTGAATAGTGTCGTATTTGTGAATAGTGTCGTATACGTGAATAGTAACTCCGACACCAAAAGATAGAAATTTCACAAAAACATCATCATGCTTCCTGAATAGTACTCGTGAATAGTAACTCATAAATAGTAACTCATGAATAGTAACCCCGACATGAAAAGGTTCTAAATTTGATAAAAAGTTTCAACCAATATTTCAGCATAATGATATTGAAGAAATAATATCATTTGAGAAGAAAATAACATCCCTTACCTTGTACAGACAGTACTTCTAGTAGAAACACCGGATATAAGCTATGACTTAAACTTACACCGTATAGCAACACTCAAAGTATTAAAATACTCACAAGAATACGCTCAATATATAGAGAGAGAAAGAGAGAGAAATCTTTAGTTTCTGGTGTGATTTTCAATTCTAACCTAAGCACCCTATTTATAAGAAAATGCTTAGAACACCGAAGCAGAAAATTTAATATAATATTAATATATTATATATAAATTCCTACGCACACATTCTAAGATCTGAACTCAGCCATCTTGCTCATGCTAATGATGCCAACCAAGTATAAAAAACATTTTTATTATTTAAAATAATTAAAACTTCCAAAAATCAATTATTCGGGAATTTCAGAACTTCAATAATTCATAATAAATAGCCCTTTTATTAGAAAATTTGAATCTCGCGAATTTTTATAGGAAATTTAATTCTATACAACTTTGCAGAAGAAAGTTTTTCCAAATTCCAAACAGAAATTGACCGAAATCCACATACGGACGATTTTACAGGCTATAATCAAATTTCAGTCAAGAAATGGGGTCCACCGACACACAAAACATGTGTTAAATAACTTTTGCAACAAAAATATTCTTCCTTCTCATATACTCATATATCCCACATTCATTATAAAAATATCATCATTATTATATTATAATAATATAATAAAATATTATTTTATCAGAAAAGATAAAATATCGATTTTCAACAATTGTCACTTTAAAATTTTCTCCATCTATATCCACATAAAATCAATATTTTCCTCATCATATAAATCAATAATTAATTATTCACAAATAATATTCTGAGAATCATAATCTTGGCAACGGTAGCTTCAGGAAAGAAAGGGCTTTCAATAAGAATTTCTCTTCTTGGCAAGCAATTAGGTGACCAAACCTCTCCTTAGAGCGTAACTTTCTAGACATTGCCAATAATGTTTTCTAATAATATTATTAGGATAATATGAATTATTGCTTCGATAATGGAAAATACGTAATCGACAATTATTGAAACAACAATAATATAAAATATCAACGCAAAGACAATTATTGAATCAATAAAATAAAATCTTTAAGCGGTAATTCATCGTAACAATTATTGAGTAGTGCCTTCTTAAGTAAGAATCAATAATTGGTGTAATCGTGTGTATATCTTGTGCAACAACGCGTATTACTATGTTTTAACCACCGGGTATTCCAACAATTGTTACTTGGTGAATAACTCTGCCGTTATTTATAAACAACTTATACTTGTCATTTTCTTCATCCAATCGCTTTTCAAGTTATGGGGCCCATTAAAAGCTGCTGCCGTGCATACGAATATTCGACAAAGTAAAGAATATTCCACCACCAAACGAATATTCCCAGACAAAAATGAATATTTTATAACCACCGCTTATTTAAAATATTTCAAGCATTTTACCCATAACTAACCACATTAATCAAATCAACCCTTACTATTTCAAAATTGAGGAAAATAAATTTTATTTATTAATAATTTGGGGTCTTACACCGCAACGGAATTATTGTCGGATGGAGAAAACGACAAAAATATTTTTATGAGAATAACGGCAGAAGTTTTACTAGTAAAAACTGTTGAACTACTCTTAGTAAAAAAGTCTGATGAATACGCGTGGTTGCATAGTAGCACACCAGTATTGATTATTGATGTTTACGTGATAAGTCACTGCTTTTATTCTATTAGTATTATTAATGTAATAAAAGCGGAAAAGCTTTTTATATAAAATGTAATATTTTTATAAAATTATTTTATAAATAGAATATATTATATTCTATTATGCATAGTAAAATCTTTTTATATAAAACAGAATACTTTTATAAAGTTATTCTATAAATAGAATATATTATATTCTATTATGCATAGTGTTGCATAGTATTTGCATAGGGTTTTGCATAGTAAAATCTTTTTATATAAAACAGAATACTTTTATAAAGTTATTTGTTTTATTAGATTATAAATAGAATATATTATATTTTATTTAAAAGATTTTGCTTTAAATATGGACCGTCCGATTAAAAGTAAATCAATATGGACCGTTCATGAATTAGTTACTATGCAGTCCATTCTTCTATAAATAGAAGCTCATTCTTTCATTATTTCTTACGAATTCACTGAAACTCTAGAGAGAGAAACTATAGAAAGAGTTCTTCTTCTATAATCTTGAGCGTATTTCTTTAGAGTTTAAGAAAGCTTTGAACGTAGTGCAAGTTTTCTTCGAGTATATATCCGCTACTACCAAATTTGGAATACTCTTCTTTCAAAGGTAAGGGATATTATTTGTTGTACTCGTAAGGGGTATTATTCTTTCGTCTTCATGAAGAGAATTTCTGTTATTCCATTCTTTATCATTATGTTGGAATAACCTGTATACGCGGTCTACCCTATACTTGGTGAAATTCTTCTGTTATTCCATTCGTTATTATTATGTTGGAATAACATGTTTATGCGAAGTACCGCATAAATGGTGAAATTCTTCTAATATTGCGTTCTTTATTATTCTGTCGGAATATCCTGTCTGTGCGTTTACGCCGAACCTGGTTCCATTATTTATTATTCTGTCGGAATATCTTATCGTGCGTTCTGTGGGACACGGTTCCATTATTTATTATTCTCGCTGAATAAACGTATGCATGCGGTTTATCGCATGCATGTTGAATTCTTCTATTATTCCATTCTTTATTATTCTATTGGAATAACATGTCTATGTGGATTGCCACATGCATGGTGAATGACCCTTCGTATTCATTTCTTATTAAATTGTGGAAATGAGCTGTCCACGTGGATTACCGCATGGCGGGTGAAAATCCATTACAGTGTCATATATTCTATGATACTCTTTTGGTTAAAGTTTTGGCTTTTATACTCCATGAAATTAGTGGAATATCCTTGATATTTGTGCTTCATCCAGTATCTTTTCATGAAAATATTCTTCTGAGCATTCTTGAATTTTACTCCACAAAGAAGTATCATGTTGTTAATTTGGACGTTATTGGTTCCTGGATAAATTAATTCTTGAACTTGTTTTATTGAATTCTTATATCATTGTCATCATCCCCATGTTTATATTATGTTGAAAGTCATCTATGACCTGTAGAGCATAGATGGACTTGGTATGATTATGACCAGGGATTATTCGGTATAATCATGACCGTAATGTTACAGATGATGTGGAAAAAGTCATCATTGGCCCGTAGTGCATTGATGGACAGTTGTTGGCATGATAATGACCATTGATTAATACACGAATATCCTTGGCCCGTAGTGCATGGATAATTCGTGGTCGTGATACTAAAGAATATCGTTATATTGTATCAGTTTAACACTGTTGAAGGCTAACGATAATTTATTCTGCATTATATTTGTCATAATATTTCTTACTGGGCTAGTTGAGCTCACCCTTTTGCTTTCATTGTTCTCTTCAGGAAATGAGAACGTAGCTGGGACTAGACGGGGGAAACAGAGTGATGGTCCTAGATGGTGCATTAATAGTCTTCACTATTCTGTGAAATAGTGTGATAATAAATATATGAGGACCCCATTGAGTTTGTATATTGTCTAGATGACAATATTTGTATTAAAACTCACAGCATATGTTTAGTCGTATTTTACATGACTATGTATAATTAAATTGTATTTGAATTTTGTACCATGTATTTGGCGACTTAAGATGGGTGATGTATACTTATTTTGGGGGCGTCACAGTTGGTATCAAAGCTTAGAGATATGATCCCTGGCTGAGATGTGAGACAAGAACTAGGAGGGGAGAGACGAAGAATTCTTCGCTAATATGACCTACCTAAGTTTATTTGGTATTTAATTGGTCGGTCAGATTATAGGGATAATATGTGACATGTCAATTAACCCTTGTTTTATAACAGTGTTTGAAAATGGCATCTGAAAATGCTGAGATAAGCAGTGAAGCACATGAGACCGTTGAGTTAGCTCAACCAAAAGGTAACGACCAACAACACGATAATAATTATACCAGTGTCAACGACCATCGGAACAATGATAACCATCGTAGAGGAAATTATCATGCCAAGAATGGTAACCACTTCGGTGGTAATCATGGCCAAGATAATAGAAGTGGAAATTTCAAGAAGAAAAGGTTCAATAATGATGGAAAGACAACAACACCAACACCTGTTAAGGAAGGAGAACGATCGCCGGTCGTATGCTTCAAATGCGGAGGGGAGGGACATATTAGTCCAAACTGCGTGATGCAGTCCAAAGCATGTTACAATTGTGGAAAAGAAGGTCACCTAGCCCGATTTTATCATGCACCAAAGTCAAGTCCAGTTGGGACTGTGGTACCAAAGGCGGATACGGACAAAACAAAGTCGTTGGTTTCAAGAAGAGCGTTTTTCGTGACTTTTCAAAAAGCGAGTGACCCGAACGAAGTTAGCATGAGTTAGTTAATTATAAATTCTTGCGAAGTCTATACCTTATTAAATACCGATTCTACCCATTCTTTTATCTCTTTTGCTTGCGCTCAACGTTTAAATTTGACTTCGAAAAAATTAGACTTTGACTTATTGGTTGAAACTTCGATAGTAGAAACCTTTGTTACCTCCACTGTTTATAAATCTTGTTGATTCAAATCGACACTTTCACGTTACCTGTCGATCTTATCTCTTTGAAAAAAACTTGCCTTTGATGCGATTTTAGGAATCGATTGGTTAACTACTCATCAAGCTTTTCGTAAGGTTGTTAGCTTTCATATTCCTAACCAACCTATTATGCGAATTCAAGAAACCAAACCACTAAAGTCAATCATTGTCATATCAAGCCATAAGTAAAGAGCCCCGGTCCTTTCGTTGTTGACTTCCTTGTGTGAAATGCACCGAAGCCGAACTTTCCGTAGGGGACGTTGTGAATAACGGTGACAAGTTGATAGGTATCAATGTGACGTGTTATTCAAGTCTTGGATGAGAGTTACAGTTTTGAATGATATTTCTATTGTTAATAAATTTTCTGACGTATTCTTGAAGACTTCTTAGCCTACCCCTAGAGCGTAAAATCGAATTTTGTATTGACCCCAATACAAAACCCATTTCTTAAACCCTCAAATATTTTCTTCACCCAAAACGAACGTGTAATGTGCCAAAGACGTTGGCTCGAGCTGTTGAAGATTACGATCGTACCATTCAATATCATCGTGGGAAAAGCGAACGTGGTAGCTGACGTGTTGAGTAGAAGATCGTATGCGAGTGTGATGTTCTTAACACAAAGACCCATTCGTATAACTTACAAATGATGGAGATAGAGTTAAAGACTCTAGGGACCCACGTGAAGATAACGAATATACGATTAGAATTGACTTTAATCGATAAAGTTAAAGCTGCTCAAGCTACATACTCAGAGCTGATGAATGTGAAGAAGAAGGTTCAAGAGGGTGTTATTCTAGAAGCAAGAATCGATGAAGAGAGAAAATCTCAACCCTCGATTTAATTGGCCCATTTGAAATCCTCGATTGAGTAGGAACTGTGGCCTATAGACTCGTTTTACCGCCAAGTATGCCGCGTGTTCATAACGTTTTTCACGTATCGATGTTACGTAATTATGTGGACGACCCGAACCACATTATTGAATTAGAACTAGACGAGATAGCAGAAGATTTAACACATGAAGAGATACGTGTTAAAATCTTGGATAAGAAGAATCGTATTCAATACTCAAAGGTTATACCTCAAGAGTTAGAATCTGAAATGAAGTCAAGGTATCCTCATCTCTTTGGCATACCAGGTACGTACGTAAATTTCGAGGGCGAAATTTCATAAGGAGGGGAGATTGTGAGACCCCAGATTTTATGAATAAAGATTTAATTTTCTCAAAATATTTTTTTAATATTATGGTGTGGATTTGAGATAATGTTATAGTTGTGGGTAATATTTATAAATTTTAAAAAGTATGCAAGTTGTTGTATAATATTCGATTGGTCGGGAAATATTCTTTTTATCGGAGAATATCCGTACGACGGTACAATCATTGGTGGACCCCGCAACGGAACTATTGTCGGATGAAGAAAACGACAAAAATATTTTTATAAGAATAACGGCAGAAGTTTTACCGTTAAAACTGTTGAACTACTCGGTACTAAAAGTACAGTAATACGCGTGGTTGCATAGTAACACATTGTATTGATTATTGATGTTTACGTGATAAGTCACTCACTTTTGTTTTATTAGTATTATTAATGTAATAAAACAGAAAAGCTTTTTATATAAAACAGAATACTTTTATAAAGTTATTCATTTTATTAGATTATAAATAGAATATATTATATTTTATTTAAAAGATTTTGCTTTAAATATGGACCGTCCGATTAAAAGTGAATCAATCTGGACCGTTCATGAATTAGTTACTATGCAGTCCATTCTTCTATAAATAGAAGCTCATTCTTTCATTATTTCTTACAAATTCACTAAAACTCTAGAGAGAGAAACTATAGAGAGAGTTCTTCTTCTATAATCTTGAGCGTATTTTTTTAGAGTTTAAGAAAGCTTTGAGCGTAGTGCAAGTTTTCTTCGAGTATATCCTCGCCCTACCAGTCGGAATACTCTTCTTTCAAAGGTAAGGGATATTATTTGTTGTACTCGTAAGGGGTATTATTCTTTCGTCTTCATGAAGAGAACTTCTGTTATTCTATTCTTTATAATTATGTTGGAATAACTTGTCTATGCGAAGTACCGCATACATGGTAAAATTCTTCTGTTATTCCATTCTTTTTTATTATGTTGGAATAACTTGTCTATGCGAAGTACCGCATACATGGTGAAATTATTCTGTTATTCCATTCTTTATTATTATGTTGGAATAAACTGTCTATGCGAAGTACCGCATACATGGTGAAATTATTCTGTTATTCCGTTCTTTATTATTCTGTTGGAATAACCTGTATACGCGGTCTACCTTATACTTGGTAAAATTCTTCTGTTATTCCATTTTTTATTATTATGTTGGAATAACATGTTTATGCGAAGTACCGCATAAATGGTGAAATTCTTCTAATATTCCGTTCTTTATTATTCCGTCGAAATATCATGCCTGTGCGTTTACGCCGAACCTGGTTCTATTATTTATTATTATGTCGAAATATCCTGTCTGTGCGTTTACGCCGAACCTGGTTTCATTATTTATTATTCTGTTGGAATAACCTGTTTGTGCGGTTTATCGCATGCATGGTGAATTCTTCTATTATTCCATTCTTTATTATTCTATTGGAATAATCTGTCTATGTGGATTGCCACATGCATGGTGAATGACCCTTCGTATTCATTTCTTATTAAATTGTGAAAATGAGATGTCCACGTGGATTACCGCATGGCGGGTGAAAATCCATTACAGTGTCATATATTCTATGATACTCTTTTGGTTAAAATTTTAGCTTCTATACTCCATGAAATTAGTGGAATATCCTTGATATTTGTGCTTCATCCAGTATCTTTTCATGAAAATATTCTTCTGAGTATTCTTGAATTTTACTCCACAAAGAAGTATCATGTTGATAATTTGGACGTTATTGGTTCCTGGATAAATTAATTCTTGAACTTGTTTTATTGAATTCTTATATCATTGTCATCATCCCCATGTTTATATTATGTTGAAAGTCATCTATGACCTGTAGAGCATAAATGGACTTGGTATGATTATGACCAGGGATTATTCGGTATAATCATGACCGTAATGTTACAAATGATGTGAAAAAAGTCATCATTGGCCCGTAGTGCATTGATGGACAGTTGTTGGCATGATCATGACCATTGATTAATACACGAATATACTTGGCCCGTAGTGCATGAATAATTCGTGATCGTGATACTAAAAAATATCTTTGACCTGTAGTGCATGGATAATTTGATGATGTGAATTATATATTAAGCTGAGTCTAAGCGATAAAAGTGATGAAAAACCTTTTAAATCATAGAAGATAGTAGATTTTATTCTCTACTTGACTCTTCTAATGGATTGCTTGTTCCGCTGCAGTTAAACTTGATGTTTGTTATATTGTATCAGTTTAAAACTGTTGAAGGCTAATGATAATTTATTCTGCATTATCTTAGTCATAATATTTCTTACTGGGCTAGTTGAACTCACCCTTTTGCTTTCATTGTTCTCTTCAGGAAATGAGAACGTAACATGAACTAGTCGGGAGAAACAGAGTGATAGTCCTAGATGGTGCATTAGTAATCCTCACTATTCTGTGAAATAGTGTGATAATAAATATAATGAGAACCCCATTGAGTTTGTATATTGTCTAGATGACAATATTTGTAATAAAACTCACAACATATGTTTAGTCGTATTTTACACGACTGTTATATAATTAAGTTATATTTAAATTTTGTACCATGTATTTAGCGACTCAGAATGGGTGATGCATACCTATTTTGGGAGCGTCACATTTATATATTCATGTAATTGTAAAATTTTATTTAAACTCAAATACATATACTTATAGAATTTATTAATAAAAAATTATTATATAATTAAATATTATGGTTATCAAAAATATGAATTTTAAAGAACAATAACTAAATTAAAAAATGTATGACAATAAGAGATAGTGGTAAATAGATAATTATGATAGTAATAATGCACATGAAAAAAAATTTAAATTAAAAAAATAGTTTCTTTTTCTTATATTCTACGAACTTTTGGGATTCGAATCACCTCCATTACACATTCCCTCCAATTTCATCCAACACATTATATTTTTATAGTTGTAAATAGTATAATTGCAATCAATTTTGATGAACTAATTTATTATATTGAATAAAATAATTATTTCAAAAATAAAAATAATCCAACACTTTCTCACCATTTGATGAACGTGTGATTTTTTATTAAAATTTTAATAGATGAAAATTATTTTAAACTGAAAATATTTTTTATTATTCTAATTATTTGCAGGACATCAATGGTTATGAAAAACTAGAAATCTAATCCGACGCATCACTTGGTTAAACTTATTAGTTGCATAACCCAAAAACCCATCACTGGAGTTGTATTAACTGACCATTTTTTTGGTAACACATTCTCTCTAACTTAACAATACAGGGAGTAAATATCTGATTCGTTCTAATTGAAACCCTTTCTAACTAATTGAAACTCATGGGGCTTTATCACCAAAAAAACCAATGAACTTTAGACTTCTTTTCTAAATAAATAAATCCCCTTAAAACCTATTAACTTTGTTTTTAGTTTCAATTAAACCAACGAAAGTCTTAAAAAAGATAACAATAACAAAAATTTGAACAAGACTGAGCACAGTTAACTACTGATGAGGTACTTTTTACATAAGATAACTGTATTTATTCTTAATTTTTTATTATTTATTGTTAACATCATAATTAACTTATTTTAACTAAATAAAAACAACCTAAAACTATAATTAATCATTTTATATAATAAAAAATGACTTAAAAATTATACAATTAAAGTAAGAATTTTGTTTTTTTAATGTAGTGTCTCAAGGTTTCTAAAACTCTTGTTCAACAAGCTCACAATCTTGCTACTATGGCCTAGGTTTAACCTAGAGAAAGTTCCAAGATCTTACAACAAAAGTAGAAGATACAAAAGAGTTATTAGCACCCAGAATGCAAATATAACACTTGAATAGTTTTGCTAAGCTGTTCTTTTTTTGAAATAAACAAAGACCATAAGCAAGGTTTACCAAATAAGATCCATCCAAAAAGTGAGAGCTTACAACAGAGCAGAAATCCAACCAAGTCCAGAATATACTTTAACAGTAAGATTTCAACAAGAGAGAAATACACAAAAGCACAACTTTGCCAATCTACAAGTTGACAAAAATATAGCAACTAATGTGTATCATATATAGTTTAGATATATATATATATATATAGTCCGGATCTTAAGCTCACCCCTTATCTAACTCATCCGAGCTCACCCTCCTTTAGCGACGGACCCGGCGACGGTTCGGTCATACAACCATCGTCTATACTTTTAACGATGGACAACATATAGCGTCGCTAAAAGTATAGACGACGGTTGTATGACCGAACCGTCGCCGAGTCCGTCGCTAAAGGGGGTGAGCTCGGGTGAGTTGGATAAGGGGTGAGCTTAAGA
The DNA here is from genome assembly GCA_020205605.1 of Panax ginseng. Classification (NCBI taxonomy): domain Eukaryota; kingdom Viridiplantae; phylum Streptophyta; class Magnoliopsida; order Apiales; family Araliaceae; genus Panax; species Panax ginseng. The sequence continues at coordinate 115,131,776 of CM035143.1, read as the reverse complement.
TCCGAACTATATATATATATATATATATATATATATATATATATATATATATATATATATATATATATATATATATATATAGATAGATAGATATTTAGATCACAGCAAATACAGTTATATGCTTGTTCACATATTTGACATCCTTCACGCCAGTATCCGCTTAACATTGTCTAGATCTGCCTTAATTGATACCACCAATGTCATAACATTCACATCCTCTCGGTACCAAAAGCAAACCACCCTACCACATATATAGCATCAGCCACAAGAAATTTCATGTTCGGCTTTGCCAAAATATTCTCTCTTTTTTGCCCTTATTCCTTATTTTGATAAATTTCCTGAAATATTCTGAAACAATTTAACTACCGCATAGGAAAATACATGAATACATTTAAGATATTAAGCTAGTCAAAGGGTAATGAGTAAGTGCTACATTTCGGAAGCCCGAAGATCCGCAAGGCGACTAAAATCCAATTGTGCAACTCCAAACATTTTATAAAAACCCAATTATAATACAAAACTCAACAAATACCTCGATATAACTCAATAAAAGCTTGTCAATAAAACAAAGGTGTTGAGTCTTAAAAACATCAAGTGGAGGCACAACTCCCCCAATGCCAATATAGTCTAACAAAGTTCAATCACAATATGGTTCCTGTAATTCATCAAACCGACTTGCATGATATTCCAAAACAACTAAAAGTTGTGAAAAACAAATGAAATTGAGTTTACTGAATAATAAAATAAAAACAGATCAACTCCCACGACTTGACTTCACTTTTTTTTCCATCAATAAAACCATTACACCACAACAACTCAGTTATACATACTGGCTATTTATAAAGGTATATAAAAATTCTTCCTTGCTGATTCAATCTTCAAACAGGCGTGCTTTATCTCTTCTAATTGAATGTATTTTGTACTAGGACACGTGTATGAAACATAAAAGACAAAATTATGATAAATGATAATCCCCGTCTCAATTTAAGTGAGCCTGTTTGACTGGCACATAGTTTTCAGGACAAGTGTAAGGATAAGGAGTGTTTTACTTTTCCTTGAAACCATTATGCTGCGTTTGGATTGAAGGAATGGAATGAAAGATGGAATAGAATGATTTTAAGGTAATTTAAGTGTATGTTTGGTTGGTAGTGGTGGTGGTGGGTGTTGTCATATAATGGCAAAATTATCACATATATCCATTCTATTAGAATAAATTTTATTTCACCTTCTCCACATATAATAAAAAAACAAAGGGATGAAATGAATTTTCATTCCATTGGAATAGTTTATCCTTCAAAATGATCATAAAATACACTATTTTTATTTTATTCCTTCCTCTATTCCATTCCCTCAATCCGAACGTAACATTAGAGATCAAAATTATTACTAGAGAGAGAAAATGATCAGAATAGAATGAGTCAACTTATTTTGGTATATCCCAAAATAAAAAGGAGCTCACTTTAATTGGGATGGAGGGAATAATATACTCAACAAATCATAGTAAAGCTCCCTACTAGATCAAAATATTGGAATTACTTGACCCTGCACTGGAGCTCACTCAAACAATCAATGTGCCTAAGCAACATTGACTGAGCAAATCATGTAGTATGATAAAATGATAATCCCTCGGTCTCAATTTAAGTGAGCTATTTGATAATCTTATCTGTTGATTTCTGCCTTTTGATTTAATTTGTAAGAACTGACTGTTAAGCAACATAAACACTCATCATATTTAGTACAGCTCTCTTATAACATCCAAAAGTAAATTATCCTCTTATACCAGTTTTCATCAGGCAGCATCTAAATTCTAAGGCCTATAACAACCTGCATGCAAATGTACAACCTAGTTTTAGCTTCTCAGGGTACAACAATAATGATAGTTCAAGGATAGCAAGAAGTATCAATGATTATCAACAATAGTCGCTATGGACAGAAAATATCAATAATATTCAACGATTAATCAATTCAAGATTTAAAAGTACTGAATTTTGAGTAGTCACTAAGGACTATGAACTTCTTCTAGAATTAACAGTAGTAGACTGATAATTCTATAAAACGAGTACAACATGTGATCAACCTAAAGTATCATATGTCATGCATAACATTTAATCATTCTCATGTGCGCACGTCGGTTTCCCGACAATATATAATTCCCCTACCAAGAGGGTTGTTCATCTCAGTTGTAAGAGTCCGTACCAAGTTAATTTGGTTTGGATAGCTTTCGATCATATTTCAATAGTCTAGCCGAATCAATGGCTTAGACAACTTTCTTTTAAAGTATATACATGAACAATTATCATCCGAAATCAAGGTTTGAAAACAATTTCATTTCTAAACTACGAAGTATTAAGTCATGAGATATGATTCATACTTTCAAGGATTTACTTGTACAATCAATAATAGCACAAGTTCAAGTAATGCTCAATAAAGAGTAGGGTTCGAATACTTGCCTCAAGCGTAATTTACCAAAGTATAGCTTATCAACACTTTTCGAATCCTAACATAATATAGTTATGCGTATAAGATATTCATTAGTTACATATACTCATACATAATGTGTAAGTTAAACGCATACATAAACGTCCAACTTAGTTGTACACTCTTTACATACTTCATCACACACCTTGCGTACTTATAGCACAAAATCAGTTTATAAGTCGCCATGAAGTCAAATAACATTATAATCACTCATTAAACATTCAATTCTATCATTTAGAACGCTTCTTCACACATTGGATAGTATATTGGTCATATAATACAAGTTCGGTAACAATATAAGCATGCCCTAAATTTCAGATTACGAACAGAATGCAAAACACACTGCAGAGTGGTGCGGTTGCATACAGTTAAGCTTAGAATGGCCTAGCTATTGCGGCTGTCCCCAGCGCACTCAGAGTTGAGCTTTGCATTTCCTGTTTCTGTCCCATTCTTTTAGCATACCTAGACACTTATACTTAACATACATTCATGCTAGAAGACTTTACATACTTGTATGACCACTTCAAGATCAACTTTACATGTTAGGGACTTTAGTTTAGGATTTCTACGGAATTAAGGCCAAATAGGGTCATGTAATCACCATGCGTATTAATTAGCCATATATTCACATAAAGAGATCACATAATCTGTACTACGCATACTCATAAGTGTTCACATCATTTACTCTCAATTAACATCGTTTATTACTTTAAAACATGCTTAAACTCATGCTTAGTTTACTTCCATTATGTTTAACATATAAGAATCATGTTTAGAGACATATTGAACATAAACATGCCATCTTAAAACCTCAGAACTTAACTAATGCAACTTGGGGCGAAAACATATCCGAGTTTACTTTTGAAATCATTTTAAACTTTGAACAATGCAATTTAACACATACAAAACATCTTTAAGGCTCTTATCATGTGTAGTTAAGTCATGTTATCATCACCACAAAGTCAGAACATACTTCGTATAGTATTCATGGATATTAGCTTCAATATGTAAGTTTTTCTTTGAAAAAGTTCGCTAGATCAAAGCCTAACAACTTGGTCATGAACAAAGGAACTATAAATCATAACTAATGCTTATTCATGTTCAGAAATAATTCATGTGTATGCTATCCAGCTCAGAATTTGCAGAACATGAGTCTCATTAAAGTTCACTTTCAAAACATTGAGTTTTTGTTATAAATCTCCTACTAAGTCATGTTGGACAACTCATATCTCATAAGAAAACTTTATACAACATGTTATACTTCTTTTTATGCATGTTTAGGTGTTAATATCAAATTAGAAACAACACAAACCCAATGAAACTAGATTACGGTTGGGGGATCGTAGCAATTGCTACCTAACCCTAGTATAAAGCTGGTGCAATTAAGCCTTCTTGGACCAGACCACAGAAAGGTACTGCTCACAGAGTATCAACTTAACTATGAAATTCTTTCAATCAAGCATACTTAAACTCATTCTTAGAGGTTCTATACATGTATACCAATTTCATAAACATCTTGGTAGCACAATTCCAAATCAATTTGCAAGGATTTAGTAGAATTTCCATAATTTGCACATTTTGAAATTAAGAACACCAAATCAGATTTTTACCTTTTATGAAGCTTAATATGCTTAATTCCTTCTCTTTGCACTATCTAGACTCCTCCTCAATCACCAGCAACTCAAACTCTCAAACATAGTATTTGACAAACAATTTTTGCAGTAACGGGAAATGAGAATGAAGCTGTCCTTATATAGAACAATGATGGAATGGCCAATGAGTTTACATTAAGGTTTGAAACCAAAGTGTAGAAGAAAAATACAATGGATATCAGGGTTGCTCAACCACCACTTCCCAGCCATTTCCATAGCCAATCATCACCTATGCATGGCTACTGTTCATTGTTCTGCTGGTCACGTAAAGGGAATTTGGACACTTTGTGCAACTGAGTTTGGAACAATGGTTCTAATACTTAGCAATTTGGTTAATGATGCTTAGTTTGGTTTCTTTAATTCCCAAAAATGTAATTTCTACAATATGAAAAATTAGTATATACCCATATCATATAATCCATGTACATTGGGTCCACAATATTTAATATTTAATGCAGATAAAATAACGCAATTGGGTATTATTGACCGGGTAATCCTCACCACATTATATGACTATCCAATATTAAATGTCCATTTTAAACATTTAATCCTTTTCCCAATTTATGGAATACACAGTTACTTAATTATTTCTTTAATAAATGTCGCATATGAGTTCATTGTACTACTTGGTACTTTATGTCATTAAAATGTATTCTTATCATATGATTTTATTAATGTCCCGCATTACAATAATGTCCCATTTAATTTCTACAGAAATAACCAACTTTTCCTCAGATCGGCCATCGGGCACGCAATTTAATATTTATGTATCTTTGGGGGCGCATCATTACTTTGGTCCTCGGCTAAGTGCCAAAAATAGTTTAGCTCTAAGCCAGTTCCAACTTCTATCACCATACTAGTTTTACATTATATGAATTAACTTCCATATTGGTAATATTACTAGTTAAAGAGTCTATTCATTCCATATATGGAATCATAAGATTACACATAATTAATCTTCCTCTTTTTGAACTATTTCTCTTTTAATTTACTTCGTGAATTTCCTCGTTCCTCATTATGCCACACAAGACATTTCACAATTCTACATTTCTCAATTCTTATAAATTCAATTTGAATTAATTGAATTACTCATCGCACAACACATCAATATTTATATTCAACTAAATATTCATTTTCTTTTTATATCAAAATAATAATTATTTATTCATCAAATTCTCGGTTCTTACAGTAAATCATGTTCCTTGACGTATATTGATCGTTTACCGACTTGCTAATCAAAATAAGATACAAACTCCGTCCCCCAAAGAATGTCTTTAGGTACAATTTTCATGTAATTAAGAATTTCAAATTAAAGGAGAGGGTATACAATAATTAGAAGTTAATCCTTATATTTTGCTTAAATATAATAGTAGTGAACCACACAAAAATATACTAGTGAATATTCTCTTTCATGAAACATGGGGACCTCTTTGAGGGTAATAGTCTTTATAGCATATTATACCTTACTTTTTTACTCAACTCATTCTTTTGAAAACTTTTACTGTACTAAAAGCCACTTTGGGGAGACAAGTTGTAAAAATTGAGTTTTTATTAGCTTTAAACCCCCCCAAAATATATTCATCTTCAATTGGTTAGGTAATGAGCAAATCGATCATCAGCCATCGCACTCAGTCTGATACATCCACCAATAGAGTTAACCTGGGTTTGTCTACGCCCTTGCTCTAAACCCTAGAAAGACCAATCTTGCAACTCATCAAAGCAATCAACAAAGACCATGCTTCATTTGTCGCATAAGGTCTCCAAAAATATCAACGCTTCTTTCTTAGGTTAACCCGTGAATACCGTTTTTGTGGTAAAGAAAGGCCTTACTGCAGTAGTGCCAATGAGTGCTTTGTCCTCCCTCAGTGATGCAGAGGAAATGGGTAAAATGCAAAGTCGACCACTGAATTTTAGGGGTTTACAAATTGAGCCCCTTTCTATTAAAAAATTTGGACTTCGAGCCCCAGGCGCCACATGTGCGTTGACCTGCATACGTGGCAGATCTGACGTGGGCATTTTTTATTTTATTTTACACGTGGCAGAGCTTACGTGGCCATTTTTGAAAATTTTCCCAAAATTATGTTGTTGCACAGATTCGAACAAGGAACCTCCAATTTGAAACTTTAGTGCAATGACCAACTAAGCAACTAAGACTAGTTGTTATAGTTTTACATGCGGTTCAATTTTATTCTTTTCAATACCACCCGAATTGTCCAACAAATAATGGCCAGAAGCTTCAATTAGTTTTTACCGGAAATATGTAAATATATTTTCGATAAAATATATTTAATACTTTAATATTAAATATATTTTACAAAAATTATGTAATATTAAATTAATGTAATAATCAATATATTATAATTAAAATATATTTTAGGTAAATTAAAAATATATTTTAGGTAATATATTTAATTAAAATATTTTTCCCCGGTAAATATATCCTCAAAGTTTGCTAAAAATGTTGTAGTAGTGACATTATATTTAATTTACCTAAAATATATTTAATTAAAATATATTTTAGGTAAATTAAAAAAATATTACCGAAAATAATGTAAAATTTAAAAACAAATTTGGGGCTAAAATATTAAATATAATATTAAATATTTTACTGAAAATATATGTAAATATATTTTGGGTAAAATATATTTAATATTTTAATAAAAATATATTTTAGGTAAATTAAAAATATATTTTAGGTAATATATTTAATTAAAATATATTTTTCCCGGTAAATATATCCTCTTGCTATGGGAACTGTTTGGGTTGGGAAGTAAAGGTAAAATTCTTCTCTTTTTTTTTTAGTTCAAAGATTAATCCTTGTAAAACTATAACTAGTCTTGGTTGCTCAGTTGGTCATTGCACCAAAGTTTTAAATTGGAGGTTCCTTGTTCGAATCTGTGCAGCAACATAATTTTGGGAAAATTTTCAAAAATGCCCACGTAAGCTCTGCCACGTAGACAGGTCAACGCACATGTGGCGTCTGGGACTCGAAGTCCAAATTTTTTAATAGAAAGGGGCTCAATTTGCGTTGGCCAAAAGAAAAGGGCTCAATACCCAAAAACCCCTAAAGTTTAGTGGTCGACTTTGCATTTTACCCCAAAGGAAATAAAGAAGATCAAAAAATTAATTACTTATTATTTTATATTGTTTTTTAAAGTTAAATTGTTGTAATTATTTATTTATTTATTATAATAGTAGATTATTATGAGGAAGTAGATAATTATTAAAAAATTATTTCCTTTTTAAATTAAAGTTTTTTGTTACTTCCCACGATTTAGGTTTTCTATACTAGCATTGTAATCCTTCGTTATTTGAAGTGTTGAATATATTATTGACTGATTTAAAAGCTGTTTTTATTTGTCTGCTTCTACCGCGGTACCATTTGTGCATGGGTCTTTTTATCACCCTTTTTCTCATCTTAATATATACTTGGATCATTATCTCGTGTGAAACAGGTCTTGTTGTAGAACTATTGTAGTGTTTATATTTTTTTGTTAGATAAAATAACTTATTTTTATTTGTGAATTTTATTATTACTAAATCATATTATTGGTGAACATATTATATTATACTAATATATTAACTATTATAATAATAAGTTAATATCGGGTATGATGACCTTTATAAGAAAATTATTTCCTTCTAAAATATATTATTTAACCAATAATATATAAGTAATTTAAATGAAAACTTAAATAAATTTAAAATTTGTACAATAATAATTCAACTATTCATATAATTAAAATAATAAAAATTTATCTGTTAATTATATTCATCTATTTATGTAATACTAAATTTTATTTAAACTTCAATAATTATACTGATATAAATTAATAATTGTACATAATTAAATATTATTGATAGTAAGAATATGAATTTTATATTTTAATAAAAGACCAACTATATCAAAAAAAAAGGATAGACATAGGAGATGATGATAAGTAGATAATTATGATATATAGGGGGATGATTCATGTATTTGTTATGGATAAAAAATGGGCATACACCATCTCTATCGTTCAATATAGAAACCAACGGCCAAGATTAATTAATGTCCGCTACAATTAGTAACGGACGACGTGTTACGTCTGCTACTAATGGTAACGGATGTTGTCCGCTACTAATAGTAGCGGATGGCGCTAAAAATAGTAAAGTCGTCCACTACTATCAGTAGTTGACGTGAATTTTTCATTTCTGATTTCTATATTGAACGATAGAGATGATTTATGCCCATTTTTTATCAATATATATAGGTGACCGATTCATAGTCAACGTTGTAAAGATAAAATTATCCTTACAACAATCACATTCGTCCATCGAACAGTAAAAATGATCTCCCGTCTGCAATTTAATACGAGGGATACTGTAATAATTTTGTGAACGGGAAAATTGTCCAAAGTACCCTTCCCGTCCATGAGCAGACGCTATGTATCTACGCTCCGTCGCTTTTTATTATGACGATCAACCGTTTAATATCGAGCCTTGAATATTAAATGACACCGTTTTTGTCTGCCCTCCACCTCCGGACGCATTATCTATCCAAACGATGTCGTTTTAATATAAATCATCGTCTGCATAACTGAACTACGGACGATGAGTCCTAAATCAGCTATGTTGTTCTTCTTCATCTGAGATCTACACCCAAAGCAAATTTGAGAGAAGCAATCAAGCAAAAGAAGATCGACAAAATTGTGCTACAAACTAACATCTTTGCTAAATCTAAGTCATGTAAGTTTTAAACTTGTCATATGTATATATTTTGTATTCTTCTTTGTTGTATACAAACTCCAAGTGGGTGTATCCATTGTTGTTGTATACAAATACTTGCAAACGTATGTAACATCAAAGAAACAATATGGGTTAGGTAGAACTAAAATTTTTAAGTATAATGTTTGAATTAAGGTTTTTCTTAGTTATTTTTTATATATAATAATAATATCAATGTCTTGATATATGTTTATTTTGTTTATGCCAGTTATAAAATGAAATTCAATCCCGGACCAGCCGATAATACATTGTTGTGGCATCAACCAAACCACATTTCAACAATTGTATGGAACAATCTCCATTACACGCGGACATTAAGAACTGATGAGAGTGGACGCTCGTTGGATATGTAGGTTTTAAGTGATGCCCAAAAACAATTATTACGTCAACAGGGTTTTTGGGTATTCACAAACACAAGCGTATGTAACCAATTAGATGCTTCATTGATAGAAGTATTGGTGGAGCGTTGGCAAAGTGAGACCAATACATTTCACTTCCCCACCAGTGAAATGACAATAACCTAGAAGATGTCTATTTCATTTTAGAATTGCCGGTTATAAGGGAACCTATAACATGTACATTAATAAGAAATCCTAAACAAATTTTTGACGAGAGAATTTAGAAATATAGCGGAGGATGAGAAGGTGTATGGTAGAGAGGGCATTATGTTGTCGTGGTTGGACGCTAAATTTTGCAAACTTCCCCTAGACGCGGATATGGAAACGGTGGTGACGTACACCAAAGCGTGCATTGTTTATTTTGGTGAAGATATTATTTGCATCCTCGAAGCGCGACGACGTACATCCTAGATATCTTGTATTTCTGTATTTCTAAAAGATTCTAATAAAGTTTGAGATTATGAATGGGGAGCTGCGGTGTTGGCTTGTTTGTTTTTACATATATCAACCAGCCTCGATGCAAAAAGCTTCTCTGGGTGTTTTAACACTTCTTTGAGTATTTTATTCATTGTAGTTTGATGTTTATTTATATTGATATTGGCTTTCATAATGTATTGGTAATTTTTAACTTGATCAATTATGACACAGGTGTGGGCTTACGAATGTTTGTCAATCAGTAGGCCTAATTATGCAAGAGGGGTCGACTATTGGTTACCCCAAATATTTTATAAAGTGAATTTGATGGGATGACGGCAGCCATGGTATGGTGGATGCCATATACAAAGTTTGATCATCTTATGGCACATGAGTTTCGTGTCTCGAGACAATTTGAAGAAACATTGGATATTCCTAAGGCCCCAATAAATATGATCGAACCCCGTCGAGAGCGGGAAGGGATTTGCACGATAGATTATATCTAGCCGCAAAGAGAGTACATCGCAATGTGGTATGCATGACAAAATATTGTTCTAAATTTTGTGGTGACTACAAAACAGGAGGTTACTTTGGCCGAATACCTAAAGCGGCCGACTTGTATAAGAATTAGCCGCCCACAAGTTCAACCAGATGACACATATACACCACGTGACTTATTTCATCAATACGAAGTTGCAAACCTTGTAAGTTTCATTTTGAAGATTTTGTTTATAACATTTACAACATATTATATACTGTTTGCTAATGATATATACAATTTTTTATACAGATTGAGGTAGCTCGAGATTTTGTTATGAACATTCTGATTGTACCACCTGTGCACAACCCTCGTCATGTGTACGAGGAATGGTATGCAAGGTTGATACTATTCAATGAAGAATACCAGAAGTTTTTGAAGATCCCAAGGATACCAACCTGAATGTTCCACGAGCAATGCACGCAAGAAATGTCATTCTTCGATTCTGATCCATTCAGTAAAGGATTCCCCTATCGGCCCGACATTCCATTGGTAGTTGAGAAGGAACTCACAATGCAATTAACAACCCCTCCCCCTTACATGTATCAGTGGAGTCCTATTGGTGGTGTTGAGAGTATGAGACAATTGCAACCTATGCAGTTGACGCCAATATTCGAAGAAATCCCTGAATCACACTCGGAGCGTATAGACAGTGGAGAGGAGGGCGTGTATAATATTCTTCTTTCGTGGCTACGGGTAGAACGATCGTTCATTGGAGGTAAAAAGGTTGCGTGGCAAAATCAGAAATGATTTTTTGATATAGTGGACCAATCTCAATTCCTTCATATAGGTCCTGATGACGCGTACCAAAAAGATGTACTATCACTTCGGCCAAGGAACTTGATATGAGATCAAACGATCTCAGTTTGTTGAAGTTACGCGAAGATCATCTACGATGAGACTGGTATGGGCAGGGCGAATTTTTTTTTATTCCTTACCGTTTTTCCAATTATTGCCACAACGGTATAAAGTATTTATCATACTCACAACATCACAGAAGAATACATATGACATTTCCGACGTGTCTCCATTTTTTACAACCAAGGATCACAACCGGAGTTGTCGGATTGTGATTTTGCATTCTTTTCAATTAACCACAAAAACGAACATTATTTATTTGTTCGTTTTGGATAATAGAGGGTTATGCTAATAGATTTTTTGTACGATGACGTACCGAATTACAAAATAAGTAGTCAATCGACTACAATTAGAATGTGGTACGTCCCTGCTTTTGCCTATTTAATTTTTTAATTACATTTATGTTAGTGTCCTAATATTATGTTTTTTTAACGCACATCGTGATTTCGTTGCAAACGTCATTTGGATTTACAGCACCGAGAAAAAATTCCCAAATAAAAAAATGGTGGCGGCATTCAAGGCATTGCGAAGTCTTAAGTGATGAAGTACGTTGACTACGTTGTCCAATGCATGTCTTTAGAGGAGGTCGGCCAGTCCGAAGAAGATGCCTTCCTTATTTAAGTATAGAATTGCCCATGAATTTATTTATGATATGGCATTTAGAGTTTGTGAATATTCTTCATTGGTGTTGTTGCTTTTGTTTGTGATATGGCATTTACAGTTTAAAAGCATACAGGAAAACCACCCAAGTCCATAGAGAAATTTTAAAAAAAAATAGGCATCCGCAGTTTAATATTGCAGAGCCTAGAAGTAAGGGTGTAAATGAACAAAGTCAACCGAGTATTGAGTTGCTCAGATTTGGTTCACAAAATTTATAGAGTATAAATAAAGTTTGATTCAGGCTCATTTAGCTACTGATTCGAGCACGATCTCGAATCGAGCTCGAGCAGTTTGAACTTTTCGAACGAATATGATCCAAGTATCAATAGAAAATTACAATTTGAGAAGGTTCGAGTAATTTATCGAACTTTAATATTTGCTCATATTTGAATCATTTATATTTTGAGTCGAGCTCGAATCGAACTTTAGTAGAGCGAGTACGAATCGAGCCTGAACTGTTTGCTCATTTTACAGCCTTACCTGAAAGACCAATACAGAGAACTTTTTTAAAAAATAGGCATCTGCAGTTTAATACTGTGGAGCCTTGAAAACTATTTAAAAAATTATCATCCAATTTTGCTCCTACTCTACGATTTTGATCCTACCATATGATTTTGGGAATAACATATTATAATTGACATTAATACAATCACAACATGAATTAAAATGCAGTTAAATCCAGCCATAACATGAAATTTTACATTTCATTTATAATTGTTCAATAAATGCAAGATCAAAAGATAAAAAGTAATAATTGATAGAAATGAAATTATATAGATTCAGGCATTTTTCAATCCTAAAGCTTTATAATGATTTCGATTATCATGGTTTGTCATTATCCCAGATCACATGACTCAGTAAGAACAATAATTATGCAAGAAGAAATGGAAAATTTAATAATTTTAAATCGAACTCTTCTAGTTCCAGATTGCTATTGCCAAAATAAGATGAGATCTAAAAGTAATGCTATGAAAAACGCTGTACTTGACCGTTTTATATAACACTCAGAGTTAGCAGTTTAGTTATGCGAACTGATGATTTATATTAAAATGGCGCGCCGTTTGGATAAACACAATGTCTGCAGTATTAAACAGTGAACGCGAGGACAAACAAAAATGACATTGTTTAATATTACGCGTCCGCAATGTTAAACTGCGAACTGGCATAATAAAACGAACTGACATAGCATACCTAGCGTCTGTAGTTTAATTTTGTGGACAAGGAGGGGTACTTTGGACAATTTTCCCGTCCGCATAATTAAATTGCAGTATCACCCATATTAAACTGCGAACGGAAGATCATTTTTACAATTCGATGAACGGATGGACGACTGAGATTTGTTATAAGAATAAGGTTATCCATAGCCAAAGTTTAAGGAGCAAAATTGTAACGCCCCCAAAATCAGGATTATCCTTCAATACCGACTTGGTGCGTTAGAAACCATCTTGAATTAGCTTTACGTCATAATTAGATGCAGTATTTTAAAAGTCGGCCTAGTCGGCCGACTAGTCGGCGACTAAGTCGGGGTCGGAGCCTCAACGATTCGACTAGGGCCTAGTCCTTTGATTTAGTCGCTGGCGGACTTGGGCGACTAGTCGGAAAAGTCGCCCGGTCGGGTAAGTCGCCCAGTCGGAGTAAATCAAAAAATCAGAACAAGTCGGGAAAAATCGGAACAATGATGAGGTTCTTCTACCTAGAAGAAGTGGTATAAATGTGAGAGAACTAGATGAAGACGAGTTTATGTCGGAAGATAATGACAACGAAGAGGAAGATGAGGATTATGAGTTTGAGTCCGATGGATAGCAAGTCTCGGAGTGATATGGAGAGGAGTGATTAACTATTGATTTTGTGCTACTTAGTTTCATTTGGTTAATTGGTTCTGAACAGTGTCAAACTATTTGGTTTTACATAGTTTCCATGTTTTTATTTGATGATTTGTGTTACTTATGTTATTCTACTTACTCATAACTTAAGGAGGAAGAATAATATATATTTTAAAAAAATAATTGAAAATTCGACTAGCCGATAAATCCCCGACTAATCCCCTAGTCTCTAGTCGGTAGCCAACCGACCTGAGACCGACTAGCGACTTTTAGAACACTGATTAGATGTAATAACAACAAAAAATGCGGATAATTAAAACTTTTCTTGCTTCTTTCTATTACTCTGAATCACAATCTTTACGATTTTCTTATTTCGAAATCATATTTATTTTATGATTCATTTTATCAAGGTAGATATGAGTATATACCACTCAGTTCTCCAAACAAGTTCTTTCTTATATAGTATTATCACTATACTACTTTACATTACAAAGTCATCACTACGATACATTCTCATCTCAGAACAAACATTATTTATTCATTGAATACTCCAAAGTTTACATAACTGCACATTGTACATTGTCATCACAATACAATACAATACAATTCCAACAACAAAATTAGTTTTCTCTACACGCTCCTCTAGCTTTATCATCTGGTAGCAAGAATATTTATCGCATATTCAACCTGCAATTTAATGCAAGATTGAGAACGACGACCCAACAAATCTAACAATCTATCATGCATCATGTATCACAAAATTTCATATTCAATTCATGCATTATATTTATGCATATTACAAACACATCATCAAACTTATGCAATATTAGCAACATACATTTCATATTGTATCTTTACTTAATACCATATAAACTTATCATCTTGCACATGTTATTTACAACATGTAAATTGAGTTCCATAACTCAATTAGCAGTAGTCATAATTTGATTTTCACAATCATAGTATAGCAACACATGTATATCAAGAAGTTACTATAACGATTACACAACCAATACTAAGATCACACAAGTAAACTGAAAAACTTGCCAAAGTGTTCTACTTCTTATTATTAGCCTTAATCACCCCTTATCTTGATCTTCTTCCTATCCCTCTCGATCCGGCCACCTCTCCCTCTTTTCTCTCCAATTTGCTAGAGTTTCCCCTTTTAGTTTTGGTGAATTGGTGAGTTCTAAGTGAAGGAAGGAGGAAGGGCCTATTTATAGGATTTCCTAAGATAGGATATTAAAGACTTTAAGCCACAAAATATCTACCCAAGACTTGGATCCGAAGTAAACTTAGCCTCGAAGTAAACTTAGCTCTGAAGTAAACTTAACCTTGAAGTAAACTTAGTCCCTTCTTCTAACTTCTCCCATAAGCTTCTTCTAGCTTCTACAATAAGCTTCTTCTAGCTTCTACACTAAGCTTCTTCTAGCATCTCTCATAAGCTTTGCTCTTAACTTCTCTCATAAGCTTCTATACTAACAGGCTCAACTTATCAATCAACACCTCTCTCATAAGCTTCTATACAGGCTCAACTTATCAATCAACACCTCATGCTATATTACATTTTACATTACATTTTACATTACAACACATATACCTTATGTATTATAATTACTTAATTACTCCAATAAAATGAAAAAAAAAATAACCTTAATAAAATAAATTCACCCTATTAAAATAATTTAATATTATAAACTATTTTAATGCATACAATAATTCAATCATTTCCCTTCTCACTTTTATAAATTGTTTTTAACAATTTATTTACATATAATAATAATACACTTATTATAATACAAATCATCACATTGCATAGCACAATTTCACTTATGCAATCTAATATGGCATAATAAGAATTTTATTAATTTAAATCCTTATTTTAATATATTTCGAAAATTTGAAACGTCACAAAAAATTGTTGTTGGAGGAAAAACGTAGAGTAGGATCAAAATCGTAGAGTAGGAGCAAAATCGAATGACAATTTTTTTTAAGTTTTCCAGACTCCACAATATTAAAATACGAATTTCGCATTGATCTTCCAGACTCTGCAGTATTAAACTGCGGATGCCCTTTTTAAAAAAAATTCTCTGTTTGGATTTCACATAAAATAATTGTATATATAAAATGTACAAATTAAGATACATCTATAACTCTAGTAGTTAAGTGTAAAATTTATATCTCTAGCCCTATGTTTATGCAATTCATGGACAATTCTATACTTAAATAAGGAGGAATCTTCTTCGGACTGGTAGACCTCCCCTAAAGACGTGCCTTGGACAACGTAGTCAACGTATTTCATCACAGACTCCGCAATCTAAAACATTTTTTTATTTAGTTCGAATTGCCTTGAATGCACACGCCATTTCTTGCTTTATGAATTTTTTGGTTTTTGCGAACGTACATTGAAAAAACCTAATATTAGGACACTAACATAAATGTAAATGAAAAATCAAATAGACAAAATTAGGGACGTACCACATTCTAATTGTAGTCGATACTGAATACTTATTTTGTAACTTGGTACATTATCGTACAAAGAATCTATCAGCAAAACCCACCATTGCTTAATATCTAGAACGAACAAAAAATAATGTTCATTTTGGTGCTTAACTGAAAAGAATGCAAAATCACAATCCGCCAACTCCGGTTGTGCTCCTTGGTTGAAAAAAAACAGAGACACATCAGAAATGTCATATTTATTCTTGTGATATTGAAAGTGTGAAATATACTTTATACCATTGTGATAATAATTGGAAAAAACAGCAAGGAATGAAATTAAATTTACCCCTCATACCGGCCTAGTCGTAGACGATCTTCTCGTAACTTCAACAAACTGAGATACGCGTCGATCGTCTAAACATATACCAAGTTCCCTGACAGAAGCGATAGTACGTCCTTATGTGCCAATCTATATGCATCATCAGACCTATATGAAGGAACTGGGATTGGTCCACCATATCAGAAAACCAATTCCGATTTAGCCACTCAACCTTTTCTACCTTGAGGATCCCTCCTAAAGAACGACCGCTCCACCTGTAGCCACGAAGAAAGAATATTATACACGCTCTCCTCCCCACTGTCTATATGCTCCGAATGTAATCCAGGGACTGGCGTTTCTCTTGAATATTGGTGTCAACTGCATAGGCTGCAATTGTCTACTGGGTGTAAGGGGGAGGAGGTGTTAATTGCATTGTAGGCTCCTTCTCAACTACAAAGGGGATGCCAAGGCCAATAAGGGGATCCTTGATTGAATGAATCAGAACCGGAGAATGGCATTTCTTGCGTGCATTGCTCAGGTGGAACGTTCGAGATGGTATCCTTGGGATCTTCAAAAACTCCCCAGTATTCTTTATTGAACAGCAACGACCTTGTATACCACTCCTTGTACACATGGTGAGGGTTGTGCACAGGTGGTACGCTCAGAATGATCCTAACAAAATCTTGAGCTACCTCGATCTATATAAAAAGTGTACTTACCATTAGCAAACAGTATATAATGTTGAAAAGGTTTTAAACAAAATCTTTAAAATAAAACTATAAGGTTTGCAGTTACGTCCTGATGAAGTAAGACATGTGGTGTATGTGTCATCTGGTTGAACTTGTGGGCGGCTAATTCTTAAACGAGTCATCCGCCTATACCATTTTAGGTATTCGACCAGAGTAACCTCTTGTCTTGTAGCCACCACAAAATCCATAACAATATTTTGCCATGCATACCAATACGTACGCTTTGGTGTACGTGACCACCGTTTCCATATCCGCGTCTATGGGAAGTTTGCAAAATTTGGCGCTCAACCACGACAGCATAATGCTCCCTCTACTTTACACCTCATCCTCCACTATATTTTCAAATTTTTGTTTAGGATTTCTTATTAATGTACATGTTATAGGTTCCCCTATAACCGACAATCCTAAAATGAAATAGACATCTTCAAAAGTTAGTCATTTCACCGATGGGGAAGTTAAATGTATTGGTCTCACTCCGCCAACGCTCCACCAATACTTCTATCAATGAAACATCTAATTGGTTACATACGTTAAACCCCATTGGCGTAATAATTGTTTTTGGGCATCACTTAAAACCCACATCCAACAATGACCGCGTGTAATGAGGATTGTTCCACACCATTGTTGAAATGTGGTTTGGTTGATCCCACAACAATGTATTATCGGCTGGTCCAGGATTAAATTCTATTTTTGTAACTAACACAAACAAAATAGAAGACATTCATGCTATTATTATTACATATCAAAAATAACTAAGAAAAACCCTAATTCAAACATTATAAAAAATTTAGTTCTACCTAACCTATAATGTTTCTTTGATGTATACTTGCATACGTTTATAGAACTATAAAGTTTGTATACAACAAAGAAGAATACAAAATATATACATATGACAAATTTAAAACTTACATAACTTGGATTTAACAAAATGTTTGTTAGTAGCGCAGATTTGCCAATCTTCTTTTGCTTGGTTGCTTTTCTCTCAAATTCATTTTGGGTGTTTAGATCTCAAATGAGAAGAAAGAGCAACGTATTGATTTAGGAGGACTCACTGTCCACGATTCGATTATCTGACGGTGATTTTATATGGAAAAAGACACGGAGGAGGACGGAAAAAAAGCGTCGTTTAATACTATATCGTCTTTAGTATGAAATGCATGAACAAAACTTAGCGTCGCATTTTAATTACGCATGGACGGGGAGGGGTACTTTAGACAATTTTCCTGTCGGCAGAATTAAACTGCGATATCCCCATATTAAACTGCGGACAGGAGATCATTTTTACCGTTCGATGAACGGATGGACGGCTGATATATGTTGTTAGGATAACTTTATTCTTACAACATTGCCTAAGGATCAGTCCCCATATACATAAACACACACACACACACACACATATATATATATATATATATATATATATATATATTTCTAAACCAACATTGTAATCCTTCATAATCCATCATTATTTGACAGAGTTGAATATATTATGGATTGATTTTAAAGTTGTTTTTGTTTGTGATTCTACCGCGGTACCATTCGCGGATAGGTTCTTTATCAATCTTTTTCTCATCTTAATCTATATTTTAAAACCTTTTTCTAGACTTTCCAACTTCACTCCGATCCTGGTCTTCACATATATTTGCACATTATTCATCCTAGAATCAATTACGATTTGACCATATAAACCCATGATATTAACAATATTTTACCCAAACCATTTTAAAACAAAGCTCATCCCAAAATCAATTACGCTTTGACCATGTAATCACATAATCATAACTACATCTTACCCTACTTAACTCACTTCTTCTGGATGTAAAATCCCACTCATTATTTACCACGCAAAACCATTCAATATCATTCCAAAATCCTATCATTTGACCATATAATGTCATACTCCAAGTAACATTGTACCCTACCAATTCAACAAAAAACTAACACTACTGTTGGATCTCTAGTAATTCCTGCCCATGTTCCTTTCTATTCCAAGTAACTCAACCCACACTCTAACTTATGCCATATAAAAATTTATTTTTATTTCAACCATAAATGCTAAACATTAAACAGCACTGCAAAAGCAATAACATATGAATGTGGGCTGCATTGATCTCTTTAGGTCTACCACAACTGTTTCTAAATTTACTAATTTGTACTCTATTGCGAACCCTCTTCTTCCGGTCAAAAAAAATGTAAGCCACCTCCGCTAGCTTTTTTTCCAAATTTCATGGCTTACATGCTCACATAGTCACAAATGTGACTTTTGAAGGGACAGAAAGTTCCAAGACAGAAGTAGTAATACTTTAGTTAACATATATAACCAATAAACAGCATCATGTTCGTTATTTATAAGTAGCTGATAGTCTTCTAAGGAAAGAAATTATGGTGGTTGGTTGCTAATAGTGAAAACAACATCCTAACTGAGGTATGTGACCTTCTTGGTGATAACATGCACCTTCGCAACATACAAAACAATAAGAACACTTAACACAAATTGTTCAAATCTTTTCATAACCAGATAAATTTGAGACTGGTTACCTCCAACTTCAGATATCCATTACGAGCATGTTGCACATCTAATATTCAGCAGCCTCTCTGGCTTCTCTCAACTATAAAACAACCCAATAATTAGACAAGTACAATAATAAAAATTTAGTTCGAAAAATATAACAAAACAATAAGGAGGACTAGGATATATCAGGTGCATGAAAATAAATGCCACTTATTAACAAAGTATGACTCAAATTATAGCTCTGAACATGAGATCTCACAAGGAAAAGATATAACAAAGTTCTTTAAGTGAATCAATCATTCTTTCCAGTAGGAATTAGAATAAATTTCAGGTCAGTTACAGGAAAATGGTAAAGTTCTATATCTGGCCTTGACAAGTCCTCATTAAGCTCGGCAAATGGTGTCATAAATCCTCTCTTAATGTACTATTGATGGGAAGCTAGTGTACCTATAAATATAAGCCATGGTATCCTCACCTTAAGACCAATCCTCTAGGTGGCGCACGACGCAAATTCTCTAAAAACAAGACGAGAGAAAAAAAAATAGGAGAGGTAGAGGAAACACATACTCGTAAACCCAACCCCGCTCTATATGTCCTCTACTCTTCTTCAAGGTAATCATTTCTTTATAACACTCGAACTTTCCCACCTCAAATCAAAAGTAAGGATGGCCTATTAATGTTGTACACAACTTTGATTGACTCGTTCCAGCAGACTCAGCCAACCAATTCTATAGTAAATAAGTAACTTCAGACACCAAATCCATTTGAAAGATTTGGGAATTTAAAAAGGTTAAAATTTGGATATGGAATGTTAGAAGTTACCTGAAACCTCCTAACACAAATAACTGCCAGAGTGGAAAAATTAAGTTGCACCCTCCTGGGCTTGTAATGTTGCAAGGGCCAAAGTTTTAAATGGTGCTGATGGCACATAGCTCAGCTCATAGTTAACAAGCATTGGCCCAAAAATATTGAATTTTCCAGAACTACTGAAAGCTACTTCTGCGTCAGAACACTTCTTAAAAACCACCCTGGCACGGCTTGTCTGCCTATCAACCTCTGTTTCAGATTCCCTCAAAGGCCCAAACCGCCTAAATATTTTATTAAGATTCAATTCTGAAGGAACAGAATTCCCCTCTGTAAAATTCAATATAAGTTCTGTTGGTGAACAATCTTGCCTCCTCCCACCAGCATGCTCTGCTGGTTCCTCTGCTTGCAGTTCGTGATCCCCACTATAAACCCGCTTTCGAGATCTCCGACCTGATTTTAAGGGCATATCTGGCTCATAATTCACTAGCTGATATTCACCTTCTCCATTCTGAGTATTATGTAACAGTTGCTCTTCGGCATAGTTTTGGACTATCCTGTCCGTCCAATAAGAATCATTCACATCATCAAATTCAAAATCTTCGGGAGAGTTTGCAATGGCATTGAGTGCTTTTTTCTTTCTACCACCTCTTCCTGTAGATGGATTCCGCCTTCTAGAGTTCTGGCTAAGAGCAATTGAATGTCTAAAATCAGAGAAGAAAGTAGTAATAGTATTCAAGAAGCTGTATCCTTTCATGGGATCTCGTGCTGCCAAGTGAAGTTGTGACAGCATCTCATCTAAAGATGATTGCTCTGGCGAAAGAATCCTTCCTCTTTGGGAGTAAACAGGAGTCTGCACAGAAACATCAAACCCAACCTGTTGGTCTACACTATCATCAACCTTCAGAAACTTTTCACTGTTACACTTCAAAAGTGACGGGGACCCAGTCAGTTGGCTTGCTACCCTGCGAATGCACTCACCGACCTTGAAGGATGGCTTAGGAATTGGAGACACTGTAGTAGAAACTTTTGCAGCATAGAAACTTATTCTTTTATCTGACCCATCAGTAACATAATCAAGAGCCTTTCTTTTTCTGCCAGCAGAGGTAACAGACTTGTCCACGACTTTGCCATCTGGCTCATCTTCACCATCTGAGGAGTGTGTCAGATCACCCATCAACTCAGTCATGCTTCTCTCTTTCTTACTTGGGTGCAGACTATCTGACAAATCATGTTTACGTTTGTTAGAAGAGTTGTTTTCACCTTTTATTTGCTTCTCAATCAAATCACTCAATTCTAACGTAATTGCATCATTTTCTAACAACCCGCCACATAATTGGAATTCAGGCAGAGGGCGATGACCATTAAAACGAGAAAAGGCAGATAATTGAGCCTTAGCTATCACAAGCTCCAATCGATCACCACCACCTGATGGTAATAATGCTAACGATCTTATATTATCCACAAGTTTCTCAGGCTCGAAACAACTAACCCCAGTAGATTCGTCCACACCGTATCTTCTACCTGCTTCTTGATGAATCCCGGTATTCTCAACGATCTGATATTCAATCTCATCAAGGGTAACTTTTGGTATACAGGAGCAGGCCAGGCTCAACTCTACCCGCCTGGAAACTTCATCTAAAGCAGAGTTGACTGCGTGCTGAAATGCTTCTGAATTGCTTTGCCTCTCTGTTTGAGAGAAATGTGCCCTAAATGGTCTTAATAGAGATGCATCATTCCAAGCAAAAGTTCGATCTCCAAAGTATGCTACCAAGAAGCAGTCCTTTTTATGATATTTCACAGCCTTCTCTGATGCATCTGCAGGATCGAATATCTGTCCAGGCCACCAAGGATGGCTCCTGACTTTACCCCATACTAAATCAGACACACAGAACTCACCAACATTTTTAGGTGGCAACAAATAACAAGAGTGACACTCTGTAACACCACTTCCAGGCTCAGGTGGCGTCTGTTCTGGAATTTGCTCATCGAGAACCTTCGACTTTTCAATCCCCAAAGTCTGGTCTTGGACCTCTGTGTCTTGCTCTCCAAGCAAATCAACCTGCTCCTCATCATTATACTGTACTTCAACTCCCAATCTGCAGTCCATATCTGAACTAACCCCAGCGCAATTACCAGCTACACTCACATCTAAGCACTCTGAGAATTGTAAGTCAACATCATCTTCAATTCCTTGAACATCGGCATCTATACAATTAAACTCATATAGAGAAACATTTTCCTCCAAATGCTCACCTTGTGACTTCTTTCCTTCATCATTGGGAAACATACCCGTATTTTCAACCAGCCTGCCCATAATAGACTCATTGTCACTCTTTTTTGAATCCTTTTCTTCATGGATGCCATCAAACACAATACGATTGTCATCAATCAAGCATGATTCATCTTTAACCTCAAAGACTACATCAACAACTTCATTGGAAGTCACCCCCTCAGAGACGTGTGTCCCCTTGGTTTCCTCTTCAGTGATTAAAGAAATGTCATTACACATCACCCTAACATCAGAATTTTGCTCGTCATATTTCTTCTCTTCAAGGGTAGCTGTCCCTGTTATCGTATCTGCTCTTGAAACCACAATGCCTTCTAACGGTGTTCCCATATCTTCTTGTCCCTGCGCAACATCATTTCCAGAGCTTCCAACAGCCTTCATGTGTTGATCCTCCCAAGGAAAACTTAAATCCTTACTGTAAGCATCAAACTCTGACGTTAATGCCTCCTCCATGTCCATCGCTTCAACTTCTTCTATTTCAGAAACCAGAGCTTGTTCATTTGAGACTTCAGCATCTGAAGGTACATCACTACATTCTCCAGCATTACCACAAGCAGGTTCACACTTCATATTCTGAAGATCTTCTGAACCCCCCGAAATACCATCTATAACACTTATCGGAGCTTCCATCTTTGAGGTCATGGCATTACTCCTCATCACTTTAGCTTCATGGCTATCATCATCTTGAATTCGCCCACTAGAACATTCTAGTTCTGTCCCTATAGAAACATCACTTTTTGAACTATTAGCAACTGTTTCTTCCTCAACATTCAATTGCTGACCTCTCACAGAACAATTTAAACTGTCATCTAGAGAATCAGACCCCGACTCTTTATCTTTGAAATTTGTTGCCTCCTCAATGTCCATCCCGGAAACTTCTCTTTCTAAAAAGAAAACGTATTCAACATCTTTTACATCTGCACAGGTTGTTTTACACTTCACATTTTCATTAGTTGAAACTTCTGCTATAGGATCTGCTATCACGCCATCAGTTGCAATAATTTCACTGTCATTGACAACTTGAATTTGTTTACCAAAAGATTCTGGATCTGCACAGATCGCATCATCAGTTTTAGAGCTCTCACTTAAAGTCTCAACCTTTGGCTCATCTTCTACTACACAATTGGAGTTCTCACTGAAAACACCCCTGCTTTCTGTTGTCAAAACTTCCTCTTCTCCAGATACATGGACAGCTTGGTCAGAATCTACAACCTTCATATCAATAGCTTCAAAATAACCTATGACAACTCGAGTATGCTCGATAGAAGATACCAGGTCTGGGATGACTGGGCATGTAATACCTTCAGTCTCACGCAAGCCAACACCATCGGAAGTCTTAGTACCCATAATTGAAAAAGCCTTGTCTTTAACAATTGCAACTTGACCACCAGAAACAATTTTTTCTTGCTCAAAGAAGGATATGGAATCAACACCTACATTGTCATGATTTGGAGAGCTTTCACCAACCATCTTAATCTTCATCTGCCCATCCTCTACTGAACATTGTAAATTTCCATCAAGTACGCCGCTTTTGGTACCTTCAAGTTTTAAATACAAACTCTTCTTTGTTCACCAACTCATCTTCCCTTTAACAGCTTCACCTAGTTGGTCTCTAAATTCAGTGGTTGCACGGAAGCACCAGCATCAGTTTCCACATAAACCATCTCAACAGATGCACTTGGATCTTTCTCCAAACAAGGTGAGTTTACCTCCACAACATTACTATGCAGAACTTCATCTTTACAATTTACATTACTATGCAGAACTTCATCTTTATAATTTAAACCTTCCTCTTTGACCACTATAGAAACTTTTTCCGGAACAACTTGAGTTTGTATAGTTGGGGGATGTGCAGTTCCAGTATTACATGCTTCATCACCCAAAACACCAATTTGTGACGTCAAATGATTGGCACCCACTTCATCAAAAGACTCCACTGTTCTCTCCACACCCTCCTCAGTAACAAAGACCGCAACTTTCTCTGCAATAACTTGAGTTTCTACGTTTGAAGATCCCGTAGCCACCAAAGAACCTCCTGCACCAACTTCATTAACACTAGCTTCATGAGCAGATGTAGTCAAAGCACAGCTCACATCACCCCCTTCAGTAAATTCTTCACGTCTTTCCAAACCCTCACCATCCTCTGTGACAACATCCCCATTCACCATGATCTTAACTTCCTCGGTAACAACAGTCTCAACTTTCTCTGTGACAACATCAAAGACCTTATCACCTGATGACCCTGTAATCTCGTGGAAACCTTCAACCCCAGTGCCATTTCTAGCTTCCCACGCCTGACCACCCAATTCCCCAACTTCCTGCAACCCCAAATCACCCTCACCATCAGTAGTTCCCATCTCTCTCTGATCACCGCCATTTTCGCCAATCCTATCTCCACCAACACCATCAACAAATACATCAGAACCCACCACCTCTACCATTATCTCTCCTCCATCTTCTTCCCCAACAAAAGACCCCTCAATTTGTCCCTCACAGCCCAAATTTTCAATTAGGGTTTCATCAGCTGCACGAACACTATCACTCACAGTAGATCCCGAAACCCTAGGCACTGTAACAACATCAACATGCTCATCCATACTCACAGTATCTGGGTAAAAATTTTCACTTCATTAGGCTAAAAACCCAGTCTTTAACAAAAAATAATAATAATAATATAAACACTAAAAACAAAATCGTACAAATCTAACTACACCACACATGTATATAATCAATAAAATCGTAAAATAAATCATAAAACCCTAGGTAATTCGGCGTACCTGATAAAAGAAGATCTTCTGATACATTAAAGCCGAGATTTTTGGGGGTGTTAGAGAGAGAAAGTTCAAAGACAAAGAAGTCACGAGTTGGTACGAAAATGGACTAAAAATTGTTTCCAGAGATCGAATGATAAATAAAAGCTAAAAATCGAAAATAATGCGTTCGAGTCCCATCACATAAGTCCTTTAAATTTTTTTTATTTTTTTGGGTTAAGTTCAAATAACCACTTGGGATTTAAGCGGTTTCTCACTTAACTACTTGTAGTCAGTAAAATTACATTTAAATTTTTGATTTTTTAAATTAAAGTGAATAAATGCTTTCCGTCTTCACTCCGTTACTTGAGTGGGCTAATGACTTAATTACCCTCCATGTTTACAGGCAAGAGAGCAGAGAATACAAAACTTTCATCTTCCTTCTCAATCAAAAACCGACCTCTCTCTCATCTCCAAAATGTCAGCCGACTGCAACAGCATCACCTACGACGACGTCAACCAGCTCTACCACAAGAACAATTACGTTCTCAACCTCAATCACCACAAACCCTAGAAAATCAAGATCTCCAAAACCCAGAAAAATCAAACCCTAATCAGGAAGATTCACAAGTTCAGGAGCTAGAAGAGCAAGAATCGGGTATGTTCTTCTGTCTTCTCCCCCCTCCGATTGCCGATCTCAACTCTCTCAGGAGCTAGAAGAGCAAGAATCGGGTATATCATTTTGTGTGTACACACCATATCTTCTAGGCATACGTAGATATATGTATATTCATGTGTGAAATTTTTTTTTGAGACTATTTGAGAGGGTCTCTTTTCTATTTTAATTGTTAATTTCTTTTAGTTTAATTGTTAATTTGTTTGTTGATTCGTGTGAATTAATCTTGATCCGAAATCGATTTGATTATTGTTTCGTGTTTAGTAGAATTTTGAAATAGCATAATCTTGTATATAGTCATCCCGAGATATGATTTTTTTGTCTTAAGATTTACATTATTTGTTAGCGTGCAATTTTAATTAATTTCATATTCGTTTGTTGTTCTACTTCCCTTTTATGTTTCTCTGATTAGATTGGATTGGGACTTTGAAATTTTTGGTCATTTATGTATACCTTTACTTTTCTCGCTATAAGCTCGCAGATTTGCTACAAAAAGTTATCATTGGATTCTCGACCAAGACTTTGGAAATTCCAGAGCCCACTAAGAATTCACTTTGCAGAAAAAAAAGATATATATTCCCCTAAATATGAAAACACAAATGTAAATCTGTGTTCAATATCTGAAATCACTTTAAAGATTTGAATGGGAGGAGGATATATGTTATAATGAGAGATTTATGTGTATTTCTCTCTTCTTTTCAGTTTGGGTGTTTAATGTTTTGATAAATAATGGAGGAGGAGTTCAGAAGTTAATTTCATCCGTTGGAAGAAGAAGGGAGTATTTAAGACATTTACCAATCTTTTTTGACATTTACTGCCTCTTTTCACGCGTTTTTAGCGTCTAACGTACATGCATAGTTAAGTTGGATGGAAAATGTGACATTTTCACTTTAACTCAAAAAGTCGGGGGTTTAAATGTAGCTTTACTGACTACAAGTGGTTAAGTGGGAAACCACTTAAAACCCAGGTGGTCATTGTAGACACTCGAAATTTTCTCTCATTCATCATCACTAATATTGCGGAGGATGATTCGTCTTTAAGAGAGAACCACGAAAAGACAATCCATATACATCTAGGATACTACCAAAAGTTCAAAGATCAACCCGGAGCCCACTATGGGAGTAATAATTCCAACCCGGAGATAACCTCCAAGTGCAGATCCAATACTGGAACACACACCTGAGAAGACCGATTAATCTTTGAGATAACCCCGAGGTATCCGGTCTCATCCCCAACTATGGGAATAGCCACCAACCTGGTGATAGCCCCGATGAATGCGATTTGGTGATAACCCGAAAATGCTTGTTTCAAATGCGACCGGCTTCAATCTCGGCGCCACAACGAGATACAACTGTACATCAACCCGGCGATAACATCGGGAAGACAGGCACACCTCAAAGATGACAATGAGGACCTTCAACAATTGCGAAGAATCCAATCTCAAATAAGCCTCGAGCAACGCCTCGTCTTTATCAACCTAATCCGACGATAACACCGGTGAGGGCAACATCATATCTCGCCAACGCGATGCCACGCCACGTCGTCTCAACATCTCTACGTAACGATGTCCCACAAGACTAACCAATCCCGAGTGACTATCATGCGGGGTAGCGGATAAAAGTTGAAGTCAAGACCGGGAGGCATCGCCCCATCTTCAATGACTTCGACAAACTCTAATCCCATGTCATCGTAGAACTCTCGACAACGGCGATCCGAAATAGGTCCTGTATACCCCAAACGGATGCCCGGATTGCACTTCTGAAAGTTCGAGTGGACATTACAGATTTCGAAAGTGCAGACGTCTACTTGAGACGACGACGGCGAAAAACCCGGGCCCACACGGGTTGCCTCTGGTACACCTGCGGCTAAATCGTCTATAAATAGAGGGCTTGGGCTTCCCATTTTGCAAGAGAAAACGGCGAGGAAGCCCTGCCCAATTTGCTCTGCACTCATCCCATGTAGTGTACTTTCTCATTTTAACACACTGTGAGCTCATATATAGCCCTTTGTACTTACAAAAAGCCAAGAGTTTACTCCACTCTAAAGATATAGAAGTCTTCTTTCGCGGCCAACCTGTAAGCCTTCTAACACACTTTAGAGTCTTTCTTTCTTCATCTCTGCACACACCCTTCTTCACGTTGAGAGTCGTGTTACTTACTTTTGCCGGACTTTGGTCCGCGGTTTTGTTTCGACTTGTATATATATATATATATATATATATATATATATATATATATATATATATATATATATTGACTAACATTATCGAGTTATGCCTCGATTGAGCCTGAACTTTGGCCCGAGGCGTTATGTGCTTTTATATATATATATATATATATATATATATATATATATATATATATATATATATAATCGTGTGTGTCTAACTTTGTTCGATGAGCCTAGATTTTGATGCTGAGGCGTTTATCGCTTTAATATATATATATATATACATTTATATATATTAAGCGTGTCGAACTTTGTTCAATGAGCCTGAACTTGATTGCATATAGCGTTTCATCGCTTTAATATATATATATATACATTTATATATATTAAGCGTGTGTCGAACTTTGTTCAATGAGCCTAGACTTTGGTCTGTAGCGTTTACTCGCTTATATATATATACATATATATATATATATATATGAACCGTGGTCGGACTCTGTTCGATGAGCCTGGATTTTACATCCGGAGCGTTTACTCGCTTTATATATATATATATATCGTCTCACCTGGAGTTTACTTCGTGGTGGTTGATCGCTTTTACAGCTTTATTTACGTTACGTCCTGCATGGAGTTTACTTCGTGGCAGTCGATCGCTTTGTACAACTTTATTTACATTTTGTCCTGCCTGGAGTTCCCTTCGTGGCGGTTGACCGTATTTACAGTTTTATTTACGTTTTGTCCCGCCTGGAGTTTCCTCCGTGGCGGTTGATAGCTTTTACAGCTTTATTTACATTTCGATCCCCAAGTGGAGGTGCTTTCGTGGTTGGTGATCATGTCTCGTATATATATATATTTACAGCTTTTTATATATATACCGCCATCGCTTTCATACAAATTGCGATTATCTTGGCGCTTTAGGAATCATGTGATCATAGATTCAAATTATTGGATCTAGATTCGCTTCCGTGATGGACATTTTCAAATTTGTAGCGACTTTGTAAATTATTCTCACAAGGTTCAAGTTCCTCGATGGTTTTCATACCCACGAGAAAGTCGGCATTATTTTGTACATTATTTTTAAATCACGGATGCCTCGTGATCATTAAATAAAATCAATCAAGTCGAACACTTAATAAAATAGGAGTGTAAAAGGTCTCAATTACTATTGAGTATCGTGGTTTGAAAAACCTCTTTTATAAAAACATCATCGCCATATCTTGCTTAAAATTGAATTTTACATAAATTCAACCCCTGTGTATATAGGTGCTAAACGAGGCCTCGTGACTACTTCCAAATAACAAAGACATTGACCCATATACACATATATTCAGATAACGGTTTCTTGAAAAGAGGTACCACCGTAGTAACACGGATGTCTGGGTGCCTAACACCTTCCCTCCGCATAACCAAGTCCCCGGACCCTAATGAATCTCGGTTTCACCGAATTCGTTAGCAGATGTCACATCATCGGGTCAATGTGAAAACCTTTTCTCGGTTGTGTTGGTACAACCATTTAAAAACCAATTGGCGACTCTTAATAAATCCATCGTCGACATTATACATGTCGACCTTTTCACTTGTTTTTTCAAACAAATCTCACCTAAAATGAGAACACCAAAGAACAAGTAATTCGAAAGGGACATCTAAAAATCCGGCGACGCCGATGTGTGGCGACATCTGGCTGGGACTCCAAAGAAGAGGACTTAAACCGCTATTACAATCTTTTCAAAATCGTTATCTTGCTTGTGTGTGGATGTTGCATTTACATTTGATGAATGTGTATTTAATGCATTTTCTTATTATTGCACTTAGTGCTTCGCACCATAATCGCTTATGATATTAGTGCTTCGCACCATATCTCGCCAGTGATATTAGTGCTTCGCACATGTCATCATCATCATCATACGGTGAGACGTGATGTATGTGAATGTATGTTGTGTGGTCCCTCCACTGGAGGCTATCCTGTCGGTGTTTGATTCATTGGACTCGTGAGAAGACTAATTCTCCGAGGCTTAGGAAAGGCACCACCCAAATTCGCTCCAGTTGAAAGACCGGATTAACTTCCCATCAAGTAGATTGCGATGATTTGGGAACCTTCATGCCAAAAAGCCACGAGAGTAACCTAATGTGACACCCCCAAAATAGGTATACATCACCTATTCCGAGTCGCCAAATACATGGTACGTAATACAAATACAATCTTTAATATACAACAAGAGAGTCTGTGAGTTTTAATACAAACATCGCTCTTCTAGACAATATCCACTCTCGTAATAAGTCCTCATTACATTTATTGTCACACTATTTAATGAATAATGAGGACTACTAATACTATCATCCGTCCATCACTTGCTCCCCGACTCGTCCAAATTATATTCTCATTTCAAGAGAATAGGTGAAAGAAAGGGTGAGCTCAACTAGCCCAAGAAGAAATATTATGACTAAGATAATACGTAATAAATTATCATTAGCCTTCTTCAAAGTTGTTAAACCGATAAAATATAACAAACATCAAGTTTAACTCGCAATGAACAAGCAATCCATTAGAAGAGTCAAGAGAGAATAAAATCTACTATCTTCTATGATTTAAAAGGTTTTTCATGACTTTTATTGTTGAGACTCAGCTTAATAAATAATCCACATCATCGAATCACCCCTGCACTACGACCAAGGATATTCTTTAGTATCACGACCACAAATCATCCATGCACTACAACCAAGGACATTCGTGTATTCATTAATGGTCATGATCATGCCAACAACTGTCCATCAATACACCACGGGCCAACGAAGACTTTTACCACATCATTTGTAATATTATGGTCATGATTACAATCAATAATCCACAGTTATAATCATACCAAGTCCATCTATGCACTACGTGCCACACAGATGACTTTCAACATAATATAAACATGAGGATGATGACAATGATATAAGAATTCAATAAAACAAGTTCAAGAATTAATTTATCCAGAACTAATAATGTCCAAATTGTCAACATGATATTGTTTTGTAGAGTAAAATTCAAGAATGCTCGTAAGAATATTTTCATGAAAAGATATTGGATGAAGTTTAAATATCAAGGATATTCCACTAATTTCATGGAGTATGAAGTCAAAACTTTAACCAACCGAGTATAATAACGAATGGAATAACAAAAGAAATCACCATACATGCGGATCATGCAGGCGAGTTATTCCAACAAAATAATAAGTAATCGGAACCGTGTCAAAGTAAATTACCGGTTGTGATGTTCCAATGTAATAATAAAGAGGCGGAATTCAGTCCCGCCAGAACGCATCTGAGATAGGATATTCCAAATGTAATAATAATAAAGACGGAACCAGTCCCAGTAAATGCACGTGATACGAGGATATTCCAATGTAATAATAATAAAGACGGAACCAGTCCTAATAAACGCATACATCTGAGGATATTCCAACGTAATAATAATAAAGACAGAATATTAGAATAATGTCACCAAGTATAGGGTAGTCACAGATCTTTGGTTATTCCAAATAGTAATAATAAAGAATGGAATAATGAAGTTCTCTTCATGAATACAAAAGAAATAATACCCTTACGAGTACAACAAATAATATCCCTTACCGTAAAAGAAACCGAATATAAGAGTAGGAAGGAGCGTAATACTTTTCTATAGCTTCTCTATAATTTCTCTCTAGAGTTTCAAGTGAATTCGTAAGAAATAATGAAGGAATGAGCTTTATTTATAAAAAATGGATCAGATAGTAACTAACTCATTAACAAGTCCAGATTGATTTACTTTAATGACGATCCATATTTAAAGCAAAATCTTTTAAATAAAATATAATATATTCTATTTATAATCTAATAAATGTAATAACTTTATAAAAGATTTTACTATACAAACACTATGCAAACACTATACATAATAAAATATAATATATTCTAATTTATTGTCTAATAAAATAGCTAACTTTATAAAAGTATTCTGCTTTTATATAAAAAGATTTTACTATTTTATTACATTAATAATACCAATAAAACAAAATTGAGTGACTTATCACATAAGCATCAATAATCAATACAAGTGCTATCTTCAGTAACCACGCCAGACATCGCATTTCTTTTAACACCGGGTGTTTCAACAGCTTAATGGTAAAACTTCCACCGTTATTTTCATAAAGTATTTTTGTCGCTTTTCAATTCGACAATAATTACATTATGGGGTCCACTAATGATTGTGCTGTTGTTATGCTAATATTCCCTCGTTAAAACGAATATTCCCCAACCAATCGAATATTATATAACAACTTCATGTATTACTTTGCAAAATTTATAAATATTACCCACAACTATAACATTATATCAAATTCATTCCATAATATTCAAAAATGATATTTATAGAAAATTCATCTTTATTCATAAAAGTTGGGGTCTTACACCTAAGATAGGTCAGCCTCTGATAAACCTAAAACGGAGGAAAGTCTCTTCATGCTCTCATTTCAAATTACTTGTAAACACAATTACTTGTAATTTCATTCCATATCTATCTCCATGTAATGAGAAATATGAAGAAATGTGTACACATACATATTTTAAACATGCTTCAAACAGCTGACATCCATTTTGCAGGATAAAATTCCTAAAATGGACACATCACATAGCATGTTATTATACACATTCCCTAAAGACTAAACTATGCAAGTCTTTCGCAGGGAACCAATCGGACCTACTACCCGTTCAAAGTCCAAAAAGGCAACATGCCTACAGTCAATCATGTCGTCTTCCGACCAGACTGAACTTAATCCAGTTTCTCATAAAGAATTCGACAAATTAAGCAAACAAATTACAGATTTGGTCGTTTCTACTCAAAGAATTACACCACCACTGTGGTCGAAAATACTGCGATATGTTGAATCCTCCACACAAAGGAAGAACCCTGTGTCATTATAATACCGAATCGCAGCTTGGATCTCGACCATCAAGACTCATGATGTCGCCCATCCCAATCGGAGATCCGATAACCGGTGACATCAAAAAGAAAGTCCTCCAAATGGAAGAGACCATTTGTGCTATCAAAGGAATTGGAACACACGGGAGTGTTTCATATGCTGATCTGTGTATTTTTCCTGGTGTTCATTATCCAGAAAAATTTAAAACTCCTGACTTTGAAAAATATAATGGGTTAGGAGATCCTTACACACATTTAAAAGTGTTTATTGGAGAACTTGGATCTTATGCAGAGGACGAAAAGCTTATAATGCAATTGTTCCAGAAAAGTCTAACTAGAAGGCTTCAAATGTGGTACACAAGATTAGACAATTCAAAGATCCATAGCTAGGAAGAGCTAGCACATGCTTTCCTCACTCAATACAGTTTTCAAACTCAGATGGCTCCTGATCGGTATCAAATTACCAAGATCAAGAAACAGTCTAACGAGTCTTTCAGAAAGTATGCTCAAAGGTGGAGACGCCTGGCTGCCCAAGTTAGTCCTTCTATGACAGAATCAGAGATGGTTATGACTTTCATAGACATACAAGAAGCTCCATTCTATGAGAGAGTTTTAACCGGCATCGGCAAACCATTTTCTGAAATGGTCAAACATGGGGAGATGGCTGAGATGGGATTGAAGTCCAGAAAGATTCAAGACCTAGCTGCACTCAAAGCTGTTGCTGATCATATCCAATCCGGAAATTATGGAAACAACCCCCGGAGGGTCCATAAAAAGAAAGAGGAAGATGTTTCCCTGATACTACAGGGTCAAAAAGGCAATCAAAACATGCATATTCAAAGGAGAAACTACACACTTTTCAAGCACGACACTTAACCCTCCAATACCAAAAGGTGGAGAAGTCAAATGGCCTCGAAAGTGTTTACACCCTTGCAGGGGATACCGAGAGCATTCTAACTCTTCCGACAACACGTAAGAAAATTACACATCTTCTTCCACCCCAAATTTCTAATGGACGGGGTTTCAATGTCGCTTTGAATGTGCTTATCATGCCAGGGCACTGGACATGATACTGTGGATTATTGGGCCTTCAAACACAAGATCCAGGACTCGATAGACAATGGGGAGATCGTGGTCACCAAACCAGATCAACCTCATGTTTCAAGACAACCCTCTTCCTCAACACAAAGAAAGAAGAGGTTAACATGATAAATTGGAGTAGCGAACAAAATTCTAATTTCAGCCAGAATCCTCCTGCACCTCAAAAAGACGGTGATGACAAATGGGATTATGCCAAGTTCGATTCACAATGGAACGAAAGATGAAAGCTCTATGCAAGCAAATTGAGCAATTAATGAACCGGTGACTTATCAAAGATCAAGTGACAAGGTCGTTAATCACCAGAGCATGCCGATTCTCTACCTCTTGTCATGAATATGCCATCGTCACTTTCGTAAAATGAAATCTTTGGAAGACAAAGTGACAAAGGGAGCAAATGCCAAGGCCCGTCGGGATTTAGCCAACAAAAGGGAATTCACCTATTTGGGCCAACCTATGGAGGAAATCCTTCATATGTTAATCAATGAAGGAAGGATCAGTTCCCTTCTACCTCCAATCAACCCCTGCTCAGAGGCGGTGATAACTCGACGGAGTATGTCAATATCACTCCCGGTCTCGCGATCACAAAGACGGAAGAATCTTTGGGCACCGCCACCTTATTCAAAATCTAATCGACATAGTGGTGTCCGCTTCCTGGCGGACGATGATATTGTGTTACGTGCAAGTGAGAATTCAGTCCTACTAAGTGGAAGAGTGTGGTAGCGATCCTATATCCATCAAACCGATGGGATTAACACATTACTCACAACGCCAACAATTCAACTCAAGGGAAGCAACAATCCTTTGAAAGTGGCCGCTCCCGAGCCAATCAACTTGCCGTGTAGAGCACAATATCCTATTGTTAGCTTGCACAAAGTTCCGTGGAATTATGGAGAAGGTGAAGGATCCACCTCACATACAACTGCTACAGTGTCAAAGAAAAATCCACTGTATCTTCCCCAACGGGTGATGAAGTCTACCATC
Source organism: Panax ginseng (assembly GCA_020205605.1). NCBI lineage: Eukaryota > Viridiplantae > Streptophyta > Magnoliopsida > Apiales > Araliaceae > Panax > Panax ginseng. The sequence goes on along the minus strand of CM035143.1, from coordinate 115,096,456 downwards.
AAATTAAAGGGGAAAATACCCATGGAGAAGATTGAAAAATTCCTCCGCACTATGGGTTATAACGAAGCTACGGTGGTGTTAAGCTTAAAAGAAGCTCCACAACAAATATCAATTTTGGACTTGGTCCTAACTTTCGAGAATCACCAGAGGGTCTTGGTGAAGGTTTTAGAAGAAGCCTATTTGCCGACATCAGTTGATACGGAAAAATTTCAATATCTGGTTGATCACATTTTCAACAACAATGTGATATCCTTCACTGATGATGACATACCACCCGAAGGGACCGGTCATTGCAAGCCCTTGCACATTGCGGTCTTGTCCTCCGGATACATGTTAGCTGAAGTCTTGATAGATGGAGGTTCCTCTCTAAATATCTGTCCATACGCTACCTTGGTGAAGATGAATATCAATCTCAACAGAATTCGGAGTAGCCATACTATCATCAAAGCTTTTAATGGAGCCCCGTAGTAATTGATTGGCCGAGTAATTGAAGTCGCCAATCGAAATTGGTCCTCATACACGTCTGCAGATCCTTCCATGTGCTCAAGATAGATTCAGGATACAACCTGCTCTTGGGGCGACCATGGATTCACATGGCAGGCGATCCCTCCACTCTTCACCAACAAGGTTGAAATACATTATCAACAATAGTTCGGTCACGCTCAACGCCGAACCGAGATTCCTCAAAGACGGAGACATGCCATTCATCAATGCCAACGAGATGTGGAACCGGTCGCTTTTTATGCTTTGAAATAGCAATACCCAATACCATGTTATTGAACGCCATCGCGAACCCAAGATTTTTGCCGAGATAATGCTCTGCTACTCAAGAAATGATGTCATTGGGTCATAAACCGGACAAGTGGTGGGTAAAGATTGCTGTGGTATCAAGTACCCAATTCGATTAACCAGAAAATTGGAGCAAATTGGGCTAGGCTATTCGCCATTCTAGTCATAGAATCCTCATAATCATCAATGATTCCTTCACTTCAACTATGCTGGCGTTCATCTTCGCCTTCAAACTCTGAGTTCGCACAACCTCCTGTAAAGGTGCCAGCCAATGTAATGGCTATGTTATTTCCCAAGCCGGTACAGGTAAAGGAAAAAGAAGTCTTTGTTCCAAATCCCACAGTGGAAGAGGAGGAATGAAGAATCAAGCAAGACATCATCCGAATGATGTCAAGCATACGCATCATCGTTCATGATGAGCATACCAACAGATATACCCCAGACGATGATTGCCCAGATGTAATGGCCATCATTCGGGACAAGGAGGACGATGACAATCCCTCCATCGCTGCGGTCCACCCGGACTTTACCCTTGCCAATTGGAACAACATTCCTTGCGTTGGTCGACAGAGGTAAAGCAGGTAACTCTCTTCTCACTGTAGATATAATAACTGCTTACTTTTCTGTACAATATTAGCATTTTATTTTGCCAGTATATGCTAACACTGTGTATGATCAACACATTTCATATATACTAAGTGAAAGCATATTTTGTTTCAGGACTCTGAGTTTAGATTAGCCAGACTTGCCGACATTTATTGCCTCTTCTCCACAAGGATTGTACCTTTGATGTAGAGATGAATTCAACCTTGACGGATATACAAGATGGCATTGAGGTGCCTCCAAAAATTCAAGAATGGGTCAAAGAGAAACCTAAACCCAACCTTGATCAAACCACTTCTTTCAATCTCGGAACCTTAGAAAGCCCTAAGTTAATCCAGATTGGTTCAGACCTTACCCCAAACCAAAGGAATGACATGGTTATACTATTAACCTAATTCCAGGATGTGTTTGCATGGTCTCATGAAGACATGGTGGGTTTGTCCACTGACATTGTCCTTCATCGCCTTCCCATTAAAGAGGGATTTAAGCCAGTCAAGCAAAAGCTCACGTGATTGAAACCTGAGTGGAATTTAAAGGTGAAAGAAGAAATTATGAAACAATTTCAAGCTGGCATCATCATGGTGTCTACATATTCTGAGTGGATATCCAACATCGTGCCTGCATTACCTAAACACGGAGGAAGGTGCGAGTTTGCGTGGATTAAGGGACTTGAACAAAGCTTGCTTAAAAGATAGATTTCCGTGCCATTTATCCACATTCTCATTGACAATATGCCTTAATCTGACATGTACTCCTTTCTTTGATTGCTGCGGGGTATCATCGGATCATGGTTCTTGAGGAAGATCGTGAGAAACCGCTTTCATCACGCCTGGGAACCTTTTGTTATAAGCGATTGTCATTCGGCCTCATCAATGCCGTGAGCCACCTATCAACGAAGCTATGATGGCTCTTTTCCACGACTTAATGCACAAAGAGATCGAGATCTACGTGGATGATATCATTGTCAAGTCCCGGAAGGAGGATGACCATCTAGACCATCTTAGAAAGTTGTCCAACAAGTTGCATAAATATAACTTGAAGTTGAATCCAGCTAAATGCGCATTTGGCGTTAAATCAGGCAAATTGCTAGGATTTCTAGTCAGCCACAAAGGGATTGAGCTGGATCTTGCCAAAATCCAAGCCATCATGGAAATGCCCATTCCTCAGACAGAGAAGGAAATACGGGGATTTTTGGGAAGAATCAACTTCATTAGCAGGTTTATCTCCCAACTCACAGCAACCTGTGAGCCAATCTTCTAGCTATTAAGGAAGAACTCCTCCATGAAATGGAATGATGAGTGTCAAAAGGCCTTCTTCCTTACAATCAAGAAACAACTAGTCAAAGCTCCCGTGTTGGTACCACCTAGGGATGATGTTTCCCTATTTATGTACCTGTCCATAAGTGACAATGCCATGGGCTGCATGCTGGGATAGAAAGACGATAGAGGCCAAGAACGAGCTATCTATTACCGCAGCAAAAGGTTCAGCATCAGTGAACACAAGTACACTCTCATCGAAAAGACGTGTTGTGCTTTAGCATGGGCTTCCATGAGGTTATAACATTACCTCCATGGTCACACAACCCATCTCATATCCCGCGTGGATCCTCTCAAATATGTGTTCAACAAACCCATGTTAAATTGCCGGCTGTTCAGATGGCAGTTGATCCTACAACAATTTGACATCGTATATGTGACTCAAAAGTCCATCAAAGGTCAAGGAATTGTGGATCAACTGGCCGTCGACCTTCTCTGGGGATTTCAAACCCTTGAAACATATTTCCCGATGAAGGAGTAATGCGGTCAAAGAACCCATCAAGACGACACTGCGCCCATTATGGAAGATGTATTTTGATGGAGCTGTTAATATGGAAGGTTCTGGAGCTGGAGCAGTTCTAGTATCTGGAAGGGGGGAGCAGTATCCCGTCGCCGTTAAATTGCAGTTTGTCAGCACCAACAATACGGCTAAGTATGAAGGCTATCTCATGGGTCTAAAACTTGCCCGCTCAATGGGCATCAAGCTGATTAATCGTCTTTGGAGATTTGAGTTGGTAATCGATAATCCACCGTAATCTATCAAACCAAGTGAACTACATTTGTCGCCTTACCATCGGCGGAGTTTTGGAGATGGTCTTGGAGTTCAAGAAATCTCCTTTCTACACATTCCTCGTAATAGGAATGACTTTTACGGACGATTAGCAACTTTGGCCTCCTTAATTCGTGATATCGACAAGGAACACTTGCCAAGCGTCACAATTTCCTCGCACAAGGCCCCAAATTTTATGGGAATTACGTTGGAGAAGTATCGGATGAGCTACCTACCATCCAACATTCTTGGTATCAAGATATCAAAGAATATCTACTTAGATGGATCTACACCATAAAAAGCAAGCCCGACCGAGAAAAGGCGGATCCATCGACTTGCTTATGAAATTCTACCAGTGGAGATGCGCTTCTACAAAAAGAGATGCGCAGGACTAGGTCTCCTCAGATGTTTATACAAAGATCAAGCCCAAAGGCTTATAGATGAAATCCATGGCGGAGTCTGTGGCCCCCACATGAGTGGCCCCCTCCTTGTCAAGAAAGTCCTCAGGATGGGACATTATTGGCTATCTCTCAAAACTGATTGCAATGACCACGTCAAGAGATGCTATCAGTGCCAGATTTATGGGAATGCTATACACGCCCCTCCACAGGAACTCCACAATATGAGTTCACCTTGGTCCTTCTCAATGTGGGGAATGGACGTTATCGGGCCCATCGAGCCTAAAGCCAGTAATGGTCACCGGTTTATCTTCACCATGATCGACTACTTCACCAAGTGGGTAGAAGCAGCCTCCTTCCCTAGGGTTACTAAAGAAGTCATCATTGCTTTCATCAGAAACAATGTCGTTTGTCGATATGTACAACCAGAGGTGATTGTGTCAGACATTGCCAAGAACCTCAACAACAAAATGATGGAGGAATTATGCAGTAAATTCCACATCAAACATCTTAACTCTGTCATCTATCGTCCGAAGATGAACGGTGTTGTTGAAGCTGCTAACAAAAACATCAAGAAGATTATGCAAAAGATGTCCGCCAACCACAAAGATTGGCCTGACCTATTGCCTCTTACTCTATTTGCCTATAGAACCTCAATGCGCACTTCCACTGGGGCAACCCCTCACGCAATAACCTATGGGATGGAAGCAGTACTCCCCATAGAAGTTGAAATGGAATCCCTCAGAGTGTTGATAGATGCTCAGCTGGAGGAAGACCAATGGGTACAAGACAGGAATAACCAATTGTCTCTAATAGACGAAAGGGGAACCGCGGCTATTTTCCATGGTCAATTATATCAATAAAGGATCGCCAGATCCTACAACAAAAAAGTCCGGCTACGGCAGTTTAAACAACATGATTTGGTTTTGAAGAAGATCCTTGACAACCAAGATCAATCTAAGGGAAAATTCGCTCCTAACTGGGAAGGCCCGTTTGTTGTCAAAGAAGTATTGACAGGAGGCGCTCTCAGATTACAAGAAATGGATGGCGATGAATTTCTATAACTCATCAACTTAGACGCCGTGAAACGGTATTATGTCTGAAGTAACCAGCAAACAGCCTGGTATTGGACCCTCAGATCACCAGTCATTCCGGTTCTTTAACCCTTTACAACATACAACTCTTCCACAATGTGCCCCTCAGGGAAACATACTTTTCAAGCCAGTAGCATGGCTTCTCTGCGTTCCTACGACTTAGGTCATCCCACCGCAGATTGAACCTCTCGCGTTTGCAGTTTGGCTACCCATACATGGGATCAAATTTCTCATACCTGCGGTTTATCCTCAACCTAGGATTAAACTTTCTACTCCCCGTAATCTAATCGTTACATGGGATTACGCTTTTCCACTCGCCCTGAGGGGCGAACTACGTCGACCTGATCTCCTCTTCAATAGGAGTACGTTGGCAACCATTTCATATGGCCCGGTCGCAATAAAACAAAAACAACAAAAACATTTCTACCCTTATAAAAACAAAAACAACAAAAACATTCCTACACCATTTCTACCATATACAGCGTTGAAACTCTTACACCAGGTTCGAACTACGCAGACCTGATCTCCTCTTCAATAGGAGTACATAGGCAGCCATTCATGGTTCGGTCTCACCCCCTACCAAAACACAAACCCTTGTCAGTTGGTACTGGGATCATCCTTCAATCCACTACATTCCATTGGCTTCAGACCAAAGGGATGAAATTACCTGAATTCCTCCCAAATAGAGAGATTCAATGACCATCTAAGTCTGTGGTCATACCAAGAAGAGCAACACCAATCCATAAGAGGTGGAATTAATTCAGCTTCTCCCGAATAGAAATCGGCGACCATCGTAGTGCGGTATTAATCTCGAGAGGAAAGCCACACTCCTCTCCATATTTTTATCCAAAAACCAGCCCCAAGACACCAAAGATGGTAGGGATACACGGAGATCGATGATCCATTCGAACTATCCAGAGATAACTCAATTTCCATCCACCGAGGAGGAATTGTAATACATCAAGACCACAAGCCACAAGCGACAAGCAAAATATCAAGCAAATAAGAAGGCATATCTAAAAGGGAAGTGATCCAAAAATATATTTCCTCGTCATATATATAATGTTGTTTGATATATACAATGTAAATCATATACGACAAAATGGCTAAGCTAGTCTGTACAGGAAAATACAAGCTCATCTACAAGTCAGGGTATATACGAGCTAACAAGCCCAATATGGCGTCCCTCTCAGAAGATGGAGGTGAAGCTGTGGTCTCATGTACAAGAATATCCACATGACCCAACAGATCTGCAGCCATCTGCATGGTGACCATATGATCATCAATATATGTGCTCATCTCTGCGATCATGCTAGTGGTAAGGGACCTCACGGCAGTACTATCTGTGACGGCTACATCCCGGGCAGATATAACACTATCCTGCTCAACTATCACTGCATCTCTGGCTGATCTGGCCTCATCCTGCTCAACAACAGCGACATCTCTGCGAGCTAATGCCTCGTCTCTCTCTAATAGAGCTGCGTCTCTCCCATCAAGGGCAATCAACATCAAAGATCGGGCATGATCTCTCTCAAAGGTCATAAGATGAAGACTCTGCTCTAGGTACTGTGCCGAGTGCTGAATCACAACAGTACTGGTACTGGGAGAATCCGGAGGAAATGCTGGCAACCTAGCAACGGGCTCCTCCTCGATGTATGAATCGATGTCCTCCATAGGCTTTACATCATCTGACTCACTATCCGGTACTGTGGACACTACCGCAGCCGATTAAATCTCTGTCTCCATCCATGCGGAATGCTCTGCAGAACAACCTGGATGACTGACAGAGAAAGCAGATATCTCACGCTGATCCCAATAAGCATACACGTGGGATCGGTCCTCTGCCGAGAGATATTGAGAAGCTGAACGCTGACCTATCGCCCCCTCGAAAGGATGAAAATCTTGGAACTGGTCAAACTGTGACATCATGGACAATGGGTGATAAGTAGTCACGCCCCTCAAGCCAGCCAGAGGGGGGAAGTCCATGCTCGGAGCGTGAGTAATGAAGCTGTATGGTGAGCTAAGCCCCGAACACGGTAATATGATGAATGGATCTCTGATATCTGCCAAAAATGTGGACCAGGACAGAGCATCTATACACTCCGATGGCTGAAAGGAGTATGACATAGCTACGTCATGGGTGAAGCAATATCCATGCCGTCTAAGGGTACCAATCGGTCTCAAGTGTGACATAAACCACACATACAGCATGACCGAACTCCTAGTGAACACTCATGTCGGATAAGTGCAGCAGTAGGATGCTGACCGCAGGGTCTCTGCTACAATCATAGGTACAATGGTATGACCCTCCCTAAGAGCTCTCACAGCCATGATGACACCAATGTCTATCTCGTCCATGTATCGTGGCATATAGACATACGACAGTACGCACAGCAGCAATACATCAACCCTGGCCAAACGCCAATGATCCTCCAGTGCGGTGAAATCCCCATAATATCGTGAATAGCTATCCTCCGAGCCAAATCTGTCATACAAAAAACGCTGGGATATCACATGGCTAGATGTCAGCTCATCCTGTACTACTCTGCGCCACAATCCAGTAAGAGTCATGAATTGTCTACTCATGTCTCCCAAAGCAAGGTGCACGCAAGGTCTGTCTAAAGGCAGCATCGTCAATCGTGCATACTCCTCTAGAGTAGGAGTCAACTCATGGGTCCCGAATCAGAAAACCTGCCTATCCGGTATCCAATGCTCTAGCATCTCGTCTACAAACCCTGCGGAAACCTGAAACATCAATAAAGTCATGGTATGTTGTAGCAAATGATCTACAGTCATCCTGTCTGGTGGTGACATGCTATCATACCACGATCGTATACCCAATGCCACCAATGATGGTGGGGGTATGATCTATATGGCTAACTATCGAAGAAGACATCTGTGCGGGCCGTGTCATAAGACCATCTAGGGGTCAATTCTGAATATCTCTGGACATACATACATATGCATAACATGATACATGCATAGCAGATAATGGATGGCAATATGATATAGGGAATGAAAAAAAACTGTGCATACATTCCTAAGTATATCATCATCTAATACATCATCTCTGTACAGCTAAAAATACAGGGAAATGGGGCACAGATGCCCTACTACTAACAGAGGCCTATCAAAAGATATAGCGAGAATGGGGCACAACCACCCAATATCTAACAGAGGCCTATCAAAAGATATAACGAGAATACACATCAGAAGAAGACAATGGTGTCAATATCCACATCATCAATCCTGTCCACTTGATGTAACTCCTCCTGAGTCACCGGATCTCTATCAACAGGGATGTTAGGCCTATAAAGAGGAGGATCTGCCCCGGCAAAACCGAATGGGTCATCTGAGGGGCCAGCGCCTGAGCTGGAAGGAACAAAAAAGCCGCCTCTACTGGATCTCTACCTAAATGCCGGATAAATATATGTGCCTGGTCCAACTGCCGGGTCAAACTATCAATCTGGGTCATATGAGTCAGATCTCAGACACAAGCTATCCAATCCGTCATCATCAAGGATCCTGGAACCATATCCCCTATAAACTGTATGGCGCGGGACTGAGCTCCAATGGTGTAAGGGGACCACCACTGCTAGAACGTCTCCTGGGTACATGGACCCTTTGACAATGCAAAACCGTCAACCCCCAACAATGGGATAACAAATGACGGTGATCGCGCAATGTGCCAATGACGCTCGACAGGAGGCAAGATCGGATACTGGATCTCCCCCTATGGTGTTTCCTAATAAGACGCTTCTCCTAAATAGAGCTCCCAACCTCCATCTGTGAAGAGAGGAACTCTCCTGGTGGAAATCAAGTACTCCACTCCAGTCGGGTACCCATCCTCAAAGCCGATGGTCAAGTGTTCCCCTGAATAGGGAATCCATATGATGGTAGCAATGGCCAAGAACTCCACCAGATCACGATAAAGGAGTGAAGCCCTCAGCTACAAGGACCTCCGACAAAATAGAATGGTGCCATCGTCGTCCTCGTGGATAGGTATCTAAACCTAACACACTCACAGGACGCAAGCATGGGAGCCTCTCATAGGCCCAAAACTGCCAACACAGTGGCAAAATATCTGCTATCAGTTGACACTCTTAACCTCTAAATGGGAAATGACAAGAGAAATACTCACCAACAGAAATGGGTAAAAGCCTAGCCAAGCCTCGGTCAAACCCTGTGAGCGCATGAGCATGCCTCAGAGGAAATATGTAAAGGTATAGGAGCCCCAATCATACTCTCCAATACGGTCCACATCACGTGTGACGCTGATCAAAGCGAAAGACACCGTAGAAGAGTTATCTGCTATGAAACAGCCTCGAATGATGATCAGGAACAATCGCCGCATAACGCAATCCCTGATTTTGACATCATCAAGCATGGGCTCACTAAAAATCCCGCTCATAGCATCTATGCTCAAAGGACCTGAATGGACAGTCCTGCCTTTGAGCGCCTCCACCGGAACTCCTAACAAGGATCTGACGGCAGTAGGGGTAATATTCACCATGCAAGGCACTGGCTCCCCTCCAAACTCTATACCTGTGATAAATCGCCAATCCATAGGCGTCATCATCACCTCGCAATCCAGTAGATGGAGTGACCGAGTCTGATGAAACCATCGCTCAGACAATGCCCTGAGGTAACCCCAAGGACAACGACGGGGAAGGATGGAGAAGAATGCCCCGAATCCCTAGTCATGCACTACAGCTCTATAGTCTGGATGAAGCGCTACCGTATATGGAGTGAATGTCGAACCCGATTCCTCGAGGTCGTGAAATCCGGACCGCATGAAATGCAGATCAACATTAGAACCCTTTAATCCTCATCAATAGGAAATAAGGAAGATCAAAGTCTAACGCCATACCTTGTTAGCATGCAAATACATCGATGGATGTCTGCTCAAATCACCCAGCAGCTCTGGGTATGCCACCTAAATACTCGGGAGCTCCCTACGAGGGACATGTACAGCAGGAGCAGGATCCTCAATTAGAATATCCGCCTCCTCGTCCTCAACGTCTGTCACATCTAACTAGACAGGACAAATCACGACCTCCACCAACCGACGAGGCTGTCTAACAGAACGGGGACAAGGCACTTCAGAAGCCCTCTGCCGTATGCCAGAAGTGGTCCTATGGGAACTGCTCGGCTGATCCGGATCCATAAATATCTGGATAAAAAGTCTCCAAATCACCTCAGAAAGGGTGTGGTATTTCCTTACCTGGAGCTTTCTAAAAATCATTTATGACTATATGCATGCATGCATTTACTTTAACATACAATAGAGTTAAAATGCATGACTACCCAATGCCTACATTTGGAAAATTTTTGCCATAATCCCCTTTGAAAATAGGACTATCCCCATACACATAGGCATGTCTAGGTGGCCATTCAGTAGCACACCTGCCCCAAAGTCATATACATAGTATATGCATTAAAAATCAAAATCATACATGCATAAGGTTAACCTCAATATCAGGAGTACTTGGCCATTCTACCTTTGCTCATTGGACCTCAAATAGGACAAAAAATAGCAGAAAAAGGTGCCAATTTGACTGTCTCAAAAGTCAAATTTTTTCACATCATTATGTTCAGCATGGTTTAATACTAACATTTACTATGTTGAATATTTTTTTATCAAGTCATTTGTGCATACATAATCACTACTATGTGTTTAGATGCATTTCATGCTATAACTCAAAATTCAACGGATAAAAACTGGAAAAAATACATGCATATGTTGCCAGGATAGTGTAGAACACTTGTACGATGACAGAATTTACAGAAAATAGCCCGAACTCAGCAGATCTGAAAGAGGCTCACGAATTTCTCTTCGCACGACAAGCTAAAAATGACTTGTGTTGCCAACCTGCTGGAATTTATCATCCGTGATTGGCCGTAGGCTCACCCCACGACACCCCTATGTGGGTCCCACCCTCCCCATTTCTGGGTCGATTCGAAGTTGCAACGGAGTTCTTACGAACTAGAAAGGTCAAATCGGGAATAAAAACGCCAAGCGATTGAGCAAAACAGCATACAATCCTGGCCTTCTCAGATGAAACTTTGAGTCTGCACATCACTCATTGGTAGTCACCGAACACAAGGTATACTTACCAATGATCTCATTTGTTACAAACTACATCCGGCAATACCTTAGACAGTCCGATGCCGCCAATTCCGGTCGTTATTTACGTAGATCTCGACGGGTTATAATGTAGATCCTCAACGGGGTTATAACGTGAAGCCCCTAGTAGGGATTACAACGACATTTAAGCCGTTGACACACATATCAACGAAGGTCAAGTAGCCTTAACGTTATCTCACCGATAGCGATTAAACCTATCGGAGATCTAGAGAGCTATTCGAGGATCAGATGCTCGACACTCATATTCCCCAATGGATCCCCTACGGGGTCACAACGCAGTTGTTCCGTTGATTCACATGTCGTCAAGGTCAAACATCCTCGACAAGATATCCCACGTGATTTTTTTTTCAACCGTTGATTCACATATACCGCTTGAAGTACACGCCAACGAAGGTCGCATCCCCGACAAAGATTTGCTATCGGGCAAGAATCCAATGAGAATCTTGACATGTCTGGCGATACCAACCAAAGAAAGGTCAATGTTATCAAAGAGGATAGATGATGGAATATGTTATACACATCCTCAAATAGACCAAACTTTATCCCCACAGATCTCTTGCACATAAGAGGTACCTCTTCAGGATCAAGTCATTATCAAGAACACAGGAATTTGGTGATAACTCCAACATCAACATCCTAACAGATTTGGCTTACACATCAAATGGTCGTCAAGATCGCTAATCCCCAGTTGAAGCAACAGGGATCCAACAATCATCCCCAGCATGTTGGGCTACAACCCTGTACACACGCATCATACATTTGCATCATGTTGCTACATATAGTACCATATTTGTCTTGTTGCGTTTCAAGTGTCTAGGATTCTTTATCCTACCTATGCATCACCATGCATGAGTATGATAAAGAGGGGCATCTGTAGACACTCAAAATTTTCTGTACTACTGTCACTAACATTGCAGGAGGACAGATATATACATACCGGATACTACCAAAAGTTCAGCATCAACCCCGGAGCCCACTCTGGGAGTAACAATTCCAACCTCGGAGATAACCCCGGGGCGTGCAAATCCAATACCGGAACACACACCGGAGAACGATTAATCTCGGAGATAACCCCGAGGTATCCAGTCTCAGTCCCAACTATGGGAATAGCCACCAACCTTGGTGATAGCCCCAAGGAATGCAGTTTCGGCGATAACCCCAGAAATGCTTGTTTCAAATGCGACCAGCTTCATTCTCGACGCTCACAATGAGATACATCAGATAACTCCATGAGGAATCCTCGCCCATTTTGTAAAAAGAAAACGGCGAGGAATCCTCGCTTCAATTTGCTTCAGACACTCACCCCATGCAAGGTGTACTTTTTTCATTTTAAACACATGTGAGCTCATACATAGCCCTTTTGTACCTACAAAAGCCAAGTGTTTACCCATTTCTAAAGATATAGAAGTCTTCTTTGGCAACAAACTGTAAGCCTTCTCATACACTTTAGAGTCTTTTCTTCATCTCTGCACACACCTTTCTTCACGTTGAGAGTCGTGTTGCTTGCTTTGCCCGAACTTTGGTCCGCAGCTTTGTTTCAAATTGTATATATATATATATATATATATATATATATATATATATATATATATATATTGACTAACATTATCGAGTTATGCCTCGATTGAGCCTAGACTTACAGCCCGGAGCGTTTATTTGCTATATATATATATATATATATAACTGTGTGTCAAACTTTATTCGATGAGCCTAGACTTCATGCGGAGCGTTTATCGCTTTAATATATATATATATATATATATATATATATATATTAATCGTGTGTCGAACTTTGTTCGATGAGCCTGAACTTGATGCCGAAGCGTTTACTAGCTTTTTATATATATATATATATATATATATATATATATATATATATATATATATATATATATATATATGAAGCGTGGTGGGACTGCATTCGATGAGCCCGGATTTTACATCCAAGTGCTTTTACTCGCTTTTATATATATGTATATATATATATTTATATATATGAATCTGTTGTCGAACTCGCTCGATGAGCCCTAATTTTACATCAGAATGCGTTTATAAACATATATATATATATATATATATATATATATATATATATATATTTCATTCCCACCGAGTTTACTTACGTGGTGGTTGATCGCTTTTGACTTTATTTACATTACGTCTTGCTCGAGTTTACTTCGTGGCGATTGATACGCTTTTGTACAGCTTTTTATTTACATTTTGTCCCGCCTAGAGTTCCCCTTCGTGGCGGTTGGACCGATATTCTGACTTTATTTACGTTTTGTCACTTTAGAGTTTCCTCCGTGGCGGTTGATAGCTTTTACAAACTTTATTTACATTTTGATCCCCATGGAGGTGCTTCGTGGTTAGTGATCATGTATCATATATATATATATATATATATATATATATATATATATATATATATATATATAGCTTTTATATATATACCTGCTATCGCTTTCATACAAATTGCAGATTATCTTGCGCTTTAGGAATCATGTGATCACAGATTCACCCATATGGATCTAGATTCGCCTCAAGTGATGGACATTTTCAAATTGTAGCGACTTGTAAATTATTATGCGCGGTGTCTGAATTTCCCAGATGGTTTCCATACCCACGAGGAAGCTTCGGCATTATTTTGTACATTATTTTCGTACGGATGCCTCCCATCCGTTAAATAAAATCAATCGTTAGAACACTTAATAAAATAGAGTGTAAAAGGTCTCAATTACTATTGAGCATCGGTTTGAAAACCTCTTTATAAAGCATCATCAACGCCATATCTTGCTTAAAATTGAATTTTTACATAAATTCAAACCACAGTAATATATCGCAAGTAACGAGGCCTCGCACTACTTCTAAATAAAGACATCGACCCACACACACACACTTTCGGATAACAGTTTTTTGAAAAGAAGGCGGTCACCGTGGTAACACTTGATATCGAAGTGCCTAACACCTTCCCTCCGCATAACCAAGTCCTCGGACCCTAATGAATCTCGGTTTCACCAAACCGCATGTTTAGCTTTAGATGTGTCACATCATCGGGTCATCAGGTAAACCTTTTCTCATTGTGGTTGGTACAACCATTTAAAAATCAATGGCGACTCTTAATAGGTCCATCGTCGACATTATACATGTCGGACCTTTTTCACTTGTTTTTTCAAACAAATCTCACCTAAAATGAGAACACCAAAGAACAAGTAACGGAAAGGGACATCTAAAAATCCCGACGTTGATAGTCATATGAACTTAACCCATTATTTTTTTCTCTCTTTGAATTTCCGATTTAGTTATATAGGTGAATTTAGTTATATAGGTAAATTATGTTGAATGGTCAAATTATAAAATGCTCTTTCTCATGTTACATTTAATTTTTTATAATATTATCTCCTCTAATTAATTTTAGTAAAAATAAATCAATCATTTGTCTATTATAGGAGTGTTTAAGGGGAATCATAATCACCATTACATTTAATTATTGTTAACGCCAAAATTCGTTCACGCGTCTCAATCCCCAAAAGTGCGTCCAATTTTGCACAGAAACAAAATCACACATATAACTTGACGGCTCGGGTCGTCGGGGGATAGCTTCGGCGTGAGGATAAGTACAGAATAAAAGTGCATCCAATTCTGCACAGAAACGAAATCACACATGTAAGACCCCAACTTTTATGAATATAGAATAATTTTCTCGAAATATATTTTTGAATATTATGGTGTGGTTTTGATATAATGTTATAGTTGTGGGTAATATTTACAAATTTTGCAAAGTACGCAAGTTGTTATATAATATTCGATTGGTCAGGGAATATTCGTTTTAACAGGGAATATTCATACAATGGCACAATCATTGGTGGACCCCCACAACGGAATTATTGTCGGATTGAGAAAATAACAAATACTTTATGAAAATAACGGCGGAAGTTTTACTGTTAATCTGTTGAAACACCGGTGTTAAAAAAATGCAAGATGTCTGGCGTGGTTGCATAAGTAGACACGGTATTGATTATTGATGCTTACGTGAGAAGTCACTCGGTTTATACTCAATTATTCTACATGATAATTCTCACGCATCATATCTCTCATATTACCGATTCAATTATTGTCGCGAGATCATTTGCATAATATTTTATATTATTAAGTCAATAATTGAGATGACAAAGTTATTCATATTATTAAATTACAATATTTACAATGTCTAGAAGTTCTATCAAGGAGAGGTTTGGTCACCTAATTGCGCGCCAATAGGGAGAAATCCTTATTGGAAAGCCCCTCTTTCACAGGAACGATTGGTTGATAAATATTGTGAGTTATAATATTAATGATGAATGTTATTAATATTGAAGTAGTGCTCTGAGTTGAATTTGGAGACGCTTGACGTGATATTTGAGTCCGGAACGATGAAATTAGTAAAAATAGACTATAAACACAAAATTTGCCGATTTTTACTATTTGGTCAAAAAGTCAATAGTTGACTTTTTTGGGAAAAGTCAAACTTCGAAATTTCAAAATTTATATTTTGATAAAAATAGTTTCATTATGTTGGAATTATTTGTGTTAGTGAAAATCGACATTTATTTCGATAAAAATTGATGTCCGGAGGTTATTTTGACCAATCGAAGTATTTAATCGGATAAATGAGCAATTGATTGCTATTATTTCACATGATTATAACTATTTATTCACATGTATATACTATTGTTTCATATTTTTTTACTATTAGGGGAGTTGGTGAAAGTTTGATAATACTTGCAGGACTAAATTAAAAATGAAAGAAAAGTTAGAGGTATTGTACTGTAATTTTTCGAGCCCCAAAACGTGCAATTATCGAAACTATATTTTCCTATAAATAGAAGCTCATTCTTCCTTCATTTCTCACCAATTCACAAAAGCTTTAGAGCGATTATTATAGAGAGAAATTATAGAAAGAAGAAGAAAAGTCTGCTACCTCACTATTCCGAGATCTAGTTTTTCTAAGGTAGGAGTATTATTTCTTTCTTTCTTATCTATGTAAGAAACCTTGTTATTCCATTCTTTATTATTCCGTTGGAATAACTCAGATACGCTGAGCTACCCTATACTTGGTGAAATTCTTCTATGATTCCATTCTTTATCATTCTGTTGGAACATCCCATGCTCATGCGTTTACGCTGTGGGACCTGGTTCCATTATTTATCATTACGTTAGGAACATCCATGCTATGCATTTCTGGTTGGGACCTGGTTAAAATCTTTATTATTATGTTGGAATATCCATTTTGCGCTTTTACGCTGGGATTCGATTCCGTCTTTATTATTTTTTTGGAATATCACATGCATGCGTTTTACGCGGACTGATTCCGTTATTTATTATTCTCGTTGGAATAACTTCGCACGCAAGGATCTATCGCATACTGGTGATTTCTTTTGTTATTCCATTCCTTATTATACTCGGTTGGTTAAAGTTTTGACTTTATACTCCATGAAATTAGTGGAATATCCTTGATATTTGTGCTTCATCCAAAGATCTTTTCATGGAAATATTCTTACGAGCATTCTTGAATTTTACTCTACAAAGCAAGATCATGTTGACAATTTGGACGTTATTAGTTCTGGATAAATTAATTCTTGAACTTGTTTTATTGAATTCTTATATAATTGTCATCATCCTCATGTTTATATTTTGTTGAAAGTCATCATGGCCTATAGTGCATAGATGGACTTGGTATGATTATGACCGAGGGATTATTCGATTGTAATCATGGTAGTAATGTTACAAATGATGTGGAAAAAGTCCTCATTGGCCCGTAGTGCATTGATGGACAAGTTGTTGGCATGATCATGACCATTAATGAATATACAAATATTCTTGGCCCGTAGTGCATGGATAATTGTGGTCGTGATACTAAAGAATATCCTGGCTGGTAGTAGTCTTTGGGGTGATTCGATGATGTGAATTATTTATTAAAATTCGAGTCCCGCCGATAAAAGTGATGAAAAACCTTCTAAATCTTAAAAGATAGTAGATTTTATTCTCTATACGACTCTTTTAATGGATTGCTTGTTCACCGTAGTTAAAGTTGATGGTTGTTATATTGTATCAGTTTAACCTTTGTTGAAGGCTAACGATAATATATTTTGCATTATCTTAGTCATAATATTTCCTACTGGGCTAGTTGAGCTCACCCTTTTACTTTTATTGTTCTCTTCAGGAAATGAGAACGTAGCAGGGACTAGTCGGGGAACGGAGTGACGGACCAGATGATAGCATTAGTAGTCCTCACTATTCATTGAAATAGTGGAAAATAAATGTAATAATATTGAATTTGAGTTTGTATATTGTCTAGACGACAATATTTGTATTAAAACTCACATCTTATGTTTTGTCGTACTTTACACGACAGTTGTATAATTAAGTTGTATTTGTATTCTGTACCATGTATTTGACGACTTCGGAATAGGTGATGTATACCTATTTTAGGGGCGTCACGGTTAGTATCGAGCTTAGGGATATAATCCTGGCTAAGATGTGAGACTAGAACTAGGAGGGGGAGAGGCGGAGAATTCCTTGCTAAGTATTACCTACCTAAGTTTATTTGGTATTTTATTGGTTGGTCGGAGTATATGGATAATATGTTGCATGTCAATTAACCCTTGTTTTGTAAGCAAGATTTGAAAATGGCATCCGAGAATATTGAGAATAGCAATGGAGCACAAGAGACCATTGAGTCTCCACGGATCAACAATCGAGAATAATGTGCATCAGGAAGGCGACAATCCTCATGCAAACAACAACACTGACCAAATGATGAACGATGGAATGTTCAGAGGCTTTATGTAATTCATGCAACATCGTGCAAAAAGCGGCTCTGTCCAAAATGTAGGTGGAAACACTAAAACTCTCTGACGGTTATCGCTAAAGTTCAAGGAGTGGGACCATCGGAGTTTATTGGAGAGCCAAAACCACTTAAGGTCAAGCATGGATAAAGCAGATCACCAAGATATTTGATGTCTTGGGATGCCCGAGGAGAAAAAGGTTCCTTCGCCACCTTCATGTTGCGTGAAGAGGCGATTCTTGGTGGGAATCAGTAAAAGCGTACTGACTGGCCGACTCAAGATGTCTTGGGAGAAGTTCCAAGAGCTATTCAACGATAAGTACTTTTCCGAAAGTATTCGTCACATAAAAAGAGGTGGAGTTTATCAAGTTGGAGCAAAACAATATGACCGTGTCGCAATCACGAGGCTAAATTTGCGGAGTTATCCCGGTTGCATCCCATTTGGTCGATAATGAGGAACGAATGACGCGAATATTTTTTAAGAGGTTTGAAAGCAGGAGATACGTCAATATCTTATTTCTCATAAACTGTGTTTGTATTCAGATGTTGTAAATAGGGCTCAGTTATTGGAGCGCGATAACGAGTCAACGCAACCAAGAGACATCAGTCGGCATAATAAAAATACAAGAGGTAACAGTCATCGAAACGGTGACAACAAGCATGGAGGGAATCAACATGCCAGAAATGGTAACCACTTTGGTGGTAATCATAGCCAAGACAATAAAAATGGACATTTCAAGAAAAGGAGATTCAACAATGATGGAAAGACATCAGCACCAACACCCGTTGTTAAGGAAGGAGAACGACCACCTATCATATGCTTCAAATGCGGAGGGGAGGGACACATCAGTCCAAACTGCGCGATGCCATCCAAAGCATGTTATAATTGTGGAAGGGAAGGTCACTTAGCTCAATTTTGTCGTTCACCGAAGACAAGTTCAGCTAGGATGGAGGCACCAAAGGCCGTCCCAGAAAAGTCAAAGTTTCAGTAGTCTGCGAGGAGGCGTTTGTTGTGACCTCCCAGAAAGCAAGGAACCCGAACGAGGTTATCATGGGTAAGCTTATCATAAACTCTAGTGAAGTCTATACCTTATTTGATACCGGTTCTACCCATTCTTTTATTTCTCCTACTACTTGCGCTCAACGTTTAAATTTGACTCAGGAGAAATTAGACTTTGACTTATCTGTTGAAACTCCATTGGGAGAAACCTTCATTATATCCTTTGTTTATAAGTCTTGTTTGATTCAAATCCAGAATCAGACGTTACCCGTCGATCTTATCTCCTTAAAAATACTTGCATTTGACGTGATTCTAGGGATTGATTGGTTAACTACTCATCATGCTAAAATTAATTGTTTTCGTAAGGTTGTTAGCTTTTATATTCCTAATAAACCTATTATGTGAATTCAAGCGACCAAACCATTAAAATCAATCACGGTCATCTCAAGCCATAAAGCTATTCGTTTATTGAAAAACGGATGTCAAGCTTTCTTAGCTCATGTCACGGATTTAAACAAAAATACGTCAGATTTGAAGGATATTTCTATTGTTAATAAATTTCCTGCAGTATTCCCTGAAGAACTTCCTGGCCTACCCCCAGAGCGTGAAGTTGAATTTTGTATCGACCTTGCATCCGGTACAAAACCCATTACCAAAGCCCCATATCGAATGGCTCCTATTGAACTTTAGGAGTTAAAAACCCAATTGCATGAATTGTTAGACATTGGTTTCATTCGTCCTAGTACGTTTCCTTGGGGTGCTCCTGTTCTATTCGTGAAGAAGAAAGATGGGAGTATGCGACTTTGTATTGATTATCGGGAGTTGAATCATGTCACCATCAAAAATAGGTACCCATTGCCACGTATTGATGACCTGTTTGATCAGTTACAAGGAGAATAATTTTTTTCAAAGATCGATCTTCGTTCTAGATTTCATTAATTTGAAGGTTAAAAGCGAGGATATTCCAAAGGCGCCTTGAACTTCGATGCATGCATTATGAATTCTTAATCATGTCTTTTGGATTGACTAATGCTCATGCTGCCTTCATGGATATGATAAACCGAGTATTCAAGGAATATTTGGATCATTTTGTGGTCGTCTTTATTGATGACATCCTCATATATTCCAAAAGCCGTGAAGATCATGAGCAACACTTGAGGTTGATACTCCAAAAGCTTCGTGAAAACAAGCTTTATGCCAAGTTAAAGAAATGTGAGTTCTGGCTTGAGGAAGTAGCATTCCTTAGGCATGTAGTATCAAGTCATGGAATATCCGTCAACCCGACAAAGATTGAAGCTATTCAAAGTGGGGAGCAACCTAAATCGAAAATGATCAAGACGTAGCTTTCTCGGCTTTAAATGGTTGGTTATTATCGGAGATTCAGAGAAGGGTTTTCTCAAATCGCTACTCTATTAACTCGGTGACTTTTGAAAGATACAAAGTTCGGTTGGAGCGAGGAATGTGAGAAGAGTTTTCAAGAACTCAAGAGAAGACTCATTTAGCTTTTGTTCGACAATACCATCCGGCCTTGAGAGGATTTGTCATCTACAAGTGATGCTTGAAGCAAAGGGTTAGGATGTGTTCTAATGCAACATGGGAAAGTCATAGCCTATGTCTCACAAAGAACTCAAAGAATATGAGAGGAATTATCCTACTCATGATCTAGAGTTAGCAATTTGTCGTTTTTAAGGCTTAAGATTTGGAGGCATTACCTGTATGGAGAGAAGGTGGAGATCTACACGGATCATAAAAGCCTCAAATATTTCTTCACCCAAAAGGAACTCAACATGCAACAACGACGTTGGCTTGAACTATTGAAAGATTATGATCATACCATCCAATACCATCCTGAAAAAGCGAACGTGGTAGCTGACGCACTGAGTAGAAGATCATATGCGGGTACGCGTGAAATATTGTCAACGCAAAGGCCCATTTTGTATGACTTGCAAAGGATGGAGTTAGAGATAAAGACTCCAGGGACCCATGTGATGATGGCGAATATACGAGTAGAACCGACTTTAATCGATAAAGTTAAAGTCGCTGCAAGCTACTGGACACGGAGTGATGCGTATGAGGAAGAAAGTACAAGAAGGTGCTACCGAAGGAAGTAAGAATCGATGAAGAATGAATACTTCGAGTCAACTCCAGACTTTGTGTTCCTAACAACCCTGATTTAAAATATAAAATCATGATGGAGGCGCACAACACACCATTTGCAATCCATCTTGGGAGTACCAAAATGTATCGTGATCTTCGACATACATTTTGGTGGAGCAATATGAAGAGAGAGATAGCAGAGTTTATCTCAAGGTGTTTAACTTATCAACGAGTCAAGGCAAAGCATCAAGTACCAAAAGGTCCATTGCAACAACTTAAAATTCTAGAATGGAAGTGGGAACACATTACCATGGATTTCGTTACTGGTTTTCCCAAGGTTTCTTAAGGCATAGATGCAATTTGGGTCATTGTTGATAGATTGACCAAGTCTGCTCATTTCCTACCTATACGAGAAACTTATACACTTGAAAGTCTTGTTCGTATGTACATAAACGAGATTGTAAGATCGCATGGTATGCCAAGATCCATAGTTTCGATCGAGACCCAAGATTCACTTCAAGATTTTGGGTTAGTTTGCAAAAAGCTATGGGCACGGATTTACGATTTAGTTTCTAAGATATCATCCTCGACGGACGGGCAAATGGAGAGGACTATTCAAACTCTTGAAGATCTATTAAGACTACTGTGTCCTTGACTTCAAGGGAAGTTGGGACAAGTTCTTACCATTGGTGGAGTTTTCTACAACAACAGTTATCAGCGCAAGTATTGGCATGGCTCCATTTGAGGCGTTATATGGATGAAAGTGTCGTTCTCCAAAGATATCTTTGGGATGAGGTAGGTGAAGCAACGTTGTTGGGACCAGGAGTTGGTACGTATGACTATGAAAAAGATTCAAACGATCCGACAACGTATAAAAACCTCACAAGATCGACAAAAGAGTTATGTTGATCTTCATCGAAAGAACGTAGAATTCGATATTGGAGATCATGTGTTGTTACGTGTTGCTCCATGGAAAGGAGTTACAAGATTTTTGAAGAGGAAAGCTCAATCCTCGATTCATTGGCCCATTTTTAATCCTCGATCGGTAGTAGAGCGTGGCTATAGACTTGCGTTACGCTTAAGTATATCTCGTGTTCATAACGTTTTTCACATATCTATGATACGTAAATATGTGAAAGACCCGAACCACATTATTGAATTAGAACTAGACGAGATAGAGGAAGATTTAACGTATGAAGAGGTTCCTGTTAAAATCTTGGATAAGAAGGAACATATTCTACGCTCCAAGGTTATACCTCAAGTCAAAGTTTTATGGAGAAACCACGATGTGGAAGAAATGACCTGGGAGTTAGAATCTAAGATGAAATCAATATATCCTTACCTCTTCGATATACCAGGTACGTACACTAATTTAGAGGACGAAATTTCATAATAAGGGGAGGTTGTAAGACCCCAACTTTTATGAATATAGAATAATTTTCTCAAAATATATTTTTGAATATTATGGTGTGGTTTTGATATAATGTTATAGTTGTGGGTAATATTTACAAATTTTGTAAAGTACGCAAGTTGTTATATAATATTCGATTGGTCAGGGAATATTCGTTTTAACAGGGAATATTCGTACAACGGCACAATCATTGGTGGACCCCCACAACGGAATTATTGTTGGATTGAGAAAACGACAAAATACTTTTTATAAAAATAACGGCGAAAGTTTTTACCATTAAGCTGTTGAAACACCCGATGTTAAAAAATGCGATGTCTGGTGTGGTTGCATAGTAGCACACGGTATTGATTATTGATGCTTACGTGAGAAGTCACTCGGTTATACTCAATTATTACTACTGATAATTCACGCATCATATCTCTAATATTATTGATTCAATTATTGTCACCGATTATCATTTGCATAATATTTTATATTATTAAGTCAATAATTGAGATGACAAATTTATTCATATTATTAAATTACAATATTTATAATGTCTAGAAGTTACATCAAGGAGAGGTTTGGTCACCTAATCAAGGCGCATGATAGGGAGAAATCCTTATTGGAAAGCCCCTTTCACAGGAACGACTGGTTGATAAATATTGTGAGTTATAATATTAATGATGAATGTTATTAATATTGAAGTAGTGCTCGGAGTTGAATTTGGAGACGCGGACGTGATATTTGAGTCCGGAACGATGAAATTAGTACAAATAGACTATAAACACAAAATTTGCCGATTTTTACTATTTGGTCAAAAAAGTCAACAGTTGATTTTTTCGAGAAAAGTCAAACTTCGAAATTTCAACATTTATATTTTTGATAAAAATAGTTTCATTATGTTGGAATTATTTGTGTTAGTGAAAATCGACATTTATTTCGATAAAAATTGATGTCTGGAGGTTATTTTGACCAATCGGGTATTTAACCGGATAAATGAGCAATTGATTGCTATTATTTCACATGATTATAACTATTTGTTCACATGTGTATACTATTATTTTACATTCTTGTACTATTAGGGGAGTTGGTGAAAGTTTGATAATACTTGCAGGACTAAATTAAAAATGAATGAAAAGTTGGAGGTATTGTACTGTAATTTTTCGAGCCCCAAAACGTGCAGTTATCGAAACTATATTTTCCTATAAATAGAAGCTCTTTCTTCCTTCATTTCTCACCAATTCACAAAAGCTTTAGAGCGATTATTATAGAGAGAAATTATAGAAAGAAGAAAGAAGTCTACTACCTCACTATTCCAAAGTATCCGGTTTTTTCTAAGGTAGGGAGTATTATTTCTTTCTTATCTATGAAGAGAACTACTGTTATTTCATTCTTTATTATTCTGTTGGAATAACCTGTATACGCGGGCTACCCTATACTTGGTGAAATTCTTCTTTGATTCCATTCTTTATCATTCTGTTGGAACATCCTGTCTGTGCGTTTACGCCGGACCTAGTTCCATTATTTATCAATCTGTTAGGAACATCCTGTCTGTGCATTCTACGTCGAACCTGGTTCCGTCTTTATTATTCTGTTGGAATATCATGCATGTGTGTTTTTCTGGCGGGAGTGATTCCGTCTTTATTATTTTGTTGGAATATCACATGCATGCTTTTCTGTGGGACTGATTCGATTCCGTTATTTATTATTACATTGGAATAACTTCGCTCTGCGATTTATCGCATACTGGTGATTTCTTCGTTATTCCATTCCTTATTATACTCAATTGGTTAAAGTTTTGACTTCTATACTCCATGAAATTAGTGGAATATCCTTGATATTTGCGCTTTATCCAAAGATCTTTTCATGGAAATATTCTTCCGAGCATTCTTGAATTTTTATTCTACAAAGCGTTATCATGTTGACAATTTGGACGTTATTAGTTTCTGGATAAGTTAATTCTTGAACTTGTTTTATTGAATTCAGTATATCATTGTTATCATCCTCCTCATTTTATATTTTGTTGAAAGTCATCTGTGGCCTATAGTGCATAGATGGACTTGGTATGATTATAACGAGTGGATTATTCGGTGTAATCATGACCGTAATGTTACAAATGATGTGGAAAAAGTCCTCATTGGCCCGTAGTGCATTGATGGACAGTTGTTGGCATGATCATGACCATTAATGATTACACAAATATTCTTGGCCCGTAGTGCATGGATAATTGTGGTCGTGATACTAAAGAATATCCTTGGTAGTAGTCTTTGGGGTGATTCGATGATGTGTATTATTTATTGTCGTTTGAGTCCCAATGATAAAAGTGATGAAAAACCTTCTAAATCATAAAAGATAGTAGATTTTATTCTCTACTTGACTCTTTTAATGGATTGCTTGTTCATTGCATTAAACTTGATGGTTGTTATATTGTATCATTTAAACTTTGTTGAAGGCTAACGATAATATATTCTGCATTATCTTAGTCATAATATTTTCCTACTAGGCTAGTTGAGCTCACCTTTTACTTTTATTGTTCTCTTTAGGAAATGAGAACATAGCAGGGACTAGTCGGGAACGGAGTGACGGACCAGATGATAACATTAATAGTCCTCACTATTCAGTGAAATAGTAGAAAATAAATGTAATAATATTGAATTTGAGTTTGTATATTGTGCAGGCGACAATATTTGTATTAAAACTCACGACTTATGTTTTATCGTACTTTATACGATGACGGTTGTATAATTAAGTTGTATTTGTATTCGTACCATGTATTTGTGACTCGAGAATAGGTGATGTATACCTATTTTGGGGGCGTCACAACACAAGTAGCTTGACGGCTTGGGTCGTCGGGGGATAGTTCCGGTGTGAGAATAAGTACATGCTAAACAAGGTTTAATAATGGAGGTTTTATGGAATAGTGTTGTAATAATAATGAATTATGTGTATCTGAAAACCAATTACATTTCCTTGTGTTTATAGTGATTACACCACATTCTCCATATCTTTCCCCGTATAGAATTCCTCATTAGATAGGTACCTTAATGAGATTAATCTCCTTAAAGAAAGGAAGTTGAATCATATCCTAACACTTTTCTTAGGAGTTGGAATTTAAATACAATTAGAAATCTTAAATTCCTTAAAATACTCAACTGCTCAAACGAATTCCGATGTGGAAAAATTCTTCCGTGTGGACTATGACCCACCGTATCATCTGAGCCTAAATATTCATGCTATAATATTGCCCTCACTCTCTTGTTTATAAGGAAATTAAAATAAGAGAGTACATTAATTAGTTATGAAAAATGTTAACTAAGGGATGTTATTCGTTCGGGAGGACGTTGATCCGTTGTAGACACTCAAAATTTTTTGCACACCTGTCACTGACATTGCAGGAGGGCAGATTCGTCTTTCAGAGATAACCCTGGAAGACAGCTCATATCCAGTCCGGATACTACCGGAAGTTCAGCCTCAACCCCGGAACACACACCGGAGTATCAGTTCCAACCTCGGAGATAACCCCGAGGAATGCAATTATAATATCAGAAATTCCACCGGAGAAGACCGATCCATCTCGGAGATAACTCCGAGATATTCAGTCTCAGTCTCAGTCCCAACACTAGGAGTAGCAGCTAGCAACCTTGGAGATAACCCCAAGGAATGCAGTTCCGGAGATAACCCCGAAAATTCTTATTTCAAATGCAATCAGCTTCAACCTCGGCACTCATACCTCGGCACTCAGTATAAAACCCAAAGATAACACCGGGAAGACAGGCACACCTCAGAGATGACACTGAGGACATTCAACACTTACAGCATTTCAATCTCAGAGATAACCCTAAGCAACGTTCGCTTTATCAGCCCAAACCGACGATAACCATGGTGAAGGGCAAAGTCGTCATCTTGCCACCTTGACGGCACATCGCGCCATCTCAACATTTCAATACATACATTTCTACACAGCAATGTCCCACAAAAACCAAGGATGTCCAATCCCGAGTGACTATTACGCAGGATAACAGATAAAATTTGGAGCTTGAAGACCGGAGGGCATGGTCCCATCTTCCTGACTTCGTACAACCTCTAATCCCATGTCATTGCATAACTCTCGACAACGGCGGTCCGAAATAGGTCTTATATACCTCAGTCGGATGCCCATATTGCAATTCTGAAAGTTCGAACGAACATTACTGTAAGACCCCAAATTTTATGAATAAAGATTAATTTTTCTCGAAATATTTTTTTGAATATTATGGTGTGGATTTGATATAATGTTATAGTTGTGGGTATTATTTACAAATTTTTCAAAGTAAGCAAGTGGTTATGTAAGACCCTAACTTTTATGAATAAAGATTGATTTTTCTCGAAATATATTTTTGAATATTATGGCGTGGATTTGATATAATGTTACAGTTGTGGGTATTATTTTCAAATTTTGCAAAGTAAGAAAGTGGTTATATAATATTCGATTGGTCAGGGAATATTCGTTTTAACAGGAATATTAGATAACTAAGACAATCATTGGTGGACCTTTATTAACGAAAGTATTGTCGTAGTTAGAAAACGACAAAAATCTTTTTATAAAAATAACGGCGAAAGTTTTGCCATTAAACTGTTGAACTACTCGGTGGTAAAAGTACAGTAATACGCGTGGTTGCATAGTAGTGCACGGTATTGATTATTATTGCTTATGTGAGAAGTCACTCTGTTATACTCAATAATTGCTACAGTAATTGCTGCATAATATCTTTCATATTATTGATTCAATTATTGTCAAAGTATCATCTGCATAATATTTTATATTATTAAATCAATAATTGAGATGATAAAGTTATTCATATTATTATTTATAATATTGACAATGTCTAGAAGTTCTATCAAGGATAGGTTTGGTCACCTAATTGCGCACCAATAAGGAGAAATCCTTATCGGAAAGCCCCCTCTTTCCTGGGAACGGCCTGGTTGTTAAATATTGTGAGTTATAATATTAATAATGAATAAGTTCGTGTTGATTAAAGATGAAATTGATAGCTCCATTGTGTTGGGATTAATAATGGTAGTAGAAATCGACATCTATTTGATAATAATGAATGTCTGGAGGTTATATTGACTAATCGGATAATTAATCGGATAAATGAGCAATTAATTGCTATTAATTCACATGCTTATAACTATTTGTTCACATGTGTGTACTATTGATTCACAAGATGTACTATTAGGGGAGATGGTGCAAGATTGATAATACTTGCATGACTAAATTAAAAATAGAGGTATAGATAAGGTACTATACTGTAATTATTTTTTTCACATGATTGTACTATTGATTCACATGATTGTACTATTGATTCATAAGATGTACTATTAGGGGAGGTGGTGCAAGTTTGATAATACTTGCAGATTAAATAAAAATGAAGAAAAAGATGAAGGTATTATATTGTAATATTTTGAGCCCCAAAACGTGCAATTATCGAAACTATATTTTCTTATAAATAGAAGCTCATTCTTCTTTCATTCTCACCAATTCACTAAGACTTACAAGAGCATTTATAGAGAGAGAAGATTTAGAGAGAAAGTAGAAGAGAAGTCTGCTACTTCGCTATTCTAGTATCCAGTCTTCTTTTGAGGTAAAGGATATTATTTTGTTCAGTATTCATAGGAATAATATTTTCTTCCATACTCTGTAGTATGTGAGTAATATTATTTCGTCTCGTATTCCCGATATACCATCATTCGGTTAAAGTATTGCTTCTATATTCCGTAAAATTAGTAGAATATCCTTGAAATTTGCGCTTCATCTAGTATCGCTTCACAAGGATAATTTCTGCAGATTCTTGTTAAATTTTAAGTTTTTCATGCCGGAGTACTGTCCATAAGTACTATTCATTTATACGGTACTATTCACAAAAGTACTATTCACGGGTACTATTGACAAAGTACTATTTATGAGTACTATTCATAAAGTACTATTCACGAGTACTATTCATAAAGTACTATTCGCGAGGTACTATTCACCCGGAGTACTATTCATAACAAAAATTGATTTCTTTTCGGTCCAAATCATTTTTAATACATTATAATTCTTGAATTTTACTCCACAAAGTAGTATCATGTTGACAATTTGGACAATATTGAATTCTGGATAAATTAAATTATAAATCTTTAAAAATTTATCCTTGAACTTGTTTT
Organism: Panax ginseng; assembly: GCA_020205605.1. NCBI lineage: Eukaryota > Viridiplantae > Streptophyta > Magnoliopsida > Apiales > Araliaceae > Panax > Panax ginseng. The sequence goes on along the minus strand of CM035143.1, from coordinate 115,067,840 downwards.
ATTGAATTCTTATATCATTGTCATCATCATCATGTTTATATTATGTTGAAAGTCATCCGTGGCCTGTAGTGCATAGATGAACTAGGTATGATTATGACCGAGGATTATTGAAGTATAATCATGGTAGTAATGTTACAAATGATGTGGTAAAAGTCCTCATTGGCCCGTAGTGCATTGATGAATGATTGTTGGCATGATCATGACCATCGATGAATACACGAATATCCTTGGCCCGTAGTGCATGGATAATTTGTGGTCTTGATATTAAAGAATATCCTCGCCGTAGTAGCTTTAGGGGTGATTCGATGATGTGGATTATTTATTGTTTGAGTCTCGGTGATAAAAGTGATGAAAAACCTTTTAAATCATAGAAGATAGTAGATTTTATGCTCTACTTGACTCTTCTAATGGATTGCTTGTTTCGCTGCAGTTAAACTTGATGTTTATTATATTTTATCAGTATAACACTGTTGAAGGCTAACGATAAATTATTCTGCATTATCTTAGTCATAATATTTCTTACTAGGCTAGTTGAGCTCACCCTTTTGTTTTCATTGTTCTCTTTCGAAAATGAGAACGTAGCTGGGACTAGTCGGGGAACGGAGTGACGGTCCAGATGATAGCATTAGTAGTCCTCACTATTCTATGAAATAGTGTGATAATAAATGTATTGAGGACTCCATTTGAGTTGAATACTGTCTAGAAAACAATATTCGTATTAAAACTCTTAGTTTATGTTTTGTCGTATTTTACACGACAGTTGTATTATTAAGTTGTATTTGAATTTTGTAACATGTATTTGGCGACTCAAGATGGGTGATGTTTACCTATTTTGGGGGCGTCACAGTTGGTATCAAAGCTTAGGGATATGATCCCCGGCTGAGATGTGAGACAAGAACTAGGAGGGAGAGACGAGGAATTCCTTCGCTAGTATGACCTACCTAAGTTTATTTGGTATTTATTTGGTCGGTCAGAGTATAGGGATAACATGTGACATGTCAATTAACACTTGTTTTGTGGCAGTATTTAAAAATGGCATCCGAAAATGTTGAGATAAGCAATGAAGCACATGAGACCATTGAGTCACCAACGATCAATACCCAGGATAATGTGCATCAGGATGGCAAAAATCCTCAGGAAAACAACAACGCTGACCAAATGATGAACGATGGGATGTTCAGAGGCTTTATGCAATTCATGCAACATCAGGCGAGAACGACTCCTGTTCAAAATGCAGGTGGAAGCACTTGCAACTCTCGGACGGTCCCCGCTAAATAGTTCAAGGAGCTAGGACCACCGGAGTTTATTGGAGAGCCAAAACCACTTAAGACGGTGACGTGGATAAAGCAGATCACCAAGATATTTGATGTCTTGGGATGCTCCGAGGAGCAAAAGGTTCCATTTGCCACCTTTATGTTTGAGAGAGAGGCAAACCACTTGGTGGGAATCGAAGAAAGCGTACTCAAACTGCCTTGCCTTGAAGATGTCTTGGGAGAAGTTCAAGAAGCTGTTCAACGACAAGTACTTTCTCGAAAGTATTCGTCACATGAAGGAGGTAGAGTTCATCGTGGAGCAGAACAATATAACTTAGTGTCACAAGACTGGGAAGCTAAGTTTTTGCCGAAGTTATCCGGTTTGCGTCCCACTTGGTTGTTAATAAGGAGAGAATGACGCGGATGTTTCTAAGAGGTTTGAAACCCGAGATACGTTAATACTTAATTTCTCACAAACTGTGTTTGTATTTAGATGTTGTTAATAGGGCTCAGTTATTAGAGCACGATAACGAGTAAACCCAATCAAGAGAAAGCAGCCGACAAAATGATAATACTAGTGGTAACAGTCATCGAAGCGGTGACAACAAACGTGGAGGGAATCAACATGCCAGAAATAGTAACCACTTCGGTGGTAATCATGGCCAAGATAATAAAAGTGGACATTTCAAGAAGAGGAGATTCAACAATGATGGAAAGACGTCATCATCAGCACCTGTTGTTAAGGAAGGAGAACGACCACCTATCATATGCTTCAAATGCGGAGGGGAGGGACACATTAGTCCAAACTATGCGCAGCAATCCAAAACGTGTTACAATTGTGGAAGAGAAGGTCACCAAGCTAGATTTTGTCGTATTGGGAAGCCAAGTCTAGTTGGGATGGTGACACCAAATGCCATCCCAGACAAGTTAAAACCAGTAGTTCAAGGGAGATCGTTTGTTGTGACCTCCCAAAAAGCAAGGAACCTGAACGAGGTCATCACGGGTAAGCTTATCATAAACTCTAGCGAAGTATATACCTTATTTGATACCGGTTCTACCCATTCTTTTATTTCTCCTACTTGCGCTCAATGTTTAAATTTAACTCTGGAGAAATTAGACTTTGACTTATCTGTTGAAACTTCATTGGGAGAAACCTTCATTACATCCACTGTTTATAAGTCTTGTTTGGTTCAAATCGGTACCCTCACATTACCTGTCGATCTTATTTCATTGAAAAAACTTGCATTTGACGTAATTCTAGGGATTAATTGGTTAACTACTCATCATGCTAAAATTGATTGTTTTCGTAAGGTTGTTAGCTTTCATATTCCTAACCAACCTATTATGCGAATTCAAGCAACCAAACCATTAAAATCAATCACTGTCATCTCAAGCCATAAAGTTATTCGTTTATTGAAAAACGGATGTCAAGCTTTCTTAGCTCATGTGACATATTTAAACAAAAATACGTCTGTTTTAAAAGATATTTCTATTGTTAATAAATTTCCTGACGTATTCCCTGAAGAACTTCCTGGCCTACCCCCAGAGCGTAAAATTGATTTTTGTATCGACCTTGAACTCGGTACAAAACCTATTTCCAAAGCCCCATATCGAATGGCTCCTATTGAACTTCAGGAGTTAAAAATCCAACTGCAGGAATTGTTAGACATCGGTTTCATTCGACCTAGTATGTCTCTTTGGGGTGCTCCTGTTCTATTCGTGAAGAAGAAAGATGGAAGTATGCGACTTTGTATTGATTATCGGGAGTTGAATCATGTCACCATCAAAAATAGGTACCCGTTGCCTCGCATTGATGACCTGTTTGACCAGTTGCAAGGCGCCAAATTCTTTTCGAAGATCGATCTTCGTTCTGGATATCATTAGTTAAAGATTAAAACTGATGACATTCCAAAGACTGCTTTCAGAACTCGATACGGGCATTACAAATTCCTAGTCATGTCTTTTAGATTGACTAATGCTCCTGCTGCTTTCATGGATATGATGAACCGAGTATTCAAGAAATATTTGGATCACTTTGTGGTCGTCTTTATTGATGACATCCTCATTTACTCCAAAAGCCGTGAAGATCATGAACAACACTTGAGGCTGATACTCCAAAAGCTTCGTGAAAACAAGTTATATGCTAAGTTGATGAAATGCGAGTTCTGGCTTGAGGAAGCAGCATTCCTTGGGCACGTAATATTAAATCACGCGGAATATCCGTTGACGTAAGAAGATTGAAGCAATTCAAAGTGGGAGCAACCTAAGTCGATGATCAAGACGTAGCTTTCTCGGCTTAGCTGGTTATTATCGGATGTTCGTGGAAGGATTTTCTCGAATCGCTACTCCATTAACTCAGCTGACTCGAAAAGATACAAAATTCGGTTGGAGTAAGGAATGTGAGAAGAGTTTTCAAGAACTCAAGAGGAGGCTCATTTCAGCACCTGTTTTGACAATATCTGCTGGTTCGGAGGGATTTGTCATATACAACGATGCTTCAGGAAAAGGCTTAGGGTGTGTTCTCATGCAACATGGAAAAGTCATAGCCTATGCCTCACGAAAACTCAAAGAATATGAGAGAAATTATCCTACTCATGATCTAGAGTTGCCAGCTGTTGTTTTTGCGCTTATGTTTGGAGGCATTACCTGTATGGAGAGAAGGTGGAGATCTATACGGATCATAAAAGCCTCAAATATTTCTTCACTCAAAAGGAACTCAACATGCGGCAACGACGATGGCTTGAGCTATTGAAAGATTACGATCATACCATTCAATACCATCTTGGAAAAATGAACGTAGTAGCTAACGCATTGAGTGAAAGATCATATGTGGGTATGAGTTCGATATTGTCAACGCAAAGGCCCATTTTGTATGACTTACAAAGGATGGAGATAGAATTAAAGACTCCAGGGACCCATGTGATGATGGAGAATATACAAGTAGAACCGACTTTAATCGATAAACTTAAAGCTGCTCAAGCTACAGACCTAGAGCTGATGCGTATGAGGAAGAAAGTGCAAGAAGGTGTTATTCCGGAATCAAGAATCGATGACGAAGGAATACTTCGAGTCAACTCCAGACTTTGTGTTCCTAAAGATTCTGACTTAAAGTATAAAATCATGATGGAGGCGCATAACACACCATTTGTAATCCATCCTGGGAGTACTAAAATGTATCGTGATCTTCGACATACATTTTGATGGAGTAATATAAAGAGAGAGATCGCGGGGTTTATCTCAAGGTGTCTAACTTATCAACGAGTCAAGGCGGAGCATCAAGTGCCAAAAGGTCCATTGCAACCACTTGAAATTCCATAATGGAAGTGTGAGCACATTACCATGGATTTCGTTACTGGTCTTCCCAAGGTTTCTCAAGGCATATATGCGATTTGGGTCATTGTTGATAGATTGACCAAGTCTGCTCATTTCTTACCGATACGAAAAACTTATACACTTGAACGTCTTGCTCGTTTGTACATAAACGAGATTGTATGATTGCATGGTATACCAGTATCCATAGTTTCTGATCGAGACCCAAGCTTCGCTTCACGATTTTGGGTTAGTTTGCAAAAAGCAATAGGCACGGATATACGATTTAGTTCGGCACATCATCCTCAAACGGATGGGCAGTCAGAGAGGACTATTCAAACTCTTGAAGATTTATTAAGACTCTGTGTCCTTGACTTCAAAGGAAGTTGGGACAAGTTCTTACCATTGGTGGAGTTTTCCTACAATAACAGTTATCAAGCAAGTATTGGCATGGCTCCATTTGAGGCGTTGTATGGAAGAAAGTGTCGTTCTCTAGTATGCTAGGATGAGGTGGGTGAAGCAACGTTGTTGGGACCGGAGTTGGTACGTATGATTACGAAAAAGATTCAAACGATCCAACAACGTATAAAAACCTCACAAGATCGACAAAAGAGTTGTGCTGATCTTCATCGAAAGGACGTGGAATTCAATATTGGAGATCATGTGTTGTTATGTCTTGCTCTATGGAAAGGAGTTACGAGATTTGGAAAGAGATGAAAGCTCAATCCTTGATTCATTGGCTCATTTTTAATCCTTGATCGAGTAGGAACTGTGGCCTATTGACTCACTTTACCGCCAAGTATGTCTCGTGTTCATAACATTTTTCACATATGTATGTTACGTAAATATGTGAAAGACCCGAACCATATTATTGAATTAGAACCGGACGAGATAGCGGAAGATTTAACATATAAGGAGGTACCTTCTAAAATCTTGGATAAGAATGATCATATTCTACGCTCTAAGGTTATACCTCAAGTCAAAGTTTTGTGGAGAAACCACTTGAGGAAATGACCTGGGAGTTAGAATCTGAAATGAAGTTAAGGTATCCTCACCTCTTCGACATACCAGGTACGCACCCTAATTTCGAGGACAAAATTTCATAAGAAGGGGAGGTTGTAAGACCCCAACTTTTATGAATAAAGATTAATTTTTCTCGAAATATATTTTTGAATATTATGGTGGCGATTTGATATAATATTATAGTTGTGGGTATTATTTACAAATTTTGCAAAGTAAGCAAGTGGTTATATAATATTCGATTGGTCGGGGAATATTCATTTTAACAAGGAGTATTAAAGACGACCAAGACAATCATCATTAGTGGACCCCATTAACGAAAGTATTGTAAGTAGTTAGAAAAGCGACATAATTATCTTTTATAAAAATATCGGTGAAAGTTTTATCGTTAAACTGTTGAACTACCCGTTGGTAAAAGACAATGAATACTGGCGTGGTTAAGATAAGAAGACATGGTGTTAGTCTTAGTAGTAGCATAATAGATCTAGAAGGGGGTTGAATAGATCGTTTTTTACTTGTAAATACTTTTCTCTTTTAATTTGTATTGCTATTAAATTGGCATATGACAAACATAAGAATCTTTTCAAGCACAGCGGAATAAGTAAAAGATCCCCTTCATTGATATATTCATAATCATACATACATTGTTCGTAGAGTTAGTTCAGTTGTAAGTAGTTAAAACATACATAGCAGTTAATAGACATAATGTAAATGACATAAGGTAAAAGACACAAGGGGTTTTAAGTGGTTCAGAGACTCAAGCTCCTAATCCACTCTTCTGCTTTCAACTAGCAGGATTTCCACTAAGGAAGGGCGGCACCTTGAATCACTAAGATTCTTTGAGGCCGGCTGACCTTGAGACTTGATTCACTAAGAACTCTTCAAGGCCAATGACCTTGGAACTTCTCTAGTTCCCCTAGGAACTCTTCAAGCCCAATGAGCTTGGAACTTTATTTAGTCCTAGGACATGAGGACCCTCCGCCCCGGCTTCTTGTTGAGTTGTTTGTTTGTTTGTTGGAGTTGGTGCTGAGCTGCTAAGATGTCTTTATGCTTTGAACATCTTCTATACTTAGCAGCTTGTCGTGATCATCCTTGAAGTGCAATTGAGTGTTACATGATGCTCAGCTTCTTCAGTTACTCAACCTCCTCTGATGATCCTTTGATGAACTGCCTTGAAGATCATTCCTCTTGATATGTGATGGTCGCCTTGTGATGGGTTTCTAAGATGATCGTAAGCTCTTCTCATTGGGTACTTAGAAACTTTATCATGCTTGCCACTATGATGGCGTTTGTGATCTCGCTTCTTGATACTTGATGCCTTCTCATGATGGACTTGCTAAGATGACTATAAGCTCTTCTCTATGGTATTTAGAGTCTTCCCATGATAGACATCAAGATGACATGACGCTCTACTTTCTCTCGGCAGTTCAGAACACTCTTCATGTAGTAGAACTCTCACTTCTACATTGTAAAACTCTCACTTCTACTTCTTTCTTTGTCTGACTCTAAGTGTTCTTGGTGGATCATAGTGTGAGCCTTTGGACTCACTATCTCACATAGTTTAGAACAGTCCACCTTTTCTCCAAACTCTGCAACTTCAGCTAGCTTCGATCTTTGAAGCTCTTGCTGATTTATGCTCCTTCCCAATCCTTCCGTTGGAAAGTAGCCGTTAAAAGCTATTCAAATATCTTCACAGATCTCGAGTTGACTGAGGTAGACTGCAGATGTGACATGTCATACTTTTTCTGACACTACAGTCTACTGTTTCACCTACCCCATCAGAAATGTCACTTTAATGTCTTGGGTAGGTCAAAAACTTTATTTCCTCCTTCTGATTTCTGGATCAGAGGTTGTCCTTTTGCATCGATGCTCTCAATAAGCTCTTGTTCGAATATTACCCTTCAGATTAAACCGTTGCCAATGCTTCAGTCTTCAAATTTATTCGAACTATAATGATTCGGATGCGTGTCTTTATAGGACACGATCGTGAGTGTCATATCGATTGGTAGAGCAACACTCACGATCTTGAAAGAGTGTTGATTGGATCTTCAATGATGTAGAACACCTCTTCCTTCTTTTTGTGCAAAGGCTTCAACACTTTTGTTTTCCTCAGCGGCTCTCGAATCATCGATGACTTGACTTCTTTGTTTCGCCCTTCCGAATAGAAAGATACTTCAGATTTGTGGCGTGTCCAGCTCGCTTTCTCCTTCTGATCTCCCGTTCACTTATCATCAATGGACTGACCCAATGCTTAATCACTTTATCCTTATTCTTCAGAATTTGTCCAGTGTCTCTGTATACACTTCATCAGTTCTTTCTTTGTTTGGCAAACACTACGATCCTGGTTGCTTCCAAGATCGCCGTCATCTGTCTATTTGACAGCTACTGCACTTGTTGACTTTCCTTAGTCAGTTACTGAAGTCTTCTTCTGATCTCTTTGTGGAAGACTTCTTCCTGAATGGATTCACAACTCAATCTGGATGCTGATTGGGTTGGTGCTTAGATCTTCTGTTACCTTGCATGCCATTCGTTGAGTGCTCTCTGGTTTCCTTTATGATGGGATGTATCTTTGCAGTGCCAACCAGAGGCTTCATTCCTTTGGATATTCTGGGAGTGCTCATTTGTTGAGAATCATATTTGCTTTACGATTCTGCCTTGGCATTGTGAGAACATCTGTTGAGGTCGTAGTTATGCACTCTACGATTCTGCTTTGGCTGTGCAGACACTACGACTTTGAGATCAGATCTTGACACTCTACGATTTCGGCCTTGTGCTTGTTGTCTTCATCTGATCTTGCTCGACTACGATCTCTGCATGTAATCAATAGACTCTACGACTCAGAGTGTGGTCTACGATCCTTGACTTGGCTTTCAGATCGATGGACTCTACGAATTCGAGTGTAGTCTACTTTTTCGGCTTGGTTTCGTAGATACTCGGTCGACTTCAGAAAGGCGGTGCTCTCACGATTATGAACATGACTTCCTCAGCAGATTACGACCCTGAGGAAGTTCTCCTCGACACACTACGATCCTTCTTCGTCTCTCCTGGCAGTCTATGAACTCCGAGATCTACTATCTTGCAGACTACGATTCTGCCTCGATAGCTCTCGAGTTTTCCTTGACTCTTCTGGCAGACTACGATTTCAGGTGCAGTGCTCGACGATCAGACAAGCCTATCTATTATATCATAAGATCAACCTAGCATGCTTTATCTTTCTATGTTTATAGTCCTTGTACATCATTTCTTTTTAAGGACTTTACAAAGCTGTTTTGCTTATGTAGGATCAACCTAACATATTTGATCAATTCATTCTAAGTCCTTTGTACACAAGTTCCTATTATCTATCAAAGGACTTTACAGCTTTTCTTAATGCAAGCATACTTGCATATTTATTCATATATATCATAATCAAATCTTATATAAATAGGAATAACATTAATATGCTTATTCCTGACAATCTCCCCCTATTTGATTATGACAAAAACAATAAGTGCATATGCATGTTATGAATGAATCTTATATACAGTGAGCAGCTGTATTTCTAAAACAGATAATCATGAATGTCATTTATAATGATGTGGAATGTAATACACTGACATTTTATATCCTAGATCCAGAACATACATAACTAGTTAGAGATGTACCTCTTTGGCTCCATGTATGTTTCCAGGATGTCTGTTGATCAACTATTCATCTATTTGACCTTCTTGCTCTTGCTCCCCCTGGGATGATGACCTTCCTGCTTTGCTTTGCTCTCCCTCAGATGTATGTTTCTCTTCTCCCTCTGGCTCCCCCTCAGCTTCGGTATACATAGGTTCATCATTCTTCGGCTCCCCCTCAGAAGATGACTCTGCCTCTTCTTCTGCTATCTTCTTCTTTGACTTCTTCTCTCCTTTCCTTCTGCTCTTCTTCGAATGCCTCTTGCTTTGCCTCTTTCTATGCCTCTTTTTCTCCCCCTTTTTGTCATTAATCATCTGGGAGAGCTGCTCCATGTTGGTCATGAGCTGCTCCATTAGGTAGGAGGAGTTAGTAACTTCAAACTTGAGTTCCTGTTGGCCTAGCTCAAGTTGCACTGAGAAAGATTGCTTCATGTCGCCCCCAAAATAGGTATACATCACCTATTCTTAGTCGTCAAATACATGGTACAGAATACAAATACAACATAATTATACAACTGTCGTGTAAAGTACGACAAAACATAAACTGTGAGTTTTAATACAAATATTGTCGTCTAGACAATATACAAACTCAAATTCAATATTATTACATTTATTTTCCACTATTTCACTGAATAGTGAGGACTACTAATGCTATCATCCGTCCGTCACTCCGTTCCTCGACTAGTCCCCGCGCCACGTCTCATATCCCGAGGAGAACAATAAAAGTAAAAGGGTGAGCTCAACTAGCCCAAAGAGGAAATATTATGACTAAGATAATTCGTAATATATTATCGTTAGCCTTCAATAGTGTTAAACCGATACAATATAACAACCATCAAGTTTAAGCTGCAATGAACAAGCAATCCATTAAAAGAGTCAAGTAGAGAATAAAATCTACTATCTTTTATGATTTAGAAGGTTTTCATCACTTTTATCATTTGGGACTCACTTAATAAATAATCCACATCATCGAATCACCCGCATTACTACGGCCAAGGATATTCTTTAAGATCACCACCACAATTATCCATGCACTACGGGCCAAGAATATTTGTGTATTCATTAATGGTCATGATCATGCCAACAACTGTCCATCAATGCACTACGGGCCAATGAGGACTTTTCCACATCATTTGTAACATTACGGTCATGATTACACCGAATAATTCCTGGTCATAATCATACCAAGTCCATCTATGCACTATAGGCCACATATGACTTTCAACAAAATATAAACATGAGGATGATGACAATGATATACGAATTCAATAAAACAAGTTCAAGAATTAATTTGTCCAAAGACCAATAACGTCCAAATTGTCAACATGATACTGCTTTGTAGAGTAAAATTCAAGAATGCTCAGAAGAATATTTCCATGAAAAGATACTAGATGAAGCGCAAATATCAAGGATATTCCACTAATTTCATGGAGTATAGAAGTCAAAACTTTAACCAACTGAGTATATAATAAGGAATGAAATAACAAAAGAAATCACCAGTATGCGAAAGACCTCGCATGCAGAGTGATATTCCAACAAAATAATAAAGACGGAATCGTGTCTCGGCGTAAAACGATAAACAGGTGATATTCAACGAATAATAATAAAGAGAATAATCAGTCCGACGTAGAACGCATGCATGAGGATATTCCAATGGAATAATAAAGGCGGAATCAGTCCCAGTAAAACGCGCATGCATGTGATATTCCAATGTAATAATAAAGAGGCGAAACTAGGTCCTAGGCGTAGAACGCATGTATATGATGTTCCAAAGAATGATAAAGAATGGAACAATGAAGAATTTCACCAAGTATAGGGTAGCTTGCATTATCTGAGTTATTCCAATGAATAATAAAGAATGGAATAACAGAAGTTCTCTTCATAGATAAGAAAGAAATAATACTCCCTACCTTAGAAAAACTTGATACTGGAATAGTGAGGTAGCAGACTTCTCTTCTTCTTTCTATGATTTCACTCTCTATAATCGCTCTAAAGCTTTTTTGAATTGGTGAGAAATGAAAGAAGAATGAGCTTCTATTTATAGGAAAATATAGTTTCGATAATTGCATGTTTGGGGCTCGAAAATTACAGTACAATACCTCCAACTTTTCTTTCATTTTTAATTTAGTCCTGCAAGTATTATCAAACTTTCACCACCTCCCCTAATAGTAAATAATGTGAATCAATAGTTCAATTGTGTGAATCAATAGTATAATCATATGAAAAATACGAATTACAGTATAGTACCTCCATCTATACCTCCATTTTTAACTTAGTCATGCAAGTATTATCAATTTTGCACCAACTCCCCTAATAGTACAAGAATATGAAACAATAGTATACACATGTGAACAAATAGTTATAATCATGTGAAATAATAGCAATCAATTGCTCATTTATCCCAAGTTAAATAATTCGATTGGTCAAAATAACCTCCAAACATCAATTTTTATCGAAATAAATGTCGATTTTCACTAACACAAATAATTTCAACATAATGAAATTATTTTTATCAAAAATATAAATTTTGAAAGTTTGAAGTTTGACTTTTCCCGAAAAAGTCAACTGTTGACTTTTTTGACCAAATAGTAAAAACCGGCAAATTTTGTGTTTATAGTCTATTTTTACTAATTTCATCGTTCAGGACTCAAATATCACGTCCGCGTCTCCAAATTCAACTCCGAGCACAACTTCAATATTAATAACATTCATCATTAATATTATAACTCACAATATTTATCAACCAGGTCGTTCCCAGGAAAGAGTGGGCTTCCCAATAAGGATTTCTCCCTATTGACGCGCAATTAGGTGACCAAACCTCTCCTTGACAGAACTTCTAGACATTATAAATATTGTAATTTAATAATATGAATAAATTTGTCATCTCAAGTATTGACTTAATAATATAAAATATTATGCAAATGATACTGTGACAATAATTGAATCAATAATAGGAGAGATATGATGCAGCAATTACTGTAGTAATAATTGAGTATAACCGAGTGACTTCTCACGTAAGCATCAATAATCAATACCGTGTGATACTATGCAACCATATATTATTCTTGATCTTTTAACACCGGGTGTTTTAACAGCTAATCTGTAAAACTTCCGCCATTATTTTCATAAAGTTTTTTTTCGTTTTTTCTCAATCAAACAATAATTCGTTAATGTGGGGTCCACCAATGATTGTCTTGGTTATACGAATATTCCCGTTAAAACGAATATTCACTGACCAATCGAATATTATATAACAACTTGCGTACTTTGCAAAATTTGTAAATATTACCCACAACTATAACATTATATCAAAACCACACCATAATATTCAAAAATATATTTCGAGAAAATTATTCTATATTCATAAAAGTTGGGGTCATACAACCTCCCCTTATTATGAAATTTCGTCCTCGAAATTAATTATGCGATACTGGGTATATCGAAGATGTAAGGATATCTTGATTTCATCTCAGATTCTAACTCCCAGGTCATTTCTTCCACATCGTGGTTTCTCCACAAAACTTTGACTTGAGGTATAACCTTGGAGCGTAGAATATGTTCCTTTTTATCCAAGATTTTAACAGGAACCTCTTCATATGTTAAATCTTCCTCTATCTCGTCTGGTTCTAATTCAATAATGTGGTTCGGGTCTTTCACATATTTACGTATCATAGATATGTGAAAAACGTTATGAACACAAGACATACTTGGCGGTAACGCAAGTCTATAGGCCATAGTTCCTACTCGATCGAGGATTAAAAATGGGCCAATGAATCGAGGATTGAGCTTTCCTCTCTTTCCAAATCTTGTAACTCCTTTCCATGGAGCAACACGTAACAACACATGATCTCCAATATCGAAATCTACGTCCTTTCGATGAAGATCAACATAACTCTTTTGTCGATCTTGTGAGGTTTTTATACATTGTCGGATCGTTTGAATCTTTTTCGTAGTCATACGTACCAACTCCGGTCCCAACAACGTTGCTTCACCCACCTCATCCTAGCATACTAGAGAACGACACTTTCTTCCATATAACGCCTCAAATGGAGCCATGCCAATACTTGCTGGCGATAAGCATTGTTGTTGTAGGAAAACTCCACTAAATGGTAAGAACTTGTCCCAAGTTCCTTGAAGTCAAGGACACGAGTCTTAATAGATCTTCAAGAGTTTGAATAGTCCTCTCCATCGCCCGTCTGGTCCCGAGGATGATATCGAAGCTAAATCATAAATCCGTGCCCATAGCTTTTTTGCAAACTAACCCAAAATTTTGAAGTGAATCTTGGGTCTCGATCGTAAACTATGGATCTTGGCATACCATGTAGTCTTACAATCTCGTTTATGTACATACGAGCAAGACTTTCAAGTGTATAAGTTTCTCGTATTGGTAGGAAATGAGCAGACTTGGTCAATCTATCAACAATGACCCAAATTGCATCTATGCCTTGAGAAACCTTGGGAAGACCGATGCTTGAAATCCATGGTAATGTGTTACCACTTCCATTCTAGAATTTCAAGTGGTTGCAATGGACCTTTTGGTACTTGATGCTCTTACTTGACTCGTTGACAAGTTAAACACCTTGAGATAAACTCTGCTATCTCTCTCTTCATATTGCTCCACCAAAATGTATGTCGAAGATCACGATACATTTTGGTACTCCTAAGATGGATTTCAAATGGTGTGTTGTGCGCCTCCATCATGATTTTATATTTTAAATCAGGGTTGTTAGGAACACAAAGTCTGGAGTTAACTCAAGTATTCATTCTTCATCAATTCTTGCTTAAGATAGCACCTTCAGATTTCTTCCTCATACGCATCGGCCCAGTGCGTAGCTGAAAGCGACTTTAACTTTATCGATTAAAGTCGGTTCTACTCGTATATTCGCCATCATCACATGGGTCCCTCGAGTCTTTATCTCTAACTCCATCCTTTGCAAGTCATACAAAATGGGCCTTTGCGTTGACAATATTTCACTCGTAGCCGCATATGATCTTACTACTCGGTCGTCACTACCACGTTAAACTTTTCGAGGATGGTATTGGATGGTATGATCATAATCTTTCAATAGTTCAAGCCAACGTCGTTGTCGCATGTTGAGTTCCTTTTGGGTGAAGAAATATTTGCGGCTTTTATGATCCGTGTAGATCTCCACCTTCTCTCCATATAGGTAATGCCTCCAAATCTTAAGCGCAAAAACGACAGCTGCCAACTCTAGATCATGAGTAGGATAATTCCTCTCATATTCTTTGAGGTTCCGTGAGGCATAGGCTATGACTTTCCCATGTTGCATGAGAACACATCCTAACCCATTGCCCGAAGCATCACTGTAGATGACAAATCCTCCGAGCGGATGGTATTGTCGAGCAGTCTTTGAAATGAGTCTTCTCTTGAGTTCTTGAAAACTCTTCTCACATTCTTGCTCCAATAGAACTTTGTATCTTTCCGAGTCACTAAGTTAATGGAGTAGCGATTCGAGAAAACCCTTCTACTTAATCTCGATAATAACCAAACTAAGTCGAGAAAGCTACGATACTTCGATCACCGATTTAGGTTGCTCCCTAGCTTTGAATAGCTTCAATCTTTCTTGGTCAGCGAGATATTCCATGACTTGATACTACGTGCCCAAGGAATGCTACTTCCTCAAGCCAAAACTCACATCTCTTCAACTTGGCATAAAGCTTGTTTTCACGAAGCTTTTGGAGTATCAACCTCAAGTGTTGCTCATGATCTTCACGGCTTTTGAAATATATGAGGATGTCATCAATAAAGACGACCACAAAATGATCCAAATATTCCTTGAATACTCGGTTCATCATATCCATGAAGGCAGCAGGAGCATTAGTCAATCCAAAAGACATGACTAAGAATTCATAATGCCCGTACCGAGTTCTGAAGGCAATCTTTGGAATATCCTCGATTTTAACCTTCATTGATGATATCCGAGCGAAGATCGATCTTTGAAAAAATTATACTCCTTATAATCGATCAAACAAGTCATCAATACGTGGCAATGGGTACCTATATTTTGATGGTGACATGATTCAACTCCCGATAATCAATACAAAGTCACATACTCCCATCTTTTTCTTCTTCACGAATAGTAAGCAGAGCACCCCAAGGAGACGTCTTAGGACGAATGAAACCAATGTCTAACAAATTCTGCGAATTGGGTTTTAACTCACGAAGTTCAATAGGAGCCATTCGATATGGGGCTTTAGAAATGGGTTTTATACCGGATTCAAGGTCGATACAAAATTCAACTTCATGCTCTAGGGGTAGGCCGGGAAGTTCTTGAGAATACGTCGGAAAATTTATTAACAATAGAAATATCCTTCAAATCGGCGTATTTTTGTTTAAATCAGTGACATGAGCTAAGAAAGCTTGACATCCATTTTTAATAAACGAATAGCTTTATGGCTTGAGATGAGTAGTGATTGATTTTAATGGTTTGGTCACTTGAATTAGATAATAGGTTTATTAGGAATATGAAAGCTAACAACCTTACGAAAATAATTAATTTTAGCATGATGAGTAGTTAACCAATCAATCCCTAGAATCACGTCAAATGCAAGTATTTTTAAGGAGATAAGATCGACGGGTAATGTGCTGATTACCGATTTGAATCAAACAAGACTTATAAGCGATTGGATGTAATGAAGGTTTCTCCTAATGGAGTTTCAACAGATAAGTCAAAGTCTAATTTCTCTCGAGTCAAATTTAAGCGTTGAGCGCAAGTAGGAGAAATAAAAGAATGGGTAGAACAGGTATCAAATAAGGTATAGACTTCACTAGAGTTTATGATAAGCTTTTCCGTGATAACCTCGTTCGGGTTCCTTGCTTTACGGGAGGTCACAACAAACGCCTCCCTTACACTACCGGCTTTGACTTTTCTGGGACAGCCTTTGGTGCCTCCATCCTAGCTGAACTTGTCTTCGGTGAACGATAAAATCGAGCTAAGTGACCTTCCCTTCCATAATTATAACATGCTTTGGATGGCATCGCGTAGTTTGGACTGATGTGTCCCTCCCCTCCGCATTTGAAGTATATGATAGGTGGTCGTTCTCCTTCCTTAACAACGGTTGCTGGTGCTGACGTCTTTCTATCATTGTTGAATCTCCTTTTCTTGAAATGTCCATTTTTATTGTCTTGGCTATGATTACCACCAAAGTGGTTACCATTTATGGCATGCTGATTCCCTCCACGCTTGTTGTCACCGTTTTGATGACTGTTACCACTTGTATTTTCATTCTGCTGGCTGCTTTCTCTTGGTTGCATTGACTCGTTATCGCGCTCCAATAACTGAGCCCTATTTACAACATCTGAATACAAACACAGTTTATGAGAAATAAGATATTGACGTATCTCCGGTTTCAAACCTCTTAAAAACATTCGCGTCATTCGTTCCTCATTATCGACCAAATGGGATGCAAACCGGGATAACTCCGCAAATTTAGCCTCGTATGGCGACACGGTCATATTGTTTTGCTCCAACTTGATAAACTCCACCTCTTTCATGTGACGAATACTTTCGGGAAAGTACTTGTCATTGAATAGCTCTTGGAACTTCTCCCAAAGACATCTTGAGTCGGCCAGTTGGTATGTTTTCTGATTCCCACCAATGTCGCCTCTTTACTTAACATGAAGGTGGCGAAGGGAACCTTTGCTCCTCGGAGCATCCCAAGACATCAAATATCTTGGTGATTTACTTTATCCATGCTTGACCTCTTAAGTGGTTTTGGCTCTCTAATAAACTCCGGTGGTCGGCTCCTTGAACTGTTTAGCGATAACCGTCCGAGAGTTTCCAGTGTTTCCACCTACATTTTGGACAGGAGCCGCTCTCGCCTGATGTTGCATGAATTACATAAAGCCTCTGAACATTCCATCGTTCATCATTTGGTCAGTGTTGTTGTTTGCATGAGGATTGTCGCCTTCCTGATGCACATTATTCTGATTGTTGATCTGTGGAGACTCAACGGTCTCTTGTGCTCCATTGCTATTCTCAATATTCTCGGATGCCATTTTCAAATACTGCCACAAAACAAGGGTTAATTGACATGCAACATATTATCCATATACTCTGACCAACCAATTAAATACCAAATAAACTTAGGTAGGTAATACTAGCGAAGGAATTCCCCGTCTCTCCCCTCCTAGTTCTAGTCTCACTTCTTAGCTAGGGATCATATCCCTAAGCTTTGATACCAACTGTGACGCCCCCAAAATAGGTATACATCACCTATTACGAAGTCGTCAAATACATGGTCTGTAATACAAATACAACTTAATTATACAATTGTCAGTGTAAAGTACGACAAAACATAAACCGTGAGTTTTAATACAAATATTGTCGTCTACAGACAATATACAAACTCAAATTCAATATTATTACATTTATTTTCCACTATTTCCTTCGAATAGTGAGGACTACTAATGCTATCATCTGGTCCGTCACTCCATTCCCCGACTAGTCCCTGCTACGTTCTCATTTCCTGAAGAGAACAATAAAAGTAAAAGGGTTAGCTCAACTAGCCCAGTAGGAAATATTATGACTAAGATAATGCAGAATATATTATCGTTAGCCTTCAACTGTGTTAAACTGATACAATATAGCAACCATCAAGTTTAACTGCAGCGGAACAAACAATCCATTAAAAGAGTCAAGTAAAGAATAAAATCTACTATCTTCTATGATTTAAAAGGTTTTTCATTACTTTTATCGCTGAGATTCAGCTTAATAAATAATCCACATCATTAAATCATCCCTGCACTATAGGCCAAGGATATTCTTTAGTGTCACGACCATGAATTATCCATGCACTACGGACCATAGATAATTGTGTTTTCATCAACGGTCCTGATCATGCCATAAAACAATTTAGCTTTGCACCTTGGCTGAAGAGAATCCATAGCCATAATCATACCAAAAACTGTCCATCAATGCACTACAGGCCAATGAGGACTTTTTCCATATCATTTGTATCATTACGGTCATGATTATACCATCAGTAATAGAGTGACCAAACTCTACGATCATCTCCTTGGTCATGATCCTTCTTCCTTGAGAGTCCACTCTACGATCGTAGGGGATATAGTAATTGTCGGTATGTCTGTAGACTTTGTAGTGAGGCTGGTTTGTGATCATCATTGTAGCAAAACTCTTCACTCTTGGGAAGTTTTGTGCCACCAGTTCCATGCTTGGAAAATGAGAGTAGCACCAGCTGAAATAACTTGCATCCTTTTTAGTGTGTGCTTTTAGCCACGACATCCATTGGAAGAACCATCTCATTAGCAGGTCATCAGGATTGTAGAGAATGGTCGTGCAGTCTAGTTCCATGTTGTTCCAATTTTTAAACACCTCAAACGTAGTCATCCTCACTACCTTGAGCTGTTCATTTCCATAATTTACTCATCTTTCGGGAGGTGCCTCTGGTAGTTCATTTGAGACTTCCACCACTATTCTTCTGTTAAATCTTGCGGGAGAGAGAACTGGATAGTCTTCTTGTTCTTCTGATTCCTGAGGTGCAGGGTTGGAATCATTCTCCATTTCTTCGCTTTCGGAGCCTGAATCATTTTGATCATTTCCAACAATGAGTCCTTTTTGCTCCATTTCATTAGAGAACCTTCTTCAGCAGGATCTTCTTCTGATTCATCTTTTTCATCACTAGATCCTTCTTCAGCACTTACTTCCTGTGATACAGACTTATCATCACTTAAGTCAATGACAGCATTGGAGTGATCCCTTCTCTTTGTAGAGGCAAATTTTGCTTGTAATCTGTAGCTCTTCCTTCTTGTTGGAAGTTCAGCTATAGGAATTTCAGACTCTTCTTCCTCTTCAGACTCTGAAGCCTTTAGTTCATTAGACGAACTTCCTTGAGCTTCAGTACTGATAGGGGCAGTCACTTCTTCATTTAAAACATCATCATTTGACCCATCATCTGGGTTTGTTAGGGCATGTGCATTTGGGGATGGAGTTGGGTCATCTTTAATCTTTTCTTCATCATCAGAGTGAATGATCTGAGGGTTAGCCATTAGGCTTGTGCATTCTTCTTCATCAGCATATGCTGCATTTTCTTCCATTAATCCAGCTTCACCTTCATTGCTGGATTTTGTCTGTGGGGACTCAGCCTTGAGACTGTCAGTTGTCTTCTCTTCTTCTGACTCTACATCCTTTCTTTCGTCAGATGTACTTTCTTGGTGAGTTGGAGCTGGCCTGTTTTCCATCTTAGCTTTCTTTCTTAATGGCTCTTGAAGCAACCTGTTGCTTCTTCGTTTTGTGGTTTCAGCAGTCAGGACTTTTTCTTCTTTATCCTTGTCTTTGGAGGAGAGACTTCTTGATGGGGCTTTGGTTTTCTTCACTGCTTCGGATTTCTTTTTTTGGTGGTGTGGTTCTTCTTTGCTGAGTCATCGACTTCAGAGCTTTCTCGCCTCTTCTTTGCAGAGAAGCCCCTCACGCTCCCAGGTTGTCAAACTTCGGTTCTCCTTGGGATTTTTTTTCCAATTCACAAATAGCTGTGGAGACATCACTTTGTGAACGTTCAGAGGCTCTCCTTCATCACCCTTGATCTTGCCTCCTAGCTTCTTCTTCATTACAATGCTCAGCAGTCTTCCATGAAACACCTTTGTCAGAGGTTTTTCTGTAGACTTCTTTAGCTCAACCTTTTCTACCCACTTGGAGATTTGATCAAACAGGATAACTCCAAAGTTAATTTGTTTCTTCAGAACTATTGCTGACATTATCTTCAACTACTGATCAAACATAGTATCATGTGCAATATCCTTGCATAAAATACATTTGCCCATTATCTCTGCAAGGAACTCAAACTCCTCTGGAAACTCTTTCTTCTTCATGTCCTTCAGACTAGGGTTTCTTTGGTACCTCATGATCTCCTTTGCTTGTTCCGTATCGACATCATCAAGGCTCTTCAGTCCTTGGTTAGAAAAACCTAGGCATTGATTGAGGTCAGAAGATTTCAGCTTTAGAGATTGACCTTTGACCTTGGTAGAAAGGGTTCCAGAGTTTATGGAAGCATTTGAGTAGAACTCTTTAACCAGGTTAACATATACTCGAGTGCTTGGCTCAAGACATTCTGAGAATCCAGCTTTCTGTACAAGTTCGAGAATGTCTTTGAACTTCTTTTTGGATTTCTCAAATGACTTGGTTCCGAGCTGAATGCCAGTGATAACTCGCCAATCTTCTATTTGAATAGTTCGAGGAATATGGGTATATGATTTAGAGGAGTCTATGAGAGATGGCTGATTGTGATTTGGGCAAGGCTTTGGAGGGTTAACTGATTTTGGCTTTTTGAGAGGATTGTAGGGTTTGAAAATGGGAGGGAGAAAGGTTCGATGGTTTCTGATAACTGTTTGCAGATTTTGAATTTGTCTTAATGGCAGTTCCTTCTAACTCTGCATAATCAGTGATGTGTCAACCAACCATTGGTTGCACGTTGTCCAGTAATGAGCTGTAACTCCCTAAACCTTTTCAGTTAGATATTTCTTTTAGAATAGTAGACGTTTGATTGATGTGGATTGACCGTTGACCTCTTTGGTTTGTAGAGTAACATGATAAGGCAGCTATGGACTCTACGTTTTCCTTTGTTGACTCAACGATCAACTTTTGAGAGATGCTGTAGTGGATGACTTTGACATTCATCCTCATTCTAAAACTGCATAGCTTGACCACTGATATATTCGAACTTATCTCCTCATAATCTGAATGGTTGAGCAATTGTCCCATTTCTCAAGCTCCTTGTGAACTGGAGTATACTCTGGTAGGACTGAGATCGTCGAGTCTGCTTCTACGATCTCTGTGGTTATACTACGATCGTGGAGTTTTCTTCAACTTCGACTCTACGATCGTTGACTGACTTGGTCCTTTAGATGAGCTTTACTTAGCATTCCTTCTGGGTCAAGGTAGCTCAGGAAGGGCCAACCTCTTAGAGTGAGCTAAGGGTCAGGTTTGTCCTTGAGGCACTTTCCAGATGAAATACTTTAGAACTGATTTGCAATGATATCTCATTTGACCTTTTCTGGTGGGAAGGCCCTCTACCAACTTTGGACAATTGCATTTGTTGTAATCATGGTGTCTTCCTGCTCTTACACTACGATTGGATGTTTAATCGTGAGCACTCCACGATTTTGAGTTGGGTGGCTGATAGGTTATCAGTAGTATGTTTTGAGACGTTCCTACTGACTATGGATCTTCATTTGGTTCATCACTCACAAAGTTTTGGGACTTTGTAGCTGGTACATTACTTCATAGTATCTCTCAGTGTTGTTGTTCCTTAACAGATCACTACTCCCAATGGTTGATGCTGTCATCTCAGATAGATGTGATTCCCTTTTCTACATGTGTATTAGAAGGAAGTCTCACATATCTCCTTCTGACTGTAATCACCATTATCACTTAAATCTTCGTGTATCGTAGGCATGGATATTTTCAGGACCAATCACTCTACGATCATTTGACAACACTACGAATGTAGTCTTCTTTGACAGTCTTGTGCGTGTGAAGTTCTGCTCCCATGATGAGTTCCTCTAGACTGATGCTCGATGATCCTCTGTTGTGAGCTTCCTTGAGGATTCTTCTCATATAGCATTCTTTGCTTGCTTTTGAGCACATAAGACCCTTTTCATCTTTGGTTGACTGGCCTACTTCCATATACAGATTAGCAGCCATGTGAGCTTCATTCTGGTTAGCTCAGCGGGTCTTCAAGGACAAGCTTGGACATATAGGAATTTTATCAAAATCTCTTCTGAACAGTCCTTAGCCTTCTGCTGGTTGAGTCTTCTTGACTGAAGTCTTCTACTTCAGCATTCCTTAGTGTGGTCAGACAGACCAGGTACCTGCAGGTTAGACATATTTCTATTTTTGGTACCCACAATTAAGTGGGTCCTGCTAGGTTAGTTTTCTAAACCCCTGTTCCTTTTATATTTGGATAATCATCACATTTATCACCAACAGTCATATTCATGCATAAAACTAGTTTTAGATAATACATTTTGATATGCATGAAGGTGAGTGTGTGTAAGATTTGACATTTAATAACACACTCTTTATCTTTGATGGTTTCATCATTTGCAGGGTTATGTTTACAAGGTTTAAGTGTTCACAGAATGAGAATCAACTCTATGATTTAAGAGTATCTGGTTGATTCATGGAGGTGATCAGTTTCTACACATCATCAAGATACTCTTTTAGAACTGATCATACTATGTGTGTTGTCAAACACTTAGAATATAGGTTTGTACATACATACTAACCCACCAGCAAAGATTACTTCACATAGAATTAATTTGGCCTGTGATGCTCTTATGACCCATTTCAGATTTCCTTCAAGATGTCATCTTCAACCTAAAACTTGGATGGAGAGAAAGTTTATAGACATTTGAGTTTCCATCCTCGTGGTTTTTCTCTCTTCACCTTTTTAGGTAGATTATAACTTCTTGATGAGAATAATGTTATGGTTCATAAGAAGGTGCATTATGATGTACACATGTATAATAGTGAGGAAGTACCATCTTTTTATTGTCGCTTTTAATATGGTCATTTATCTTTAATATATTGAGTTTAGGCATTGATGTGCATAGTTTCACATTTGCTCCTGACAGCTTATTGCTCTTGTTGGCCTTTAATTAATCAGTCGTAGTCTTGAAGATACATCCTGAGAATCTCAGCATCTTTAGTTCTTTGACATCCTTCAGTTCATAAAGTTTGCACCATGCTGCTGGTTGGCTAGACACATGTTTGAGAAGAGCTTCTTTCTTCTCTGGATAAGCATTTCTTAGTATGTATGGCCTTTTCATCTTTCAGGCTGGTGGATGTTTGACTCTGTGTTGTTGATGTCTCTTGGGCTATCTCGTCTAGTCTTCAGACTACAAGATTGACTGCAGGCAATGATTGGTCTTGTTGATGTAATACTCGAGAATACGGACCAATCTGAGCAGCTTCAGGTGTATATACACATTTACCTATACACAATATTTCCAACGTGTGAGCTCATCTGCATATAACAAGTGACTTACTACTAAACTAAGTTTAGAACAATGTTTGTGCCTGGGATCAAACTCAAAGCGATTAGCTTTTGAATATAGCATGAGAACCTGCTCTGATACCAATTGTTAGTTCCCAGTAAGCACAATAGATCTAGAAGGGGGGGTTGAATAAATCCTTTTTACTTGTAAATACTTTTCTCTTTTAATTTGTATTGCTATTAAATTGGCATATGACAAACATAAGAATCTTTTCAAGCACAGCGGAATAAGTAAAAGATCCCCTTCATTGATATATTCATAATCATACATACATTTTTCATAGAGTTAGTCCAGTTGTAAGCAGTTAAAACATACATAGAAGTTATAGCAGTTAATAGACATAATGTAAATGACATAAGGTAAAAGACACAAGGGGTTTTAAGTGGTTCAGAGACTCAAGCTCCTAATCCACTCTTCTGCTTTTAACTAAGGTGATTTCCACCAAGGAAGCGGCACCACAATCACTAAGATTCCTTCAAGGCCGCTGACCTTGGGACTTTGATTCACTAAGAACTCTTCAAGGCCAGCATCCTTGGAACTTATCTAGTTCCCTAGGAACTCTTCAAGCCCAACATGTTTGGAACTTCATTTAGTCCCTTCGGACAAGGACCCCTCTGGCCCTGGCTTCTTGTTGAGTTGTTTGTTTGTTTGTTGGAGTTGGTGCTGAGCTGCTAAGATGTCTTTATGCTTTGAACATCTTCTGTACTTAGCAGCTTAGCGTGATCATCCTTGAAGTGCAGTTGAGTGTTGCATGATGGTCAGCTTCTTCAGTTACTCAACCTCCTCTAATGAACTCTTGATGAACTTCCTTGAAGATCATTCCTCTTGATACATGATGGCTGCACATGATGGGTTTCTAAGATGACTGTAAGCTCTTCTACTGGGTACTTAGAAACTTTCTCATGCTTTGATGGCGTTTATGATCTCGCTTCTTGATACTTGATGCCTTCTCATGATGGACTTGCTAAGATGACTGTAAGCTCTTCTCTATGGTACTTAGAGTCTTCCCATGATGGACATCAAGATGACATGACGCTCTACTTTCTCTCCGCAGTTCAAAACACTCTTCATGTAGTAGAACTCTCACTTCTACATTATAGAACTCTCATTTCTACTTCATTCTTTGTCTGACTCTAAGTGCTCTTGGTGGATCGTAGAGTGAGCCTTCGAACTCACTATCTCACATGGTTTAGAACAGTCCACCTTTCTCCAAACTCTGCAACTCCAGCTAACTTCGATCTTTGAAGCTCTTGCTAATTTATGCTCCTTCCCAATCCTTCCGTTGAAAAGTAGCTGTTGAAAGCTATTCAAATATCTACACAGATCTCGAGTTGATTGAGGTAGATTGTAGATGTGACATGTCATACTTTTTCTGACACTGCAGTCTACTGTTTCACCTACCCCATCAGAGATGTCACTTTAATGTCTTAGGCAGGTCGAAGACTTTATTTCTTCCTTCTGATTTCTCGATCAGAGGTTGTCCTTTTGCATCGATGCTCTTAATAAGCTCTTGTCCGAATATTACCCTTCAGATTGAACCGTTGCCAATGCTTCAGTCTTCAGCTATTCGAACTATACGATTCAGATGCATGTCTTCATAGGACCTGATCGTAGTGTCATTTTGACTGGTAGAGACAACACTACGATCTTGAAGAGTGTTGATTGGATCTTCAATGTAGAACACCTCTTCTTTCTTTTGTGCAGTGCTTCAACACTTCTGTTTGCCTCAACAGATCTCAGATACTGATGACTTGACTTCTTTGTTCTGGCCCCTTCTGAATAGCAAGACACTTCAGATTTGTGGCGTGTCCAGCTCGCTTTCTCCTTGTGATCTCCCGTTCACCTATCATCAATGGATTGACCCAATGCTTAATTACTTTAGCCTTGATTTTCAGAAGTTGTCCAATGTCTCTATATGCACTTCATCAGTTCTTTCTTTGTTTGGCAAACACTACGATCCTGGTTGCTTCCAAGATCGTCGTCTTCTGTCTATTTGACGACTCATCTTGACTTGGTCGACTTTCCTTGATCGATTCATGAAGTCTTCTTCTGATTTCTTTGTGGAAGACTTCATCCTGAATGGCTTCACAGCTCAATCTGGATGTTGATTGGGTTGGTGCTTAGATCTTCTGTTAGCTTGCATGTCATTCGTTGAGTGCTCTCTGGTTTCCTTTATGATGGGAGGTATCTTTGTAGTGCCAACAAGAGGCTTCATTCCTTTGGATATTCTGGGAGTGCTCATTTGTTGAGAATCATATTTGCTCTACGATTCTGCCTTGGCATTGTGAGCACATCTGTTGAGGTCGTAGTTCGCACTCTACGATTACGCTTTGGTGTCGTGCGTACACTCACGACTCCGAGATCAGATCTTGACACTCTACGATTTTGGCCTTGTGCTTGTTATCTTCATCTGATCTTGCTCGACTACGATCTCTGCATGTAATCAATAGACTCTACGACTCAGAGTGTGGTCTACGATCCTTGACTTGGCTTCGGCATCAGTAGACTTTACGACTCCGAGTGTAGTCTACTTTTCTAGCTTGGCTTCGGCAGATACTCGGTCGACTTCAGATGCAGTCGTTGTCTCATGATTACGAACATAACTTCCTCGTGATTCATCGCCTCGAGGAAGTTCTCCCTCACACACTACGATCCTTCCTCGTCTCTCTCCGGCGATCTCACGAACTCCGAGATCTGCTATCTTGCAGACTACGATTCAATTATTGTCAAAGTATCATCTGCATAATATTTTATATTATTAAATCAATAATTGAAACGATAAAGTTATTCATATTATTATTTGCAATATTAACAATGTCTAAAAGTTCTGTAAAGGATAGGTTTGGTCACCTAATTGCGCGCCAATAAGGAGAAATCCTTATCGGAAAGCCCCCTCTTTCTTGGGAACGATCTGGTTGTTAAATATTGTGAGTTATAATATTAATAATGAATAAGTTCGTGTTGATTAAAGATGAAATTCATAGCTCCATTGTGTTGAAATTATTAGTGTTAGTAGAAATCGACATCTATTTCGATAATAATGGATGTCTGGAGGTTATATTGACCAATCGGGTAATTAATCGGATAAATGAGCAAGTAATTGCTATTAATTCACATGTTTATAATTATTTGTTCACATGTGTGTACTATTGATTCACAAGATGTACTATTAGGGGAGATGGTGCAAGATTGATAATACTTGCATGACTAAATTAAAAATGGAGGTATAGATGAAGGTACTATACTATAATTATTTTTTTCACATGATTGTACTATTGATTCACATGATTGTACTATTGATTCACAAGATGTACTATTAGGGGAGGTGGTGCAAGTTTGATAATACTTGCAGGACTAAATTAAAAATGAAGAAAAAGATGAAGGTATTATACTGTAATATTTCGAGCCCCAAAACGTGCAATTATTGAAACTATATTTTCCTATAAATTGAAGCTCATTCTTCTTTCATTCTCACCAATTCACTAAGACTTACAAGAGCATTTATAGAGAGAGAAGCTTTAGAGAGAAAGTAGAAGAGAAGTCTGCTACCTCGCTATTCCAGTATCGAGTATTCTTCTAAGGTAAGGGATATTATTTTGTTCAGTATTCATAGGAATAATATTTTTTTTCCATACTCTGTAGTATGTGAGTAATATTATTTCGTCTCGTATTCTCGATTATACCATCATTCGGTTAAAGTATTGCTTCTATATTCCGTAAAATTAGTAGAATATCCTTGAAATTTGTGCTTTATCTAGTATCGCTTCACAAGGATATTATGTGCACATTCTTGTTAAATTTTAAGTTTTTCATGCCGGAGTACTGTCCATGAGTACTATTCATTTATACGGTACTATTCACGGGTACTATTCGCAACGTATTATTCACAAAGTACTATTCACGAGTACTATTCACAAAGTACTATTCATGGAGTACTATTCCCGAAGTACTATTCACGAGGTACTATTCACCCAGAGTACTATTCATAACAAAAATTGATTTCTTTTCGGTCCAAATCATTTTTAATACATTATAATTCTTGAATTTTACTCCACAAAGTAGTATCATGTTGACAATTTGGACAATATTGAATTCTGGATAAATTAAATTATAAATATTTAAAAATTTATCCTTAAACTTGTTTTATTGAATTCTTATATCATTGTCATCATCCTCATGTTTATATTATGTTGAAAGTCATCCGTGGCCTGTAGTCCATAGATGGACTTTGTATGATTATGACCAGGGATTATTTGGTATAATCATGACCGTAATGTTACAAATGATGTAGTAAAAGTCCTCATTTGCCCGTAGTGCATTGATGGACAGTTGTTGGAATGATCATGACCATTGATGAATACACGAATATCCTTGGCCCGTAGTGCATGGATAATTTGTGGTTGTGATACTAAAGAATATCCTTGGTAGTAGTAGTGCGGGGTGATTCGATGATTTGAATTATTTATTTGTTGAGTCTCAAATGATTAAAGTGATGAAAAACCTTTTAAATCATAGAAGATAGTAGATTTTATGCTCTACTTGACTCTTTTAATGGATTGCTTGTTCCGCTGCAGTTAAATTTGATGTTTGTTATATTTTATCAGTATAACACTGTTGAAGGCTAACGATAAATTATTCTGCATTATCTTAGTCATAATATTTCTTACTGGGCTAGTTGAGCTCACCCTTTTGCTTTTATTGTTCTCTTCAGGAAATGAGAACGTAGCCGGGACTAGTCGGGGAACGGAGTGACGGTCCAGATGATTACATTAGTAGTCCTCACTATTCTATGAAATAGTGTGATAATAAATGTATTGAGGACTCCATTTGAGTTGAATACTATCTAAAAGACAATATTCGTATTAAAACTCTCAGTTTATGTTTTATCGTATTTTACACGACAGTTGTATTATTAAGTTGTATTTGAATTTTGTATCATGTATTTGGCAACTCAAGATGGGTGATGTATACCTATTTTGGGGACGTCACAGGTTATATAATATTCGATTGGTCGGGGAATATTCGTTTTAACAGGGAATATTCGTACGACGGCATAATCATTGGTAGACCCCACAACGAAAGTATTGTCATAGTTAGAAAACGACAGAATTATCTTTTTATTAAAATAACGGCGAAAGTTTTACCGTTAAACTGTTGAACTACCCGCTGGTAAAAGAACAGGAATACGCGTGGTTGCATAGTAGCACACGGTATTAATTATTGATGTTTAGTGAGAAGTCACTCAGTTATACTCAATTATTGCTACAGTAATTGATGCATAATATCTCTCATATTATTGATTCAATTATTGTCACAGTATCATCTGCATAATATTTTATATTATTAAATTAATAATTGAGACGACAAAGTTATTCATATTATTATTTGCAATATTGACAATGTGACGCCCCCAAAATAGGTATACATCACCTATTCTGAGTCGCCAAATACATGGTACAGAAACAAATATAACTTCAGTAATATAATTGTCGCATACAAAATACGTAATAACACATATCTTGTGAGTTTGAATACAAATATTGTCTAATAGGCGATGATACAAACTCAAAAGGAGTCCTTATTACAATTATTGATACACTATTTTACAAAATAGTGAGGACTATTAAGACAACTATCCTGAACCATCACTCCAAACCCTGGCTAGTTCCTGCTATGTTCTCACCTCCTGAGAAGAAAAATGGAACAAAAAGGAAAAGGGTGAGCTCAACTAGCCCAGTAAAAAATATTATGACTAAGATAATATACAATAATTTATCATTAGTCTTCAACAAGGAAAAATCTGATAAAATATAATAGACAACAAGTTTTAGATCAACAATCTGCAATGAAACAACAATCCATTAGAAGAGTCAAGAGAAAGAATTCTACTATCTTCTAAGATTTAAAAGTCCATCATCAATATTTTATCCTGTAACATCAATCAATATACATCTTGAATCAAATATTCATCTTTGCACTACTGAGCCAAAGATATTCATTTGTATCACCCGGTTGGTCATGTTCATCTCAACACTGTTCATCTTTGCACTACGCCAAAGATATTCATAAGGTAATCATTCATCTTTGCACTACTGTGCCAAAGATATTCAGTAATATCATCATTTAGGACTGAAGATGATAAAAAATATCTTAAAGAAAACGAATCCAAATGAGATAAAAGATCAAAGATTAGGGATTCGTATTTTTAGTTTATCAAGTTCAAAAATACCTTATAATAATCAATTGTGGAGCAAAATTCAAGAATAAAGATCAAAACATGGATACAATCAAAGATAGTAACCATAATAGACAACTTGGACAAAGAAAATAAAATTTCATTTTTTCTGTGAATAGTGTCGTATACATGAATAGTGTCGTATACGTGAATAGTAACCCCGACACAAAAAGGTAAAAATTCCACAATAAAATCCATACCAATATTTCGGTATAATGATATTGAAAGAATAACATCATTATGAAGAAAATAACATCCCTTACCTCAAAATAACAGTGCTTCTGATCAGAATATCGGATGTAAAGCCGAAGGAAACTTGCACTGAATAGCAACTCTCAAAGTATCTAAATACTCACAAAAATACGCTCGATAATATAGAAAGAAAGAAAACTTGTTTCTGGTGTAATTTTCAATTTTAACCTAAGCACCTATTTATAGAAAAATGCTAGAACGTCATAGGAGACTAAATAATAAAATAATATTATTATAATTTTTTTCTTTCTTCCTACGCTTCCTCCTTTTCAAGCCAGCCATCTTGGAATAAAAATAGCAGCCCACATGTTTTAAAAACAAAAGTGGGTCCCACCCAATTTTAATTAAAAAAACATTTAATTTTCGATACTTCAATAATTCATAATAAATAGCCCTTTTATCATAAAAATACGAATTTTATGTCCATTCCATACGAAATTGAATTCTCTACACCTTTGTAACTTTAAGTTTTTCCAAATTCCAAAAAACAGAAAATATTCGAAATCTACAAACGGACAATTTTCAATACCTCATAAAAATCATAACAAATCATACGTTAATTTTTAATGGTTCAAAATTTGTGGACATATACTCAACTTATATATGTATAACATATCCAAAAATCACAACGATCCAACGGTCAGATTAAAATTATAACTCACGCAATAGAGCTTTAAGAATACTGATTTGATTTTTAATACCTCCATTCCGATAAAAATACTGATAAAATACCTCAACATTAATTCTTTCAATTATAACCACATAAAATAAATAAATCCATCATTTTTGTAAGACCCCAACTTTTATGAATAAAGATTAATTTTTCTTAAAATATATTTTTGAATATTATGGTGTGAATTTGATATAATGTTATAGTTATGGGTATTATTTACAAATTTTAGAAGTAGTAAGCAAGTGGTTATATAATATTCGATTGGTCGGGGAATATTCATTTTAACAGGGAATATTAGTACGACAGCACAATCATTGGTGGACCCCACAACAAAAGTATTGTCGTAGTTAGAAAACGACAAAATTATCTTTTTATAAAAATAACGGTGAAAGTTTTACCGTTAAACCATTGAACTACCCGGTGGTAAAGTACGAAGAATCTGGCGTGGTTGCATAGTAGCACACGGTATTGATTATTGATGCTTATGTGAGAAGTCACTCGGTTATACTCAATTATTGCTATGATAATTCACGCATAATATCTTTCATATTATTGATTCAATTATTGTCACAAGATTATCATCTGCATAATATTTTATATTATTAAATCAATAATTGAGACGACAAAGTTATTCATATTATTATTTGCAATATTGACAATGTCTAGAAGTTCTGTCAAGTAGAGGTTTGGTCACTTAATTGCGCGCAAATAATGAGAAATCCTTATCGAAAAGCCCCCTTTCCTGGGAACGACCTGGTTGTTAAATATTGTGAGTTATAATATTAATAATGAATAAGTTCGTGTTGATTAAAGATGAAATTGATAGCTCCATTTTGTTGGGATTATTAGTGTTAGTAGAAATCGACATCTATTTCGATAATAATGGATGTCTAGAGGTTATATTGACCAATCAGGTAATTAATTGGATAAATGAATAATTAATTGCTATTAATTCACATGCTTATAACTATTGATTCACATGCATGTACTATTAGGGGAGAATGTGCAAGATTGATAATACTTGCATGACTAAATTAAAAATGGAGGTATAGATGTGACGCCCCCAAAATAGGTATACATCACCCATCTTGAGTCGCCAGATACATGGTACAAAATTCAAATACAACTTAATATTATAACTGTCGTGTACAATACGACAAAGCATAAGCTGTGAGTTTGAATACAAATATTGTCTACTAGAGATTATACAAAATCAAAAGGAGTCCTCATTACAATTATTATCACACTATTCACAGAATAATGAGGACTACTAATGCTATCATCTGGCCCGTCACTCCGTTCCCCGACTAGTCCCTGCTACGTTCTTATTTCCTGAAGAGAACAATGAAAGTAAAAGGGTGAGCTCAACTAGCCCAATAGGAAATATTATGACTAAGATAATGCAGAATATATTATCGTTAGCCTTCAACAAGCGTTGTTAAAGCGATACAATATAACAACCATCAAGTTTAAGCTGCTGAATGGAACAAGCAATCCATTAAAAGAGTCAAGTAGAGAATAAAATCTACTATCTTTTATGATTTAGAAGGTTTTTCATCACTTTTATCATTTGGGACTCAAATTTTTAATAAATAATCCACATCATCGAATCACCCCTGCACTACAGCCAAGGATATTTTTTAGTATCACGACCACAATTATCCATGCACTATGGGCCAAGAATATTTGTGTATTCAATAATGGTCATGATCATGCCAACAACTGTCCATCAATGCTCTACGGGCCAATGAGGACTTTTTCCACATCATTTGTAACATTACGGTCATGATTACACCGAATAATCCGTGGTCATAATCATACCAAGTCCATCTATGCACTATAGGCCACAGATGACTTTCAACAAAATATAAACATGAGGATGATGACAATGATATAAGAATTCAATAAAACAAGTTCAAGAATTAATTTATCCAGGAACTAATAACGTCCAAATTGTCAACATGATACTGCTTTATAGAGTAAAATTCAAGAATGCTCAGAAAATTATTTCCATGAAAAGATATTGGATGAAGCGCAAATATCAAGGATATTCCACTAATTTCATGTAGTATAGAAGTTAAAACTTTAACCAACTGAGTATAATAAGGAATGGAATAACAAAAGAAATCACCAGGCATGCGATAGACCACACAGGCAGGTTATTCCAACAAAATAATAAATAACAGATCAGTCGGCGTAAAAAACGCATGATGGGATATTCAATGAGAATAATAAAGGCGGAATCAGTCCCACAGTAAAACGCATATGACGAGGATATTCCAAGCGAGTAATAATAAAAGGCGGAACCGTGTCCGTTATAAAACGCCATGCAGACGAGGATATTCCAACAGAATAATAATGGCGGAACCAGTCCCAACAGAGAACGCATAAAGCAGGATGTTCCAATGAATGATAAAGAATGGAACAATGGAAGAATTTCACCAAGTATAGGGTAGCTCACAGCGTATCTGAGTTATTCCAATGAATAATAAAGAATGGAATAATGAAGTTCTCTTCATGGATAAGAAAGAAATAATACTCCCTACCTTTAGAAAAAGCGGATTTGGAATAGTGAGGTAGCAGACTTCTCTTCTTCTTTCTATAATTTCTCTTTATAATAATCGCTTCTAAATTTTTGTGAATTGGTGAGAAATGAAGGAAGAATGAGCTTCTATTTATTGAAAAATATAGTTTCGATAATTGCACGTTTTGGGGCTCGAAAAATTTTAGTACAATACCTCCAACTTTTCCTTTATTTTCAATTTAGTCATGGAAGTATTATCAAACTTGCACCACATCCCCTAATAGTAAATAATTTGATTCAATAGTAAATTATGTGAATCAATAGTTCTAGACATGTGAAAATATGAATTACAGTATAATACCTCCATCTATACCTCAATTTTTAACTTAGTCATGCAAGTATTATCAATCTTGCACCAACTCCCCTAATAGTAACAAGAATGTGAAACAATAGTATACACATGTGAACAAATAGTTATAATCATGTGAAATAATAGCAATCAATTGCTCATTTATCCGGTTAAATACCCGATTGGTCAATATAACCTCAAGACATTAATTATTATCAAAATAATTGTCGATTTTCACTAACACAAATAATTCCAACACAATGAAACCATTTTTATCAAAAATATAAATTTTGAAATTTCGAAGTTTGACTTTTCCCGAAAAAGTCAATTGTTGACTTTTTGACCAAATAGTGAATTCCGAAAATTTTGTGTTTATAGACTATTTTTACTAATTTCATCGTTCCGGACTCAAATATCACGTCCGCGTCTCCAAATTCAACTCCGAACACAACTTCAATTTTAATAACATTCATCATTAATATTATAACTCACAATATTTATCAACGTGTCGTTCCCGAGAAGAGGGGCTTTCAATAAGGATTTCTCCCTATCAGCGCCGCAATTAGGTGACCAAACCTCTCCTCGATGTAATTTCTAGACATTATAAATATTGCAATTTAATAATATGAATAACTTTGTCGTCTCAATTATTGATTTAATAAAATAACATATTATGCGATGATACTACGACAATAATCGAATCAATAATATGAGAGATATGATGCAAAGAATTATCGTAGCAATAATTGAGTATAATCTGAGTGACTTCTCACGTAAGCATCAATAATCAATACCGTGTGCTACTATGCAACCACGCCAGATTATCAGTACTTTACTACCGGTAGTTCAACAGTTAACGGTAAAACTTCCGCCGTTATTTTCATAAAGTATTTTTGTCGTTTTCTTAATCCGAAAATAATTCCGTTGTGGGGGGTCCACCAATGATTGTGCCGTTGTACGCCCTGTTAAAACGAATATTCCCCGACCAATCGAATATTATATAACAACTTGCGTACTTTACAAAATTTGTAAATATTACCCACAACTATAACATTATATCAAATCCATACCATAATATTCAAAAATATATTTCGAGAAAATTTAATCTTTATTCAAAAAGTTGGGGCCTTACAATAGATGAATGTACTGTACTGTAATTATTTTTTTCACAATATTGTACTATTGATTCACAAGATGTACTATTAGGGGAGGTGATGCAAGTTTGATAATACTTGCAGGACTAAATTAAAAATGAAAAAAAAGATGAAGGTATTATATGAGCCCCAAAACGTGCAATTATCGAAACTATAGTTTCCTATAAATAGAAGCT
Organism: Panax ginseng; assembly: GCA_020205605.1. Lineage (NCBI taxonomy): Eukaryota > Viridiplantae > Streptophyta > Magnoliopsida > Apiales > Araliaceae > Panax > Panax ginseng. The sequence continues at coordinate 115,033,201 of CM035143.1, read as the reverse complement.
CATTCTTCTTTCATTCTTACCAATTCAGTAAGACTCACAAGAGCATTTATAGAGAGAGAAGCTTTAGAAAGAAAGTAGAAGAGAAGTCTGCTACCTCGTTATTCCAGTATCCAGTCTTCTTCTGAGGTAAGAGATATTATTTTTGTTCAGTATTCATAAGAAATAATATTTTCTTCCATACTCTATAGCATGTGAGTAATATTATCTTGTCTCGTATTCTTGATTATACCCTCATTCTGTTAAAGAATTGCTTCTATACTCTGTGAAATTAGTAGAATATCCTTGAAATTTGCACTTCATCTAGTATCGTTTCACAAGGATATTTTCTACATATTCTTCTTAAATTTTAAGTTTTATGTTATTTTTGTTCAATATTCGCTTGAAATAATTTTCTTTCATACTCTGTTGTAAGACCCCAACTTATTATAAATGAAATTGAATTTCCTCTATTTATTATTTTGAAATAGTAAGGGTTGAGTTGATTAATATGGTTAGTTATGGGTAAAATGCGCAAATATTTTAAATAAGCAAGTGATTATAAAATATTCATTGTTGTCGGGGAATATTCGTTTGGTCGTGGAATATTCTTACTATCGGGGAATATTAAGATTACTGATGCATGAAATTGTGTGAGCCCCATAACGGAAAACGATTGGATGAAGAAAATGACAAGTATAAGTTGTTTATAAATAACGATGTAGTTGTTACCTGCTAATACCGATTGGAATATTCCGGTGGTTAAAATACAAGAATACGCGTTGTTGCATAATAAGCATACCAGATTGTACATATTATTGATTCTTACGTAAAGTAAAAGGCACTACTTAATAATTATTACGTAATTATCGCTCAATATTTTATTTTATTGATTCAATAATTGCTACGTTGATATTTTATATATTATTGTTGTTTCAATAATTGTCACTATACAAAGATTTTCCATTATCAAATCAATAATTCATATTATTTGAATAATATTATTAGATAGCATTATTGGCAATGTCTAGAAAGTTCGCATCAAGGAGATGTTTGGTCACCTAATTGCGCCAAGAAGGAGATATCCTTATTGAAAAGCCCCCTCTTTCACGAGGAACTACCGTTTGTCGTGATTGTGATTCTCGTAATATTATTTGTGAATAATTAATTATTGATTTATATGATAAGAAAAATATTCATTTTATGTGAATATAGATGGAGAAAATTTTTAATGTGACAATTGTTGAAAATTGATATTTTATCTTTGTGATAAAATAATTCATTTAAATATATTATTATATTATAATAATATAATAATGGTGATATTTTTACAATGAATGTGGGATATATGAGTAAATGAGGAGGAAGAGTATTTTATTACTAAAATATTTAAAACATGTTTTTCATGTTTGTGGACCCCATTCTTGACCGAAATTTGATTATAGCTTTGTAAAATCGCTTTGATGTGGATTTGATCAATTTCATTTGTAATTTGGAAAACTTTCTTTCAGAAAATTGTAGAGAATTGAATTTCCTATAGAAAGACATAAGATTCGAATTTTTCTAATAAAAGGGCTATTTATTGTGAATTATTGAAGTTCTGGAATAATTGAATTTTTGGAGTTTTAAATGATTTTAAAATGAAAAACGTTTTTGGTGACTTTGGCACTTATATGGCTGATGTCTTGACCAAAAAATGTGGGCATAGGAATTTAAAAAAAATATATTTATATTTTATTAAATTTTTTGCTTTGGTGTTCTAAGCATTTTCCTATAAATAGGGTGCTTAGGTTAGAATTGAAAATCACACCAAAAATTAAAATCTTCTCTCTCTATATTATCGAGCATATTTTTGTGAGTATTTTGATACCTTGAGTGTTGCTATACGGTGCAAGTTCCTTCAGCACTATATCCAGTATTTCAATCAGAAGTACTGTCTTTTTGGAGGTAAGTGATGTTTTTTTTATAAATGATATTATTTCTTTCAATATCATTATGCCAGAATATTGGTAAGATTTTTCTGGTGAAATTCTTGTCTTTTAGTGTTGGGGTTACTATTCACGTATATGACACTATTCACGAATACGACACTATTCACAGAAAAATTAAATTTTCGTTTTTGTCCAAGATATCTATTATGGATACTAGCTTTGATTGTATCCATGTTTTGGTCTTCATTCTAAAATTTTACTCCACTATGATTATTTATGAAGTATTTTTGAACTTGGATTGTTTACAGTACGAATCCTTAATATTTGTTCTTTTGTTTCACTGGATTCGTTTTCTTTAAAATATTTTTCATCATCCTCACCCTAAATGATGATATAATCGAATATCTTTGGCATGTAGTGCAAAGATGAATGATTTTCGATGAATATCTTTGGTAGTAGTGCAAAGATGAAGCAGTGTTTAGATGAACATGACCAACTGATGAATATCTTTGGCCTGTAGTGCAAAGATGAATATTTGATTCCAGCTATATATATTGATTGATGTTACAGGGATAAAATATTGACGATGAACTTTTAAATTCATATATAGAAGATAGTAGATTTCATTCTCTACGTAACTCTTTTAATGAATTGTTATTTCTGCTGCGAATATTGATTTAAAACTTGTTGTCTATTGTATTCTATTAGATTTTTCCCTGTTGAGGACTAACGATAATTTGTTCTATATTATCTTAGTCATAATATTCTTTACTGGGTTAGTTGAGCTCACCCTTTTCCTTTTTGTTCCATTTTACTTCTCAGGAGGCGAGAATGTAGCGAGTACTAGTCGGGGTGTGGAATGATGGTTCTAGAAGTTGTTTTAGTAGTCCTCACTATTTTGTAAAATAGTGTATCAATAATTGTAATAAGGACTTATTTGAGTGTGGATATTTTCTAGATGACAATATTAGTATTTTAAACTCACAGTTTATGTGTTGTCGTATTTTTCACGACAATTGTATTAATAAAGTTGTAGTTATTTCTGTACCATGTATTTGGCGACTCAGAATGGGTGTTGTATACCTATTTTGGGGGCATCACAGTTGGTATCAGAGCTTAAGGATATGATCTCTGGCGGAGATCGGGGAATAGAACTAGGAGGGGAGAGACGAGTAAATCCTTCGCTAGTGTGCCCTACCTAAGCTTATTTATTGGTTGGTCAGAATATAGGGATATTGTGTGATATGTTAATTTCTTTAATTAACCCTTGTTTTATGGCAGTATTTGAGAATTTTAATTGTGACGCCCCCAAACTAGGTCCAATCCATCCAACCTATTCTGAGTCGCCAAAAACATGCTACATAAAACAACTACAACTTTATTATCACAAATGTCGTGCAAAAATACAACAACACATATGTTGTGAGTTTCGATACAAATATAAACCAACTGTGACTCATGTCCCAACCTTGGATAGCACGTCACAATGGCACCTTACATAAAGGTATAGTCAATAACTATTTTAGAAATTAAAATCTTTGGGAAGTGCTCAAGGAAACCTTCATACATGGGAGACCATGCGTCTAGGTTATGATAGATATCATATGCCCACAGAATTATCCTTGGTTGACCCAATAGACCCCAAAGAAAAACGAGAAGATTACTATCATATTCTTTCCAATGGTGAGTCTTTTCTTGACATATCATTATCTCCACTGTCTCCAATTGAAAATTATACTTCAACCAAACACCAAGATTATACAGGTAGTGCTCGTAGATATACTCAGCAAGTGGATGCGCACAACCTTGTCTTATAATAACACGAAGTCACATGTCATTTGACATCTTGTATGATAGTGGCAAAACACCCTTCCAACGTTGGGTTCGCCTCACCCTATTTGATTCACCAAATATAACTATTAAATGATGTATAAAATACAACACACTTTTCTATACTGTTTAGGGAGAACCTCCACAGCTGGAGACCACCGTTTTATTCCCCTGTTATCCCCGCTCGACCCAACTACACTCTTATTACCTGAAAGGAATTGTGAAGCAAAAGGGTTAGCACAACTAGCTCAGTAAAGAATATCATGACTAAAGATAATTAAATTATCAACAGCCTTCATCAGTAATAAATCAGAGATTTAGAACATATGGTAGATGATAAAACTTTTAACCATAACCATAGCAGCGTGAACGAGCAATCCATTAGAAGAGTCAAATAGACCATAAAGTCTATTATCTTCTCCACATTAAAAGTCCACCAACAATGTTTTATCCCTGTAACATCAATCAACAGTTCCTTTCCATAATTATATGAATAACTCATAATCATAATTGTGATTCTAAATTCCTCTTCTCATCCAGGACAAAGATAACTTTCATCACTTGTCTTTACCTGAAACATCAAAGATCATGGTTATACCAAATCACAGTTCCTGTTCATAATCATACTAATAAATTCATCTTTGCACTATGGGTTAAAGATATTCATTAACAGTTCATCTTTGCACTACAGGCCAAAGATATTCAAAAACTGATAATCTTTGCACTACGGGCCAAAGATATTCAACAACAGGTCATCTTTGCACTATGGGCCAAAGATATTCATCAACAGGTCATCTTTGCACTACGGGCCAAAGATATTAATATCTCAAAGAAATATATAATCATTTCAGAATTTATATAAATAATAATTATAACCAAGTTAATCAATTCACCTTTGTACTTAAGCTAAAGATAATCGTTTATAAATTCAATGGTCATGATCATACCAGTCAACAATTCATCTTTGCACTACTGGCCAAAGAGAACCCATAGTCACGATCATACCAATAATCTACCCATCTTTACACTTAAGTCAAAGAGAAATTTCATCACCGGGATTATAAAAATGTTATATATGATAATTAAAATAAAATGATCAACAACTGCATTAATTTCAAGAGTAAGATTCATAAATCAACAATAATATGGTCAGAAAAAGAAACCAATTTTGTCGTGAATAGTACCCGTGAATAGTAACTCATGAATAGTAACTCATGAATAGTAACTCGTGAATAGTACTCAAAAGATTCGTACATAAGATCGCAGTATCGTAAATAAAGGTCATATACATAAATAGTGTCGTATACGTGAATAATACCGTATACGTGAATAATGCCGTATACGTGAATAGTACCGTATACGTGAATAGTAACCCCGACACAAAAAGGTAGAAATTCCACAATAAAATCTATACCAATATTTCGGTATAATGATATTTAAAGAATAACCTCATTATGAAGAAAATAACATCCCTTACCTCAAAATAACAGTACTTCTGATCGGAATATCGGTATAAGGCTGAAGGAAACTTGCACTGATGAATAGTAACTCACAAAGTATCTAAACACTCACAAAATATACTCGATAATATAGAGAGAGAAATAGAGAAAACTTATTTCTGGTGTGATTTTCAATTCTAACTAAGCACCCTATTTATAGAAAAATATTAGAACGCCGAAGCAGACTTGACCTGTTACCTGATGGCTTTACCTGCTACTATTCCCACCCACCACTTTTGAAATAAAATTTGAGCACATTTCTTCACCAACCAAAGGTGGGGCCCACTCATTCTAGAATTTTCCACCAAAAATTATTTATAAACATAATTTCCGAATCAGTCACCTCTTACAATTCATAACAAATCATACGTTAATTTTTAACAGTTCAAAATTTGGGGACATATACTCAACTTATATATGTATAACATATCCAAAAATCACAACAATCCAACGGCCGAATTAAAATTATAACTCACGCAATAGAGCTTTAAGAACACCGATTTGATATTTTAATACCTCCAATCCGACAAAATACTGATAAAACACCTCAACGTTAATTCCATCATTTATAACCACATAAATAAATCCATCATTTCAAATAAATATTTTCTTATCATATATATCAATAATTAATTATTCACAAATAATATTACAGAATCACAATAATGACAACCAGGTGGTTCCCAGGAAAGAGGGGGCTTTCTGATAAAGATTTCTCCTTATTGACACGCAATTAGGTGACCAAATCCTTTTCCTAGACAGAACTTCCTTAGACATTGACAATAATGTTATCTAATAATATTATCCAAATAATATGAATTATTGATCTGATAATGGAGATACTGTGCAGAGACAATTATTGAACAACAATAATATAAAATATTAACGTAGCAATTATTGAATTAATAAAATAAAATATTGAACAGTAATTGTAACGATCCGAAATTTCAAATTATAATTTAAATATTTATTGAGTTATATAAATATTATTTGAGGTGTTTATTGTTAAATAAATATTTGTTGATGTGATGGTTGATGAATATAAATGATTGGAGAATTTTTTAAATTAAATTAATTTATAATTTAGAGGTTTATATTATAACATGAGGTGTTTTGTTGTTGTGTTAATTTAATAATTTAGATGGTATGTTAAATTATTAAATAAAGTTATAATGAAAATTATAATTTGGTGATATTTGTTAAAATGCTATATTTAATTAAAATATAGTATGTGACTATAATTTTAAACTAAAGTGTTTATTAAAATAAATTAAAAAGGATTTAAATTAGTTTTATCAAACAAGGCTTAAGTATGATTAATTCTTTAAAATTTAAATGGTTGCCAAACAAGCCTTAGGCTTTTGGGATTTTTAGTTTTTGAAAATCAAATAAAATAAATAATATAAATTAAATAAATTAAATAATATAATTATAATAGATACGTTTATTAGTTGGTAACCGATATATTTAGTATAGGTATTATGGCTATATCCGTTTATTGTTTACGCTTAAATTAGAGATAGTCCATTAAGAAGGAAAAAGAGAAGAGAAGAGAGTCTGGAAATTGAGAGAGATTAAGAGGAAGCTTGAGGATTTCAAAGCCAATACTAGTGATTTTAGTAAGAAATATTTTAGTAGTTGAAGGTATGTTCTATAACTTTGATATACTATATGTATATGTATGAGTTCTAAGATAATTTACATGTTCGTGAATTCAAAATTCTAAGTTTACGATTATACAATTGAGTACTTGTAGTTGTATGTGTTTATGATGATTAGAATTTGTGTTTAAACCGTAATAAGATGCTAATCATTGGTTTGACAAATGGGAGGAAAGTAATGTCAAGATATGCATTCTTTGTATGGCATAGATAAGTACCAATTTGGATGGTCAATTCTTATGAAAACTCAGAAATTAAAACTCGTAGATTTGGTATTTCATTGAGATACTGAGCATAACGTAGTTCGAATGAGATGATTTGATCAAGTAATGCATTCACAGTGTTGATTTCTAGAATGAATATCAAAAATGGAGTTTTTGGTTTTAATATATGCTATTCTAGTATTTAACTTTTCTAGAATTATGGTTTAAGTTGTGTTATGTTAGTATTTGTATGCTTGGTGAAGTTTATGTGTAATTTTCATAAGTTATATATGTTAATTGGTGTTAGAAGTTAAGCATAGTAGCTTGGTTTTGTTTCTGGTTATGGGTGTTACGTTATTCTACGCCCAAATACTAAATTTCAACCCCAATACCAAATTTCGCTACGGGTCAAAGTTCGCTACCAGCGTCAAAAATGGGCCAAGAGCTCTTACCAAATATTGGAACTCATATTGCCAGGCCGAAAAGTTGTCTGAGTTGGGGCAGTTTTGACCTCCTGTAGTAAAATGGCCATAACGTTTGCATACGAACTCCGATTGAGGATATTCAAGATGATTCGGAAAGAAGACGAATAGGCCTGTAACTTTTATTCTTTAAGGTTTGCAATTTGAAATCGTTATGAAGGGTCAAAATGGTCATCTTTAGGATTGTTGTGTATTTGGAGCCAATCGGAGGGCGTCGGGATGCGCGAATGCAAGTGCAACCCTTTGTGAATTAGTATAACTTAATGATAACATGTTAGACATGTAATAGGATGTTGTATTAAGTTGTTAATATGTATGTGGTGGAATTACATGATCACTTAAGTAGTTGTAATAAAGCTAAAAAGTAATGAAAAGATGCGATGTTGTTTAAACTTAAACTTAGTTAGTAGCTTTACTAAAACTAAGAAAGCATCTCATGAAGGTAATGTTAGTGTAACTAATGTGTATTGTCAATACATATGGTATGTGTAGGACTTGGGGTGAACGTGAGTAGTGATTGTTTAACCTACGCACGAGGCAAGTTCCCTAACCTTTGCTAATTTATTATTCAGCAAGGTTACTTTTCACTGTTATGTTATACTTATGCAAATTCTCTATTTCTAATCTCTTGTTTAACGATTTATTGTCATGCAAGTTCTTTAACCCTCATTTATTGTTGAGCAAGTTAGTTAATCTTTATCTCTTTATTCAAAGTCTCATTATTATTATTGTAAGAAGTGTGTTTATTCAAATTTACTAATAAGCTGTTGTTTGACATTCGTTCTTCAATATCATTGTACTATCTTACGTTATTGTACCGAACTCTAAGTTGCTTAGCAATCTTTTTACCAATTCAACTAATCCTTAGTTGATGAATGTTCTAAACTCTAAATTACCTTGAAGTCTACCCAAACCAAACTTCCTTTGGTTTGTTTATGTACTCACACAACTTTGAAAGCATGTTGTCAATGATAACATTTGTTCAACTTAGAAATTGTTAATACTATAGCCTTATTGATTCATCGATATACCTTGTTCATGAAGATATTATAATCAAACCCTTTAATAGTTATTGGTTCCTATCTGATTCAACCAATACTTAGTTGATGAGTGTTCTAAAAATCTAGACTTCCTTTGAAGTTAATTCCCAACCAAACTTCCTTTGGTTCTAACCCGATAATCTAAGTTTCGAGATGAACAACCCTATATCGGGGATTATTTTAGAGCTACTAACAATAAGCGTTAAAATGTTTCTTGCAATACATAGTACAAAGGGTCGATCACCGAGTACGGAATGATGGTCCATATAGTCGTTTAGACCGTTAAAGGTTCTGAGAGAAACATCTCGTGAACCTAGGACATAGATGATGGTTATAGTCTTTTAGACTGTTAAAGGTTAAAGTAAAAATACTTGAAAACCTAGAATAGAGTTCGTGGTCTTGTGACCCTCAAAGGTATTCTTTGATGTTGATATCTATTGTTAACTTAAACGTTCATTATTCCTTTGAACTCATAGTCGTTGAATTAAAGTTTATTGTTCCGGTAAGAATACTTGTCATTCATAAAATGTTATTGTATATTATCCTTCTTGTGGGCAATTGTTTGCTCACTCTTGCACAAAACAATGCAGATGAAGTTACGAAGTTTGAAAAGCTTTCTACAAGCAAGGGCAAGGACAAAGTGCTTGATTAGACAACAACGTTTAATTTATATTTTATTTATGAAGCTTATGTAATAGATTTAATTATGATTATGTTTTAGTTTTCCGCTAATGATTGTAATAAATGTTAGATGACCTGGGATTTATTTGAGATTATGTAACCCTTTGGTGGGAGATTTATTGTTTAAGCTTTTGAGTTTAATTATATCCTTTGTTTATGGGTAGTTAGTTATGATTTAATCGATGAATGAACACCAAATCGTGGGATTGAGATGCCCGATTTGGGGGTGTCACAAGTTGGTATCAAAGCTTTAGGTTATGAACCTTAGGTGGGGAAACCTTAGGCTATAACCTTCTAGGAGATCGAAAATATAGAGGTGATAAACTCTTATCGAGTTCTAAGGAATGAGTTAAGAAAATTCATTGAAGATAAAATGATAAAAGACTTTATGTGCTTATGTGTTAATGACTTATGTGCTCGTGAGTACTTAGGAGTAGCAAGTATTATACATATCAAGTTGTGGAGTTATTAAAATTTTGTTGTTAAAGAGATTGATGAAGGAAGATAGGGATTAGGAACCCTGAGAAGTTATATAGTTTGAGTATGGTTGGTATTGGGAAAGCCATACCCGTGGATTTTTGTTGTAGAACTTGGGTATGAGTTTGAGTTTGATCCCGAAGATGAATTTTAGAAGGTAAATATGAAGTATGAGTAAGAAGAGTTAGGAAAGCCATAGAGCTAGCGTAAAAAGATGTCGTGACTCAAGACTTTACCGCACAACTTGCAGATGTAGAGTAGAGATTATCTCAGTTAAAGTATTAAAGAGGATAGTTATTAGTTATTAATTTAGAGCGCAGAATGGCTAGGGAAAGGAGTCAGCAAAGCGGGCGAAAGCTGAGGACGCATGTATGAAGGCTTCTAAACGCAAAAATCGTGTTGAAGACAAGTTGAAGAGTGCCAAACGAATGATGGAACTTAGCATTTAATCTTCCACTCTCCTGATGATTCGTATCGTGGACCAAGAGCGAAATGAAGCTGTACAACGTAGACTGTTCTTGTAGATTGCAAGAAAAACAATAAGATGATATATAAAACATAAAAAAAAAGTTAAAAAAAAATATAAGTTAATAGATGTAAATCTTAACTTTTGAAATAAATAGTGGGATATGATGAGGTAATCCTAAAATTTTATTATTACAAGTATAAATAGCAGTGAGGTTATTTTGTTATGTGGTGATGTAATAAACGAATAAATACATCGTTATTTATTGTCTATAAGTGGTTAAGATAAGTTTGAAAATTTTAATGTGTGTGTGGACAATGATCTAATGGTATAAGTTTTAAACAGTAAGATGCCGCCTAGAAGAAGACAGCAGTGTCAACAGAGTCCCAAGGAAAATGCATACAATAGGGAAGCTAACACAAATCCAAAGGCTACAGTTGGTGAATTTCTTGATGGGGAGCACCGCAAATCAATGAATTTTCGGGTCAGATAATCAAATCTCGATGTTCCAACCAAATTCGTTTACAACAGGGTTGGAAAGAACGATTGATATAGACGGGGAAGGTAATACGCTGGCATACAATCAAGAGCAGAGGGGAAAAAAGAGTGAAGATGATATGGTGGGTGATAGTCATATAAAGTAGAATTTCGAAAAAGAAAGCGGGACAATAATATTAATCTTTGAAAATCAGCAAGGAAGGAAAAAGAAGAAGGTGGAGGCATGTAAGAATCGCGGAAAGAAACATGTAGGTGTTTGTTTGAGGGAAAAAGGGTGTGCTTTAATTGTGGATCGAAGGATCACATTGCACCAAAATGTTCAAGACCGAGGAAGAGAGCCTGCTTCACGTGTGGATCGAATGAGCACTTGGCTCGAGGTTGTCCAAAGAAAGCGGTAGAAAAAGAAAGTGGAAGCAAAGGGGGCAGTGGCAAACTGGTTATTGTAGAGTCAACTCCGCCGTGTCGACCAACTGAACAATCATCCAACATGAAGATCCAGAATGCAATGCAAGGTATGGCTCCGATCAGTTATCTATACGGCTGTGAGTTAATTAATTCATGTGCCACTTGATAATTTTGCCTGATGAATTCGTTTAGAAACTAGATTCGCTTCAAGAAAAGTTAGACTATTCCCTAAATATGGAAAGTGTGAATATTGATTCTTTTAAGTTAATGTGTAGAATTTCTGTATTGGAATTAATATGACACCTGTGATGTCTCTACCAGATAATACATGAATGTTGTGTTGTATAGTGACGCATCCTATAATATACTAAAGTTGTGTGTTTAAGCGTGAGCTGATGCAGTGGTCATTTTCTTATGTATCGCGTCATTTAAAATTTTTTTATGTGAAAGGGTATTTGACTCACGATTCAGAGTAGAGGTATTACTGATTTCCCTGAGGATTTAACGATGTTATTTTTGAGTACTAGGGTGAGATATAGAAAAAAAGAAGAAGAAAAAAAAAAAGGTAGTAGTTATTTTTGTTAACTGTGCAAAATGGGTTCATAATAGAAATGACTAAGTGGTGGTAGGAGGTAAGATATATGAAAAGGCAGAGGAGAAGCTTTTCAGATGAAAAACAGTACAACTTTGTTGGATAGAGTTAAGGAAGACTATTCAGATGAAGGTAGTGTCAATTCAAAAATCGATACTGAAGGATAGTTGAAGTTAGAAGGAAGAAACTAGGTTTCGCTAATACTAGGAATTGAAAATGAAGTTTTGCATAAAATTTATATATTGAATCAACTAGGAAGCACGAAATTATATATTGCCTTCGATATTACTATTGGTGGCAAGACATGGCGGTATATTTTTGGTCTATCAAAGTTATCGTATTACATATCGAGCAGTGTGTGAAGTTATGAAATCGTTTCAAGACACAATGTTTCTGTGTCAATTGTGTCGAATCGAGATTCACGATTTACATCGAATTTTCAAAAGGGTTTGCAAGAATGTGTGGAACGCAATTAGAAATAGGTATGTCATATCGTTTGCAAATCGATTGCCAAACTAAAAGGAAGTCCAAACATCGGAAGGCGTGCTAAGTGCATGAGAAGTTTTTGATAATGTCATACGAGGAATCCGCATTGAGCAAGTTATGGGTAAGTTAAAATAATTTAAGAGTAAGGTAATGTTAGGGTGGGATTTCAACCTGAAGACTCATATGGTGACTAAGTCGTACAAACTTTTGTATGGGCAAAGGTTTTTGTGCATATACTTGGTTTATCTCATTGATAATCATTGGAATGTCGGTATCGCGCTATCCATGTATATGTGGTGGAAAGGTGATTCTTTTCTCATGTATATATTTGATAGTTAGATGATATTATGATTAGGTTCGGTTCTTAAAACTAAAGCATATGGTAAGTTCATGACTCATAATCATATGGTATGTTTTGAACCCCTCAGCGAATGGACGCCTATGGTCTGACTAGGATAAGTTCCTAAACTCATATGATTGTGGCAAGTTCCTGAATTTCCAAAGTATGGTAAGTTCGATGAACTATAGTGGGTATAAATCGGTTATAGTATAGGAAGCGTGAAAACGGTGAAAAGATGGTTTTGAGGTAGCCTTACCTCTACAGTTAGAGCGTATTCGTAATGTTTTTCATGTTTCGGTGATATGATCGAACAAGCTCGACTGTAATCGTGTGATCAAGTACGAACCTTTATGGTTGTGTTACGAGGAAATTTCTATTTAGATAAGTTAACAAGAAAGAACAAGTGCTCAGGAATAAAGTTATACCTTTTGTGAAGGTGATATGGAGGAACCACAATGTCGAAGAGGCTACGTGGGAACTCGAATATGATATGATGAAGAATTATCCTGAGATATTTGTTTAGTCTGTGTCTTCGATTCCGGGGACGGAATCTTTGTAAGTAGGGGAGAATGTGACAATTTGAATGTTTGAATTGTGATTCTGGGGACAGAATCCTTGTAAGGAGGGAAGGATGTAACGATCCAAAATTTTAAATTGTAATTTAAATATTTATTGAGTTATATAAATATTATTTGAGGTGTTTATTGTTAAATAAATATTTGTTGATGTGATGGTTGATGAATATAAATGATTGGAGAATTTTCTAAATTAAATTAATTTATAATTTAGAGGTTTGTATTATAACATGAGGTGTTTTGTTGTTGTGTTAATTTAATAATTTAGATGGTATATTAAATTATTAAATAAAGGTATAATGAAAATTATAATTTGGTGATATTTGCTAAAATGCTATATTTAATTAAAATATAGTATGTGACTATAATTTTAAACTAAAGTGTTTATTAAAATAAATTAAAAAAGATTTAAATTAGTTTTGTCAAACAAGGCTTAAGTATGATTAATTCTTTAAAATTTAAATGGTTGCCAAACAAGCCTTAGGCTTTTGGGATTTCTAGTTTTTGAAAATCAAATAATATAAATAATATAAATTAAATAAATTAAATAATATAATTATAATAGATACGTTTATTAGTTGGTAACCGATATATTTAGTATAGGTATTATGGCTATATCAGTTTATTGTTTACGCTTAAATTAGAGATAGTCTATTGAGAAGGAAAAAGAGAAGAGAAGAGAGTCTGAGAATTGAGAGAGATTAAGAGGAAGCTTGAGGATTTCAAAGCCAATACTAGTGATTTTTAGCAAGAATTATTTTAGTAGTTGAAGGTATGTTCTATAACTTTGATATAATATATGTATATGTATGAGTTCTAAGATAATTTATATGTTCTGTGAATTCAAAATTCTAAGTTTACGATTATACAATTGAGTACTTGTAGTTGTATGTGTTTATGATGATTAGAATTTGTGTTTAAACCAGAATAGTATGCTAATTGCGTTTGACAGTAGGAGGAAAGTAATGTCAGTATATGCATTCTTTGTATGGCATAGATAAGTACCAATTTGGATGGTCAATTCTTATGAAAAACTGTAAATTAAAACTCGTATTTGGTATTTTATTGAGATACGAGCATAACGTAGTTCGAATGAGATGATTTGATCAAGTAATGCATTCACAGTGTTGATTTCTAAAATGAATATCAAAAATGGAGTTTTTGGTTTTAATATATGCTATTCTAGTATTTAACTTTTCTAGAATTATGGTTTAAGTTGTGTTATGTTAGTATTTGTATGCTTCGTGAAGTTTATGTGTAATTTTCATAAGTTATATATGTTAATTGGTGTTAGAAATTAAGCATAGTAGCTTGGCTTTGTTTCTGGTTATGCGTGTTCTATAATTTCGGTGCCCCATCGCCAAATTTGGCGCTGTCGCGCCCCGGCGTCAAAGTTCACGCCCCAGCGTCAAAAATGGGCCAGTAGCTCGCGCCTCAACGCTTGAACTCGCGCCTCGGCGCTGGTACTCGCGCCCCGGCGCCACTGATCCGCACCCCGGCGCCGAAAAAGTTGTCTGAGTTGGGGCAGTTTTGACCTCCTGTAGTAAAATGGCTATAACATTTGCATACAAACTCCGATTGAGGATATTCAAGATGATTCAGAAAGAGGACGAATAGGCCTATAACTTTTATTCTTTAAGGTTTTCAATTTGAAATCGTTATGAAGGGTCAAAATGGTCATCTTTAGGACTGTTGTGTATTTGGAGCCAATCGGAGGGCGTCGGGATGCGCGAATGCAAGTGCAACCCTTTGTGTATTAGTATAACTTAATGATAACATGTTAGACATGTAATAGGATGTTGTATCAAGTTGTTAATATGTATGTGGTGGAATTACATGATCACTTAAGTAGTTGTAATAAAGCTAAAAAGTAATGAAAAGATGTGATGTTGTTTAAACTTAAACTTAGTTAGTAGCTTTACTAAAACTAAGAAAGCATCTCATGAAGGTAATGTTAGTGTAACTAATGTGTATTGTCAATACATATGGTATGTGTAGGACTTGGGGTGAACGTGAGTATTGATTGTTTAACCTACACGACGAGGTAAAGTTCCCTAACCTTTGCTACTTTATTATTCAAAGAAGGTTACTTTTCACCGTTATGTTATACTTATGCAAATTCTCTATTTCTAATCTCTTGTTTAACGATTTATTGTCATGCAAGTTCTTTAACCCTCATTTATTGTTGAGCAAGTTAGTTAATCTTTATCTCTTTATTCAAAGTCTGTATTATTATTGTAAGAAGTGTGTTTATTCAGCTACTAATAATTGTTGTTTGACCTCCGTTCTTCAATATCATTGTACTGTCTTACGTTATTGTACCAAACTCTAAGTTGCTTTGTAATTCTTTACCAAGTCAACTAATCCTTAGTTGATGAATGTTCCAAACTCTAAATTACCCTTGAAGTCTACCCAAACCAAACTTCCTTTGGTTTGTTTATGTACTCACACAACTTTGAAAGCATGTTGTCAATGATAACATTTGTTCAACTTAGAAATTGTTAATATTATAGCCTTATTGATTCATCGATATACCTTGTTCATGAAGATATTATAATCAAACCCTTGAATAGTTATTGGTTCCTATCTGATTCAACCAATACTTAGTTGATGAGCGTTCTAAAAATCTAGACTTCCTTTGAAGTTAATTCCCAACCAAACTTCATTTGGTTGGAACACGATAATCTAGTTTGAGATGAACAACCCTATATCAGGGGATTATTTTAGAGCTACGTAATAGCGTTAAAATGTTTGCGCAATACATAGTACAAAGGGTTGATCACCTGGAGTACGAAATGATGGTCCATATAGTCGTTTAGACTATTAAAGGTTACAGTAGAAACATCTGTGAACTTAGGACATAGATGATAATTATAGTCTTTTAGACTGTTAAAGGTTAAAGTAGAAATACTTGAAAACCTAGAATAGAGTTCGTGGTCTTGTGACCCTCAGTGTATTCTTTGATGTTGATATCTATTGTTAAGTTAAACGTTCATTATTCCTTTGAACTCATAGCTGTTGAATTAAAGTTTATTGTTCCGGTAAGAATACTTGTCATTCATAAAATGTTATTGTATATTATCCTTCTTGTGGGCAATTGTTTGCTCACTCTTGCACAAAACAATGCAGATGAAGTTACGAAGTTTGAAAAGCTTTCTACAAGCAAGGGCAAGGACAAAGTGCTTGATTAGACAACAACGTTTAATTTATATTTTATTTATGAAGCTTATATAATAGATTTAATTATGATTATGTTTTAGTTTTTCGCTGATGATTGTAATAAAGGTTAGATGACCTGGGATTTATTTGAGATTATGTAACCCTTTGGTGGGTGATTTATTGTTTAAGCTTTTGAGTTTAATTATATCCTTTGTTTATGGGTAGTTAGTTATGATTTAATTGGACAGTGAACACCAAATCTGTGGGATTGAGGTGCCCAGATTTGAGGGTGTCACAGTTATTACTGTAACAATTATTGTGTAGTGCCTTCTTACATAAGAATCAATAATTCAAAAATATCTTGTGTAATACTGGTGTGCTCTTTGTGCAACAACGCCATTACTTTTACTTTTACCCACCGGGTATTCCAATGATGTTAATTGTGAATAACTACGCCGTTATTTATAAAACTCAAACTTGTCGTTATCTTCATCCAACAAGTTTATTACATTATGGGGCTCATAATTGGTTTGCCGTCGCATTTAATATTCTCCTACGGAAAGAATATTCCACGACCAAAACTAATATTCCGAGCACAAAATGAATATTTTATAACCACTTGCTTATTTTGAAAAATATGCACATTTCACCCATAACTTTAAACTTTTATCAATTTAACTATTTACTAAATAGAAAAAATTGAATACTTTTATTTCATAAAATTTGGGGTCTTACATTAACAGTGGAGTAAATGAGACCGTGGAGACACCTTTACTCACCAATACAAGAACGTGCAACTGGCCGACAATGTTCCTCCTGTAAACAACACCACTGAGCAGACGATGAACGATGGAATGTTTAGAAACTTTTTGCAGTTCATGCAAAATCAGACGAGGGAGACTCGTGTACAAAATACAGGTGGAAATGATAGCAATGCGCGACTTGTCACAGCCAAGCAGTTCAAAGAGTTGGGACCACCGGAATTTGCGGGAAAGCCAGATCCGATCAAGGCGAAAACGTGGGTTAAACAAATTATCAAGATATTTGATGTCTTGGGATGCACGGAGGAACAGAAGGTTCCATTCGCCACCTCTATGTTCCGTGGCGAGGCGGACTACTGGTGGGAGTCTGTGAAGCGTGCATTCTACCGCCGCGACTCAAAGATGTCTTGGGAAACGTTTCAGAAACTTTTCAATGACAAGTACTTTCCTGAAAGTATTTGCCATATGAAGGAGGTAGAGTTTATTAGACTGGAATAAAACAACATGACGGTGTCTCAGTACGAGGCAAAGTTTGCAGAGTTATCCAGGTTTGCACCTCATTTGGTAGAGAATGAGGAATGAATGACGCGGATGTTTCTGAGAGGTCTAAAACCCGAGATTCGGCAATATCTTATCTCTCATAAATTTTCTTTATATTTAGATGTTGTAAACAGGGCTCTATTATTAGAGCGAGATAATGAGTATGTTCAACCAAAGGACCACAACCAAGGTCATATCGGTGGCAGTAGTCATCGAAGCAATGAAAACAAGCGGGGAGGAAAACATTCGGACAAAAGCGATAACCACTCTAGTGGTAATCGTGGCCATGAAAATAGAAGAAGTGAGTCGGGGGGAGATTTTAAAAAGAGGAGATTCAACAATGACAATGTGAAGACGTCAAGACCAAAGAAGAATCGGTTCTCGAGGGAGGAGAACGACCACCTTATCGTATGCTATAAATGTGGAAAAGAGGGACATCACGGTAAACCGCCCACAACAGTTCAAGGTATGTTATAATTGTAGAAAGCAAGGATATATCGCTCGAGATTGTACTTTAGCGAAACCAAGTCCAGCGGAGATGGTGACTCAAAAGGCTGTCCCAGAAAAGTCAAAGTCAACGGTTCCTGGAAGAGCGTTTGTCGTGACTGGTCAAAATGCGAGGAACCCAAACGAGGTGATCACGGGTAAGCTAATCATAAATTCTTGCGAAGTTTATACCTTACTAGATAACGGTGCAACCCATTCATTTATCTCTCCTAATTGTGCTCAACGTTTAAACTTGACTCCGGGGAAATTAGACTTTGACTTATCTGTGGAGACTCCATTAGGAGAAACTTTCATTACATCCACTATTTATAAATCTTGTTTGATCCAAGTTGGCACCATCACATTACCTCTTGACCTTATCTCTTTAAAGATAATTGCATTTGACGTGATTTTAGGAATTGATTTGTTAACTACTCATTATGCCAAAATTGATTATTTTCGTAAGGTTGTTAGTTTTCATATTCCTAACCAACCTGTTATTCGAGTTCAAGTAACTAAACTACTGAAATCAATCACTGTCATATCAAGCCATAAAGCCATTCGTTTATTAAAAAATGGATGTCAAGCTTTCTTAGCCCATGTTATGGACTTGAATAAAAACACGTCAGATTTGAATAAAATTTCTGTGGTTAGTGAATTTCTTAAAGAACTTCCCGGTCTATCTCTAGAACGTGAAGTTGAATTCTTTATTGACCTTGAACCTGGTACAAAGCCCATTTTTAAAACCCCATATTGAATTGCTCCTATTGAACTTCAGGAGTTAAAGGTCCAACTACAAGAGTTGTTGGACATCGGTTTCATTCGTCCTAGTACATCTCCTTGGGGTGCTCCTGTTTTATTTGTAAAGAAGAAAGATGGGAGTATCCGACTTTGTATTGACTATCGAGAATTGAACCATGTCACCATCAAGAATAAGTATCCGCTACCTCGCATTGATGACCTGTTTGACCAATTGCAAGGAGAATAATTATTTTCAAAAATCGATCTTCGTTCTAGATATCATCAGCTGAAGATTAGAACTGAGGATATTCCAAAGACTGCCTTTAGAACTCGGTATGGGCATTATGAATTCTTAGTCATGTCTTTCGGATTGACTAATGCTCATGCGGCTTTCATGGATATGATGAACCGAGTATTCAAGGAATATTTGGATCAGTTCGTTGTTGTCTTTATTGATGACATCCTCATATATTCCAAAAGTCGTGAAGATCATGAGCACCATTTGAAGCAGGTACTCCAAAGGCTTCGTGAAAATAAACTATATGCCAAGTTAAAAAAATGCGAGTTCTGGCTTGAGGAAGTAGCATTCTTTGGGCACGTGGTGTCAAAACATGGAGTATCTGTTGACCCAGCGAAGATTGAAGCAATACAAAGTTGGGAGCAACCGAAGTCGGTGATCGAAGTACGTAGCTTTCTGGGCTTAGCTGGTTATTATCGGAGATTCGTGGAAGGATTTTCTCGAATCGTTACTCCGTTAACTCAGCTGACTCGTAAAGATACAAAATTCGTATGGAGCGAGGAATGCGAGAAGAGTTTCCAAGATCTCAAGAGGAGACTCATTTTAAGACTGCTCGACACCATTTGGTTCGGATGGATTTGTTATCTCTGATGATGCTTTCGCAAAGGGTTAAGATGTGTTCTCATACAACATGGGAAAGACATAGCCTATGCCTCGCGACAACTTAAAGAGTATGAGAGGAATTATCCTACTCATGATCTAGAGTTAGCGTGATCTATTTTGCGTTAAAGATCCTGGAGGCACTATCTATATGGGGAGAAAATGGAGATATATTCAGACCATAAAAGCCTCAAATATTTCTTCACCCAAAAGGAACTCAACATGCGGCAACGATGTTGGCTCGAGCTGTTGAAAGACTACGACCATACCATTCAATACCATCCGAAAAAGCGAACGTGGTAACTGACGCATTAAGTAGAAGATCATATGCGGGGAACGAGTGCGATGTTGTCAACACAAAGGCCCATTTTGTGTGATTTACAAAAGATGAAGATAGAATTCAAGACTCCGGGGATCCATACGATGATGTAAAGTATACGCATAGAACCAACTTTAATCGAAAAAGTTAAAGTTGCTCAAGCCACAGACCCGGAGCTGATGCGTATGAAGAAGAAAGTACAAGAAGGTGTTATTCCAGAAGCAAGAATCGATGAAGAAGGAATACTTTGAGTCAACTCTAGACTTTGTGTCTCTAACGATTCTGACTTGAAATATAGAATCATGATGGAGGCACACAACACACCGTTTACAATCCATCCTGAAAGTACCAAAATGTATCGTGATCTTCGACATACATTTTGGTGGAACAATATGAAGAGAGAGATCGCGAATTTTATCTCGAGGTGTTTAACTTGTCAACGTGTAAAGGCAGAGCATCAAGTGCCAAAGGGTCCATTGCAACCACTTGAGATTCCGAAATGGAAGTGGGAACACATTACCATGGATTTCGTTACGGGTCTTCCCACCGTTTCTCAAGGCATAAATGCGATTTGGGTTATTGTTGATAGATTAGCTAATTCTGCTCATTTCTTGCCGATACGGGAGACTTATTCCCTTGAACGTCTTGCTCGTATGTACGTAAATGAGATTGTGAGATTGCATGGCATGCTAGTATCCATAGTTTTGGATCGTGACCCAAGATTCACTTCACGATTTTGGGTTAGCTTGCAAAAAACTATGGGCACAGATTTACGATTCAGTTCAGCATACCATCCTCAAACGGATGGACAGTCAGGGAGGACTATTCAAATTCTTGAAGATCTATTAAGACTCTGTGTCTTAGACTTCAAAGGGAGTTGGGATAAGTATTTACCATTGGTGGAATTCTCCTACAACAACAATTATCAGGCAAGTATAGGTGTTGCTCCATTCGAAGCATTATATGGACGAAAGTGTCGCTCTCCAATATGTTGGGATGAGGTGGGTGAAGCAACATTGTTGGGACCAGAGTTGGTACATGTGACTACGAAAAAGATCCAAATGATTCGACAACGTATACAAACTGCACAAGATCGACAAAAGAGTTATGTGGATCTTCATCGAAAGGATGTGGAATTTAGTATTGGGATCATGTATTGTTGTGAGTTGCTCCATGGAAGGGAGTTACAAGATTTGGGAAGAGAGAAAAGCTCAATCCACGATTTATTGGTCCATTTTAGGTTTTTGACCGAGTAGGAAATGTGGCCTATAGACTCGCGTTACCTCCAAGCATGTCTCATGTTAATAATGTTTTTCACATATTTGTACTTCGTAAATATGTAAAGGACTCGAACCTCGTTATTGAGTTAGAATTAGATGAGATAGTCGAGGATTTAACGTATGAGGAGATACCTGTCAAGATCTTGGATAGAAAGGAGATACCTGTCAAGTCAAAGTTTTGTGGAGGAACCAGGCTATTGAGGAAATGACCTGGGAGTTGGAAACGGAAATAAAAGCGAGGTATCCTCACCTTTTTGAAAGACCAGGTACGTATGTCAATTTTGAGGATGAAATTTCATAAGTAGAGGAGGTTGTAAGACCCCAACTTATTATAAATGAAATTGAATTTTCTCTATTTATTATTTTGAAATAGTAAGGGTTGAGTTGAATCATGTGGTTAGTTATGGCTAAAATGCGCAAATATTTCAAATAAGCAAGTGATTATAAAATATTCATTGTTGTCAGGGAATATTCGTTTGGTCGTGGAATATTCTTACTGTCGGGGAATATTCGTATGATGACGCAGCCTTGTGTGGGCCCCATAACGGAAAGCGATTGGATGAAGAAAACGACAAGTATAAGTTGTTTATAAATAACGGCGTAGTTGTTATCATTAATACTGTTGGAATACCCGGTGGTTAAAACATAGTAATACGCGTTGTTGCATAGTAGCACACGGTATTACACCAATTATTGATTCTTACGTAAGAAGGCACTACTCAATAATTGTTACAGTAATTACTGTTCAATATTTTATTTTATTAATTCAATAATTGCTACATTGATATTTTATATTATTATTGTTTCAATATTTGTCACTACACAGTATTTTCCATTATCAAATCAATAATTCATATTATTTGAATAATATTATTAGATAGCATTATTGGCAATGTCTAGAAAGTTACATCTCAAGGAGAGGTTTGGTCACCTAATTTACGCCAAGAAGGAGAAATCCTTATTGGAAAGCCCCATCTTTCCACAGGAACTACTTAGTTGTCGAGATTGTGATTACGTAATATTATTTGTGAATAATTAATTATTGATTTATATGATAAGGAAAATATTCATTTTATGTGGATATAGATGGAGAAAATTTTAATGTGATAATTGTTAAAAATTGATATTTTATCTTTTCTGATAAAATAATTCATTTAAATATATTATTATATTATAATAATATAATAATGGTGATATTTTTACAATGAATGTGGGATATATGAGTAAATAAGGAGGAAGAGTATTTTTGTTACTAAAAATATTTAAAACATGTTTTTCATGTTTGTGGACCCCATTTCTTGATTTGAAATTTGATTATAACATAGAAATCGTCCAGTATGTGGATTTTGATCAATTTCATTTGGAATTTGGAAACACTTTATTCTGTAAAGTTGTAGAGAATTGAATTTCCTATGAAAATCCATAAGATTCGAATTTTTCTGATAAAAGGGCTATTTATTATGAATTATTGAAGTTTCGGAATAATTGAATTTTTGGAGTTTTAAATGATTTTAAAATGAAAAACGTTTTTGGTGACTTTGGAACTTGTATGGATGATGTCTTGACCAAAAAAGGTGGGCGTAGGAATTTAAGAAAAATATATTTATATTTTATTAAATTTTCTGCTTTGGTGTTCTAAGCATTTTCCTATAAATAGGGTGCTTATGTTAAAATTGAAAATCACATAAGAAACTGAAATCTTCTCTCTCTATATTATCGAGCGTATTTTTATGCGTATTTTGATACCTTGAGTATTGCTATACGGTGCAAGTTCATTCAAAGACTATATCCAGATTCAATAAGAAATCTTGCTTTTTGGAGGTAAGGGATGTTATTTTTTTTATAAATGATATTATTTCTTTCAATATCATTATGCCGGAATATTTGTAAGATTTTTTTGGTGAAATTCTTGTCTGTTAGTGTCAGGGTTACTATTCACGTATACGACACTATTAACGTATACGACACTATTCATGAATACGACACTATTCATAGAAAAATTAAATTTTTGTTTTTGTCCGAGATATCTATTATGGATACTAGCTTTGATTGTATCCATATTTTGGTCTTCATTCTAAATTTTACTCCACTATGGTTATTTATGAAGTATTTTTGAACTTGGATTGTTTAAAGTACGAATCCTTAATATTTGTTCTTTTGTTTCACTGGATTCATTTTCTTTAAAATATTTTTCATCATCCTCAGTCCTAAATGATGATATAACTGAATATCTTTGGCATGTAGTGCAAAAATAAATGATGTTTTGATGAATATCTTTGGCCGTAGTGCAAAGATTAACAGGTGTTTAGATGAACATGACTAATCGATGAATATCTTTGGCACAGTAGTGGCAAAAGATGAATATTTGATTCCAAACTATATATATTGATTGATGTTAAGGAGGATAAAATATTGATGATGAACTTTTAAATTCATATATAGAAGATAGTAGATTTCATTCTCTCACGTAACTCTTTTAATGAATTATTATTTCATGCATAATATTGATTTAAAACTTGTTGTCTATTGTATTCTATTAGATTTTTCCTGTTGAGGACTAACGATAATTTGTTCTATATTATCTTAGTCATAATATTCTTCTTGGGCTAGTTGAGCTCAACCTTTTCCTTTTGTTTCATTTTTTCTTCGGGAGGCGAGAATGTAGCGAGTACTAGTCGGAAATTGTGGAATGATGGTTCTAGAAGTTGTTTTAGTAGTCCTCACTATTTTATAAAATAGTGTATCAATAATTGTAATAAGGACTTATTTGAGTGTGGATATTATATAGATGACAATATTAGTATTTTAAACTCACAATTTATGTGTTGTCGTATTTTGCACGACAATTGTATTAATAAAGTTGTAGTTATTTCTGTACAATGTATTTGGCGACTCAGAATGAGTGTTATATACCTATTTTGGGGGCGTCATATCTGTAGTATGTAAGTAATATTATTTCATTTTAGATTTCGAATTCTATACTCGTTTGGTTAAAGTTTTGGCTTCTATACTCCATGAAATTAGTAGAATATCCTTGATATTTGCGTTTCATCCAGTATCTTTTCATGGAAATATTATTCTGGGCATTCTTGATAAGTTTTAACTTTTTCATGCCGGGATACTATTCACGGGTTACTATTCACGAAGTACTACTATTCACTCGAGTACTATTCACCCAGGGTACTATTCATGAAAAAAATTAATTCTTTTTCAGTCCAAATCATTTTTGGTACAATATTATTCTTGAATTTTACTCCACAAAGCAGTATCATGTTTACAATTTGAACGTTATTGAATTATGGATAAATTAAATTATAAATCTTTAAAATTTATCCTTAAACTTGTTTTATTGAATTCTTATATCATTGTCATCATCCTTATGTTTATATTATGTTGAAAGTCATCTCGTGGCCTCAGAAGGTATAGATGGACTTGGTATGATTATGACCGAGATTATTCGGTATAATCATGACCGTAATATTACAAATGATATGGTAAAAGTCCTCATTCGTCAGTAGTGCATTGATGGATGATTGTTGGTATGATCATGACCATTGATGAATACACGAATATCCTTGGCCCATAGGTGCAGGGATAATTCGTGGTTGTGATACTAATGAATATCCTTGGCTTAGTAGTCGGGGATGATTCGATGATGTGGATTATTTATTGCTGAGTCTCAGCGATAAAAGTGATGAAAAACCTTTTAAATCATAGAAGATAGTAAATATCATGCTCTACTTGACTCTTCTAATGGATTGCTTGTTCCGCTGTAGTTAAACTTGATGTTTGTTATATTTTATCAGTTTAACACTGTTGAAGGCTAACGATAATTTATTTTGCATTATCTTAGTCATAATATTTCTTACCGGGCTAGTTGAGCTCACCCTTTGCTTTCATTGTTCTCTTCAGGAATTGAGAGTATAGCTGGGAATAGTCGAGGAATGGAGTGACGGTCCAGATGATAGAATTAGTAGTCCTCACTATTCTGTTAAATAGTGTGATAATAAATGTAATGAGGACTCCATTGAGTGTGAATATTGTCTAGATGACAATATTCATTTTAAAACTTTCAGTTTATGTTATGTCATATATTACACGACAGTTGTATTATTAAGTTGTATTTGAATTTTGTACCATGTATTTGGCGACTCAAGATGGGTGATGTATACCTATTTTGGGGGCATCACATTAATGCAGTTTCGTTTATGATAATTGTAGATGAACTTCCTTTTAGCCATGTGGAGAATGTGAGCTTTAAATACTTGATGTCGGTTGCATGTCCAAAATTTAATGTGCTTTCACGTACCACCATAACTAGAGATTGTTTGAAGCACTTTTTAGAGGGGAAGTTGAAATTAAAAGCTTACTTCAAAAATACATCACAAAGGGTTTCTTTTACTACTAATACATGGATTTTCATATAACAAATTAATTACATGGTGTTGACTGCTCATTATGTTGATGATAAGTGGAATTTGCAAAAGAAAAATTATTAACTTTGTCACAATTACTAGTCATAAAGGGGAAAACAAAGGTATGTCGGTTGAAAGTTGTTTGAGGGAATGAGGCATTGATAAAATTTTCACAATCACAGTTGATAATGCTAGTTTCAATGATGTTGCAATTTCTTATTTGAAAACTCAATTGAATGTTTGTGGTCATAACATATGTAGAAATAAATTTCTCCATGTGAGGTGTGTTGCTCATATAGTTAATTTGATTATATTTGATGGGTTGAAAGATGTAAGACCCCAACTTATTATAAATAAAATCGATTTTCCTCTAATTATTATTGTGAATAATAAGGTGTTAATTTGATATAATGTTTTGGTTATGGGTGAAATGTGCAAATTTTGCAAAATAAGCATGTGGTTATAAAATATTCATTGTTGTCGGGGAATATTCATTTGGTCGTGGAATATTCTTTCTGTCGGGGAATATTCGTACGATGGCACAGCCATTTATGGGCCCCATAACGGATAATGGTCGGATGAAAAAAACGACAAATTTGAGTTTTTATAAATAACGGCGTAGTTGTTACCGTTAACACTGTTGGAATACCCGGTGGTTAAAATACAAGAATGTCTGCGTGGTTGCACGAGAGCATTACGGTTATGCACAATATTTTTGAATTATTGATTCTTACGTAAGAAGGCACTACTTAAAAATTGTTACAAGAATTCATTGCTCAATATTTTATTTTATTGGTTCAATAATTGTTGCATTGATATTTTATATTATCGTTGTTTCAATAATTGTCACTGCACAATATTTCCCATTATCGGATCAATAATTCATATTATTTGAATAATATTATGAGATAACATTATTGGCAATGTCTAGAAAGTTCTGTCAAGGAGAGGTTTGGTCACCTAATTGCGCGCCAGTAAGGAGAAATCCTTATCGGAAAGCCCCTCTTTCAGGAGCGCTCGTTGTCATAAATATGATTCTGTAATATTATTTATGAATAATTAATTATTGATTTATATGATAAGGAAATATTTATTTGATGTGGATTTAAATGATGGATTTATTTATGTGGTTATAAATGAAGGAATTAATGTTGAGGTGTTTTTGTCGGAATGGAGGTATTAAAAATTAAATCGATGTTCTTGAGATATATTTCGTGAGTTATAATTTTTAATCTGACCGTTGGATCGTGGTGATTTTTGGATATGTTATACATATATAAGTTGAGTATATGTCCACAAATTTTGAACCGTTAAAAATGAACGTATGATTTGTTATGAATTTTAAGAGGTGAGTGATTCAGAAATTAGGTTTATAAATAATTTTGGTGGAAAATTCTTGAATTGAGTCGGCCCCACTTGTGGTTGTTGAAGAAATGTGCTGAATTTTATTTCAAATATGGTGGGTGGAAATAGTAGCAGGTAAAGCCATCAGGTAGTAGGTCAAGTCTGCTTCGGCGTGCTAACATTTTTCTATAAATAGAGGGCTAAGTTAGAATTGAAAATCACACCAGAAACATAAGCTTTCTCTCTTTCTTTCTCTATATTATCGAGCGTATTTTGTGAGTATTTAAATAATTTGTGAGTTTTTATTTATCAGTGTAAGTTTCCTTCAGCCTTATACCGATATTCCGATCAGAAGTACTGTTATTTTGAGGTAAGGGATGTTATTTTCTTCCTAAATGATGTTATTCTTTCAATATCATTATACCGAAATATTGGTATAGATTTTATTGTGGAATTTCTACCTTTTTGTGTCGGGGTTACTATTCACGTATACGACACTATTCATATATACGACACTATTCACGAATACGGCATTATTCACCGAAAAATGAAATTTTCTTCTTTTTGTCCAAGATGTCTATTATGGTTACTATCTTTGATTGTATTCATGTTTTGATCTTTATTCTTGAATTTTGCTTCAAAATTGGTTATTATGGAGTATTGTTGATCTTTGATAAACTGTAATACGAATCTCTAATATTTGTCCTTTTGTTTCCTTTGGATTCATTTTCTTTAAGATATTTTTCATCATCCTCTCAAATCCTAAATGATGATATTCTTGAATATCTTTGGCTTTGAGTGCAAAAGATGAATGATTATTCTAATGAATATCTTTTGGCCCGTAGTGCAAAGATGAACAGTGTTGAGATGAACATGACCAATTTGGTGATACAAATGAATATCTTTGGCCTGTAGTGCAAAGATGAATATTTGATTCAAGATGTATATTGATTAATGTTACGGAGGATAAAATATTGATGATGGACTTTTAAAATCTTAGAAGATAAGTGGAATTCTTTCTCTCTTGACTCTTCTAATGGATTGTTGTTTCACCGCAGCTTGTTGATCTAAAACTTGTTGTCTATTATATTTTATCGATTTTTCTCTGTTGAAGACTAATGATAAATTGTTGTATATTATCTTAGTCATAATATTCTTTATTGGGCTAGTTGAGCTCACCTTTTCCTTTTTGTTCCATTTTTCTTCTCGGGAGGTGAGTGAGAACATAGTAGAACCTAGCCAAGGGTATGGAGTGATGGTTCAGATAGTTGTATTAGTAGTCATCACTATTTTGTAAAATAGTGTATCAATAATTGTAATGAGGACTCCTTTTGAGTTTGTATACTCTATTAGACAATAGTTGTATTCAAACTCACAAGATATGTTGTCGTATTTTGCAATTTACAATTGTATTACTGAAGTTGTATTTGTTTATGTACCATGTATTTGGCGACTCAGAATGGGTGATGTATACCTATTTTGGGGGCATCACAAAAGATGTGAGTCCTTCGATATCTCGTGTTCGAACTTTGGTTAGGTGGATGCGAAAATCTCTTTTTAGGATTAAAAAAATTCAAATAATGTGTTGAAATTGAGACAATTGAAAAAAAATACTTCGTTGATCCTAGATGTGTCCATTAGATGGAACTTTACTTATTCTATGTTGAATGTGGACATAGACTTCGAACATGCTTTTAATAGGCTTGCACGAAAAAAGACCCTTTATTCAAATTGGAAATGGAATCGGGTGATGGGGGCCTACAATAGAAGATTGGGGAGTTGTGAGACAATTGGTGGTATTCTTGATGTGTTTCTTCGACATTACTGTGAATGTTTCAGGCACATCTTATGTGAATTTCTTAATCTTGATGATGATTTGAATGAATTGTTATATGAGAGTGACTATGACATGAGAGAAATGGCGTCGAGGATGAGAGTAAAATTAGATAAATATTTGGGGAATGTTGAGAAGATGAATAAATTGTTGTACATTATGGCTGCTCTAGATCCTAGACATAAATTTATATTTGTGGAATTTTCTTTTAATTCAATGTATGGGAGTGGGACTAAAATGATAAATAAAATGATACAATCGGTGCGTGATGCCATTGAGAAATTGTTTAGATGTTATAGTCTCAAATATGCATCCCAAAGTGCACAATCATCCCAAAGTGCATAATCTAATGTATCTAGTGAAAGTTTTGATGTTCATGGTAGAGAAAGGATAAGAAGGAAGATGATGAAAAAAATTTCTAGAACACATTTCAGATTTTCAAATAGGGGATAATACTGAATTAGATAAGTATTTGAGTAAGCACGTTGATCAAACGACTTGAAAATATAATATTTTGGTGGTTCCTTATTAAACCATTACTTCCGAGTCGACAATTAGCACCGGTGGTCGTATACTTGATCCATTTAGAAGTTCTTTAACTCCTAGAATGGTACAAGCTCTTATTTGTGGTCAAGATTGGCTTCTTTCAAACAAAAAACCAATGTCCGTAGAGGAGAACTTAGATTCACTTGAAATAGTTGAGAAAAAGTAATAATTAATTTTAAATTATATAGTCTTATCTATAATGTTTATATTTTAATGACTTTCTTTAACTAGTTTTATTTTCTTTTGATCTTCTTAGAATTTGTGAAAGTTTTGGACATGGATGACAAAATTTAATGGAGATATGATAATTAGCATATAGCAGTTTTTTGATCAATTATTTTGGTACTTGTTGCATTTATTATGCCTTTCAAATTTTTTCTAAATTTCGGCTATTTCTAAATTGTCACTTTGTCACTAGAGCAAGATTATCATATGCCTTTTTAAGAATTTTGCATTGTACATTTGCAGTGAGAGTGAACTAAAATTATTTTTCATTTACTTGTTTTGTAGCCTATTAAATTGAAGGTATAGATGGTGGGCATACATGAGAAAAGGCTGCGAAAATGCCTGACAAAATTGAGAGGTAGCTTTCGCTTTCTTTCTTCCGTTTAAAGAATTCATGCAGACAATGTAATATCCTGAATATTTATAAAATTTATAAATATGATATTAAAGTTAATTTCAAGGACAAAATTCTTGTAAGTTGGGTTGAATGTAATATCCAAAATATTTCAAATGATTTGATAAGAACAAATAAATTTGTTAATTTAAAACCTAAGAACGATTGCTCAAGTATATGTTGAGCTATCTGAAAGACTAAAAAACGACTTGTAGATATGATCGTATACGATTAAAGGTTAGAACTATAACCTAAGGTATGTGTTATATATGAATAAATAAGCTTGAATTGAGCTTCAAATGTGTTATATAATTTTTTTCTATGTGTAGGATTTGGTGTTTTGGTTCAAGTATTCAACCTTAAAACTTAATAAAATTCAAAAGTTATTTTAAGAGAAAACCTAAAATTGGGAAAAAGGTTAAAACCTAAACCCTAAAGTTTAGAACCTAAAAATCAGATACGTTTAGGAAATCAGTCTTGCATCCTTTTGAGATTTTTCTCATTTCACAATGTAGTGTTTATATGAGTCATAGAACCTAGGGAGACAATAAAAATTTTTTTCGAGAAAGAGACGAAATTCATAATTCTCGAGAAAATGTCTTTCATCTTTTTGATCAGTTCTTTTCATCTTTTCGACATATTATATTTCACGACATAGTGTTTGTATGTGGTTTAGAGACGAATGAACCAATAAAAGTTTTTTCGTAGAAAAACGCAAAAATCTTTCGAGAGTGAAACAAGTTTGTCGTATTGATTTTCCGTTTCAAGATCTACCGGTAATACGAAGTGAAGTCATGTAATAACCACTAAAAGTTTTTCTCGAAAAACATGCAAATTACTGTTCACAAGAATAAGAAAAAAATAAATATTTTATCGATTTTTTGATCGTCTAACCATTTTCTGAGAAATGGTCGTAAAAAACACTATTTATCAAAAAAACGTGCCAAGTCTATTGGACTTGTCAGTTCATAGAATAATGTTTAAACGGAACAAAACTCAGTAATGTTAGACTTTTAAATGAGTAAAGGTCAATTAAACAAGAGAAATTAAAAATGAACTAAGTTGAAAGGTAACTAGTTGTAATCAAACAAGGTTATGTATAACTAAGTTGATATGACCAAACTAGGATTCAAACTAAGTTACAACCTAACTAAATAAAACCAATCCATGTGAACTTGAATTGACCAATCAGAGAAGAGATGATGTAAGCATGACATCATCCTCAATGAAACACAAAGATGATGTCATCATGATGTCGCTTGGTGGAAGATATTTCAAGGTAATAAAATTTAATTAACCTAGGTAAAAAAGTGTAATAAGTCGAGTGCATGGTGTAATAAGCCGAGCCCTAACGTGCAATTAGTGAAACTATATTTTTCTATAAATAGCAAGCTAAGTTCCTTCATTTCTTACCACTTTGCAAAGAAAAAATATCAAGTATTTAAAGTTATAATACAGAATTAGATAGTGAGATTTCTTGTGAGTTAGATTAATCTCAAATTGAAAAGGATTAGTTAAAGCTTGCTACTTCAAGAGGTAAAATCCCAAGTCATTATTATGTTCTTTTTTCATTAATATTATAGTCTATAAGCTCAAGAACATAAGTCGTGGCCATATACACGTGTCGTTCTCCGCGTCCTTCATAATTTCTTGAGCAAGTAGTTGTTATGTTCAATTTTATGTAATTGTATAGTACAAATCTCAAGAACACAAGTCGTTACCATGTTTGGTTTCTACTCAGTGTTTCTTCGGGTGTTCTTGAGCAAATCTATTATAAGTTAAATTTATGTTATTTCAAGTTTAAAGTATCATAAATCCCATATGTAAGCCGTTATAATGCCCAAATTATTTCAAGTATGAAATTCGAAAGCTCAAGAACATAAGTCGTTACTACTATGTACGATTTCGCGTTCTTCACGTTTTTCTTGTGTTCTTGAGCAAAAGTCATAAATCGTACATAAGTAGGTTTATGATTTTGTTATTTTTATGTTATTGAAGGTTATTTAGTGTTATAACATGATAACTTAGCTTTATTATACTTGTGGTATCATGTTTTACCAAGTGGAATAAAAAAAATTGTGAACAAATTTCCATTATGACCTTTCTTCCCATTTTCCGAAAATTTAAATTCAGAATTTGCTTTTGAAATGTAAAAGAAAGTCATAAATTAGGAAAAAATTATAATTAATGTAGACTCAAGAATCACCTTAAAATGTTTTTTTATGAGAAAATTATAATAGTTTCCGTAAAAGGACGTCAAGTCTAAAAAGTTTAAGGGGGGCTTTAAGATTTTAAGGCTTAAGAATGAATTTTTGAGCTAGCCACTTAACTAAGTAATTCCACCTATGGAGAAATTCTTAACAAGTTATAAAAACACTTATTAAGAAGTAAAACTCGATAAACTAACCGTCGGGTACACGAATCCCTTAATGTAGGCTTGTAAGAAAAACCAGTTTACTACGAGGCCAATTTTCTATCCTAAACCTATGTGCAACTATTTCTAAGCTTGTTCATATGTGTTATGTTGTGAGACTCCGAATTTTATGAAATAAATGTATTCAATTTTTCTATTATGGTAAATAGTTAAATTCATAAAAGTTTAAAGTTAAGGGTAATATGTGAAAAAAAAATATTCAAAGTAAGCAAGTTGTTATAGAATATTCGTTGTGTCGGGGAATATTCGATTAGTCGGGGAATATCCGTACAATGGTACAATCATTGGTGGAACCCACAACGGAATTATTGTCGGATTGAGAAAATGACAAAAATATTTTTATGAAAATAACGGCGGAAGTTTTACCGTTAACTGTTGAAACACCCGGTGTTAAAAGTACAGTAATACGCGTGGTTGTATAGTACCACATGGTATTCATTATTGAAGCTTATGTGATAAGTCACTCAATTTTGTTTTATTGGTATTATTAATGTAATAAAACAGAAAAGTTTTTTATATAAAACAGAATACTTTTATAAAGTTATTCGTTTTATTATGGTAATAGTAAAATCTTTTTATATAAAACAGAATACTTTTATAAAGTTATCTATTTTATTAGACAATAATTAGAATATATTATATTTTATTATGCATAGTGTTTGCATAGTGTTCATATAGTGTTTGCATAGTAAAATCTTTTATAAAGTTATTCGTTTTATTAGATTATAAATAGAATATATTATATTTTAATTAAAAGATTTTGCTTTAAATATAGACCGTCGATTAAAGTAAATCAATACGGACCGTTCATGAGTTAGTTACTATGCAGATCCATTTTTCTATAAATAGAAGTTCATTCCTTCATTATTTCTTATTTAATTCATGAAACTCTAGAGAGATAAACTATAGAGAGAAAGAAGAAAAGTATTCGCTACTACTACTCATATATCCAGTACTCTTCTTCTTAAGGTAGGGGATATTATTTGTTGTACTCATAAGGGGTATTATTTCTTTTGTATTCATGAAGAGAACTTTTGTTATTCCATTCTTCATTATTCTGTTGGAATAACTCAGATACATGAGACATCAGTATACATGGTGAAATTCTTCTATTATTCCATTCTTTATTATTATGTTGGAATAACCCTGCCTATGCCAAGTACAAAGATACATGGTGAAATTCTTTTATTATTCCATTCTTTATTATTATGTTAGAATAACCTGTCTATGCGAAGTACTGCATACATGGTGAAATTCTTCTATTATTCCATTCTTTATTATTTTGTTGGAATATCCTGTTTGTGAGTTTTACGCCGGACCTGGTTCCATTTTTTATTATTATTCGTTGAATATCCCGCCTCATGCGTTTTTTACGCTGGGACTGGTTCCGTTATTTATTATTACGTTGAATATCTCGTCGTTATGCGCTTTTCATTACGGACCGGTTCCGTTATTTATTATTCTCGTTGGAATATCCTGTCGCCGTATATTACGCCCGACGGTTTTCGTTATTTAGTATCTCGTTGGAATAACTCGTCTATGCTAAATACCGCATGCACGGTGATTTTTTGTTATTCCATTCTTAATTATACTCAGTTGGTTAAAGTTTTGACTTCTATACTCCATGAAATTAGTGGAATATCCTTGATATTTGCGCTTCATCCAGTATCTTTTCATGGAAATATTCTTCTGAGCATTCTTGAATTTTACTCCACAAAGAAGTATTATGTTGACAATTTGGACGTTATTAGTTCCTGGATAAATTAATTATTGAACTTGTTTTATTGAATTCTTATATCATTGTCATCATCCTTATGTTTATATTATGTTGAAAGTCATTTGTGGCCTGTAGTGCATAGATGAACTTGGTATGATTATGACCAGGGATTATTCGGTATAATCATGACCGTAATGTTACAAATGA
This sequence comes from Panax ginseng, assembly GCA_020205605.1. Lineage (NCBI taxonomy): Eukaryota > Viridiplantae > Streptophyta > Magnoliopsida > Apiales > Araliaceae > Panax > Panax ginseng. Next base: position 114,998,759 of record CM035143.1, on the reverse strand, counting down.
TGTGGAAAAAGTCATCTGTGGCCTGTAATGCATAGATGGACTTGGTATGATTATGACCAGGGATTATTCGGTATAATCATGACCGTAATGTTACAAATGATGTGGAAAAAAATCCTCATTGGCCCGTTGTGCATTGATGGACAGTTTTTGGTATGATTATGGCTATTGATTCTCTTCGGCCAAGGGTGCAAAGATGAATTATTTTATGGCATGATCAGGACCGTTGATGAAAACACGATTATCTTTGGCCTGTAGTGCATTGATAATTCGTGGTCGTGATACTAATGAATATCATTGGCCAGTAAAGGTGGATGATTCGATGATGTGGATTAATTATCGAAATGAGTCTCAAATGATGAAATATAAATTCATGGATGTGATATTAACGAATATCCTCGTCAGTAAAGTCAGTAATTCGATGATGTGGATTATTTATTGTCGAGTCTCGCCGATAAAATATTTATTATACACTTTTAATTCAGAGAAGATAGTAGATATCATGCTACTACTCTCGACTCTTCTAAAATATGGGTTGTATGTCTTTGGCGTGTAGTGAAAAAGATGAATTGTTAATGAATATCTTTGGTCAGAAAGTGCAAAGATTTAATTTATTAGTATGATTATGATGTGAATTTCGATTTGGTATAACCATGATTTTTGATGTTTGGTGAAGATAGGTGATGAAAATTATCTTCGTCCTAGTTGCAAAGAGGAATTTAGAACCACAATTATGATTATGAGTTATTCATATGATTGTGGACATGAGCTGTTGATTTATTTTACATGGACAAAACATTATTGGTGGACTTTTAACATAGAGAAGATAATAGACCTTATGGTCTATTTGACTCTTCTAATGGATTGCTCGTTCCGCTGCAACTATGGTTGAAAAGTTTTATCATCTACCATATGTTCTAAATCTCTGATTTATTATTGATGAAAGCTATTGATAATTTAATTATATTTAGGCATGATATTCTTTACTGGGCTAGTTGTGTTCACCCTTTCTGCTTCACAATTCCTTTCAGGTAATAAGAGTGTTGCCATAAGAGTGTTCACGGGTTGAAGTGGGGATAACAGGAATAGAAGCTGGTCTCTAGTCGTGGAGGTTCTCCTAAAACAAGATAGAAAAGTGTGTTGTATTCTATACATCATTTAGTAGTTATATTTGGTGAATCAAATAGGGTGAGGCGAACCTAACTTTGGAAGGGTGTTTTGCCACTATCATACAAGATGTCTAATGACATACAACCTCGTGTTCTCATAAGACATGTTTGTGCACATCCATTTGCTGAATATATCTATGAGCACTACCTATATGATCTTGGGGTTTATGTGAAATATAATTTTCACTTGGAGACAACGGAGATATTTATATGTCAAGAGAAGACTCACCATTGGAAAGAAGATGATAGTAATCTTTTTGTTTTTCTTTGGAGACTTTTGGGTCAACCAAGGATAATTCTGTGGACATATGATATATATCATAACCTAGACGCATGGCCTCTCATGTACGAAGGTTTCCTTGAGCACTTCCCAAAGATTTTAATTTCTAAAACAATTTTTGACTATACTTTTATGTAAAGTATCATTGTAAGGTTGTGGTCGAGGTACCATGAGAGTTACATACATTTTATTAAAACTCATAGTTAACTGTGGTCGTATTCTATACAACAGCTCAACAGTTGTATAAATGGAGTTGTATTTAAATTTTGTACCATGTATCTGGCGACTCAGAATGGGTGATGTATACCTAATTTTGGGGGCGTCACAGTTGGTATCAGATCTTAGGGATATGGTCGCTGGAGGAGATAAAAGTCTAGAACTAGGAGGGGAGAGACGAGTTATATACTTTTCTAGTGTGTGACTTACCTAAGCTAAAATTGTTTACTTGATAAGTTGACAAATTATGATATGTCAATTAACCTTTGTTTTGAAGATATATTCTAGAATGATATCTGAAATACAGGAGATGAGCAATGAAAAAATCATGATACAGAGGATATAACCGGAAAGGTACAATCTAAAAAGAAAGCAAGGTATTCTCATCTCTTCGAATATCAGGTACGTACGTAAATTTCGAGGGCGAAATTTCATAAGGAGGGGTGATTGTGAGACCCCGAATTTTATGAAATAAAAGTATTCAATTTTTCTATTTTGGTAAATAGTTAAATTGATAAAAGTTTAAAGTTAAGGGTAATATGTGAATTTTTTTTTTTTAAAGTAAGCAAGTTGTTATAGAATATTCGTTGTGTCGGGGAATATTCGATTAGTCGGGGAATATACGTACGATGGTACAATCATGGTGAACCCCACAAATGTAATTATCATTCGGATTGAGAAAATGACAAAAATATTTTTATGAAAATAACTATGGAAGTTTTACCGTTAAGCTGTTGAAACAAATTGTTAAAAGTACAAAGAATACGCGTGGTTGTATAAGAAGACACTCAGATTGATTATTGATGCTTATGTGATAAGTCACTCGTTTTTTTTTTTTTATTATTATTAATGTAATAAAATGTAAAGTTTTTTATATAAAACAAAATACTTTTATAAAGTTATTCGCTTTATTAGGCAAATAGTAAAATTTTTTTTTATATAAAAGCAGTAATACTTTTATAAAATTATCATTTTATTAGACAATAATTAGAATATATTATATTTTATTATGCATACTATTTACATAGTGTCTGTATAGTATTTGCATAGCAAAATCTTTTATAAAGTTATTCGTTTTATTAGATTATAAATAGAATATATTATATTTTATTTAAAAAATTTTGCTTTAAATATGGACCGTTAGATTAAAGTAAATCAATCTGGACTGTTTATGAGTTAGTTACTATGCAGTCCATTTTTCTATAAATAGAAGCTCATTCCTTCATTATTTCTTACGAATTCACTGAAACTCTAGAGAGATAAACTATAGAGAGAAAGAAAAAAAGTATTCTGCTACTTTACTACTCATATATCCAGTACTCTTCTTCTTAAGGTAGGGGATATTATTTGTTGAACTCATAAGGGATATTATTTCTTTTGTATTCATGAAGAGAACTTCTGTTATTTCATTCTTCATTATTCTGTTGGAATAACATGTATACGCAGACTACCGTATACATGGTGAAATTCTTCTATTATTCCATTCTTTATTATTATGTTGAATAACTTTGTCTATGCCTGTACAAAGATACATGGTGAAATTCTTTTATTATTCCATTCTTTATTATTATGTTAGAATAACTTTGTCCAAGTAATCGCATACATGGTGAAATTCTTCTATTATTCCATTCTTTATTATTTTGTTGGAATATCTGTTTGTGAGTTTTACTTTGGGACCTCGGGTTCCATTTTTTTTTATTATTCTTGGAATATCCCGTCTCAGGCGTTTTTACGCCGGACCGGGTTCCGTTATTTATTATTCTCGTTGAATATCCCGTCGTCAATGTTTTTTACGGACCGGTTCCGTTATTTATTATTCTGTTGGAATATCCTGTCAGTGTATATTACGCCTGACCTGGTTTCGTTATTTAGTATTCTGTTGGAATAACCTGTCTATGCGAAATACCGCATGCATGGTGATTTCTGTTGTTATTCCATTCTTAATTATACTCAGTTGGTTAAAGTTTTGACTTCTATACTCCATGAAATTAGTGGAATATCCTTGATATTTGCGCTTCATCCAGTATCTTTTCATGGAAATATTCTTCTGAGCATTCTTGAATTTTACTCCACAAAGAAGTATTATGTTGACAATTTGACGTTATTAGTTCTCGGATAAATTAATTATTGAACTTGTTTTATTGAATTCTTATATCATTGTCATCATCCTTATGTTTATATTATGTTGAAAGTCATTTGTGGCTCAGAAGTGCATAGATGAACTTGGTATGATTATGACGATCAGGATTATTCGGTATAATCATGACCGTAATGTTACAAATGATGTGGAAAAGTCATCTGTATTCTGTAATGCATAGATGGACTTGGTATGATTATGACCAGGATTATTCGGTATAATCATGACCGTAATGTTACAAATGATGTGGAAAAAATCCTCATTCGCCCGTTGTGTATTGATGGGATGCTTTTTGGTATGATTATGGCTATTGATTCTCTTCTACCAAGGGTGCAAAGATGAATTATTTTATGGCATGATCAGACTGTTGATGAAAACACGATTATCTTTGGCCTCAGAAGTGCATTGATAATTCGTGGTCGTGATACTAATGAATATCATCATTCGTAGAAAGCGTGGATGATTCGATGATGTGGATTAATTATCGAAATGAGTCTCAAATGATGAAATATAAATTCATGGATGTGATATTAACGAATATCCTTGGCCGTAGTGTTGGGTAATTCGATGATGTGGATTATTTATTGTCGAGTCTCAACGATAAAATATTTATTATACACTTTTAATTCGTAGAAGATAGTAGATATCATGCTCTACTTGACTCTTCTAAAATATGAGTTGTATGTCTTTGGCGTGTAGTGCAAAGATGAATTGTTAATGAATATCTTCGTCAGAAGAAGTGCAAAAGACGAATTTATTAGTATGATTATGAGCAGGAATTCTGATTTGGTATAACCATGATTTTTGATGTTTCAGGTGAAGATAGGTGATGAAAATTATCTTCGTCCTAGTTGCAAAGAGGAATTTAGAACCATAATTATGATTATGAGTTATTCATATGATTGTGGACATGAGCTGTTGATTTATTTTACATGGACAAAACATTATTGGTGGACTTTTAACATAGAGAAGATAATAGACCTTATGGTCTATTTGACTCTTCTAATGGATTGCTCGTTCCGCTGCAACTATGGATGAAAAGTTTTATCATCTACCATATGTTCTAAATCTCTGATTTATTATTGATTAAAGCTTTTGATAATTTAATTATCTTTAGGCATGATATTCTTTACTGGGCTAGTTGTGCTAACCCTTTCTACTTCACAATTCCTTTTAGGTAATAAGAGTGTTACCGGGTTGAGCGGGGATAACAGGGGAATAGAACGGTGGTCTCTAGCTGTGGAGGTTCTCCTTAAACAGTATAGAAAAGTGTGTTGTATTCTATACATCATTTAGTAGTTATATTTGGTGAATCAAATAGGGTGAGGCGAACCCAACTTTGGAAGGGTGTTTTGCCACTATCATACAAGATGTCTAATGACATACAACCTCGTGTTCTCATAAGACATGGTTGTGCACATCCACTTGCTAAATTTATCTATGAGCACTACCTATATGATCTTGGGGTTTATGTGAAATATAATTTTCACTTGGAGACAACGGAGATATTTATATGTCAAGAGAAGACTCACCATTGGAAAGAAGATGATAGTAATCTTCTTGTTTTTCTTTGGGAACTTTTGGGTCAACCAAGGATAATTCTGTGGACATATGATATCTATCATAACCTAGACGCATGGCCTCTCATGTACGAAGGTTTCCTTGAGCACTTCCCAAAGATTTTAATTTCTAAAACAGTTTTTGACTATACTTTTATGTAAAGTATCATTGTAAGGTTGTGGTCGAGGTACCATGAGAGTTATATACATTTGTATTAAAACTCATAGTTAACTGTGGTCGTATTCTATATGACAGCTCAACAGTTGTATAAATGAAGTTGTATTTGAATTTTGTACCATGTATCTGGCGACTCAGAATGGGTGATGTATACCTAATTTTGGGGGCGTCACATATGTTATATGTGATAATATATGTATGAAAGCTTTATGTAATGTTAAGTAGGATATGATGATTAATTGTTAAGTGTTTAAGGATATGTTATGCCATATATAATTATGTTCTGTCATTGAGCATCAGTTAACATGATCGTTAACTGAAATTTATGTCAAGTCAATCATGTTAAAGTTTATATGAAAGCATAAACTGCTTATGTGTTATTAGTTAGACTTGATGAGCCATAATGTTTCTTTTGCGAATAAAACTTTATTTGTAGTTAAAGAAGAATGATAAGAAGATCATGAACGTAAAGAAGAAACGTAGATTAGGTTTCATGTTTTATTGACTTGTATTTGTATTAAGCCATAATGACTTCTATAATACGAACACACAAACTATGTAATCGAAAATTATATTAATAATATCATGTTATTATCATCAGAATGGTGTTATTTTTTTAATTTGATATAACTTAGAATTTTTAAAGATCGATTAATCTAAGTGAGGGTATTGGTAATATGGATTGATCATAATATGCCGATACTCTGAACTTCAGATAGATAGTAAAAGATTTATATAATATTGATAAAGAACTATATATATAAATGAGGATATTGAATAACATTATGAGTGTTGTAAGAACATAACTCTAGCATCGATGAAGAAACCAAATTCATCGCAAGGTTCCTCTATTTCAAGTACAAGTGTGTTATTAATATTGTGAAATTAAGATAAATAGGAAAATCAATATGAAGAGATATATCTATAAAGATAAATGTTTAAGTGGGGGTATTGAATGATATTGGGAGTTTTGTAAGAAATGAGGTTACACTAATGAGCGTCGGTATTTCCTCCACCAAAGAACTAGTGAATCAGTTCTCCGTCTCATCCACACTATCATCAACGATATCATATATTCAATCCCCGGTTCAAATTTTGGACATATATCGTCCAATACTTACGTCGAAATCATGTGTCCGACCTAAAGTATTCCCCTTTATCAGGGTTGCTTATTTCAGTTACGATTATGAACAAACATAATATTATTCATAAAACTTAACATGTAACCTTAACGTTTCCGTAACAATAACTATTAGATATATGAGAAAAGAATCACCTTCTCAGCATGCTTATAACAAATAGTGTGACACAAGATTTCAATCTATTATCATGATAATAAACCGTATATTTCCTCCACCAAAGAACTAATGAATCAGTTCTCAATATCATCCACACTATCACCAACGATATCATTCAATGTGTATCCCGCTTTGAAAACACTGATCATGAATCAATGTTACCAACAGTGTAGTTAGATCGGTTCTGTAATGCATATTAAACTCCTTCCAATACAAGAGATTAGTTCGACTTAATTTTGATAACATGAGTTCAATTGAAATCTACTAATTTTTAATTATGAATTTTCTTTAATCCATATTACTTACATTTCTCTATGAGTTTACTCCTCTACTTACTCAAGTGTTATGCAAAATAATTTAATTTAAACATAATTCCAAACACATCATTTCATTTGGATGAACCAGTTTCACACAAAAATATTGAAGATTTTATCTTATTACTTGCTTGAGAACTCTTTATTAGTCCATTCATCTCTAGACATTATCGTAAAGAATTTATCTTTATTTAGTATATTTCTTTCACATAATGTTTTTATGTATTATGATTTATTAAATTTATGCATATCTTTTAATTATCTATAGACTCTTAACAAGTCCATTTACTCTTATCCTCAAATTATATCCTAAGGTACTCGTTACCTTAAAGTTATAATCCACTGCTTTGATACCAACTATAACTTATATTCGTAAATGGAGAACACCTCACACTTGTACCTATCAACTTGCCACCATTATTTTCGACCTCCCTTACGGAAAGTCTGGCTTCGGTGCATCCCCTCTTCGGGAAGTCACCATCAAAAGGCTTGGGGCACTTTCTTTATAGCTTTGATACCAAATGTAACGCCCCCGAATTCATGCGTTGGCCGCCCGAACAAGGGTCGACGTTAAATCAACATCTTTCGTAACTTAACCAATGATCCCATAATCATATTAGTTAAATTAGTCTATTATAGAATATAAAATTATAAATTTCCTTAAGTACTTCATCCTTGGATCTTAACTTGATCTTGATCTGATTCTTTCTATAAGTATCAACTTGTAGTTCATTCGTATATATGGATAACACAATATATATATAGGTCAAATTTTTAACCTTATGATTTAAACATTTTATACTTTAATATATCAAGTTTCACAACATTAATGATAAGATCGTTCTTGGCAACAGAGGGACACATTCTAGTAATTTTGGCACCTTACCGGCATTCATTAGTGTAACCTCAGTGCTTATAGAACTCCCAATATTATTCAATACCCTCACGTAGACATATGTCTTTATAGATATATCTCTTCATATCGATATTTCTTATTTATCTGAATTTCACAATATTAATAACACATTTGTACTTGGAACAGGGGAACCTTGCGATGAATTTGGTTTCTTCATCGGTGCTAGATCTATGTTCTTACAACACTCACAATGGTATTTAATATCCTCATTTAGAGATATAGTTCTTTATCAATATTGTATTAATGTTTTACTATCTATCTGAAGTTCAGAGTATCTTCATAACATGACCAGTCCATATTATCAATACTCTCACTCAGATTAATAGATCTTAAACAATTCTAAGTTATATCAAACTAAAGACATAACACTATCCTGATGATAATAACATGATATCATTAATATAATATTCAATTACATGGTTTGCTTGTTTGTATTACAGAAGTCATTATGACTTAATACAAGTAAATAAAACATGAAACCTAATCTACGCTTCATCTTTACGTTCATGCTTTTCTTATCATTCATCTTTAACTGCAAATAAAGTTTTATTCGCAAGAATGAGCACTATGGCTCAACAATTCTAACTAATAACACATAAGCATTTATACTTTCATATAAATTTTAACATGCTTGATTTGACATAACTTTTGGTTAACAATCATTTAACTCATGCTCAATGATAGAACATAATCATATATAGCATAGCATATCCTAAAACACTTACCATTTAATTATCATATCCTACTTAACATTACATAAGGCTTTCATACATATACTATCACATATAACCTATCACGTACGAACAAGCTTAGAAATAGTTGCACATACGTTTAGGATAGAAAACTTGCCTCGAAGAAAACTAGTTTTTCTGGTAAAGGCTTAAAAGATAAAAGGATTCGTGTACCCGATGGTTAGTTTATCGAGTTTTAATTCTTAATAAGTGTTTTTATAAATTTTTAAAACTATTTCCATAGGTGGAATTACTTAGATAAGTGGCTAGCTCAAAAAGTCATTTAAGCCTTAAAATCCGAGAGCTCCCCTTAAACTTTTCACCTTTGATGTCCTTTACGGAAACTGCCATAACTTTCTCATAACAAAACATTTTAAGGTGATTATTGAGTCTAAATTCATTAGAATTTCCTGATCTATGACTTTATTTTACATTTCAAAATCAGATTCTGAGTTTAAATATTCAGAAAATGGGCAGAAAGGTTAGAATGGAAATTTGTTCACAATTTTTTTCATTCAATTTGGTAAAACATGATATCACAAGCATAATAAAGCTAAGTTATCATGTTCTAACACTAAATAACTTTCAATAAAATAAAAATAACAAAATCATAAACCTACTTATGTACGATTTATGACTTTTGCTCAAGAACACACGAAGAACGAAAATCGTACATAGTAACGAATTATGTTCTTGAGCTTTTGGATTTCATAATTGAAATAATTTGGGCATATATTGTAACGACTTACATATGGAATTTATGATACTTTAAATTTGAAATAACATAAATTTAACTTCTAATAGATTTGCTTAAGAACACCCGTAGAAACACTAAGTTGGAAACCAAACATGGTAACGACTTGTATTCTTGATATTTCTACTATACTATTTCATAAAATTGAACATAAAAACTACTTGCTCAAGAACTTATGAAGGACACGGATAACGACAAGCGTACATGGCCACGACTTATGTTTTTGAGCTTATAGACTATAATATGAATGAAAAATGAATATAATAACGAATAGAGATTTTACCTTTTGAATTTGCAAGCTTTAACTAATCCTTTGAAATTTGAGATTAATCTAACTCACAAGAACTCTCTCTTTCTAATTCTATATTATAACTTTAAATACTTGATTTTTTTGCTTTGTAAAGTGGTAAGAAATGAATGAACTTAACTTGCTATTTATAGAAAAATATAGTTTCGCTAATTGCACGTTAGGGCTCGGCTAATATCACTTTGCACCCAACTTATTACACTTTGGTACTTAGGTTAATGACACTTTATTTTCTTAAAATATCTTCCACCATGCGACATCATCATGACATCACAATGACATCATCTTTGTGTTTTATTCAGGATGATGTCATGCTTGCATCATCTCTTATCTAATTGGTCGATTCAAGTTCACATGGATTTGTTTTATTTAGTTAGGATATAACTTAGTTTGAATCCTAATTTGTTCACATCAAATTAGTTACATATAACCTTGTTTGATTACAACTAGTTACCTTTCAACTTAGTTCATTTTTAAGTCTTTCAGTTTAATTGACCTTTACTAATTTAAAAGTCTGACATTAATGAGTTTTGTTCCGTATAAAAATTATTATGTGAAGTGAAAAGTCCAATAAACTTGGCATGTTTTTCGATGAATACTGTTTTTTGCGACCATTTCTTAGAAAATGGTTAGACGATCAAAAAGTCGACAAAATATTTATTTTCATCTTATTCCTGTGAATAGTAATTTTCATGTTTTTCGAAAAAAAACTTTTATCGGTTATTACATGACTTCACTTCGTATTACCGGTAGAACTTGAAACGAAAAATCAATACGACAAACTCGTTTCACTCTCGGAAGCTTTCTGCGTTTTTCTGCAGAAAAACTTATATGGGTTCATTGGTCTCTAAAACACGTATAAACACTATGTTATGAAATATAATATGTCGAAACGACGAAAAGAACTGATCAAAAAAGATGAAAGGCATTTTCTCGAGAATCCTGAATTTCGTCTTTCTCGGAATTTTTTTTATTGTCACCATGGGTTCTATGACTCATATAAACCCTACATCGTGAAATGAGAAAAATCCCAAAAGGAAACAACACAGATTTCCTGGATGTATCTGATTTCTAAGTTCTAAACCTTAGGGTTTAGGTTTTAACCTTTTTCTTAATTTTAGGTTTTCTCCTTAAATAACTTTTGAATTTTATTGAGTGTTAAGGTTGAATACTTGAACCAAAACACCAAATCCTACACATAGAAAAAAATCATATAACACATTTAAAGCTCAATTCAAGCTTATTTATTCATATATAACACATAACTTAGGTTTTAAATTAACCTTTATTAGTTATTGTCAGATCACATTTGAAATATTTGGGATATTACATACGAGAATAATAACAAAGTTGTAGTAAAATATATATACTTGTTGCTTATAAACCAATAAGCTGAGCCTTGTAAATATTGTTTGTTGTTATGATGCTTATTTCACTTTAGGATATAACACATAACTTAGGTTTTAAATTAACCTTTATTAGTTATTGTCAGATCACATTTGAAATATTTGGGATATTACATACAAGAATAATAACAAAGTTGTAGTAAAATATATATACTTGCTGCTTATGAACCAATAAGCTGAGCCTTGTAAATATTGTTTGTTGTTATGATGCTTCTTTCACTTTAGGATGTTTTTCCCTTAATCAAAATATGAACTCAAACGACTCCCTTGAGTTAATAATCAAAGCTCTCGAAGCTGATTGGAACTTGTCTGTTATATTGACCCATATTTCTAGCATAACAACTTAATTATGTAGAACAAAATGCACTTGTTGTTTCAGCTGGCTAGATTATATATATATATATATATATATATATATATACACACATACACACTTCAATACACTAGTATACTTATTTGTGACTGATCATCCACTTAATTATGAAGATTGATTTCATAATATAGGTAATTGGTTTTGGGGATTGCACATTGATTATGCCGTTGTTATTGGAAATTTGATTATACCATCCATTTTTTTCTTCTTTCTTATTATTCATATATCCTTCATAATTAATCACTCTTAGATGGTGTACTAAATTGCGAAGATGTTCTCGAGATGTTTTGTTGTCATTGTTCTTTGGCTCTTGCACCTCTGCTCCTCGAATCTTTGGTCAGGTCATCTTGTTGTATTGATGTTTGACTGAAAAATATGCTCATATATTTGATCCTATGTTTTGTTGTATTGAACTTTACATATCCGGTGTTGCTTCTTTTAATATATGGTTTGGAGACAGGGATGTAGACATGTAGTTGTACTATAGAGTATAGTCCACATGATTATTTTGAATCTTTTGATGTAGTTTGGAGACAGGTTGTTGTAGTACACATGATTATTTTGATGTTTGATCCTATGTATTGTTGTATTGAACTTTATATTAATTATTTTCAATCTTTGATTGTATTGGTTAATTGAAATAAATGGAATACAATTTTGGAATTCTTATAACCTTTCTGAAAAGAGAAGATAACAACAATAATAGCTTCATCCCCTATTCTCATGGTCTGTTCCAGATCACCAACTCATTCCTTTTTCATTACTCTTCTATTCACATCTATAATGTAGTCACGACCTAAGACAATATATAGTAAAAATCGAAGACTTAGATCGGTCGATTCTAATTTTGGGTAGACTCAGAACCTGGCCTCAATGGTCCGGGCCGATTTATTACTAATGAACAAGCCTAAAGTTATTTAAGGATCGCAGAGTGACTCAAAGATCGTAGAAAAATAAATCATAGAGAGCCAATCGTAGAGTGACACTTTACTCGTACAACAAGATTCGTAGAGCAAAACGTAGAGTTCAGATCGACTGATATGATAGATGGAATGACAACTTGTGTTATAGTCTTACTTTTGCTTTATATTACTCTAAAGGGAAACACTAACTACATAGTACTTTAGCTTTATATTACTCTAAAGGAAACCACAAATTATGTAGTACTTAGCGAATCATGCTCAAGACTCTACAGTCTTCATGAAGTTCTATGATCAGTCAAAATCGTAGAGCATGTTAGGACTGAAAAATGACTGACAATAAAGAGCGTTTCAAATTGAGGAACCCAAGACAATTGCTAAACATCCTTAGTTGAAATCGAAGATCAGAGTATGTCGTGTATAACAACTAGCTTGGCAAATTGACAACACCTATGTGGTTGATGAAGCAACAGACTAATGTGATAGGCCAGACTCGAAAACAAGCTGACACAACCCTCCTGAAAGTCAACATAAAATATCTTTAAGTATCAGGGCATTAAATTCTCAACGAAAACTTTGCAACGGGAAGCTCTCAAGATGAACTATAAAATGGCAAGTAAATTCAGACCAATTGTACGAATCACCAATTATCAAGATGGACCTTTGCCAAAGTTCTAAAAGCTAAACTCTATGATTTAAGAATAACTTGTTCTGCTACAAAGTCTTCAGTCGCTGAGCTTAAACGTAACTTAGTACCACCTCAAAAAACTTTACACATCTGCGATTCGCTGGTCTAAGTGACCTTCATACTTAGTCTAAGTGAATTGAAGAGATCTGAGTAAGTTGGTCTTAGTGACCCTTGACTTAGTGTTATTTGTTGAAACTTAGTGACTCAAAGGAATCTTTATGATTCACCTGTAATAGATCTTAGTGATCTAGTCTTAGTAACCCTCAATCATCCTTAGTGGATTTCCTACTTATTGAAGTAGAAGAGTGCACTAGGAGTTTTTTATACTTCGAACCACTTAAAATCTCTTGTATCTTTTACATTTCAATATTTATATTTCTGTCAATATCTGCTATATTTATCTGTCTTAAATTCACAAGAACTAAATTCAGAGTTGAGAATTCATTCAATCTTTAAGGGTTTTCAAACTAATATTCTGTTGTGCTTAATTAATTAAGTTAGTTAATAATTTGGTAATACATTCTTAATAAACAAGTTATTTTTTAAAAGGATCTGTTCAACCCCCTTCTAGATCTCTTTGTGCCTCTAGGAAACAACAAGTGGTATAAGAAGAAGTTCATTTTAACATATGCTTAAACACTTTGAGTTGATCTATGACACACAATAAAACCATTTCTAAGCTTGGTGGTGGAAATAAGCCACCTCTATGCAACAGAGAAAAATTTAGTAATTGGAAAGTTCGCATACAAACTTACATGGACGCAACATATGAAGATCTATTTGATGTTATCATCAGTGACCCATACATTCCAACAAAGCTCGCACCAACAAATGATAATACAAACAAGATGTTTATCAAACAAATAGTAGAATGGACAGTCAATGAAAAGAAGTTAGTGAAGCTGAACAAGAGGGCCTAGAACATCATATTCATGGCTTTAGAAGATCATTTGTTCGAGAATGTGGTCAACTACGCAACAACCAAAGAAGTCTGGGAAGCCCTGTTGGTGATGCATGAAGGAATTGAAGAAGTCAAAGAGAATAAGAAGTCTCTTCTGACTATGAAATGTTTTCCAACGTGCCTGGAGAGAACATCACCACCACTTACGAAAGATTCAACGTGTTGCTCAATTTTCTGAGAGCTTATGGAAAGGTCTATCTAAATAAGGACCTCAACATTAAGTTCATAAGAGAACTGGCTAGCATGTAGGATGAAAAAACCAATGCTATCAAAGAATCAAAGAATATACACAAGATGACAATGCAGAACCTCTAAGGTAATCTCCTTACCTATGAGCTAGAACTTAACTAACGGGCAGAGACAATTTTTGAAGGCAAGAAAAAAGAAAGGGATGCAACTCTCAAGGCTTCAGAAGCAACTTCTAAAGCCCCTGTTGTAATAATATTAGATGATGATGATGAAGACATAACATTGTTTGTCAGAAGGCTAAGAAAGTTCATGCGTAATGGAAGTAACAACAGACAAAGAAAGTAATTCAACAATAACAAGAGCAGCAACACAGACCAAGAGAAAAACTCGTGTTATAACTGCATGAAGCCATGTCATTATATCGCAGATGTGCACCAAGCCCCTGCAAGAAGAGTTGAAAAGAGATAAGAAGAAGTCATCCCAAAAGAAAAAAGAATTTAAGGGCTACAAGAAGGAAAAAGGTCTAGTAATCGAAGGTTTATGGAGTGAATCAGAGAATGATTTATGCTTTGAGTCCAGTGAAGATGAAAGACCTCATTTGGCGAACCTATGTCTGGTGGTCATAGAAGCAGATGCTGGAAAAACCACTAAGCATCAAGAAATTGACATAAGTGAGGTATTTGAATTTAGCTTTACTGATGTAGATATCAATGATCTTAGAACTGCATTGCATGATATAACTGTAGATCTGCATCAATAAATTAAATGGTTCAGGGTTCTATCAAAGGAACATTCTCTTTTTCAAGAGGAAAAAGAAAAAACTCAAGTAGAGTTGGAAATTGCTCTACGAAGTGTTATCTCTCTCTCCAATCTTGTGGCAGAGAATGAGAAATTGAGACAGATAACTGAGCATAGTGCACACAAAGAGTTTGTTCTAACCTTTAAGATAGAGGAGTTGGAAAATACAATCTCAATGTGGAATCGTTCCTCTTCATCAATGTTCTCTAATCATAAGTCAAAGAGCTGTCACTGGTCGATCATGATTGGGATTTGGGAATTCTTCCTCAGATCCAAGTGTGTATAAATCTATGGAGATTAACAACAACAATGCTTCTTCTTATAAAAGTATTGGGTTTGTGAAATCTAAAGAGGTCGCTGAGCCTATTATTCCTAGTTTCCCAATCTCTGTTGTTGGTTGATTTCACAATCAATAAATACACACAAGTATAAGTAGTCAACAAGTAATACAATGATAAGAAAAGTATCGTTCCCACGAGGAAATATGCCAATATTTATCAATTACCAAATTCAATTCAATTAATCATACTTTAAACTACGAAATATTGGTTATGATTTTAAAATCTAAATTAACAAAATTAATAGCTAAGATCAAAGTTCAAAAGATTAATGCAGATTTAACCGGTTAAGATTACAACTTCCCTTGGTATTTCATTTAAATCAATTTACTTCCCATTTAAATCAATTAATTAATACAAATTGTCATCCAAGAATACAATATAGTATTCACGAACTTCTTCCAAAAGATATGTGAACAA
Organism: Panax ginseng; assembly: GCA_020205605.1. Classification (NCBI taxonomy): domain Eukaryota; kingdom Viridiplantae; phylum Streptophyta; class Magnoliopsida; order Apiales; family Araliaceae; genus Panax; species Panax ginseng. The sequence continues at coordinate 114,982,810 of CM035143.1, read as the reverse complement.
ATCCCCCTAAATTCGTTCTTACGAAATAGAATTACGAAGAACACCCTAATTAATCAACTCACTATATTCCTATGTGAATCAAGTTAATTAGGGTTTTAAGCACAACTTATTTCAATGGATACAAAAGACACATAAGTATATTTCTATCCTACATGCTAATCATATTAACCCTATTCAGATTATATGAACATATGTTATTATATTCATATCTCAATCTATACTCCATTTTCCAATTTTATATAGATTATCATAGTAATTGTTGGCCACACAATTAATCAATAAGCATAAGATATAATAAACGATTTAATAAAAACCAACTTTCATTCAATGAGAAGGTTTAATTTAAACTACATACTAAGTTTCGTTGCAATCTTAATTATAATTTAGTTCATAATGATAAAGGAAAACATCATCCAAATGAATAATCCAAACATCCCAGATAATTACAAAGATTAAGAACTAGAGAAAAGTTTAGAAGAACTTGTTAGATTGATCTTAATCCTCCACTTGATCTTTAGCCTCTGAAATCTCCTTCGTGTTTCCCTTGTTGTTCTCTCTGCAATTCTCTTGATAAAATCCTCGATAATTTACTCCATCCGTCTTTTCTGAAGTCTTTTCCTATTTTTATTGGTCCCAACTCTCATCAAAATTCCTGTTTGGCTTTAAAATCCAACTTGCGCATGAAAATAAAAAAAACAAACTAGCTTTTACTAGGCGCTAGGTTTAGTATAGTTCAAGCGTCTAGACGCAGGCATGGGTTATATTTACAATACATGGAAGAATCCGTTTGGGTCTTCCAATATCAATAAAGTTGATTGTTTTCGCTCTGTATCTTCAAAAAGGAAAAAGACCATATATTTAAAAAAATGCCACTCGTCTCCAATTTTTATAATTTTTTAATTCTTTTCTTTTTCTAAATGACCAATTTGACCCTTCATCTCCATCCTAAGAGAAATAAACACAAAAACTAATAAAAAAATACTAAAAATACTTAAAGATAACAATAATTAAGCTTAACAATACCAGATTCGTAGGTATAAAACTCACTCATCATCTGTAGACTAGATTTTTGTTCCCAAAAATACCATATCACATATTAGACTTGGTTTTGTGAAACTACAGAGTAAGTAAAATTCTACGGTCAAGCCTCAAAAGATCGTATAGTCGGGTAAAACTAACTCTATGAACCAACCAGGTCTGAAACGTAGAGTTGACTTCTAATCTACGAAACCACAAAATCGTACAACGATATGGAAGTAGAGAGATTTCCAATTAAGAAGAAAGGCTGGAAATAACTATCATCCACGCATGTCTCCGATGAGAAGATATCCACACACACACTCACACTCACACATGAATTATATTAAATGTTATACATGTTATGATTATGAGCATGTAGCTGCATTATGCTATTATAATGATTATCATTCAGCATTTTATCGACCCAAAGTCAAGCAGATATGGGTCCCCAAGGGTACTAATAGATCAGGACTTAAGCAAGTTTGGGGTACTAAAATAAAGATTAATTTTTATGCAGGTATAGAGCTCCACTAACTCCATCTGGTATCTCAATAGTGGATACTCAAAACATATGACTGGCAATAAGGCTCTCACATCGAAGTTCAAGGAGAAGATGGTCCTACTGCTGTCTTTGGAGACAACAACTCTGGGAAGACTAGAGGATATGATTCGATTGGAAATGGTGTTGTTTCATTCAGCAAGGTAGCCTATATTGATGGTTTGAAGCATAACCTGTTGAGCATAAATCAACTATGCGACAAAGATAAAGAAAATCAAGTTGAATCTGCAAAGCTCAACAACAAAAAAGTGTCAAGTTTGCTAAAACCTCATAAGATGTAAGGTGGTTGTGACATAGGAGATTATCACACCTGAACTGCAAGTGCATGTCAAAGCTTGCCTCCAAATATCTAGTCTTAGGCTTGCCAAAGCTAAGTTTTGTCAATGAAAGACTATACAAGGCATATCAGCTTAGAAAACAAACGAGAAGCTCATTCAAAAGTAAGGCAGTTAACTCTAATAATAGGCCCCTACAGCTGCTTCATATGGATCTCTTTAGGCCTATCCCACTTGCCAGCCTCGGAGGAAAAAGATACTCACTGTAGTAGTTGATGACTACACCAAATTCACATAAGTATTCTTCCTAGGCTCTAAGGATGGAATCGAAACTCAACTGAATAAATAAATCTAGCTATTTATGTATAAATCCATAATTAATTGAGTGAGGTATCATATATCCATGACTTGGGAAGTTTGTTCCTCTATTTTCAAGGTGAAAGATTCAATCTTTTTGTAAATTTAAGGTAGATCTACTAGATCTCTCGTGTTTTACCCATGTTGTGCTTGGAGTTTGTTTATTTTCTGATTATTATGATTGATTTATTGATTTTCTATATATTTGAATTGTTTTACCATTTATTTTCCTTAGAGATGGTTAAAGGTTGATTTTTTCCACTAGATCCAACCTAGATCTAGCCTGGATCCAGCTTGTTGTCGATTTTAAAGTTCAAAACTTTAACCTTTATGCTAGATTTTTTCTAGATCTAGTTTGGATCTAGTTGTTTTCAAAGTTTTAAGACATTTGTTTACCCTGAAAGATCCTAAATCAACATCTAGTGATGGGGTGGGGGGGTGTCCCACTTTCTATCCGTCAAGGGATTCTAATAATTGAATTACCTGATAGTCAGTTTGTGATATATTTCTCGATTTAAGTCTCGATTATGTCATTGTATAGATATAGGGATCTTGGATCTATGGAGTTATTCCCTAGATCATAAATCCTGTCAATAGATATCATCAATACCTATGAGATGTTGGTCTCGATTGTGCGATCTAAGGATTAGGGTCCTCAGAAGCCCTTTTTTTTGGATCTTGGTTTTTCTTTCGATATCTTACTTATGTGAGCCTAGGAATGGAGTCGGGGTTCCTCGAATCTAGCCTTGACATATTCCCACGATGGACATAATTTTGATTGTAAACGTTTTATATCATCATTGTATATGTAATTTTCGGCCTTAAAGCGGTTCAAGGATTCCATCCCGCGAAAACTGAATTTAAGGCCCCGTGATAGTGAAAATGATGATTGTGGGGGCTACGGATTATTGAGATGGCTTCCATGCCCACGGATGGTCCCAACCCTTTTCGATGTTGATTTTATTCGTTCATCACATCAAAACGATTTTTGAACAAAACGACGAAGATCTTTTAAAATCAAATCGACTTGGGTTATTAGAACGACTTTAAGTTAAAGTTGAAAGTAATAAATGATCTCGATTCTTATTTGACAAAGGGTTTGAAAATCATGTTTTCCAAAATGTCACCTCAAAATGTTTTATCAAAATTAAATCTAAAATTAACTTTTCTTTAAATCAAATCTTTCTTACATAGGCTCAAAGAGGCTTGAAATTGCTTTTAAAATAACGCATTTAACACGATCTCAGAACTAAATATCATAGGCTTTCTCAAATCATGCACACCCACACAAACACACAATTCAATTTAGGAAAATAATAAGATGCGGTAATCGTGTTTTTCAAGGAAGTCGGGGGTGCCTAACACCTTTCCCTCGCTTAAGCAAGCCCCCGAACTCTGTGAGTCTCGGTTCCAGACCAATTTTACAGAGTCACATATTTGGCCATATTGCAAAAATATCAAAAACTCGGATGATTTGATACATCCATTTGAACTTATACCAACTGGTAACTCTGTCTAATTGACCCATAATTAAAATCAACCTTTCAAAACTCTATAGACATTTATGTTGGGTTTTTTCCTAAAAATCACCTTTTAAATAAATTGAAAAGATAAAAAGAATATAAAGGGTAGAAACAACGCGATTAGGAAAGGAATTCCCCCTGACGCAAATACTTATGAATTACAAAAGAACTAAAATCATATAATTAATTTTTAGTATCAATTATGTGAGTTGAGACAAAATAATTACGAGTCTAGTATAGATCAATCCATTTTTCAATTTCGAACGTACTATTATTATGGTTCGATGAAATAAATTAAGAACTAAAAACATATAGTTTGTTTTTAATATAATTAATGTGGTTTGTACCCACATGGTTATAAGTACAATATAAATTAACTCATATTACAAAATCTTAAACTTAGTATTATTGTGGTGCAATGAAAAAAATTTGTACCTTTTTTCACTCTAATGTTTTTTTATACACTTTCTCTCCAAAATTTGGTACACTTTATGTGACGCCCCCAAAATAGGTATATAATACCCATTCTGAGTCGTCAAATACATGGTACAGAAACAACTACAATTTTATTAATACAATTGTCGTGCAAAATACGACAACACATAAACTGTGAGTTTAAAATACTAATATTGTCATCTAGACAATATTCACACTCAAATAAGTCCTCATTACAATTATTGATACACTATTTTATAAAATAGTGAGGACTACTAAAACAACTTCTAGAACCATCATTCCACACCCCAACTAGTACTCGCTACATTCTCGCCTCCTGAGAAGAAAAATGGAACAAAAAGGAAAAGGGTGAGCTCAACTAGCCCAGTAAAGAATATTATGACTAAGATAATATAGAACAAATTATCGTTAGTCCTCAACAGGGAAAAATCTAATAGAATACAATAGACAACAAGTTTTAAATCAATATTCGCAGCAGAAATAATAATTCATTAAAAGAGTTACGTAGAGAATGAAATCTACTATCTTCTATATATGAATTTAAAAGTTCATCATCAATATTTTATTCCTGTAACATCAATCAATATATATAGCTGGAATCAAATATTCATCTTTACACTACAGGCCAAAGATATTCATCAGTTGGTGATCATGTTCATCTAAACAACTGTTCATCTTTACACTACGGCCAAAGATATTCATCAGAAAACAATTTATCTCTCCACTACATGCCAAAGATATTCAGTTATATCATCATTTAGGACTGAGGATGATGAAAAATATTTTAAAAAAAACGAATCCAGTGAAACAAAAGAACAAATATTAAGGATTCGTACTTTAAACAATCTAAGTTCAAAAATACTTCATAAATAACCATAGTGGAGTAAAATTTCAAAATGAAGACCAAAACATGGATACGATCAAAGCTAGTATCCATAATAGATATCTTGGATAAAAATGAAAATTTAATTTTTCTGTGAATAGTGTCGTATTCGTGAATAGTGCCGTATACGTGAATAGTGTCGTATACGTGAATAGTAACCCCGACACTAAAAGAAAAGAATTTCATCAGAAAAATCTTACCAATATTCCGGCATAATGATATTGAAAGAAATAATATCATTTATAAAAAAAATAACATCCCTTACCTCCAAAAAAGATAGTACTTCTGACTGGAATACTGGATATAGTGCTGAAGGAACTTGCACCATATAGCAACACTCAATGTATCAAAATACTCACAAAAATACGCTCGATAATATAGATAGAGAAGATTTCAGTTTCTAGTGTGATTTTCAATTCTAACCTAAGCACCCTATTTATAGGAAAATGCTTAGAACACCAAAGCAGAAAATTTAAGAAAATATAAATATATTTTTATTAAATTCCTACGCCCACCTTTTTTGGTCAAGACATCAGCCATACAAGTGCCAAAGTCACCAAAAACGTTTTTCATTTTAAAATCATTTAAAACTCCAAAAATTCAATTATTCCGGAACTTCAATAATTCACAATAAATAGACCTTTTATCAGAAAAATTTGAATCTTATCTCTTTCCATAGGAAATTCAATTCTCTACAACTTTGCAGAAGAAAGTTTTTCCAAATTCCAAACAGAAATTGACCGAAATCCACATACGGACGATTTTACAAGCTATAATCAAATTTCAGTCAAGAAATGGGGTCCACAAACATGAAAAACATGTTTTAAATATTTTTAGTAACAAAAATATTCTTCCTCCTCATTTACTCATATATCCCACATTCATTGTAAAAATATCACCATTATTATATTATTATAATATAATAATATATTTAAATGAATTATTTTATCAGAAAAGATAAAATATCAATTTTCAACAATTGTCACATTAAAAATTTTCTCCATCTATATCCACATAAAATGAATATTTTCCTTATCATATAAATCAATAATTAATTATTCATAAATAATATTACGTAATCACAATAATCGATAAACCGCACTGCTTTCAAAAAAGAGGGGGTTTTCCATTAAGGATTTCTCCTTACTGGCGCGCAATTAGGTGACCAAACCTCTCCTTAGACACAACTTTCTAGACATTGCCAATAATTTTATCTAGTAATATTATTCAAATAATATGAATTATTAATTTGATAATGGAAAATACTGTGTAGTGACAATTATTGAAACAACAATAATATAAAATATCAACGTAACAATTATTGAATCAATAAAATAAAATATTGAACAGTAATTACTGTAACAATTATTGAGTAGTGCCTTCTTACGTAAGAATCAATAATTTGTGTAATACCGTGCCATCGTGTAACAACGCCAGACATCGTGTTTTAACCACCGAGTATTCCAACAAAAGATAACTAGAATAACTACGCCTTTATTTATAAACAACTTATACTTGTCGTTTTCTTCATCCAATCGCTTTCCGTTATGGGGCCCACACAAGGTTGCACCGACGTACGAATATTCCTCGACAGTAAGAATATTCCACGACCAAACGAATATTCCCCGACAACAATGAATATTTTATAATCACTTGCTTATTTGAAATATTTGCGCATTTTACCCATAACTAACCACATTAATCAACTCAACCCTTACTATTTCAAAATAATAAATAGAGGAAATTTAATTTCATTTATAATAAGTTGGGGTCTTATAACCTTCCCTCCTTATGAAATTTTATCCTCGAAATTGACATACGTACCTGGTGTTTCGAAAAGGTGAGGATACCTCGCTTTCATTTCCGTTTCCAATTCCCAGGTCATTTCCTCAATAGCATGGTTCCTCCACAAAACTTTGACTTGTGGTATGACCTTTGTGCATAGGACATGCTCCTTTCTATCCAAGATCTTGACATGTATCTCCTCATACGTTAAATCCTCAGGTATCTCGTCTGGTTCTAACTCAATATCGTGGTTCGGGTCCTTTACATATTTACGAAGTACAGATATATAAAAAACATTATGAACACGAGACATGCTTGGAGGTAACGCGAGTCTATAGGCCACATTTCCTACTCGGTCAAGAATCTGAAATGGACCAATAAATCGTGGATTGAGCTTTCCTCTATTCCCAAATCTTGTAACTCCCTTCCATGGAGCAACTCGCAACAATACATGATCCCCAATACTAAATTCCATGTCCTTTCGATGAAGATCTGTATAACTCTTTTGTCGATCTTGTGCCATTTGTATACGTTATCGAATCATTTGGATCTTTTCTGTAGTCACACGTACCAACTCTGGTCCCAACAATGTTGCTTTACCCACCTCATCCCAACATATTAGAGAGCGACACTTTCATCAATATAATGCTTCGAATGGAGCCACACCTATACTTGCCTGATAACTGTTGTTGTAGGAGAATTCCACCAATGGTAAATACTTATCCCAACTCCCTTTGAAGTCTAAGACACAGAGTCATAATAGATCTTCAAGAGTTTGAATAGTCCTCTCTGATTGTCCATCCGTTTGAGGATGGTATATCGAACTGAATCGTAAATCCGTGTCCATAGCTTTTTTCAAGCTAACCCAAAATCGTGAAGTGAATCTTGGGTCACGATCCGAAACAATGGATACTGGCATGCCATGCAATCTCACAATCTCATTTACGTACATACGAGCAAGACGTTCAAGAGAATAAGTCTCCCGTATCGGCAAGAAATGAGCAGACTTAGTTAATCTATCAACAATAACCCAAATCGCAATTATGCCTTGAGAAACCGTGGGAAGACCCGTAATAAAATCCATGGTAATGCGTTCCCACTTCCATTTTAGAATCTCAAGTGGTTGCAATGGACCCTTTGGCACTTGATGCTCCGCCTTTACATGTTGACAAGTTAAACACCTCGAGATAAACTTCGCGATCTCTCTCTTTATATTGTTCCACCAAAATGTAAGTCGAAGATCACGATACATTTTGGTACTTCCAGGATGGATTGCAAACGGTGTGTTGTGTGCCTCCATCATGATTCTATGTTTCAAGTCATAATCGTTAGGGACACAAAGTCTAGAGTTGACTCGAAGTATTATTTTTTCATCGATTCTTGCTTCTGGAATAACACCTTCTTATACTTTCTTCTTCATACGCATCAGCTCCGGGTCTGTGGCTTGAGCAACTTTAACTTTTTCGATTAAAGTCGGTTCTATGCGTATACTTGACATCATCGCATGGGTCCCTGGAGTCTTGAATTCTATCTTCATCTTTTGTAAATCACACAAAATGGGCCTTTGTGTTGACAACATCACACTCATTCCCACATATGATCTTCTACTTAATGTGTCAGCTACCACGTTCGCTTTTCCAGGATGGTATTGAATGGTATGGTCGTCGTCTTTCAACAGCACGAGCTAACGTTGTTGCCGCATGTTGAGTTCCTTTTGGGTGAAGAAATATTTGAGGCTTTTATGGTCTGAATATATCTCCACTTTCTCCTTATATAGATAGTGCCTCCAGATCTTTAATGCGAAAAAGACTGCTGCCAACTCTAGATCATGAGTAGGATAATTCCTCTCATACTCTTTTGTCGCGAGGCATAGGCTATGACTTTCCCATATTGCATGAGAACACATCCTAACCCTTTGCCTGAAGCATCGCTGTAGATAACAAATCCATCGAACTAGATGGTATTGCCGTAACAGTGCGAAATGAGTCTCTCTCGAGATCTTGGAAACTCTTCTCGTATTCCTCGCTCCATACAAATTTTGTATCTTTACGAGTCAAATTGAGTTATCGGAGTAGCGATTCGAGAAAATCCTTCCACGAATCTCCGATAATAACTAGCTAAGCCCAAAAGCTACGACTTGGTCATCGACGGTTGCTCCCAACTTTATATTGCTTCAATCTTCGCTTCGGGTCAACAGATACTCCATGTTTTGACACCATCGCGTGCCCAAGGAATGCTACTTCCTCGCCGTAACTCGCATTTTTCAACTTGGCATATAGCTTATTTTCACGAAGCCTTTGGAGTACCAAATTCCAAAATGGTGCTCATGATCTTCACGACTTTTGGAATATATGAGGATGTCATCAATAAAGACAACAACAACCGATCCAAATATTCCTTGAATACTCGGTTCATCATATCCATGAAAGCCGTTAGGAGCATTAGTCAATCCGAAAGACATGACTAAGAATTCATAATGCCTGCATCTTAGTTAAGGCGCTTTGGAATATTCTCGCCTAATCTTCAATTGATGATATCCGAGCGAAGATCGATTTTGAAAAAAGATTGTGCTCCTCGCAATCGTCAAACAGATCATCAATGCGAGGTAGCGGATACCTATTCTTGATGGTGACATGGTTCAATTCTCGATAGTCAATACAAAGTCGCATACTCTCGTCTTTCTTCTTTACAAATAAAACAGAGAGCACCCCAAGGGAGATGTCTCAGGCGAATGAAACCGATGTCCAACAACTCTTGTAGTTGGACCTTTAACTCCTGAAGTTCAATAGGAGCCATTTGATATGGGGTTTTAGAAATGGGCTTTGTATCAGGTTCAAGGTCAATAAAGAATTCAACTTCACGTTCTGGAGGTAGACCGGGAAGTTCTTCAGGAAATACGATAGGAAATTCACTAACCATAGAAATTTTATTCAAATCTGACGTGTTTTTATTCAAGTCCATAACATGGGCTAAGAAAGCTTGACATCCATTTTTTAATAAACGAATGACTTTATGGCTTGATATGACAGTGATTGATTTCAGTGGTTTAGTTGCTTGAATTCGAATAACAGGTTGGTTAGGAATATGAAAACTAACAACCTTACGAAAACAATCAATTTTTTCATGATGAGTGGTTAACCAATCAATTCCTAAAATCACGTCAAATGCAAGTATCTTTAAAGAGATAAGGTCAACAGGTAATGTGATGGTGCCAACTTGGATCAAACAAGATTTATAAATAGTGGATGTAATGAAAGTTTCTCCTAATGGAGTCTCCATAGATAAGTCAAAGTCTAATTTCTCCGGAGTCAAGTTTAAACGTTGAGCACAAGCAGGAGAGATAAATGAATGGGTAGCACCGGTATCTAGTAAGGTATAAACTTCGCAAGAATTTATGATTATCTTACCCGTGATCACCTCGTTTGGGTTCCTCGCATTTTGACCAGTCACGACAAACGCTCTTCCAAGAACCGCTGACTTTGACTTTTACGGGGATGACCTTTTGAGTCACCATCCTCATTGGACTTGGTTTCGTTTTACAAGACAATCTCGAGCGATATGTCTTTCCTTTCCACAATTATAACATACCTTGAACTATGTGTGACGGCAATGATGTGTCCTCTTTTCCACATTTATAAGATAACGACCGATGGTCGTTCTCCTCCCTTAGAACCAGTTGCTACTGGTGCTGACGTCTTCACATTGTCATTATTGAATCTCCTCTTTTTAAAATCTCCCATTGACTCGCTTCTTCTATTTTTATGGCCACGATTACCACCAGAGTGGTTACCGCTTTTGTCCGAATGTTTTCCTTCCCACTGGTTTTCATTGTTCGACGATCGCGCCAATTTGGTATGACCTTGGTTGTCGTTCTTCGGTTGAATATACTCATTATCTCGCTCTAATAATTGAGCCCTGTTTACAACATCTGAATATAAAGAAAATTTATGAGAGATAAGATATTGCCGAATCTCGGGTTTTAGACCTCTCAGAAATATCCGCGTCATTCGTTCCTCATTCTCTACTAAATGAGGTGTAAACCTGGATAACTCTGTGAACTTCGCCTCGTACTAGGACACCGTCATGTTGTTTTGTTCCAGTCTAATAAACTCTACCTCCTTCATATGGCGAATACTTTTAGGAAATTACTTGTCATTGAAAAGTTTTTGAAATGTTTCCCAAGACATGCTGAGTGCGGCAAGCTGGGTACGCTTCACAGACTCCCACCAGTAGTCCGCCTCGCCACGGAACATAAAGGTGGTAAATGGAACCTTCTGTTCCTCCGTGCATCCTAAGACATCAAATATCTTGGTAATTTTTTTAACCAATGTTTCCGCCTTGATCGGATCTGGCTTTCCCGCAAATTCTGGTGGTCCCAACTCTTTGAACTGCTTGGCTGTGACAAGTCACGCATTGCTATCATTTCTACCCGTATTTTGTACACGAGTCTCCCTCGTCTGATTTTGCATGAACTGCAAAAAGCTTCTAAACATTTAAATCGCTCATAAATGCTCGCTCTTCATTGGTGTTATTTACAGGAGGAACATTGCCGACATGTTGCAGACGTTCTCCTCATTGGTGAGAAAAAGGAGTCTCCACGGTCTCATTTACTCCATCATTAACATTCTCGGTTGCCATTCTCAAATCGCCATAAAACAAGGGTTAATTAAAGAAATTAACATATCACAAAATATCCCTATATTCGACTCAACCAACAAATAAGCTTAGGTAGGACACACTCAAGCAAGGATTTACTCTGCCTCCCTCCTAGTTCTATTCCCCGATCTCCGCTTGAGATCATATCCCTAAGCTCGATACTAACTGTGACACCCCCAAAATAGGTATACAACACCCATTCCGAGTCGCCAAATACATGGTACAGAAACAACTACAACTTTATTAATACAATTATCGTGCAAAATACGACAACACATAAATTGTGAGTTTAAAATACTAATATTGTCATCTAGACAATATCCACACTCAAATAAGTCCTCATTACAATTATTGATACACTATTTTACAAAATAGTGATGACTACTAAAACAACTTCTAGAACCATCATTCCACACCCCGACTAGTACTCGCTACATTCTCGCCTCCTGAGAAGAAAAATGGAACAAAAAGGAAAAGGGTGAGCTTAACTAGCCCAGTAAAGAATATTATTACTAAGATAATATAGAACAAATTATCGTTAGTCCTCAACAAGGAAAAATCTAATAGAATACAATAGACAACAACTTTTAAATCAATATTCGCAGCGGAAATAACAATTCATTAAAAGAGTTACGTAGAGAATGAAATCTACTATCTTCTGTGACGCCCCCAAAATAGGTATACATCACCCATCTTGAGTCGCCAAATACATGGCACACAATACAAATAAAAACTTAATTATACAACATGAGCTGTGAGTTTTAATACAAATATTGTCTTCTAGACAATATACAAACTCAATGGGGTCCTCATTACATTTATTATCACACTATTTCATAGAATAGTGAGGATTACTAATGTTATCATCTGGACCGTCACTCCGTTCCCCGACTAGTCCCTACGACGTTCTCATTTCCTGAAGAGAACAATGAAAACAAAAGGGGTGAGCTCAACTAGCCCAGTAAGAAATATTATGACTAAGATAATGCAGAATAATTTATCATTAGCCTTCAACAGTGTTAAACTGATAAAATATAACAAACATCAAGTTTAACTGCAGCGGAACAAGAAATCCATTAAAAGAGTCAAGTAGAGAATAAAATCTACTATCTTCTATGATTTAAAAGGTTTTTCATTACTTTTATCATTTTGAGACTCAATTTTAATAAATAATCCACATCATCCCCACGACTACTGGCCAAGGATATTCATTAGTATCACGACCACAAATTTTCCATGCACTACGGGCCAAAGATATTCATGTATTCATCAATGGTCATGATCATGCCAACAACTGTCCATCAATGCACTACGGGCCAATGAGGACTTTCACCACACCATTTGTAACATTATAATTATGATTATACCGATTAATCCCTGGTCATAATCATACCAAGTCCATCTATGCACTACAGGCCACAGATGACTTTCAACATAATATAAACATGAGGATGATGACAATGATATAAGAATTCAATAAAACAAGTTCAAGAATTAATTTATCCAGAACCAATAACGCCCAAATTGTCAACATGATACTTTTTTGTAGAGTAAAATTCAAGAATGCTCGGAAGAATATTTTCATGAAAAGATCTTTGGATGAAGCGCAAATATCAAGGATATTCCACTAATTTCATGGAGTATAGAAGTCAAAACTTTAACCAACCGAGTATAATAAAGAATGAAATAACAAAAGAAATCACCGTGCATGCGATAGATCGCAGACAAACGAGTTATTCAATGTAATAATGAATAATCTGAATCAATGCATAATGCGTATATTCCAAACGCACGAACGAGGATGTTCCAATGTAATAATAAAGAAGCGGAATAATAATGAAATCACCATGCATGCAGGTAAGATGTAAAAGTTATTCCAACATAATGATAAAGAATGGAATAATGTAAGAATTTCACCAAGTATAGGGTAGCTCAGCGTACAAAAGTTATTCCAAATGTAATAATAAAGAATGGAATAATGGACTTCTCTTCATGAATACTGAAAGAAATAATAATTTCACACGAGAAAAAGAAGAGTCTTGGATATAGAAGTAGTGAAGTAATAGTAACACTTTTCTTCTTTCTCTCTATAGTTTCTCTCTAGAGAGTTTCAATGAATTCGTAAGAAATAATGAAGGAATGAGCTTCTATTTATAGAAGAATGGGACCGCATAGTAACTAATTCATGAACGGTCCAGATTGATTTACTTTAAACTGACGGTCCAGATTTAAAACAAAATCTTTTAAAAAAAATATAATATATTCTATTTATAATCTAATAAAACGAATAACTTTATAAAAGTATTCTATTTTATATAAAAAGATTTTAATATGCAAAACACTGTGCAACACTATGCAACACTATGCATAATAAAATATAATATATTCTAATTATTGTCTAATAAAACAAATAACTTTATAAAAGTATTACATTTTATATAAAAAATATTTTACTATGTAAAACACTACGCATAATAGAATATTATATATTCTATTTATAGTCTAATAAAATGAATAACTTTATAAAAGTATTCATTTTATATAAAAGTTTTTCTGTTTTATTACATTAATAATACTAATAAAACAAACTTTATCACCATTATTATAATTCACAATATTAATCAACCAGGTAATTCCCAGGAAAGAGGGGGCTTTCCAATAAGGATTTTTCCCTATTGGCATGCAATTAGGTGACCAAACCTCTCCTTGACAGAACTTCTAGACATCGTTAATATTGCAAATAATAATATTAATAACCTTGTCGTCTCAATTATTGATTTAATAATATATAAAATATTGACAATAATTGAATCAAATAACGTGAGATATTATGCAGCAATTACTATAGCAATAATTGAATAAAACTGAGTGACTTCTCACGTAAGCATCAATAATCAATACCGTGTGCTACTATGCAACCACGCGTATTACTGTACTTTTAACACCGGGTGTTTCAACAGTTAAAGGTAATAACTTCCACCGTTATTTTTATAAAGTAATTTTGTCATTTTCTCAATCCGACATTAATTCCGTTGTGGGGTCCACCAATGATTGTGCAGTTGTACGAATATTCCCTGTTAAAACGAATATTCCCCGACCAATCGAATATTATATAACAACTTGCGTACTTTGCAAAATTTATAAATATTACCCACAACTATAACATTATATCAAATTTACTCCATAATATTCAAAAATGATATTTATAGAAAATTCATCTTTATTTATAAAAGTTGGGGTCTTACAACCTCCCCTTCTAATGATATTTTACCCTCGAAATTAGGGTACGTACCTGGTATGTCGAAGAGGAAAGGATACCTTGATTTCATTTCAGATTCTAACTCCCAAGTCATTTCCTCAACATCGTGGTTTCTCCACAAAACTTTGACTTGAGGTATAACCTTGGAGCATAGAATATGTTCCTTCTTATCCAAGATTTGAACAGGAACCTCTTCATACGTCAAATCTTCCGCTATTTCATCTGGTTCTAACTCAATAATGTGGTTCGGATCTTCCACATATTTACGTAACATGGATATGTGAAAAACGTTATGAACACGAGACATACTCAAGCAGAAAGCGAGTCTATAGGCCACGCTCCTTCCTACTCGATCAAGGATTAAAATGGGCCAATGAATCGAGGATTGAGCTTTCTCTCTCTTTTCAAATCTCGTAACTCCTTTCCATGGAGCAACACGTAATCAACACATGATCTCCAATATCGAATTCCACGTCCTTTCGATGAAGATCAGCATAACTCTTTTGTCGATCTTGTGAGGTTTTTATACGTTGCCGGATCGTTTGAATCTTTTTCGTAGTCATACGTACCAACTCCGGTTCTAACAACGTTGCTTCACCCACCTCATCCCAGCATACTGGAGAACGACACTTTCTTCCATACAACGCCTCGAATGGAGCCATGCCAATACTTTCTTGATAACTGTTATTGTAGGAAAACTCCACAAATGGTAAGAACTTATCCCAACTTCCCTTGAAGTCAAGGACACATAGTCTTAATAGATCTTAAAGAGTTTGAATCGTCCTCTCCGACTGCCCGTTCATCTGAGGATGATATGCCGAGCTAAATCGTAAATTCGTGCCCATAGCTTTTTGCAAACTAACCCAAAATCTTGAAGTGAATCTTGAGTCTCGATCAGAAACTATGGATACTGGCATACCATGCAATCTTACAACCTCGTTTATGTACATACGAGCAAGACGTTCAAGTGTATAAGTTTCTCGTTTCGGTAAGAAATGAGCAGACTTGGTCAATCTATCAACAATGACCCAAATCGCATCTATGCCTTGAGAAACTTTGGGAAGACCAAGAAACAAAATCCATGGTAATGTGCTTCTCCACTTCCATTCTAGAATTTCAAGTGGTTCAATGGACCTTTTGGTACTTGATGCTCGCCATAACTCGTTGACACGTTAGACACCTTGAGATAAACAATTTATCTCTCTCTTCATATTGCCCCACCAAAATGTATGTCCAAGATCATGATACATTTTGGTACTCCCATGATGGATTGCAAAT
This sequence comes from Panax ginseng, assembly GCA_020205605.1. Classification (NCBI taxonomy): domain Eukaryota; kingdom Viridiplantae; phylum Streptophyta; class Magnoliopsida; order Apiales; family Araliaceae; genus Panax; species Panax ginseng. Next base: position 114,966,759 of record CM035143.1, on the reverse strand, counting down.
GGTGTGTTGTGCGCCCATCATGATTTTATACTTTAAATCGTGGTCGTTAGAACACAAAGTCCGGAGTTGACTCAAGTATTCCTTCTTCATCGATTCTTGCTTCCTAAGATAGCACCTTCTTCTTGACTTTCTTCCTCATACGCATCACTTCTGTGTTTGTAGCTTGAGCAGTTTTAACTTTATCAATTAAAAGTCTGGTTCTACTCAGATATATTCGCCATCATCACATGGGTCCCTAGAGTCTTTAACTCTATCTCCATCCTTTGCAAGTCACACAAAATGGGCCTTTGCGTTGACAATATCGCACTTTCAAAGATATGATCTTCGATGCATCGCCTACCACGCTCGCTTTTCGAGATGGTATTGGATGGTATGATCATAATCTTTCAGATTCAAGCCAACATCGTTGTTGCGATGTTGAGTTCCTTTGAGTGAAGAAATATTTGAGGCTTTTATGATCGTAAAGATCTCCACTTTCTCTCCATACAAGTAATGCCTCCAAATTTTAAGTGTGAAGATATTGTACCGCCAACTCTAGATCATGAGTAGGATAATTCATCTCATATTCTTTGAGTTGTCTTGAGGCATAAGCTATGACTTTCCCATGTTGCATAAGAACACATCCCAACCTTTTTGCCCAAGCATCATCAGTAGATCACAAATCCTCCGAGCCGATGGTATTGTCGAAAGCAAAATAAATGAGTCTCCTCTTGAGTTCTTCAAAACTCTTCTCACATTCTTCGCTCCAACCGAACTTTGTATCTTTCCGAGTCAACTGAGTTAATGGAGTAGCAATTCGAGAAAATCCTTCCACGAATCTCCGATAATAACCAGCTAAACCGAGAAAACTACGTACTTCGGTCACTGATTTAGGTTGCTCCCAGCTTTGAATTGCTTCAATTTTTGTCGGGTCCATAGATATTCCATGACTTGATACTACGTGCCCAAGGAATGCTACTTCCTCAAGCCAGAACTCGCATTTCTTCAACTTGGCATAAAGCTTGTATTCACGAAGCTTTTGAAGTATCAACCTCAAGTGTTGCTCATGATCTTCACGGCTTTTGGAATAAATAAAGATGTCATCAATAAAGACGACCACAAAGTGATCCAAATATTCCTTGAATACTCGGTTCATCATATCCATGAAGGTAGCAGAGCATTAGTCAATCCAAAGGACATGACTAGAATTCATAATGCTCGCATCGAGTTCGAAAAGTCATCTTTGGAATGTCACCCTGCTCTAATCTTCAATTGGTGATATTTGGAACGAAGATCTATCTTTGAAAAGAATTTGGCTCCTTGCAATCGGGTCAAACAGTCATCCATACGTGGCAATGGGTACCTATTTTTGATGGTGACATGATTCAACTCCCGATAATCAATACAAAGTCGCATACTCCCATCTTTCTTCTTCATGAATGTAAGCAGAGTACCCCAAGGAGAAGTACTAGGACGAATAAAGCCAATGTTCAACAATTCTCGCAATTGGGTCTTTAACTCTGAAGTTCAATAGAGCCATCGATATGGGGCTTTGGAAATGGGTTTTGTACTGGGTTCAAGGTCGATAAAAATTTAATTTCACGTTCGGGGTAGGCCAGAAGTTCTTCGTCAGAATACGCCAAGAAATTTATTAACAATAGAAATATCATTCAAAACTGACGTATTTTTGTTTAGATCAGTGACATGAGCTAAGAAAGCTTGACATCCGTTTTTTAATAAACGAATAGCTTTATGGCTTGAGATGACATTGATTAATTTTAATGGTTTGGTTGCTTGAATTCGCATAATAGGTTGGTTAGGAATATGAAAGCTAACAACCTTACAAAAACAATCAATTTTTGCATGATAAGTAGTTAACCAATCAATCCCTAGAATCACATCAAATGCAAGTATTTTTAATTAAATAAGATCGACAGGTAATGTGAGGGTACCGATTTGAACCAAACAAGACTTATAAACAGTGGATGTAATGAAGGTTTCTTCTAATGGAGTTTCCACAGATAAGTCAAAGTCTAATTTCTCCGGAGTCAAATTTAATCGTTGAGCGCAAATAGGAGAAATAAAAGAATGGGTAGAACCGGTATCAAATAAGGTATAGACTTCGTTAAAGTTTATGATAAGCTTACCCGTGATGACCTCGTTCGGGTTCCTTGCTTTCTGGGAGGTCACATCAAACACTCTCCCTTGAACTACTAGTTTTGACTTGTCTGGGATGGTATTTTGTGTCACCGTTCCAACTGGACTTGTCTTCGATGCACGATAAAATTGGGCTAGGTGACCTTCTCTTCCACAATTATAACACGCTTTGGATGGCATCGCGCAGTTTGCACTGATATGTCCCTCCCCTCCGCATTTGAAGCATATGATAGATGGTCGTTCTCCTTCCTTAACCACAGGTGCTGATGCTGACGTCTTTCCATTATTATTGAATCTCCTCTTCTTAAAATGTCCATTCTTATTGTCTTGGCCATGATTACCACCGAAGTGGTTACCATTTCTGGCATGTTGATTCCCTCCACGTTTGTTGTCACCGCTTCGATGACTGTTACCACTGGTATTTTCATTCTGTCAGCTGCTTTCTCTTGGTTGCGTTGACTCGTTATCGCGCTCCAATAACTGAGCCCTATTTACAAAACACAGTTTATAAGAAATAAGATATTGACGTATCTCCGGTTTCAAACCTCTTAAAAACATTCGCGTCATTCTCTCCTCATTATCAACCAAGTGAGATGCAAACCGGGACAACTCAGCAAACTTAGCTTCGTACTGTGACACGGTCATATTGTTCTGTTCTAACTTGATGAACTCTACCTCTTTTATGTGACGAATACTTTTGGGAAAGTACTTGTCGTTGAATAGTTCTTGGAACTTCTCCCAAGACATCTTCAGTGCGGCAGGTTGAGTACGCTTTATCGATTCCCACCAGTAATCTGCCTCTCCTCGCAACATAAAGGTGGCAAAGGGAACCTTTTGCTCCTCGGAGCATCCCAAGACATCAAATATCTTGGTGATGTGCTTTATCTATGCTTCTGCCTTAAGTGGTTTTGGCTCTCAAATAAACTCCGATGGTCCCAGCTCCTTGAACTATTTAGCGGTGACCGTCCGAGACTTTTCAGTGTTTCCACCTATATTTTGGACAGGAGCCTCTCTTGCCTGATGTTGTACGAATTGCAGAAAGCTCCTAAACATTTCGTCGTTCGCCATTTGGTCGGTGTTGTTGTTCACCTGAGGATTATTGCCTTCCTGATGCACATTATCCTGGGTGTTGATTTGTGGTGACTCAATGTTCTCCTGTGCTCCATTGATATTCTCAACATTCTCGGATGTCATTTTCAGATACTGCCACAAAATAAGGGTTAATTTACATATAACATATTATCACTATACTCTGACCGACCAATTAAATATCAAATAAACTTAGGTAGGTCATACTGGCGAAGGAATTCCCCATCTCTCCCCTCCTAGTTCTAGTCTCACATATTATCCAGGGATCATATCCCTAAGCTTTGATACCAACTGTGACGCCCCCAAAATAGGTATACATCACCCATCTTGAGTCGCCAAATACATGGTACACAATACAAATAAAAACTTAATTATACAACATGAGCTATGAGTTTTAATACAAATATTGTCTTCTAGACAATATACAAACTCAATGGGGTCCTCATTACATTTATTATCACACTATTTCATAGAATACTGAGGACTACTAATGTTATCATTTGGACCGTCTCTCCATTCCCCGACTAGTCTCTGCTACGTTCTCATTTCCTGAAGAGAACAATGAAAGCAAAAGGGGTGAGATCAACTATCCCAGTAAAAGAAATATTATGACTAAGATAATGCATAATAATTTATCATTAGCCTTCAACAGTGTTAAACTAATAAAATATAACAAACATCAAGTTTAACTGCAGCGGAACAAGTAATCCATTAGAAGAGTCAAGTAGAGAATAAAATCTACTATCTTCTATGATTTAAAAGGTTTTTCATTACTTTTATCGCTGAGACTCAGCTTAATAAATAATCCACATCATCCCTGCACTACGGCCAAGGATATTCATTAGTATCACGACCACAAATTTCCATGCACTACGGGCCAAGGATATTCGTTTATTCATCAATGGTCATGATCATGCCAACAACTGTCCATCAATGCACTACGGGCCAATGAGGACTTTCACCACATCATTTGTAACATTATAATTATGATTATACAGATTAATCCCTGGTCATAATCATACCAAGTCCATCTATGCACTACAGGCCACAGATGACTTTCAACGTAATATAAACATGAGGATGATGATAAGATATAAGAATTCAATAAAACAAGTTCAAGAATTAATTTATCCAGGAACCAATAACGTCCAAATTGTCAACATGATACTTCTTTGTAGAGTAAAATTCAAGAATGCTCATAAGAATATTTCCATGAAAAGATATTAGATGAAGCACAAATATCAAGGATATTCCACTAATTTCATGGAGTATAAGTCAAAACTTTAACCAACCGAGTATAATAAAGAATGGAATAACAAAAGAAATCACCGTGCATGCGATAGACCACACATGCATAAAGTTATTCCAACAAAATAATGAATAACGAGAACTGGGCATGCGAAAACGCATGCATAAAGTTATTCCAACAGTAATAATGAATAATGGAATCAGTCATGCGTAAAGAACGCATGCATGTGATGATGTCCAAAGAATAATAATAAAGACGGAATAATAATAGAAATCACCATGCATGCAGATTCAGAGCAGACAAAGTTATTCCAACATAATGATAAAGAATGGAATAATGTAAGAATTTCACCAAGTATAGGGTACTCGCGTGATACAAAGTTATTCCAATGTAATAATAAAGAATGGAATAACAAACTTTCTATTCATGAATACAAAAGAAATAATACCCCTACCCGAGAAAGAAGAGTACTTTGGATATAGAAGTAGTGAAGTAGCGTAACACTTTTCTTCTTTCTCTATAGTTTTTCTCTCAGAGTTTCAAATTGAATTCGTAAGAAAAATAATGAAGGAATGAGCTTTATTTATGTAAGAATGGACTCAGATAGTAACTAATTCATGAACGGTCCAGATTGATTTTACTTTAAACAGACGGTCCGATTTAAAACAAAATCTTTTAAATAAAATATAATATATTCTATTTATAATCTAATAAAACGAATAACTTTATAAAAGTATTCTATTTTATATAAAAATATTTTACTACGCAAAAACACTACGCAGCACTATGCAACACTACGCATAATAAAATATAATATATTCTAATTATTGTCTAATAAAATAAATAACTTTATAAAAGTATTCTTTTATATAAAAAGATTTTACTATGCAAAACACTTTGCATAATAGAACATTATATATTCTATTTATAGTCTAATAAAACGAATAACTTTATAAAAGTATTACATTTTATATAAAAAGTTTTTCATTTTATTACATTAATAATACTAATAAAATAAACTTTATCACCATTATTATAATTCACAATATTAATCGACCTGTGTCATTCAGGAAGAGGGGCTTTCAATAAGGATTTCTCCTATTGTCCGCAATTAGGTGACCAAACCTCTCCTCGATGTAACTTCTAGACATCGTTAATATTGCAAATAATAATATTAATAACCTTGTCGTCTCAATTATTGATTTAATAATATATAAAATATTGACAATAATTGAATCAAATAACGTGAGATATTATACGCAAAGACTTACATCGTAGCAATAATTGAATAAAACCGAGTGACTTCTCACGTAAGCATCAATAATCAATATCGTGTGCTACTATGCAACCACGCAGACATCGCATTTTTAACACCGAGTGTTTCAACGATTAACGGTAAAAACTTCCATTGTTATTTTCATAAAGTATTTTTGTCATTTTCTCAATCCGACAATAATTCCGTTGTGGGGTCCACCAATGATTGTGCAGTTGTACGAATATTCCCTGTTAAAACAAATATTCCCCGACCAATCGAATATTATATAACAACTTGCGTACTTTACAAAATTTATAAATATTACCCACAACTATAACATTATATCAAATTTACTCCATAATATTCAAAAATGATATTTATAAAAAAATCATCTTTATTTATAAAAGTTGGGGTCTTACAACTTCTATATATGAATTTAAAAGTTCATCATCAATATTTTATCCCTGTAACATCAATCAATATATATAGCTGGAATCAAATATTCATCTTTGCACTACAGGCCAAAGATATTCATCAGTTGGTGATCATGTTCATCTAAACAACTGTTCATCTTTGCACTACGGCCAAAGATATTCATCAGAAAACCATTTATCTCTGCACTACATGCCAAAGATATTCAGTTATATCATCATTTAGACCTGAGGATGATGAAAATATTTTAAAAAAGCGAATCCGATTGAAACAAAGAACAAATATTAAGGATTCGTATTTTTAAACAATTCAAGTTCAAAATACTTCATAAATAACCATAGTGGAGTAAAATTTGAATGAAGACCAAAATATGGATACGATCAAAGCTAGTATCCATAATAGATATCTTGGACAAAAGCGAAAATTTAATTTTTTACGTGAATAAGGTCGATTCGTGAATAGTGTCAAGTATATTTGAATAGTGTCAGTATCGTGAATAGTAACCTCGACACTAAAAGACAAGAATTTCATCGTAAAAAATCTTACCAATATTCGCATAATGATATTGAAAGAAATAATATCATTTATAAAAAAAAGAACATCCTTACTCCAAAAAGATAGTACTTATTTGGAATCGAATGGATATAGTCTTTGTCAAGGAACTTGCACCGAGATATAGCAACACTCAATGTATCAAAATACTCACAAAAATACGCCGATAATATAGAGAAGATTTCAGTTTCTAGTGTGATTTTCAATTCTAACCTAAGCACCCTATTTATAGGAAAATGCTTAGAACACCAAAGCAGAAAATTTAAGAAAATATAAATATATTTTTCTTAAATTCCTACGCCCACCTTTTTTTGGTCAAGACATCAGCCATACAAGTGCCAAAGTCACCAAAAACGTTTTTCATTTTAAAATCATTTAAAACTCCAAAAATTCAATTATTCCGGAACTTCAATAATTCACAATAAATAGCCTTTTATCAGAAAAATTTGAATTTTATGTCTTTCCATAGGAAATTCAATTCTCTACAACTTTGCAGAAGAAAGTTTTTCCAAATTCCAAATGAAATTGACCAAAATCCACATCTGAACGATTTTATTTATAATCAAATTTCAATTAAGAATTGGGTCCACAAACATGAAAACATGTTTTAAATATTTTTAGTAACAAAAATACTCTTCCTCCTCATTTACTCATATATCCCACATTCATTGTAAAAATATCACCATTATTATATTATTATAATATAATAATATATTTAAATAAATTATTTTATCGAAAAGATAAATATCAATTTTCAATAATTGTCACATTAAAAATTTTCTCCATCTATATCCACATAAAATGAATATTTTCCTTATCATATAAATTAATAATTAATTATTCATAAATAATATTACGTGAATCACAATATCGACAACCGCAATAGTTTCTAAAAAGAGGGGGCTTTCAATAAGGATTTCTCCTTACATGGCGCCGCAATTAGGTGACCAAACCTCTCCTTAGACGTAACTTTCTAGACATTGCCAATAATTTTATCTAGTAATATTATTCAAATAATATGAATTATTGATTTGATAATGGAAAATATCGTGTAGTGACAATTATTGAAACAACAATAATATAAAATATCAATGTAACAATTATTGAATCAATAAAATAAAATATTGAGCAAATAATTCTTTGTAACAATTATTGAGTAGTGCCTATGCTACGTAAGAATCAATAATTTGTGTAATATCTGAGTATCTTCTTCGTGCAACAATGGCGACATTCTTGTGTTTATCGGGTATTCAACAAAAGTTATTGAAGTAATAACTACGCCGTTATTTATAAACAACTTATACTTGTCGCGTTTTCTTCATCCAATCGCTTTCAGTTATGGGGCCCACATGAAAGGTCGCTACTGCAGCATTGAATATTTCTCGACGTGAAGAATATTCCACGACCAAACGAATATTCCCCGATAATAATGAATATTTTATAATCACTTGCTTATTTGAAATATTTGCGCATTTTACCAATAACTAACCACATTAATCAACTCAACCCTTACTATTTTAAAATAATAAATAGAGGAAATTTAATTTCATTTATAATAAGTTGGGGTCTTACACTTTATCTTTAGAAATTTTTTATATATTTTATTTTTCAAAATTCTTTATTTACTTTGTCTCTTTTTTTTAGCTTTTTGTCTCTCAACTTCTTTTCCTCCTTAAGTTCTCTTTCTAAAATTGAAACTAGATTTTTGTAAAAGAGAAAGTCAAGTATTTTTTAGAGGGAGTGTATTTTTAGAGAGAAAATGTCAAGTTTTTTTATTAGAGAGAAAGAGAGTTAAATATTTTTAGAAAGAACTTGTGAGAAGTTTTAAAGGGAGAAAATGAAGATACAAAACTAAATCATGAATGAGTTTGTTATATATAGGGCAAAATTAGTTACTAGAATAATATAGTTTTAAAACCAACTCAATCCATAGTATATGTAGTACTTATCCAACCCATTGAAATAAATATAAGTAGATATGGTTGTCCCAACAGTTTTTAAACTATATTGTCAGGTTTAGTTAAGTATGATTTTGTTTTTTATTATTCTAGTCATGATATTTTTTGACTATTTGAGTTTATCCTTTTGTTTTTCAAAATTTTTTCAGTAAATAAGATCGGATATACTTGGGGGGGAGTGAGGGTTCAGATTAGTGTTGCAGTCCTCCTTGTTTTGTAAAATATCATGTCAATAATGTAGCTGTAGCGCCCCCAAATCCGGGTACCTTTTGCCTCGGATCTGATACGTTACGATACATCATTTCTATAGCTACTGCGAAAGATATAAACATAAATTATTTATACAATAAATTTTTACAACATAATCCCCAAGGTCTACAACCTTAACTTAATACATACCTTCAATAACTTAAAAGGTTACAATGTCATTTGCATCAGATAACTTAATAGTTTTAAATGCATACTATTATACACTTGGAATTCGCCTTTGCCACTGTATTTCTTCAAGCCTTCGTTTAAATCTGAAATTTGTTATCATGATATAGCAAGGATGAACAACTATTTTACCCGGCAAGTTTAAGTACAATGAAGATATATCATGATTGAAAAGGAATAAGCTTTCAAGTTTTCAACAATGTAATATAATTGTGAAAGAGCATGAATCAAAATTTCAATAACTGAATAATTATGCTGAGTGGTCAACAATGACCATGAACAAATTTAACTGAACTTTATGGTAATGAAGGTGATCAACCTTTTATACCTGATGAACATATGTAACATGCACTAAGTGCAAATCAATAATCAAAGATGTAGAATAATTATCAATAATTAATCCACTAGCATACTTGAAACATAATAACTCGAGTTTGAGTTAGGAGACTTGCCTTGACCGTCGATTACCGCTAAGCAGTATAATTCAATCTCTTATGAAAGACCTATCATTTATAAGATCGATCCTCTAATTAGCATAATACATTTTATCTCACAACACTATTACTCAAATAATAAATTAGCTAACATTTAGCCACATAATCAAACATTGAATAATTCTTTAACTCACTTGTAATATTATCGTCATTTGATAAAATTATTATCACATAACCATCATCTTAAATTCTCGTCTAATATTATTAATCTTTTAATAATATTTTATTTATTCTCAATTTCTTAGTAATATCTTAATCATTTACAAATAATATTAATCATTTAATAGTATTTTATTCATTATCTAATATTATTAATCATGTAATAATATTTTACTTGTTTCATAAATAATAAAGGTCTCACATATTAAGATATAAATATTTTACATCTTGAAGCTTAAACCATTTAAATTTTATTTCAGAAATATCTTTTACATTTACTCACTAATTCGGAGTTTAAACAACCAATGCATAGCTTTTATAGTAAAACTCAATCTACTATAATATTTCTTTAATTTAAATAATTTTTACATCAGTTTGTCCGTTCATGAGTCAACACTGACTGTTGCCTCATATATAACTATTTTATCTCACTAGCACATTCGCTTTATTTTTTATTTTACAATTATTCGCATTTTTGCTTCACACACACACACATATATATATATATATATATATATATATATATATATATATATATATATAAATCTCAGCTCAAAAACTTCATTTTGAGCACCGAAAACCTCAAAATATTATTTTTATGATTAATACAATTTTTCAAAGGTTTTACATTCTTCGTTGCACCACAAAATAATTTTATAGGCAACTATAATTTTTTTATTTTACTTAAATATGTAATTTATATTTATTACATATTTTTATTGCTTTATTTATGCCCGAAAGAAAGTTTCTCGGCGTAAAATATCACTTATAGTCAAATCTCACCCCGTAGGACTTTATTAGATTTATTATAACTTATTATTTTGCCGGAATGCGATTCAGAACGTCGAACGTCGGCGTTCGCTCGTTTACAAGTTCTGACATGCTTCTTCGCTCATTTTTAATTCTTAAACCATTAATCGAATCATGACGAATTTATAGTATGTTATACACCTCATGTCATAATATTTTTTTAAAATTTTCTATCCGCAAAAATGAACCACGGAAACTAACCAAAATAGAGCTGAAAAATCACTCCAAGAAGAATGACTGACTGCAATGCCGTCATGCCTCCTTCTTCTTCCACGGCCTCTCTGTAAAGACTCTAACGAGTTGCCTACTTTGCAATTTTCTCACACCTAAACGAATCGATTCCAAATTTCAGTATGTTTTTCGTATCATATGAGACTATTTTTTAAAAAATATCAAACTCTCATTTCGGGTTCGTTAGGTAGCCCAAAAGAGTGCCAAAACTGTACGTTCACAACAGTTTTCACTTTCGTTTCAGCTTTACCCTCTCTCGCTAAAACAGTCATAACTTTTTTCGTATAAAAACATTTTTGAGCGATTCTTTAGCCCACACGAAGTTAAGTTATGAGGCTACAACTTTTATTCTTTGACCATTTTCAAATTCGAAACACAAAATTCAAGAAAATCCGTGCAAGGTGACTGCCACGAGTTGGTTAGACAGTTTTGACGCGACTACTTTGAATGGTCATAACTCTTTGCTCCAAAGTCAGAATTAGGTCGTTCCCCAAAAGCCCAGAATTTTCTGAATAGTCTAACTATTCCCGAATTTTCCTTCTAGGGTCAGTAGTTCACTAACTTTTCGGACTTCGCATTTTGACATTCAAAACTCGCCTCGACTCGTTCCAACCCAACTTTATTTACAAATAAGTCTTATTTAACATAATAACACTCTTCTAAAGTCTCGGCTTCACAAAATTCAAGATTTTAGCCAAATGCGTTTTTTCTTGGCATTTTATCGAGCATCACATGTGTGTCTCTATAATGGCCCGATTTCTTGAGGTTTTGTTTTTGTTTCAATTCCATTTCGCCATCCTTATAACTCCGCACAACACACTAGCTCCATATTTCTAATTTAGATCATAACTAACTGATTACACCATCAAGATGCACATAAACAATTCGTTTACATATTAACTATAACTAGTTAGTTTACTAACTATTTTTAAAATCTAATTCATTGCTTCTAATGTAATTAGTATGCAATAATTAAATTCACATTGCCAAATAATATGATCATAAACAATAACCCAGTCCAAAACCAATTCATTTGCCAACTGATTTCACTTTAAAAAATAATCAACCAACTTTGCTCATGCTTTGAATTCATAAATATAAACAAACAAATGATGAATTATATACCTTAGCTAGCTTGCTTTCAATTTCAATAAGCTCTCCTTAGCTTTACTTCTTGTGTTTAGCTGAGCTAAAATTGGAATTGATTGATAAAGAAGTGGTTCGAATGGGTTGTTTTGAGCAGGAGAGTGCTCGGCAATTAGGGGGTGAGGAAGGAGAGAAATTCTTCCCACTTTGCTTCCAAATCTTGATAATATAATGAGGCTAAAAATATGGAGACACTTGGCTTGGAGTTGGTGATCAACTTTGTAGGAAAAAATAACCCAGATGCTCAATTTCTTCTCGCTCTTAACTCACGACAAACATAGGAATGAAATGGCTTGCAGCTTGTAATAGTACTTTGATAATAAGAAATTCCAATTTTGGTTGATTTAATTAATTAGTCTTATTTCCTCTCTTTTGCTTTTAATAAGTAATTTAATTACTTGATCTTTAGTAACTCAATTCTATTAAATAAGTTACCATTTAACTCACCTTTAAAATGTTTCACCCTTTTGGAAATATATAAAGTATAAATATTATCATTAATATTTAAATTATATATTTCAAAATAATAACATAACATAATATGTTTTAATTACATATTTATTTTATAAATACAAAATAAATATGGAACACATAATTTCCCATGAAATTTAATTATTTACTTAAGATATTGTAATAAACATAATATCATTGCCTCTTTTACATAAATTCAATTAAGAATTTATTGATATCGTAATAAATATAATATCTTGCTTTATTAAAATAATTTCATTTAAGAATTTATTTTAATGCTCTTGAGTAAAATATATATAAATATTATATACTTAAACCACCTCTTTTGCTTCATTACACAAATTGTTCTCAACAATCTTTATTCCATCGCATAATAAATACATATATATATAATATATTTATTAACTCTCAATAACATATGGTACACCAAATATGCACATATCACATATAGTGAAAATAAATAATAAATTTATTCTCTTACATTATAAATTATTTACATATAGTAAGTATAACTCAATATATTTACCTTTATAAATGGAAATTTATTCAAGAAATAAGATATTATAATTAAAATAATATCTTCTCTCTATTAAAATAATTCAACGCTAGAATTTATTTTAATATCATTTATTTAAAGTATACAATAATTTTATATACTTAAATTAATTATTTCTAAATTGTTTATATCAATTTATTTACATATAACAAATATAATTTAATATATTTACCATCTTACGTAAACATATATATCCTTCATAAATCATAAAATAATGTATACACTCATAAATTAGATTAGACATTTAATTTAATGTCTATTAAACCTCTTAATACAGTTTGCTACATTCAATAAGCCTTCTTCAAATGGCTTGTCATATTTATTATTACATAATCTCTTTCAATTATTAAACCGTATAAATTATTCTTAAAATTTTTAAATAAATTATCTATTCACTCTAGGTTTTAAACTTTAACCCTTTAATTTAATTATTTAAGATTTTCTAAATTTTCAGGTTGTCAACAAATATTGGTTATTAAAAGAGGATATAAAATAATGTGTAGGATGATTATTGGTTATCTATTCATGTATTGTGAAACATCTAATAATTATAATTTAACACATCATTTTGTATTTAATTTTTTGTAGTCATCTTTTGTAACATTACTCATCACTAGAGTTGTTAAAAATGAAGATTTTTTTTTAAATTTTTGATTACACATTCTCTCTAACTTTATCATAAAAAATGTAACTAGTTAATTGTATTTAATATGTTATTTGTTTTAACTCTAAATAATTATAAGATGGAGCGCAAATAGTAAAAATTGGAGTGCACGTATAGGTAGCTTCATTTGCTTCACCTCTAAAATATAATTTGTTTTAAGCATGCTAACATTTGCACAATACAATACAGTTAAAAAACACATAAATTCCCAATTCTTAGAAAATATTGAAAAATTATATCTATAACAAACCTTAATATCACTAATAATAATAATAATAATGAGGTAAAAATAGAGGTACACAACTGTGCAACTTTATTTTAAAATTACACGGTCTACGATCGTAGAGTCAAATAACTCTACGATCGTAGAGTAGTCCACCTACTATTGTAAGATAGTCTGCGATAGTAGAGTGAATTCACAAATCGTGGAGTGACTACTCTACGATCGTGTAACTTTAAAAGTTACACAATTGTGCATATCCATATTCCCCTAATAATAATAATAATAATAATAATAATAATAATAATAATAATAAAGAGTTGTAGATTGTGAAAGAAAAAGAGGGTTTTGTGAGAATTCAATGGAACCATGATAATTTAATTTCATTAATACAATAATGCAAATATTCAATGGATTGCATCTCAAGTTGAGAAGCAGGTTAGAGAGGGAATGAATGAATGATCTAATCAGATGCCTAGATAAGAAAGAGAATTAGAAAGAAGAAATAAATAAAAATGGAAAGAATTAGAGCCACTGCAGATCAGATAATATGGTTGTTCTGAGCAGCCACCACCCTCTCCTTTTGTTATTTCCAGCTAAATTTAAGTGCTCTGAGTCACCCTTTTGAATGCTTCAACTTCTCCAACTGCACCTATTCCACAGCCAAGCAAACTGTAGTTGTAATATCAGTCTACAATTATACAAAGATTATTATATTAATTCCCGCACATGCATAAAAGTGTATCTATTATTTTAATTTTGAATTTGAAAATATTTAAAATTAACTTTTAAAAGTCAATAGCGTCCTGTAACCAAGTATATTAGGTCAAGGATTTTGGGGTAACTTTTAAAATTAACTTTTCAAATGAATTAAAGAGCAGGAGTATCTGCAAGAATTTTTGGGGTAGAAAAATTAGCAAATTTCAATGGTATTTAACAGCCTGTATGAGAGGCATTTAGCCTTCTCACCATGTAGGTCTGCAGAAGCCCAGCTGGCAATGGGCAAAACATCACGTGAAAGTATATGTATACAATTATACATGGGTGGGTTTCTTTTCCACAACTGAGTGGAGAGAGAGAATATTGACATGTGATGAGTCATTTTATGTGTCCCAAAATGAGAGCCATCTGGTTCTAGAGATCCCATCTCCATTTCTTTGGAGGAGCAAGCTCAAATCCTATACTATACTATGATATGCATATATGAATGTATGATTGTGTGAGTATATATATATAGTCCATATTCTTCCAAATGAATTGGAGTGAGTGGTCAGGCTTATATTGACAGTTTTTTTATCATATATAGTATAAAAATCGACTTTTTATGCTATATGATGAGTAAAAAACGCGGATCGCTATAATCAGTTTGTTTAATGGGCTTCGCTTCCTTCCAGGTTCATTTGGAGGTTAGAGACATATATATGTATGTACTTGGGTTAGGAAGAATTGAAGTGGGCTTTGACATGAGAGCCGGGACAGTACTCATTGGTCCAGTAGGTGCTGCGGGAGAATAAATATGGGCTGGAAGGCCCATTGTCTGGGACTGCTGGAAGTGGTAGAGAGGGTACATTGGCATCAATGTGTTTGCACCCATCATGGGTTGCCCTAGGTAGACTTGAGAGTAATGCCCGTTCATGTAAGACCCACCAGTGTAGCTTAGCTTCTGCGTTAATTAAAACATAAAACACAGATCCAAATTAAATTTATTTTCCTGGTCCAAAACCAATTAATTATGTCTAGTATCTTATACTAATAATCGACACACTCACCTTATGAACTTGAAAATTTATGTGAATGCTACATATTTATCTTCTGGGCGATGTCATGGATCTCAAAATTTTAATATAAAAAAATCTCTCAAATTCTGATTATAAACGAGTATTTGATATGCATATAATGGAAGATGTCAGTATGAAGTTTATTTTTAGATAAGTTAATTGATTTCGACAATGCACTAATGACCAACTTATCTAAAAATAAACTTCATACTAACCAGATCCGCATATAATATAATGTTTAATGATAGCGGATAAAAACAACTTATTTTCCTATTTTCACTAAAAAAAAATTAATCTTTTAGAAAAAAAAATCCATTTACAACTAATAAACATTGAAGAATTAAAAATTCATCCACTCAAGTCTCAACCAATAAATAAATGTAAATGTATTAAAAATAAACAAATTTGTGTTATTAATGGATATAGAAGAGAGAGATTAGATTGCAACCACTTACATGGTTGTAATTGACATCAGTTGCAACGTAAGCCGGAGAATACCCATAGTAAGGCACCGCCAGATGGTGGTGGTGGTGCTGCTGCTGATGGTGAAATGGCGATGTTGGTGTCCCCGATGATGCTGTTGGATAGTACCACTGCACCTGACTCCCAGGCGTCGCCACCGGTACTGCTGTTGCGGATCTTGGTCCCACGTTGTGCACCGGTCCTACATCATTTTAAATTACAATACAACAACAATGTTAGTTCGGACCCAAGTAGGACTACTTCATGAATATATATATATATATATATATATATATATATATATATATATATATATATATATATATATATATATATATAAGGAGTGATCTAAAGTTTGACCAAAAAGAATCGAGATGATGAAAGCGAATGTACCAAAAAACACATGATTTCAGGTCAACCCATGGTTTCTTGAATCAACCCATGGGTTTCATGTAATACGTTAGCTAGAGTGAGGGACTGCTCAACTAACTTCATCCAAATTGGCCCAAAATTAGAATGAATGGCGGAGACGAGGGCCCAGCCGCTGCTCCCTCTAGCGGCCAACAAAAAAATTTGGCTTAATTACATTATCCTGATTATCCTCATACATACTACTTATTAATTAATTAGTAAAATAAAATAATAAATAATTATAAAGATAATTATAAGGATAATCAGTAATTATCTTTATACTTATCCTTATACTTATTAACAGATTATCCTTATACTTATTAACAGATTAATCAGTAAAATAAAATAATAAAAAATTATAAGGATAATCAAGAATTATTCTTATACATACTTATTTTGTTAATAAGTATAAGGATAATCAAGAATTATCTTTATACTTATTCTTATACTTATTAACAAAATAAGTATGTATAAGAATAATTAATGATTATCGCCTTATGATTTTAATTATAAATAAAAAATAGTGATTGAGTTTATATATTTGAGTAGGAGTTCCATAAAATATTAAATATTGTTTTAGTTATTTAAAAAAATTCGTATTTTAATAAAATCCAGATGTCTGGACTGGATATATATATTTTAATGTTCTTACTCAACACACTATTGCAATTAAACCTGCAAGGAAGTACTCAAAATAATGATTTAAATGAAAAATAAATAAGTTACTAATAATTAATTAAATATACATTTTCTTGGAGAAAATATTAAATTTATCTGAACTAAATATTCATCAAGCAAATATTAATTTATTTGAAATTCAATTTTTTTCTAAGACCCATCAATAAAGTGGGATCCTGATCCAACAATTATTTGCATAGTTTATAGAAATGCGTTACATTAATTTTTATAAAATTTATATTTATATATTTAAATAATTTTGTACACATATTTTTTTTTATAAGAGAATCACTATTTACACATAAATTTTTGATATTTTTATATATTTTCTTCTCACATAAATGTGAGACTCATTTTTTATTTTATTGATATACAAGTATAGGCTGTATAGCTGAGGACGGAAAAATGAACAGTCTAATTTAAACCTTTTGAAATCCAAATCCAATAAAGTGTTGTTTACCATGTTGGGGAGGTGCAGTCGATGATGATCTAGGGCGGCGAGCTCCGAGAGAAGCCAGATTGCAGTTGGCTCGGCGGCCGTTGATCACCGGCGTGGCGTCCTCACAAGCCTTCTTAGCCGCCTCGGGCTCCTTAAACGTCACCTAATCAGAGAAATTAATTAAAACTAGCGCAGTCAGCAAAACACATACCACCATGTATACACAATCAATGCATATGGAGATAGTGTTACTTACGAAGCCGTAGCCCTTGGATCTGCCGGTGAGCTTGTCGGAGATGATGACGGCCTCCAAGATCTCGCCGTACTTGTCAAAATGCTCCTTCATAGCTTCCTTCTGAGTTTCCCATGCTAAACCTCCGACGAACACTTTGGTCAACGTCGTGTCGCCGAACTGACCGCCCATAATAATTCCATTGCTCATCGTCATTTATATATATCGATTTCAAATGTGTATATATAGGTATAATAATGTGCAATTAATCCAGTTACACCATGCAATACAATGCAATGTTAGTACTATATATATCTCTAGAGAGAGAAATTGAGAATGAATGAAGAGAGTAGATGTGTTCAAAGAGGGAGAGATAAGAGAGAGTGGGGTATATATATATATATATATATATATATATATGGTGAGATAAAAAGAGAAGAGAGACAGACAGAAGGGCAGACAGATGGGTTGTGTGGTGAGGGCATCAACGTGGTCTCCTGCCCTTTCAGTTTTTCACTATATTCTCTCTCTCTCTCTCTATTATGTCTGAGTGCGTGTCTTTCTGTGGGCATTCATTACTACGTCCTAGATTTTAATTGTCACGCGCTACTTCATGCGCCACCATGTTGGGCTGAACATGGCCGGGCTTCTTACCCTAATCTCAGTTTCGACTTGTTTAAGTTTTTTAGAGGAAAATACAAAGCAACATACATTGTTTATCCTAAATTTCTATATGATCACTTGTTCTTAAAAGTACAAAAAAATTAGTTTTGTTCCATTTTAATTACTTGACAATTTTAACTTTTATGATTAAATCTATCATTTTCATAATTAATTTCAAACATATTTTTTTGTAATTAACTTTTAAAATCATGAAACTTAATATTTGTAGAAAATAATCTATATATACATATATATATTATTCTCTTCATCAATATTTAAAAATAGTTTATATATAAATTTAGAGAATGATTAAAAATAAGTTGTATTCAAGATAATAATGAGATGGAATCGGGACGGAGCTACATGGATGTTGGAGGGGGCCGCGCCTCCCCACCTCCGCCTCCCCAAAGTTTAAAATTTTTATAAGATTCACCCCAAAGTTTGAAAATTTTATAAAACTCACTTGTACATTTGGTTTGTTTTGAAAATTTTGTAAGACTACGGCACCCCAAGTTTTGATGAAGTTTTGATATGTTTTAAAAGACTTATTTGCTATGTTTTATTATCCTTGCCAAAGCAAATTTTATTACTATATTATTTTTGTTTTAGTAAAAATATGTTTTGTAATAGTGAAATTTTACATTTTAGTGATGAATATATATTATGGTGTTAAAAAATTTTTTGGCCCTCCCAAAGAACAAATTCTGACTCCGTCCCTAGATGGAATTAAAGATTATTTGACAATTTGAGTTAAATACACATAATAAAATGAATTTTCTCCCTTATAACGTTATATAAATGTAGAGTTGGTTGGCCGCAAAACTTAGCTAAAATTAGAGGCCAAAATAATCCCGTCTCAAGTTCCTATCATATTTTGAGATGAAAATATTAGTTTTAGATTAATATCATATAAAGCTCTGTTATTAGAGAAATGAAAATTAACAATTTTAAAATCAACTTGAGACGGAATCTTGGGACATCTCTAGTTTTTATAAAAGTATGTTGAGACGGTCGATTTTCGTCTCAAACTCAATTTTGAGACAAAATCATTAAATTCGAAGACGGATTTTTTCGTATGTGGGATTTTATTTGTGGTGGTCTTTTGTAATTTTAGGGTCACAAAAAATAATTTGAAAATTGGGGCAAATTTTGTGATTGACTTGAGTCATCAAGTTTTACGGATCCGATTATCATAAAATTAATTTTATGATAAGTTGATCAATTGACCTAAAATTAACTTTATGATAACCAATCTCAAATTTTACCAATGAAATGAGCATTTGGAGAACTATAGATTTAGATCAGCTATGCCCAAGTCATAGTAAACTTTTGGGTGGGCATCGGGAAAATGGTTAGCATACTACATTGGAGGAGTGGCGGTTGGTTGAAACGCGCCTAACTTGCGTTTATGTACTTTAAAGAAATCCTGAAAGAATAATTTAAATAAACAAATGAGGGACAGCTATAATACACCGTACAACAAAATGAAAAATGTGGATCCATACGGTAACGGAATTAACGTACGCGACGTGCAAGCTGTCTTTGGAAAAAACACATAAAACGTTAATTTTGTACTACTCTCTCCGTTCCAAATTAATTGTTCAATTTTGATTTTTTAAAATTAAATTGATCATTTTTAAAATTAATCTTTTTACTATTTTTGTTAAAATATAGGTGAAGAGATTATAACCAAAAGAAAGTATATACAATTTATTACTAACCCCAATTTTTATAATTTTAGAAATATATTTATATATGTTTAACTATTAATTCTAAAAATAATCAATTCGACTTAAAAAAGTCAAAATTGAGCAATTAATTTGGGACAGATGGAGTATTAATTATAGGAAATTGATATTTATAAAAGTAAATTTAATAATTTTATAAGTTTTTTTTCGAATTAATAGTAAAAGAGTCCTATTTTCATATGAGACAATACCTTATAAAAATAGAGTAATGTTAGAGATACAAATTATTCTATAAACATTTTACAAACTGCTGATGTGACATACTCCATCTCAACAAATTGATTAACAAATTATTTTAATATAATCTTCGGCTCCGCATAAAAAACTGATATAGAGTATATCACATCAACATCTTGTAAAATAATTTATATCTCTAGCATTATTCATAAAAATAATAATTTCACTTAAAATTATCAATTTTCTAATTATAATCACATCTTGTTGTAATATCAAGGCCGCCCTCTAATCTCGATTGTTTGGCTACACTTTTTCTACTTGTTTTTTTCTTTTTAAGACCTAAATCTAGATTAATACTCTAAATTTTTAATATTTTTTCACTTTGAATATTGTCTTCTTAAATTTTTTTAATTAGAGAATTAAAATTTTAAATTTTTTCCACTTTAGGGATTGCCTTCTCAATTTTTTCAATTAGGGAATTAAAATTTTAATTTTTTTTTTTCTATTTTGAGAATTGTCTTCTCAATTTTTTTCATTAGAAAATTAAACTTTTAAAATTTTCTGAGTCTAAATTGATATGCCACGTCAATTTTTTTTAAGTAATATTAAAAAAAACAATAAAAAGTATACTATGTTTAGTCTTTTTTGTGTGTGTTCGTATCTATCTCATATTTAGAAATGGTTAGCATGAAATTTATTTTTGAATAAATTAATTAATTGGCCAATAAAATACTGACACATAAATAAAATTATATATGTATCATTATTCTATTAAATAAATTTACTAAAAAATAAAATTCATAATAACCCGATCTCTCATATTTATATGTTTTACAGTTTTAAGTAGGACCACTACTGTTGGACTTACGTTAAAAAGAGATGTGAGAAATTAATTGTTTAAATTTCGATATATTTTGTGTTTTTTTGTCGATGATGTTTTTATTTTGATTTTATTGGCTTTGTGATTATTTAATTAATTTTAAATTAATAATCTCATCTTTTTATGTAAATGTGGGACCACTAGTATTTAAGATAGGTTTCATTTTTAGTTTATATTTTTTGAGGAAGAAGTTGGGCTTAAATGTGAGGTGGAAATATGTAGATTAAAGCATTGTATATATTTTCTATGTATACATGCATGGATGTAGGTCCCTAGGAGTAGTCCAACCACATGACACGAATTAGTAAAGAAAATCAACAAAATGGAATAGGCTTAAATGATGAAATTAAAACCAACCAAAATGACTTAGTCAATTTACTAATTGACTCATAATAAAATCCCTATTTACCTTGGTAATAATAGATTGAATAAATGGGATTATTATTAAAGTACATTTTAACTTGAGATAAGAAATAAATTGATTAGACTTTAATTATAATTTCTTGTGAATTTTTTTTTATTGGAGGGACCTTTTTAAAACTATATTAATCTTTCAATTTGATAGGGAAACATTAGTTTACAATGGATGGAGTAATTATTTTGGCAAAGAAAGTGAATACATAAGCTATGTTTGTTTGCAAAAAATATATTTGAGATAAAATTATTAATTACAAGTATCTTGTTTGTTTTTAATTTTAAACTTATCACTATAAGTTCTAGGATTATAAAATAGCTTACTATGTGGGATTAATTAATATCATGTTCTACCTGGTATTATAATCTCTATCATTTGGGATTAAAAATTGCTAGACAAAATTAACCTCAACCTTTTTTCTACGATTACCATAATATCCTGTAATTTTTGTTATTATTACTGGTAACTTAAAATTTACTAATACAAAGACAAAATATTATTATTTTTTTGGGGAGGGGGGAGGGGGTGCGGGCGAGGTGGTGGGTGAGGTGTATATATAATCACTGAATATTAATATTTTGGAAAGGGTGGGGGGTGTGGTTGTATACATAATCAGTAAATATTATTTTTTTGCGGGTTGGTGGTGGCTGTGATGACCCCAAAATAGGTCCACACAATCCATTTTGAGTCGCCAAATACACAATACTAAATCCAAATACAAATCTTGCTATTTACAACTATTAAACTGTCGTGCAAAATATGACAACACATAAGATGTTAGTTTCAATACAAATAACAGTACTCACACTCACTCCAAACCAATGATACTTAAAAAAATGTACAATCGATAACATTTTAGGAATTAAAATATTTGGAAAATACTCAAGGGAGCCTTCATACATGGGAGACCATTCATCTAAGTTATAATAGATATCATAGAACTTGAGAATTAACCTTAGTTGACCTAATAGACCTCAAAGAAGAACGAGAAGATTATTATCATGTTCATTCCAATGGTGTGTATTTTTTTGCCATATAATTATCTTCATTGTCTCAAACTGAGGATTATATTCCAACCATACTCCAATATTATATAGATAATACTTATAGATATAGTCAGCAAGTGGATGCGCACAACCATATCTTATGATAACACAAATTTGTATATGGTTAGACATCATGTATGATAATGGCAACACACCCTTTAAGCTCCCAGTACAATTCTGTCCTACTCATTCTCATCACCATACTATTGTTCACCAAAATAAACAATTAAATGACGTATAAAATACGACACACACATTTTAAGTCCTTAATACAATCATATATTGTCAAGCTATTTTATAATCTATTGAAAAACTTCAACAGTCACAGACCATCACTCTATTCCCTTGTTATCCTCGCTCGACCCAGCTACACTTTTATTACCTGAAAAGAATTGTGAAGCAAAAGGGTGATCACAAATAGCTCAATAAAGAATATGAAGACTAAAGATAATTAAATTATCAATATCCTTCATCAGTAATAAATCAGATATTTAAAACATATGGTAGATGATAAAATTTTTTGTTGGTTGAATTCACAATCAAAGCAAACGTGCAAGTATACACGGTCAACAAATAATAAAGTGATAAGATAGAGTGTCGATCACACAGAGAATTCTAATTAATAAATTCCAACTACTAGTACTGCATCAATCCAATTTTATTTAAACAACCATAAAATGTGATTTTTATAATTAAGAAAACTAAATTAAACGATTAAAAGAGATTATTCTAAACTAAAACAACTAAACAAAACTAAGACTTGATTGAATTCAAATAAATAAGGATTAAGACTCCAATATCCCCAATTATGAACTATAAATTAATTATCTAACTATCCCAATTATTATGTTTACTGAATTGTTAACAGGAATTCATAAGTGCCAAAAGTCCTTTTACAAGTGATCAATTGCCTTCTATTTAACCCAGATTAATTTTGCTATATTAAACTCGTTACAATGCCAATTCCTTATGCGTTACATGCGGCAAACAGATATTTCCATTATATTCATAAACCTAATTATTCACTGTGCAAATAACTAAGTCACATGTCACCATGCTCAGTTCTAACCCTAGAATTCCTCTTTCAATTCCTTCTAGAGTAACGAGGTAATTATTGGCCAGATAATTAATCAATCAACACAAAGCAAGATGAACAATTCACTTCAACATAAATAATTGGAATAAATCAAATAATCAATTCATAATCATAAAAGGTTCAATTGGAATCTTAATTAAAGAAATTAGTTCATAACGAAAATTTGAACCAACAATTATAATTGAAAAATCATCCTTAATGAATTACACAAATTAAAAGAATAAAGAAGAAGAAGAACTCCAAGTCAAAAATCTTCAAAATCTCCCCTTCCTCCTTGATCAATCTTCAAATTGTGTAGCTTCCTTCCCTACTCCAATAGAAATATTCCTTATATACTTCACTTGTCCAACTCTAGCAATCCAAATCCAATTAGGCTTCAAACAACCTCCAATTGAGTGGTCAAACAAAAAGTCAACGCGTGTCCCAGTCAACCAGATTCACGGTCCATCACCCCGGCGCTGGGATTAAGTCTATATTGAGCACCCCAGCGCTAGGAAGCAGAAAGTGCCAGTCATGCCCTGTTTTAGCCCAAATGCTCCCAAATGTTCCTACAGCTCACAAACCTACAATAACATAACTAAACACAGTAAAAACGCTACTAAAGGACTCGAGAATACACAAATATAAGCCCAAGTATACCCAAGTCATGGGTATATTACCCAATCATCAAATACCCCCCAAACTTAAATCGTTACATGTCCTCAAGCAACAAAACACAAACAACACAAAAAAATACGAAAAATAAAATAAAAACATGCAAATGCAAATCAACTAAATGATCTTAATTCCAACACTCCAATAGCTCACATATATCCACAGGCCTCAGAAAAATCACAAAAACATGCTAATACATCATGTTAAAGAAGATCAATAATATCCCAACAATCAATGAATCTAAATCTGTTATTACTGATATCGTGAGTGTGTGTTCAACAACCATGCTAACTAATGAAAAGCAAAATACGAGAGATAATAAATTTCTAAACAGGCATCATACAGTTTCAACTCGAGAACTCATCAAATAAACTTGATTCAACTGAAATTAAACAATCACCAAAATCCAGGGGTTAAAGTGGAATACTTATGCTTTTCTTTTCTTTTTCTTTTTTTTTTAAAATACGGGGGCTTTTTTGCACTTTTCCCGCTTTATTATATATATATATATACATATATATATATATATATATATATATATATATATATTTCATGACTATGCAATGTCTTATTCTCTTAGGCTTTTCAATTGTTACCTTAACTTTTCGACCAACGACTCCCAAGCCATTAAGATCTTAGTATATTAGGTGTAGACAATCCCCCTGCTTACTTACTTAAGTAATAAAGGCCACAAAACTAGACAAGCATGCCATGGTGTGTTTATTCTCTCTCTTTTTTTTAAGCTTATATATTCCAAATATTGTTCTCCCAAACTTGAGTTTATGCCTAAATTTAGTCTTCACTAGCTATTCAAATTATTCCTTCATTTTACTAGTATTCCTCCTTTAGAACTCTATGATCTATCCATTTCAACTATCATAGCCAACATGGTCATTTTTTAAAAGGTGCTATCCTTATAATATCAGTGTCAAACAGATAAAAACGTAAATCATGTCAAGAAAATCATATCACTAATCTTAACACTACTTATTAGACTTCTTCATGCAATTTCAATTTCATCATTGGCCCCAAACATACTTACTATCAAAAGTTGGAATTAATATGCAATCCTAAATTGCAACACTTAATCACAATAAAATTTCAAATTATCCATAAACTCTTAACAATAACAACCTACTAACTCAAATAAAAATAAACTACCCCCAAACTTATCTAGAGCAATGTCCTCATGCGATAAATAAAGCAAAAGAAAACAGAGGACTTCCCTAACGAGCTTATGCCTCGGGTGGAATATCATCATCCTCGCTCATCTCTAGATCTGAAGGGGGAAACACTGGCAGAATTGGAGCAGTGGGGAACTGGTTGAGACTAACACCCGGGAACAGTTGGGTGTTCATGACATTTTGGGCTGCAAACTGGTCGACCAAGTACTTATAAATCACATCTTGACGTTCAGAGAGGCGGACATTTTGGGCTTCGAGATTGTAGAACCATTCGTCTATCTCCCGTTGGACTGCTTCTGGAACCACACCACGGTGAGCTGCGGAGGAAGAACCATAAGTAGGTGGAGCCTAAGGTGGTGGAGCTTATGGAGCTTCAACTTGGGGAATTATGAAACCCATTCCCCTAGGGTGGTTCTCCCCACCTGTCCACATTTTATACATGCTAATCAACTTGTGGTCCAAAATGGGCATTGGCGTTTGAATCATCTCATCTGATTTCCATTTGACTCCGAACTTAGAACACAAAACACAGATGAGAGATGGATGTGGTAACCCTCCTGTGGTCCCTTGTCGTGATGCTCGGAGAATGGACTGCTGAATAAGGTGGCCGACATCAATCTTTAGGCCTTGTATAATTGAATATAGTACCACAGCCCTTTCTCTGGTGACGTGGCTCACATGCGTGCATGGCATTAGTTTGGCACAAATGAAGGCATACCATGCCTTGCCATATAGACTGAGGTGTGACAGCGGGAAAGTCATGCTGCCACGCTCATGCACGGTCCATGTGGTGCCCGGTTGACACATTTCATGAATTATCTTTTCATAGTCCGGCCCATCACTCACAAGTCTAGCATACTCATCATTCAGGCCCTCTAATGGAAGTTGATAACACCCGTTTATGTCTTCCTCGCCAATTTCAACTATTTTGCCCCTCACAAACACCCCATAATGGTAGTGCTCGGGCATGTTGGCGTAGAACTCTTTTACAACTGCAATCACGGCTGGATCGGGCTGCTCGGTGAGTGTGAACCAGTTCCTCTCGGCTATCATGACTGCAATGTCCCCGTCTTTAGATTGATTGGGTCGTAAACCTCGTTCTTAGAGATCGGGTAGCCATCTTGTTGTAGCGCTCCTGTGCCGCGGCGGAGACAAATCATCGACTATCAAATTTTGGAGGTGGAGTTGAAGCGGTCCCTGACCCTTCGCCTCGTTGTCACTTGGAAGCCATGTAAAAATAATCTGCAAGGAAACGCATATACCAGAATTAGTATTGGACATAATTCTAGCTAGGCTACCCGCATTCATGATAACACCCCCAAACTTCAAAGTATATGTAAACGTTAAGTACATAGTTGAGGGTGTGGCATAACACATACTAGCATGAAAATGCACAATTGTACCGATTAGGCGCAAGTATTATTCAAACTCTACAACTTGCAGAAGAACACAAGATATGTCCAAGAGATAGGTCATGTAAAGCAATATGAGCACACGCATGCAACAATACTGGTTAGCCCCCCTCAAAAGTGATATATATGTGTGACAGTGAACCCATGGTGTTGGGGTGAAAATATGGCAAGTGAATTCAGTGTATGGGTAGTGTTGTGTGTGACAGGCCCATAAGATTTGACATGAAATAAGTCTATGGTAACCGTCCAGATATCTTCATTGGGTCTGCATAACGATGTAGACTAAACATTTGGTAAATGCAATTATATGCAAATACAATCAGGATATTGCTTTATGTGTGTTTAGCCTTTCTCAATGAGTCAGACAAACTATCAAACACCATGTGTATAGTTTATATATTGCTTTGGATCATTCTAATTTTCTACCAATTCAAGCCCCTTATATGAAATCACACATATGTAGGATATTCCATCCAACAGTTGTGCACAAACCATCATGATTCACATGCAAGCAATTCAAGAGAATCAAAAACAAAGAGGATGAAAGTCTGCACTTAAGATGTAGAGAGTGAAAATCAATCTTACTTATCGTTGTCACAAGTCACCGGATGTAGTTCTATCACAACTTGAATGTAATTACATATGTACCTTTGCAATAGAGATGATAGATAAAAATTGTTTTGTGAAAGGAACTCCCAATTTGATATATAGAGTTGTGTTTGGATTGGGAAGTTATATGTAAGTGTTTAGATCAGTTACCATACGTGTATTGGAAACGTGTGTGGAAGGTGGAGAGCATGAAGTGGGAAACTGAGAAGTTGGACTCAATTAGGATTCTGATTAGCACCCTCAGAGCCGGGGCACTGAGATTTAGCCTTATAAGAGCACCGGGGCGCTGGCCATCAGGTCGTGATGTTCCACTCTAGCGCCGGGACGCTGTGAAACTAAAGTAATATAGCGCCGGGGCGCTAAGCAATAAGGTTTACTGGTGAGGTCTAGCAAGGGCAAGGCTGTAAATAAATATAGAAAGCCCGACCTCGCATGCCGTGTTTGTGGATTGGCATGAAGGCCTAGCACCGGCGTCAGATTCTGTGGTGTAATCCAAGCGCTTGGTAAGGTTGTTGATACTTGTTGCCATGCCGTTTACCAGGACCTACACACATGGGAAATTTAGACTTAATCAACCAAAATGGTTACTAGCAATACTAAAGGAATAAATTAGGGAAATAAAAAAAAAAAAAAACTAAATGGGTTGCCTCCCAATAAGCGCTTGATTTACATTCGTCAGCCCGACTTTGCTGTTGTGATCATTCGGCCACAGAATCGGAGAGGTACATGACTGTCGATTGACGTTTGGTGGGTCCACTCCAGTAATGTTTAAGTCTTTGACCGTTCACCTTAAATTTACGCTTTGAATTCGGTTTTTCGACATCAATGTTACCGTGTGGTGCAACAGATACAACTTTAAAAGGTCCCGACCAATGAGATTTTAGTTTTCCAGGGAATAAACGCAATCGAGAGTTGAAACACAAGACTTGTTGTCCTGGTTCAAAAGTTCGATCAAGAATTTTCTTATCATGCCAGGTTTTGACTTTCTCTTTGTAAAGTTTTGCATTTTCATAGGCATTAAACCGAAATTCATCCATCTCATTCAATTGTAATAACCTTTTCTCCTTCGCTGCTTGTAAATTGAAGTTAAGTTTACGAATGGCCCAATGTGCACTGTGTTCTAATTCTACCGGGAGATGTCACGCTTTTCCGTAGACCATCCGATAAGGTGACATGCCAATAGGATTCTTATATGCTGTTCGATATGCCCATAGAGCGTCGTCAAGACGCAAAGACCAATCTTTTCGTGACGGAGTGACCACCTTTTCTAGAATCCGCTTGACCTCCCTATTAGAGACCTCTGCTTGACCATTGGTTTGGGGATGATACGTTGCTGCAATTTTATGACAAACCCCATATTTTGTGAGCAACTTTGTGAATTGTTTATTGCAGAAGTGAGCCCCTTCATCACTTATTATCGCTCTCGGTGTCCCAAATCGTGTGAAAATGTTTTTCTTTAAGAATCGGAGAACAACGTTGGCATCATTTGTGGGTAAAGCTGCGACTTCTACCCATTTGGAAACATAATCAACCGCCAACAGAATGTACTGATTATTAAAAGATGATGGGAAAGGTCCCATAAAATCGATTCCCCATACGTCGAACAGTTCTACCTCCAAAATTGAGTTGAGTGGCATTTCATTGCGCTTGGAGATATTACTTACGCGTTGGCATCGATCACACTTCAGCACAAAGAGGTAAGCATCCTTGAATAAATAAGGCCAGAAAAATCCTGATTGCAACACTTTAACTGCTGTTCGATCACCGAAATAATGGCCTCCATAATCTTACGAGTGACAATGACTCAGTATGCTGTCCATCTCTTCATGTGGTACACAATGTCTAATCATTTGGTCCGCACAGGCCTTAAACATAAATGGTTCATCCCAATAGTATTGGTTAACATCGTGGAGGAACTTCTTTCGTTGTTGAGAGTTCAAATCCGGTGGTAACACCTTAGCAACCACGTAATTCACATAATTAGCATACCAAGGCAGTATTGTGGTTACTCGGAGAAGTTGTTCATCCAGAAATTTCTCATTGATCATTAAGTTGTCTTTATTCTGCACCTCCACGTTTTCCAACCGAGAAAGATGATCCGCCACCTGATTTTTAGTGCCTTTCCTATCCCGGATCTCCAAATCAAACTCTTGCAGCAGTAACACCCACCGTATTAACCGCGGTTTGGCATCCTTCTTCTCAATTAGATATTTGATGGCAGAATGATCCGTGTAGACAATTACCTTGGTCCCAATGAGATATACTCTAAATTTGTCGAAGGCAAACACAACTGCAAGTAATTCTTTTTCGGTGGTTGTGTAGTTCAACTGATCATCTGTCAACGTCTTGCTGGGGTAGTAGATTGTGTGAAAAATCTTGTCGTGACGTTTTCCCAATACTTATCCAACTGCGTAGTCGCTGGTGTAGCACATCAATTCGAACGGTAAAGACCAATCGGGCGCCACAATGATTGGAGCAGAGACCAACTTCTTCATAACATGACTGATCCATCTTGAAAGGCACGTCTTTCTCCAACAGGGAACATAAAGGTTTTGAAATCTTGGAAAAATCTTTAATGAAGCGTCTGTAGAAACCCGCATGTCCCAAGAAGCTCCGGATTCCCTTCACAGATGATGGAGGGGGTAATTTCTCAATCGTCTCAATCTTTGCTTTGTCCACCTCTAACCCTGCTGCAGAAACCCTATGCCCCAAAATAATTCTTTCTTTCACCATGAAGTGGCATTTTTCCCAGTTAAGGACCATATTAGTCTCCACGCATCGCTTCAATACTAAGATCAGATTTTTCAAACATAAATCAAAGCTATCACCGAACACCAAAAAGTCATCCATAAATACCTCCAAATTCTGCTCTACCATGTCAGAGAAGATCGCCATCATGCACCGTTGAAAGGTTCCCGGTGCATTACATAACCCAAAAGACATGCGCCAGAATGCAAACGTACCGTAGGGGCATGTGAATGTAGTTTTCTCTTGATCCTCCGGTGTAATGGCAATTTTATTATACCCAGAATATCCATCCAAAAGACAGTAGAACTGATGTCTCGCCATCCTATCCAACATTTGATCAATAAACGGCAAGGGGAAGTGGTCCTTGCGTGTGGCTTTATTCAGTTTGCGGTAGTCCATGCATACTCTCTATCCTGTAACTGTTCGAGTAGGGATGAGTTCATTAGCTTCATTCTTCACCACTGTCAAACCCCCTTTCTTTGGTACACAATGTACAGGACTTACCCATGAGTTGTCTGAGATTGGGTAAATAATGCCGGCATCCAACCATTTTATTATTTCCTTTTTCACCACATCCTTCATAATGGGGTTTAGCCTTCTTTGCATCTCAATGGATGGTTTTGCCCCCTCTTCCATTAAAATTTTATGCATACAGAATGATGGGCTAATACCTCGAATGTCCACTATAGTCCACCCAATTGCTGTTTTGAACTCTCGCAAGACCCGTAACAGTTTCTCCTTTTGCGTGTCAGTTAACTCTGTCGAAACAATAACTGGTAGGGTAGCATCTTTTCCCAAATAAACATACTGCAGATGAGATGGTAGTGGTTTTAATTCCAGCACTGGTGGCTCTTCTATCGAGGGTTTGAACTTTTTACCTTCCGTTTCGGGCCTCTCAAGGGTGTCGAATGATTGATTGCTTTTCCGAAAGACAGATGCTGTATCTAACCATTTGACATATTCAATGTCCTCTTCAATACCGCAGTCATCTGTCCCAAGCAAAATGGATTCAAACGGGTCCTCCGAATAATTTCCACTGAACTTGTGAGTAACCAATTCCTCCATGATATCCACCCGCATACACTCACCCTTTTCTTTCGAATAAGACATTGACTTGAAAACGTTAAAGTTGACCTGTTGATCTTCGACCCGTATCGTTAATTCACCTTTTTGCACATCAATCAAAGTTCTACCCATTGCTAAGAATGGTCGCCCAAGAATTATTGGAATTTCGCTATCCACTTCACAATCCAAAATAAAGAAGTCCGTAGGGAAGATGAATTTATCCACTTTAACTAAAACATCCTCAACAATACCTCGTGGACATGTAACTGATCTATCCGCCAACTGCAAACTGATATTTGTCGGTCGTGGAACCTGAATTCCAAACTGGCTGTAGACGGATAATGGCATCAAATTTATACTAGCTCTCAAATAACACAATGCTCGACCCGAAAACCAATTTCTAATTTCACACGGTATATTAAAGCTACCTGGATCCTTGAGCTTCGGTGGTAACTTATTCTGAATAATAGCGCTGCATTCTTCGGTCAATGCCACTGTCTCGAACTCACCCAATTTCCTCTTCCTCGACAAAACCTCCTTCATAAACTTGGCGTAACTCGGCATTTGTTCCAAGGCTTCGGCAAAGGGGATGTTGATATGCAGGTTTTTGAAAATATCCAAGAATCGTGAAAATTGCTTGTCCAACTTGGATTTCTGAAACCTCTGTGGATACGGTATGGGAGGCATTGTGCTGGTTGGTTCCGGTTCTTTCTGCTCAATGGTCTCATCTTGATGTTTTCCGGTGTCCACCACTTCCTCAATTTCAATTGATGCCTTGTCCCCTTTTTCCCCATCCTTGACTGTCTCTTGCAAATCCTTTCCACTTTGTAGAGTTACAGCCTTACAATTCTCATCTCTGCCCAGATTTTTCTCTGTGTCACTCGGAAGTGTTCCAAGTGGGCGGTTATTCAATGCATGTGCTATTTGTCCCACTTGATTTTCCAGATTCTTGATCGACGCATTTTTGCTTTGCATATTCAGCTCTATTTGATTAAAATTTTTCTCATTTGCCTCGTTCATTTTTTCAGACGCTTTAACAAATCTGTCCAAGGCTTCTTCCCAACTTGCTTTCCGCTCTGGTTGTTGTGTCTGATTTTGAAATCCGGATGTGTTTTGTTATCTCGGTGCTTGAGCTTGGGCTTGATTGTTACTCCATGAAAACCCTGGATGATTTCTCCAACCCGGATTATATGCGTTTTGATTCGGATAAGGTTGGGTAGACCGACTATAGCTCCCTACGAACTGTGCTGATTCAGAATTTATGGCACATTGATCCGTAGCATGACCCCCAGCACATAATTCACAAACCATCGCTACCTGCTGTGTGGATTGTGGATGCCATATTTCCATTTGCTTAGCCATTGCGGCCATTTGTGCTGTTAATGCTGTCATCGCATCTATATCATACTTTCCCGGTGGTTTCAGATGATTAGACCTAGTCATGGGCCACTGATAGTTGTTGGTGGCCATTATTTCTAATAGCTGATATGCCTCATCAAAACTCTTAGACATGATCGCTCCCCCTGCTGCAGCATCAATACTAGCCCTCGTGGATGCGTGTAAACCATCACAAAATATCCCTAACTGCATCCACTGCGGAATTCTGTGGTGTGGGCACTTATGGAGCATATCCTTAAACCTTTCTCATGCCTCATATAATGATTCTGAATCAAATTGTACGAAAGTATAAATATCGTTCCATAGTTTTGCCGACTTCGCTGGTGGGAAAAACTTAGCTAAATTTTTTTGAGCTAAGTCGTCCCAAGTGGTGATTGAGCCAGGAGGCAAAGAGTGTAGCCAACTTCGTGCTTTATCTTTCAAGGTAAACGGGAACATCCTCAACCTCGTAGCATCTTCCGATACATTGTTGAATTTGAAGGTGCCGCACACTTCCAAGAAGCTTAAGATGCGCTCATTCGGATCATCTATCGAACTACCCCCAAACTGACATGTATTCTGTAACATCTGAATTGTTCCCGGTTTAATCTCAAAACTGTTTGCATTGATCGCCGGCCTCCTAATACTCGATTGTATATCCGTGACATTCGGCATGGCATAATCCCTAAGTGATTTCTGGTCGTTCCCTATCATGTTCGCTGGAATTTCTTGTTCTGCCAGTTCTTCTTCCACAGGTGATACTACACTAGTCAACTGCAATTTCTGGAACTTCCTTTCAATTTCGTCTGTATAAGGAAAAAGTTCCTTTTTCGCCCTTGATCTAGTGTGCATACACTCGCAAAGAATTCCTGCAAATACAAGAAGAAAACTAAGTAACGTTTAAATTAAGACCGAGTTGATTATAACTAATATGGAATTAATACTAATAAAGAGTTTTTGGTAAACGGCGCCAAAAACTTGTTGGTTGAATTCACAATCAAAGCAAACGTGCAAGTATACACGGTCAACAAGTAATACAGTGATAAGATAGAGTGTCGATCCCACAGAGAATTCTAATTAATAAATTCCAACTGCTAGTACTGCATCAATCCAATTTTATTTAAACAACCATAAAATATGATTTTTATAATTAAGAAAACTAAATTAAACGATTAAAAGAGATTATTCTAAACTAAAACGACTAAACAAAACTAAGACTTGATTGAATTCAGATAAATAAGGATTAAGACTCCAATATCCCCAATTATGAACTATAAATCAATTATCCAACTATCCCAATTATTATGTTTACTGAATTGTTAACAGGAATTCACAAGTGCCAAAAGTTCTTTTCCAAGTGATCAATTGCCTTCTATTTAACCCAGATTAATTTTGCTATATTTCTATGCAAAACAATTGAATTAAACTCGTTACAATGCCAATTCCTTATGCGTTACATGCGACAAACAGATATTTCCATTATATTCATAAACCTGATTATTCGCTGTGCAAATAACTAAGTCAAATGTCACCATGCTCTGTTCTAACCCTAGAATTCCTCTTTCAATTCCTTCTAGTGTAACAAGGTAATTATTGGCAAGATAATTAATCAATTAGCACAAAGCAAGATGAACAATTCACTTCAACATAAATAATTGGAATAAATCAAATAATCAATTCATAATCATAAAAGGTTCAATTGGAATCTTAATTAAGGAAATTAGTTCATAACGGAAATTTGAATCAACAATAATTGAAAAATCATCCTTAATGAATTACACAAATTAAAAGAATAAAAAAGAAGAAGAACTCCAAGTCAAAAATCTTCAAAATCTCCCCTTGCTCCTTGATCAATCTTCAAATTGTGTAGCTTCCTTCCCTACTCCAATGGAAATATTCCTTATATACTTCACTTGTCCAACTCTAGCAATCCAAATCCAATTAGGCTTCAAACAACCTCCAATTGAGTGGTCAAACGAAAAGTCAACGCGCGTCCCAGTCATCCAGATTCATGGCCCACCGCCCCGGCGTTGGGATTAAGTCTATATATTGAGCGCTTAAGTATTTAGAAGCGAAAGTGCGGCCATGTCCTGTTTTAGCCCAAATGCTCCCAAATGTTCCTACAGCTCACAAACCTGCAATAGCACAACTAAACACAGTAAAAACGCTACTAAAGGACTCGAGAATACACAAATCTAAGCCCAAGTATACCCAAGTCATGGGTATATTACCCAATCATCAGTTTTCAACCATAATTGCAACGGAATCAACAAACCATTAGAAGAGTCAAGTAGAACATAATGTCTACTATCTCCTCCAAATTAAAAGTCCATAATTAATATTTCATTCATGTAATACCCATCAACAGTTCTTTATTGTATCCAAGACAAAAAGAACTTTCATCACCTATTTTCACCTGAACCACCAAAGATTATAGTTAAATTAAAAATTCATGTTTATAGTCATGTAAATTAACAGTTTCTCCTTGCCACAAAGGCTTAATAGAACTTTTACTCAATGTCCTTGCCACAAAGGCTAAAGACACTCGATAATCATATCGCCTTTACACCCTACCCCAAAGACATTAAAATGTAACAACAATGGTGATGATCATACCAATCAATTGTCTATCTTTGCACTACAGGCCAAAAATATTCAACTGTAATATCAATGGTCATGATCATACCAATCAATTGTCTATCTTTTTTACTACGGGCCAAAGATTTTCAACTGTAAAAACCAATGATCATGCCAAACAATAGTCTATCTTTGCACTACGGACCAAAGATATTCATTTGTATCATCAGTGGTCATGATCATGTCAAACACATGTCCATCTTTGTACTACGGGCCAAAGATATCAATCAACAGTTCTTCTTTGCATTACAACCAAAGATATTAATCAACAGTTCTTCTTTGCACTACGGGTCAAAGAGAACTTTCATCACAAGTCTTTATATATAAAATTAAAGGTCATGATTATACCAATACAATGTTTCTGGTCTTAATCATACCAATTAATAATTCATATTTGCACTACGGGTCAAATTAAGATAACTTTAACCATAATTTAAGTCTAAGGATTATAATAATGATATAAATAATGAATCAAGTGAGATCAAAGATAAATATTAGAGATTTATAATTTAATTTATTCAGAGTTCAAGAATATCCAAATGGTCCACATGATGATCAAAATGTGAATTCAAATTTAAGAATAAGATTCATATATCAAAGATAATTTGGACAGAAAAAAGAAACTAATTTTATCGTGAATAGTACCCTGAATGAATAGTACCCTATTATGCAAAGTACCCCGAATGAATAGTACCTCGACATGAATAGTACCCCGACATGAAAAGATTAAAATTATAGAAGCAATACTTACCATAGTAAGTTTATATTTAGGAATATGAAATGAAATAATATAGAAAACTGTAAATGAATTTTCACCCGTCATGCGGTAATTCGCGTAGACATATCATTTCCATAATTTAATAAAGAATGAATACGAAGGGTTATTCACTAGGCATGCGGTAATCCGCGTATACATGTTATTCCCACAGATTAATAAGGAATAGAATGACAACTCTTATGAGTATGAAGAAAATAACATCCATTACCTTAATAGGAGAGTAGTTATGACTGGAATAGTGGAGATAATCTTGAGAAATTCTTGCTCTACATTCAAAGTATACTCACAAGAACTCTCTTTCTAAATCTTGATTATAACTTGGTTTTGTAAATTAGCAAAGAACTAATGTACTTATCTCTCCATTTATAGAAAAATATAGTTTCGATAATTGCATGTTAGGGGCTGGACTTATTACAGTTTGGTACCTAGGTTTATTACACTTTAGTACCTCATTAATTGCACCTTAATCCCTCCATCATCCTCCACCAAGTGACATCATCATGATGACATCATCTTTGTGTTTCTTTAAGGATGATGTCATGTTTACATTATGTTTGCATAATCTCTTCTCTGATTGGTTGATTTGAGTTCACATGGATTGGTCGACATATTACACTTTGGAACCCCTAAAGTTTTCCATGTTCGCATTATTCCCCCTTAACTTTTGTTATTCACTTATCTTTAATCAAAAAAATAATTATTCACCATTAATATTATAGATTTCAATATTGACAACCATATCGTTCCCAGGATAGAGGAGTCTTTTCGATAAGGATTTCTCCTTATTGGCGAACAATTAGATAACTTAACCCCTTTCCTCGACATAAATTTTTAGATATTGTCAATAATGCTTATCTAATAATATCATTTCAATAATATGAGTTAATATGT
This sequence comes from Panax ginseng, assembly GCA_020205605.1. Classification (NCBI taxonomy): domain Eukaryota; kingdom Viridiplantae; phylum Streptophyta; class Magnoliopsida; order Apiales; family Araliaceae; genus Panax; species Panax ginseng. The sequence continues at coordinate 114,929,522 of CM035143.1, read as the reverse complement.
TGTGAAAATTATTGATTTAATAATCTAAAGTATTGTGCAGATGATACTGTGATAATAATTGAATCAATAATACGAGATACTATGCAGTAACTATTGTGGCAATTATTCAATGAAATACTGAGAGACTTCTTATGTAAACATAAATAATCAGAGATACTGTGTAATACCGTGTGCTACTGTGTAAAAATGCGTATTACTGTACTTTTATCACCAGGTATTTCAACAGTTTAACAGTAAAAGTCTTGCCGTTATTTTTATAAAAAGGTTATTTTTGCCGCTTTCTATATCCGACAATTATTTCGTTATGGGGTCCACTAATGATTGAGCCGTTGTACAAATATTTCCCGACACAACGAATATTTTATGACAACTTGCTTACTTTATAAAATTTGCACATATCACCCATAGCTACAACATTTATTAAATTATCACCTTACTATTTAGAATAATATTTATAAGAAAAATTAAATATTTTTATTTCATAAAATTCAGGGTCTTACAGTGGGGGTGGGGAGTGGGAGTGGGGGGTGGGAATGGGAATGGGAATGGGAATGGGGGTAGGGTGAGGTGGATTAAGGTAGGTTTATATATTCACTAAATATTATTTTTTTGGGAGAGAGTGGGAGGGAGGGAGGGAGGTGTATACATAATCCTTTGAATATTATTTTTTTTAGGTGGGGGATGGGGGTGGGAGAGTGGGAATGAGGGTGGGGTGGAGTGGGGTAGGTTTATATAATCACTTGATTATATTTTTTTTTGGCGGGGGGAGGGGGAGGGGGAGGGATGGGCGGGGTGGGGTGTATACATAATCACTGAATATTATTTTTTTAGGTGGAGGATGAAGGGGGGATGGGGGTAGGGGTATGGGTGGGGTGGGGTGGGAGTGGGCAGGGTGAAAGTGTATACATAATCAGTAAATATTATTTTTGGTGGGGGTGGGGTGGGGGTGGGCGTGGGGAGGTGGGCGGGGTGGGAGTGTATACATAATAAGTAAATATTATTTTTGGGGGGTGGGTGTGAGGTATATATATAATCAGTAAATATTTTTTTTTTGATGTATAAAAAAATTTAAAATATGTTATTATTGGTAAGGGTATAATTGTAAGACCCCGAAATTTATAAATTAAAAGTATTCAATTTTTCTTATAAATATTATTCGAAATAGTAAGGTGATAATTTAATAAATACTATAGTTATGGGTGATATGTGCAAATTTTACAAAGTAAGCAAGTTGTCATAAAATACTCGTTGTGTCGGGAAATATTCATTTGGTCAGGAATTATTCTTTTTGTCGGGGAATATTTGTACGACGGCGCAATCATTGGTGGACCCCACAACAGAATAATTTTTGGATATAGAAATTGACAAAAATAACCTTTTTATAAAAATAACGACAAGACTTTTACCGTTAAACTGTTAAAATACCTGGTGATAAAAGTACATTAATACTAGTTGTTCTATAGTGGTACGCGGTATTGTATAGTAGCACACAGTATTGCACAATATCTCTGATTATTGATGCTTACATAAGAAGTCACTCAGTTTCATTCAATAATTCTCATAATAGTTGATGCATAGTATCTCATATTCAATTATTGTCACAGTATCATCCACACAATATTTATATTATTAAATTATTAATTGATACGACACAGTTATTCATATTATTATTTGCATTATTGACAATGACTAGAAAGTTCTGTCAAGGAAAGGGGTTATGTTATTTAATTGTGCGCCAATAAGAAGAAATCCTTATCGGAAAGTCTCCTCTTTCCTGGGAACGATATGGTTGTCAATATTTTGAGTTATAATATTAATGATGAATAATTGTTAAAAGATTAAAAATGTGTTGTGGTAATTATTTATTCAATTTTTGATATAAATAGAGGGGTTTGTCATGAGGTGTTTGTTGTAAGTTTAGCTTATTATTCCATGGGGGACGTGCTAATTTTTCAGACCGTCGGTTGAAGTTTTAATAGTAAATCAATATGGACCATCGGTTGAAGTTTTAATAGTAAATCAATATGGACCGTTGGTTGAAGTTTTAAATAGTAAATCATTATGGACCGTCGGTTGAAGTTTGAATAGTAAATCAATATGGATCGTCAGTTGAAGTTTTAATAGAAAATCAATATGGACCGTCAGTTTTAATAGTAAAACGATCTGTACTGTCCGTGAATCAGTTACTATTTAGTCCATTCTCCTATATATAGAAGCTCATTTCTTCTTTCTTTCTCACGAATTTACTAAAACTATAGAGAGAGAATAAGAGAGAGAGAGAAGAAGAGTATTCTGCTACTAAACTATTGCAGTATCCAATCTCTCACTAAGGTAAGGGGTATCATTTTTATGGTAAAGGGATATCATATTGTTTCATACTCTATATTATGGTAAGATATTATTATTTGTTTCTTTAACTTATCATTAAATGGTGAAAAGTCCTAAAATGATTAGAATGTCCTTAATAGTTTGTGCTTCATCTAATATTTTGACCTGAATATTTCTATTCAATTTTAAGTTATTATATTTGAGCTGAGAACTTTAAATTTACTTGAACTTTATATTCTTTCAAGAATTCTAATCGATTTTCCGGACATCATATTGGAAATTTGGACTATGGATAATTAAGTTGAAAATCATTAAGATCTATTTTATCTTATTGTTCTGATTATTTATGTCCATTCATTATATACATCATTGTCATCATCCTTATACTTAAATTTGTGTTGGAAAGTTATCTTTGTCCTGTAGTGCAAAGATGAACTGTTGATGGTATGATTATGACAAGGAATTATGTATTGGTATAATCATGACCGGAATTGGGTATTGGTATAATCATGACCATTTGTGTTACAGTTGTATGTCTTTGGACCGTACTGCAAAGATGGACTGTTGATTATTGGTTTTAAAGTTGTATATATTTGGCCCGTAGTGCAAAGATGGACTGTTAATTGGCATGACTATTGGTGTTACAATTGAATATCATTGGCCCGGAGTGCAAAGATGAATTTAATGGAATAATTATAAACATGAACTGTGAATTGATATAACCATGATCTTTGGTGTTTCAGGTAAAGACAGATGGTGGAAGTTTTTTTTGTCTTGGGTACAACGAAGAACTGTGGATTGGTGTTACATGAATAAAATATTGAGGATGGATTTTTAATTTGGAGAAGATAGTAAAAATTATGTTCTACTTGAATCTTCTAATGGATTGTTGATTCCACTGCAATTATGGTTGAAAACTTTTATCATCTACCATATGTTCTAAATATCTGACTTATTACTAATGAAGACTATTGATAATTTAATTATCTTAGTCATGATTTTCTTTACTGGGCTATTTGTGCTCACCCTTTTGCTTCACGATTCCTTTCAGATAGTAAAAGTGTAGCTGGGTCGAGCAGGGATAACAGGGGAATAGAGTGATGGTATGTGATTATTGAAGTTTCTCATAAAATAATATGGTAATAATTGTATTGAGGACATAAAATGCGTGTGCCATATTTTATAAGTTATTTAATAATTGATTTTGGTGAACAACAATAGGGTGATAAGAACCCGACTTTAGAAGGGTGTGTTTCCACTATCATACAAGATGTCTAATCACATACGAATTTGTGTTATCATAAGATATGGTTGTGCGCATCCACTTGTTGACTATATCTATGAGCATTATCTATATAATCTTGGAGTATATGGTTGGAATATAATTCTCAGTTTGAGATAATGGAGATAATTATATGACAAGAAGATACACACCATTGGAATGTACATGATAGTAATCTTCTCTTTCTTCTTTGGGGTCTATTGGGTCAACCAAGGTTAATTCTTAAATCCTATGATATCTATTATAACTTAGATGCATGGCCTCCCATGTATGAAGGTTCCTTGATTATTTTTCAAATATTTTAATTCCTAAAACAGTTATCAACTGTTTAATAGTTATAAATAGGAAGATTTGTATTTGGATTTAGTAGTGTGTATTTGGCGACACAAAATGGGTTGTGTGGACCTATTTTGGGGGCGTCACAATAATAGTCTAAACAATATTTTTTAATCCAATACTTTAATTAATCTTGAAAAAAACTAACATAACATGAGATTATTTTAAGTTATCACATGAATAATCCTATAAAAAACAAATACGCGACTTGGACTATTTAATCTTATGATTAATAGTCTTGAGATTATAATCATTGCAAACAAACATGGCCATAGAGTATAACTAAAAAAAATTGAATATTCTGCTAAAATAATAAAAAGTTCCATATTTTTGGAATCCACATAAACTTCTCTAACTAAGAATGCCTTTGGCATTAGCCCAATTTGTTTTCCTTTTACAAACTTAAATATAACAAACTTTATTATAAAGTTCAAGTTAAACACAAGTTTATAAATTTTATTTTTCCTTTATAAATTTTTTTACGTACTTAAACTATATTGAGAACTCTTAGGGAATGGTATCCCGAACCACCATTAACGTTTTTAGAGGGGGGGGTCAAAATATATCGATAAAAAAATTATTTATTAACGCTTGGAGTGCTTCTTTCGGTTGTACGACTGAGAGGAGACAATTGTATCCTGCGAGTCTGCATAGTTTGTAAACATCTCAAAATTTGTTTGTTTACAATTGTTGAAAAAAATATCCTTATCAATATAAACTACCTAACTGTCATTCATCCACTCGTCTTCCATTTTATTACACAAGTTAGTCTTGACAATTTTCATCGCAGAGAATACTCTTTCAACAATAACAGTCGCAACTGGTAGAACCAAAGCCAAATTAATCAATCGATATACCAATGTAAAAGTCATATTTCTTCTTGTTTCAATCAGTTTCTTAGCAAGACTTCCCAAACCCAAATCTTCGATCCCAAAAAATTAATTATCGCATCGCATATAATAAATATAATTTTCAAGTTGATCCCCAAGTATCATGCGATCAATCAATGAGAAGTCTTCTGGATAAAGCTTAGCAAGATGGAGTAACATATGTTTTTTTCAAATTTAGAGAACGAAACCCTTAGATCAAGGCATGATATGCATAAAAGTTACTCTGTGTTTGCTTTTGAAAAACGATTGTTCATCTCTTGAACAATTGAATCAACAACCGACATTGTAATAATGAAAAATAAAAAAAGAAGAAGATAAATTCTTGGATATGAATAATGAAAAAAGATTTATAGAGATTATACATGACAAAAAATCTCAACACGATAATGATGAAAGTTAGTAATAGTTTGTCCATTGCGCCTGCGACGACCGCGGGATCTCATGTTGTCTTCCATATTAATTATTGGGATCATGTTCTTCTTGCAAAAAATATTGACTTCCTTCAAAAAATTCTCCCATTTTGCCTCCCTAAAATCTTGTAGTCGAGCTTTCATTACACCAATCAATCTCACAACATGTATAATGATTTGATCTTTTTGTTGTAAGGCAAGTGACAAGTCATTTGTGATTCCCAATAAATATTTCATCAAATGCATCACAAATAAAAATTCATAATTCTACATCTTATCAGTCAAACATATGACTATACTGCTATTATCATCAAAAGCACCATAAAATGCACATTTTCAAGCACTTGTAATATGGAAGTCCACGTAGACATAAGACATATTATTATTATTATGTAATGTGACCCCCAACGAGTATCTCCTGGCCGTCTTAAACTGATTTCTTGATTTTTTTTTCTTTACCACTAACTATCTCTCCCTTTTCCAAACACTCTACGATCCTATTATGTTCAAGCTGTCTAAATTTATCTTTCCTTTTACATGATGCTCCAACCACATTCACAATCATAGTAACATATTGAAAAAAATCACTCATAATACGGCTGCTCTTGGTAACAACAACAAAAACTAATTAGAGTTAGTGAGAAAAATAATGGACATACCTTGCATATGGATTTTCTTTTAAAATAAGAGCTTTCAATCCATTGAAATCACCTCGCATATTTGAAGCCCCATCATATCCTTGACTTCTCAATCTCGATAAGGACAATTTATGTTTTGCAAACAATTCATCAATAACATTCTTCAAAGAAATAGATGAAGTGTCAGGCACATGTACCACACCAAGAAACCTTTCAATCACATCTCCATGGTTTTTTACATATCTTAAAACAACTTCCATTTGCTCCTTTATTGAAACATCTCGAGACTCATCAACCATAATAGAAAAGATTTTGTCCTCGATATCATTGATGATGGAAATTGTAGTTTCCACAGCATAAGAAATTGTTAGTTCTTTTTGAATTTTCGGGGAAGTCATTTGATTGTTTCTAGGAGCATTCTCATTAACTAACTTGCCTACCTCTTCATTTTTTAGGTTGTAACACACAAAAAACTCAAGGAAATTTCCCTTATTTGATGAAGTCGATGACTTATAATATTCACGAAAAGGTAAACCTTGCTTCAAAAGAAGGTGTGTGACATCCAAAGTCGCCGTTAAACGGGTGCAATAAACAACCTCCATCTTTCGCCCTTGTGCTAGTAGTATATGTGACACACCCTGCCTTTGATTTTGAAAACCTTAAAGTTGTATCCTAGCATCATTATGAGCACTATTCGAAGCACCCACATGTTCTTGAAATTTTTTCATTGCCTTTTTCCAGTTGCTAAACCCTTTTTTTGTAAAAGCATCATCTACTTTGTTGGAATTGCTAAATAGATCTCAGCAAAAGCACAAGGTGTCAAACCCCAACTTTCATGAATAAAGATTAATTTTTCTCGAAATATATTTTTGAATAGTATGGTGTGGATTTGATATAATATTATAGTTGTGGGTAATATTTATAAATTTTGCAAAGTAAGCAAGTTGTTATAAAATATTCGATTGGTCGGGAAATATTCGTTTTAACAGGAAATATTCGTACGACGATACAATTATTGGTAGACCCCACAATAAAATTATTATCGGAGTTAGAAAACGAAAGAAATATCATTTTATAAAAATAACAGCGAAAGTTTTACCATTAACTGTCAAAATACCCTGTGATAAAAGTACAGTAATACGCGTAGTTTCATAGTAGCACACGGTATTGATTATTGATGCTTACGTGAGAAGTCACTCAGTTATACTCAATTATTACTACAATAATTGTTGCACATTATCTCACGTTATTGATTCATTTATTGTCACAATATTTTATATTATTAAATCAATAATTGAGACGACAAAGTTATTCATATTATTATTTGCATTATTGACGATGTCTAGAAATTTCTGTCGAGAAAAGGGGTTTGGGCACCTAATTGCGCGCTCCTTATCGGAAAGCCCCATTTTTCCTGGGAATGATCTGGTTGTTAATATTGCAAGTTATAATATTAATGATGATTGTTATTGAGATAAATAGAGGAGAATTTTATGAAGTATTTGTTATAAGTTTGACTTATAATATGGACCCCCACTTATCCATTTTTTAAAATAATCGGTAGAAAGTTATTCAGTATATATATATATATATATATATATAATATATATATAGTAATTTTTGTTTTTTTATGAAAAATAGAATATATTATATTTTATTATGCATAGCATTTGCATAGTAAATCATGTGAAATTTTAAAATTTTGCCCGTGAAAAAGTTTCGTCTGTGATTTCCATTGTTTACCCGTGATTTTTCTTGAATAGTATCCTTTCATTCTCCTATAAATAGGATGCTTAGTTTAGAAATGAAAATTACACAAAAATCAGAGAATTGTTCTTCTATAATATTGGGCATATTTCTTTAGAGTTTAAGGAAGCTTTGAGTGTAGAAAACAGTGCAAATTTTCTTCAAGAATATCCCCGCCCTACCAATCAGAAGTACTTTCCTTTTAACGTAAGGGATATTATTTTTGTTCAATATTCATAAGAAATAATATTTTCTTCCATACTCTGTAGTATGTAAGTAATATTATTTCGTTTCAGATTCTGAATTCTACACTCATTTTGTTAAAATATTGCTTTTATACTCCTTGAAATTAGTAGAATATCTTTGAAATTTGCGTTTCATATAGTATCTTTTCATGGAAATATTATTCTGAGTATTCTTGATAATTTTTAATCTTTTCATGTCGGTGTACTATTCACGGGGTAATATTCCCAAAGTACTATTCACTGGGTACTATTCACGACGAAAAATTTATTCTTTTCTATCCAAATTATTTTTGATACGTGAATATTATTCTTGAATTTTACTCCACAAAGCAGGTATTATGTTAAAAATTTGGACATTTTTAAACCCCGGATAAATTAAAAATCTTTAATATTTATCCTTGATTTCGTTTGATTGATGCTTATATCATTGACATCATCCTTGTGCTTATATTGTGATAAAAGTCATCTTTGGCCCGTAGTGCATAGATGAACTGTTGATTGGTATGATTATGACTATGTATCGGTATAATCATTACTTGTAATGTTACAAATGATGTGGTAAAAGTCCTCATTGGCCCGTAGTGCATTAATGGACGGTTGTTGGTATGATCATGACCATGGGTTCTCTTCGGCTAAGAGTGCAAAGATGAATTATTGTTTGACATGATCATGACCATTGGTGATAACACGAATATCCTTGGCCCGTAGTGCATGGATAATTCGTGGATGTGATACTAATGAATATCCTTGGCTCGTAGTGCATGGATAATTCAGTGATGTGGATTATTTATTGAGCTGAGTTCAGCGATAAAATTGATGTTAAACTTTTTAAATCACAGAAGATAGTAGATATCATGCCCTACTTGACTCTTCAAATGGATTGCTTGTTCCGCTGCAGTTAAATTATTGTTTATTGTATTCTACCAGTTTAACACTGTTGAAGGCTAACGATAATTTATTCTGCATTATCTTAGTCATGATATTTCTTACTGGGCTAGTTGAGCTCACCCTTTTGCTTTCATTGTTCTCTTAAGGAAATGAGAATGTAGCCGGGACTAGTCGGAGAATGGAGTGATGGTCTGAGATGGCGGCTGTAGTAGTCCTCTCTATTTTATAAAATAGTGTGATAATAATTGTAATGAGGACTCCATTTGAGTTTGGATATTGTCTAGAAGACAATATTCATGTTAAAACTCTCAGCTCATGTTGTATAATTAAGTTTGTATTTGTATTATGTACCATGTATTTAACGAATCAGAATGAGTTATGTATACCTATTTTGGGGGCATCACAAAAGTTTGCATCCTTTGAAATGTTATACTCCAACCACTCAAAATTTTTAAACCAAGCGAGCCGAAAGCTTCTCTTCACATTAGAAAAGTATTTTTGGGGATAATTATGGGCAATTGGTTGACATGGACCTCTAGTAAATTACTCTCTTTCAACTTGATCATTAATCACAATATCAAAGTCTTCAATTGATTTACGTAACCCTGGATCACTAATAATATCATTCGGATTGAACTGGACACGTGAATTTTTTATACCACCACTTGCTTCAGAACTTGGTTATTAGAAGAATCAACAGTTCTTGGTCGCTTAATCAAGTATTTATCCATAATCTAGAATAAATAAAAACATTAATTGTTAATCAATAAATATACCATCATTATATAATCAATATACCATCAGTATATTGTATACCATAAATATACCATTTCTCAAATTTATATTCAAATTCATTTTGCCCAATTTAAACATTTCATAATAATTTCATCAATTTAAACATTTCATAATAATTTCATCAATTCAAACATTTCATTATAATTTCATCAACTAACCTATTTCAATAATTTCAATTATTTTCACAAACAATATATCATAAATATACCATAATATACAATATCAAATTATCAATTCAAATATTCAATGATAATAATACATAATCTCTAAATCATAGCATAACAAACTCTAAATCTCTAATTTAATGGCAAAATTAAGAACAAAATTCCTTATTTAGACACATACAGAGATTAACATATATGAAAAGGAAACATGAAGAAATTTGAAGGGATGACACGGAGAGAAAGGGAGAAGGAAAAAAGGAGGAAGAGAGAGAAAATGAACGAGTTGCGGACTGTTTATGCATCGTGGAAATTTGTCGATATAGGCGGACCTCGGAAGGGGAAAAAAAGGGCTGTTGCGAATTGCAATTTTGAAGAAGAAAAGAAAAAAGTATTTTTTTAACTTACTAAATGAAACGATGTCGTTTCATTGAGTAAGTTTAAAAAAAAATAAAATAAAATAAAACCTAACTTCTGCAGTGCTAAGAAGAACTCATCAACAATCAAAGGTGTGAAGCAGCATACCGGCAGATGGCAGCATCAGGCAATCATTCGTTGTGTCACTTGAATCTGTAGGGTCAAGAATGGAAGCTTTAGGGGAGTTGCCTAAAAAGGCTCTGGAATATCATGGTCATATGACCTTCCTCCCCGCCCTCTAGTTCTGCCTTTGTCCTGAACCTCCTTAGGGATTCAAATCCTTAAGTTACCCCAAACCTCATATGGGATCCTCAAACACTAGTTGGTGTGACTTGAGTTCCCATAATGCATGAAACACGGAGATAATTAGACTCCTTTCCATTGAGGCCTCTTATCTAGACTAGTCCATCTATATTTGAACTTATCAATAACAATTTTCGTGCTATAAGAAAGGAAACTCTAACAAACAAATATCCAAACTTCATATATAAATACAAAGAAGAGTCTCTAATATGTTTTTTTACGCATGCAAACTTATATCCTCATATTAATAACATCTATAAATGTGGTTACTTATTTAATCATCGGAGACGGATCTAAAGATCAATCCTCCACACATTCATTTCTTTTTAAGTATATTAAAATATCGAGATCTAGTGATTAAACCTGAAGAAACTAAGCGTTATCAAGAACCTATATAAGTGTTTACAATAATTAGGAATAAGAGGAGTTGATCAAATTATTGCCAATATCATAGTAAAGTATATTTTGTGACTCATGAATTTAAAAAAATCAACACTTTAAGATAAACAGTTTTCTTATGTACACACAAAAAATGTCTCCACCACTTTTAATTATTTTTGGGCTAAACACCCTTTTGTCCCTCGAAGTATGACCCCTTTTACACTTATGACCCTAATGTTTAAAACTTTATATTAGCATACACCAAGTATACTTAAGTAAACAAAAGTAACCCCATAAACTTTTTCGGCCAAAAAATACGCCTAAATGCTGACGTGGCACTGAAAATGATATGTATTTCACTGTATTTGTAATTTAAAGTGTATTTGATGTGTATTTTGTCAATTAAAATAAATAATTCCATGTATATATTTATTTCCATCCAACTGACATCATTATTTTCCCTCTAAATCCAACACTGCTTATTTCCCTCCATCAATTTCGGTCCAACAAACTGTTGACCATCCCATATATATCAGCTCTCATGGTGGAAAGAGAAAAAGGAGTAGAAGAAATCCAGAGAATGAGAAAGAGAAGGTGCAAAGAAGGAGAAATGCAGAGAAGAAACATACTTGGAAAATCTATGGCTTCAATTTTGTGTCACTGTCATCTTTCAGCTAAAATAAGGACATCTTGGACTGATAGAAATTCAGGTAGGAGATTTTTTTCTTACCAAACTATTGGAGGTCAAGGATGTGGTTTCTTTTACTGGCATGATCCTCCAATGCAAACAAGAGTAATCCAAGTTATTCATGTCCTCCTTAGAAGGATTTCTGCAAGTGAGCAAGAAGTAACAAAGCTGTAAAGAAGAGAGAAAATTTATAGAGGAATAATAGTATTGCTTTTTACTACTGTAATGTGTATGAAAATTATGGGAAATGATGTTTCTAGTATGCAATGAAAAGTATTGAAACTCATAGTTCATCATGTTATTGACTATCCATGTTGTTATGAATTATGAATGAAAAGTAGATTTCAATCACAGCTGAACACCATTCAACATTAACAGATTACACCATTTAAAAGAAAAAATAGAGTTCAATCACATGTACAAAAAAGAGTACACTAGTTTAGCAATTACAGAGTCCAAAACCTTCACCATTATCAGATTGTAGTATTCAAAATCATACCATTACCATAATATCCTCAACCATTAATAGACTACACCATTCACAATACGTAACACACACACACCCAAATTTAAATTCAAATATTATATTCATCATTCACCATTCACACCTTAACATATGTTAGTTATATAACACATCACTATTGAAACATTGCAAACTACAAACATGTAGTTCCTAAGTTTGCAAAGTGTCACATCAAATTATATATGAAGTAGTAATGACTCATCCTAATATCTGAAGTAGTAGCCATAAAAAATATGTTTCAATCACTAATATATGCCCCAACAACTATATCAAGTACCAGCCCTAAAAAAATATCAAGTAGCACCCTTAAAAATATGTTGCAATCAAATAGTAGCCCCAACAAATATATCAAGTAGGAGCCCCAAAAATATATATTATATACCCTAAAATATGTAAATTACTAGTCCGAGTCCTAACCCCCTAGTTCCCAGTGTTAGGAAAATGCATATTATGATTTGATGTTTTAATGTATATGCTCATGAGTATTTGTAAATTCCTTCAAGTAATATATGTACAAGGACTTAGGGATAGATCAAATTTGTTAGGTTGATCTAAGCTCTTAACGTGTATCATTCTGTAATTGAATGTATAGATAGAAAAGATCAAAGCTGTTAGGTTGATCTTGAGATGTAATAGATAGGCTTCGAAGAAATCGTAGTGTATCAATCTGATCAACATTGCAGAAGTTAAGGCAGAAACGTAGAGCTTCAAAGATCGTAGTGTGCCTCCCTTGAAGGGCCTCTTCAGAAATCGTAGAGTGGTCCCAACGTTTGCCGAGCCAACTCAGATATCGTACAATGCCCTCAAAAATGTAGAGTTTACAACTTAAGCAAGCGAAGATCGTAGTGTGCAAAGACTTAAGAGAAATCTTAGTGCTCTCGGCTGATAGCATCAGACCAGGCACCAAGGCGACAAGTCACCACGATCTGAATCGTAAAGTATCATCTGTCTTGTGTCAGAAACGTCAAGCCTCATGATTTGTGTGGAGAAAGACTTCAACATTTGAGGAATGGATTCTAAACATTGCAGTACTCACCAGTCCCAAAGTCATAAGAAATATCCTTAGTATGCAACAAAGAAGCGTATTGAAGAAGCTAAGGAAAGTACCATGGGTAAGGGGGAAAACACCTTTTCAGTTGTTAGGTGAGAAATTAATCTATTCGTGGTCGATGGGCAGAATCTGATTAGGAAGATGCGAAAAGTCTCCATCAAGGATCAGAAAGGACAAACGCATTTAATGCTTCAACAGATGGATCCAACGGATAGTTTTTGAAGATAACATATATGCAAATCAAGTAGATGAGAGAGATAAACAAGCATTGAACAAATAACGTGAAGAACTCTCAAAGCTCAACTCTACGATCTGAGAAGCGAGAAAAGCACCTTTCATTTACTACTCGAGTTCTTTTCGAACAAGTGCTTAAGCAAAGAATCGAGTAGCAACCATCAAGAACTCAACATCTACCAATCAATGAAGAAGAAGAGTACCAAGTCTCTTTGGACTTGAAGAGTTACGAGTGAACTATAAGAGAGCCAAGTCTGTTGGACTTGAAGAGTTCAAGAGTGAACTAAGAAGTTCTGAGCTGGCTGGTGCAGAAGGAATGCATGTGATTCGAGAAGTTGTAAAAGACATCCTTAGTGGATTTTCTACTCGAGGAGTAGAAGAGTGTACTAGGAGCTTTAAGTGCTCTGAACCACTTAAAACAACTGTGTCTTTTACTTTCATAAGATAATTGCTATATCTGCTATAACTGCTATAACGGCCTCACTATCGTAACTCCACTACTTCGTAAAGGAGATTAAAACAAAATTATTTCCGCTAAGTTTTAATCATCATCAACGAACAAGTTTAAAATGAAAAGGTTTTTTAAATATCTATTCAACCCCCCTTCTAGATAACTATTGTGCCAACTAGGAACTAACAATTGGTATCAAAGCAGGTTCTATTATACAGCTTACAAGCTTTAGTAGATCCAATGGCACACGTACTAAGAGAATCTAGGACTAGAGGAGGCGTGAGCCACCGATGTGCAATAAGGATAAATTTGCAAGCTGGAAAGTCGGGGATGCAAGCATACATGGACTCAATAGATGGAGATCTATTTGAGGCCAGATTCGAGAATGGGCCCTATGTTCCAACAAAGCTTGCACCAACCAACGGCGATCCAAGCGAATACAAATCAAAGTTAAAGAAGAGTGGACATACAACGAGAAGAGAGTCGTCTAACTTGATAAAAGGCAAGAACATCCTGTTCCAATCCTTAGAAGACGATCTGTTGGCGTTGTCAACGACAAAGAAAAAGCTAAGGAGGTTTGGGAAGCACTTGCTAATCATGCACGAAGGGCTGAAGAAGTTAGAGAAAACAAATAATCACTCGACACGGCGGTATGAGATGTTTGCTCATGTTCGAGGAGAAAGCGTAAGCGCCACCTATGAGAGATTCAACATTACGCTTCAACTCTCTACGAGCATATGGGAAGATCTATCTAACAAAAGATCGATCATAAAGTTCATGAGAGCTCTACCAAGCGGTGGGATGCCAAACCACTGCTATAAGAGAGTCAAAGAGAATCTTCACGAGATGACAGTTCAACAATTTATATGGCAATGTCCCGACATATAAACTATAGTGACTCGATGGGTGAAACCTATCGAATGAAGAAGGAAGGACAAGGGTGTTGCTCTCAAGGCTGCCCGAAGGTGCATCTAAGGTCAACACTTTGAGATTGACTACGATTATGATGAGGGCGATGATGAAGACCTTGCGATCTTTGGTAAAAAGACTAAGAAGGTTCATGCGTCAAGGCAAAACCAATGAAGCCAAAGAAGGTAAACAATTACAATGACCCAAGAGCAAATGAATGATCTATGCTACAACTGCAAGAAGCCTGGCCACTTCATTGCCAAGCGCAACAAACCTCTCAGGGAAGAACGAAAGAAGAAATTACATGCAAAGAAGGAATACAAAGGCAACAAAAGGCCTCAGAAGAGAGACAAAGGCACAGTATTTGGAGGATCATGGAGTGATTAGAATAATGACTCCAATCCTGACTCTGGAGATGATGAAGAACCACAAATGGCTAATCTGTGCCTAATGGCCAAACATGCAAAGGACAAACAAAATTTTAACATACATAATGTAAGTCTCGATGAGGTATTTGACTTCAACTCACCGATGTAGACATAAATGATTTAAGAAGCGCCTTTGCATGGCATAACCAGCGATCTACATCAATACATGAAGTGGTTCGAGTCTTGTCTAAGGACCATTCACTTCTTGAGGAGAAGAAGAAAGTTCAAGAAGAGCTTGAACTTGACCCTTCTAAGTACTAACCTTCTCTCCAAGCTTGAATTTGAGAATGAGATCTTAAAACAAACAAATAAACTCAATGCACAAAGAGAGTCTAATCTAACCTCTAAAATTGAGGAACTAGAAAAAAGCCTCTACATGGAACAAATCCTCATCATCCATGGACTCCCGCTCTCTAGTCGAGGAGAAGTACATTCGATGAACAGGCTTAGGCTTTAGGAATCCCTCCCGAGCCATGTGTGGAAAAGACAAAGGAAACTAGCACTAGTAATGCCTCGAGTTTTAGTAGAAGCATTACCTTTGTGAAATCCTCACGAAGGAAGAACCCGATTCAACCTTGTTCTCTTGTTTCCATTCATACTCAAAGGAGTAAGGGATCTCATGTTTGATGCAGGCTTCATAAAGAGAAGAGTAACCTAACCTCTACTCACCAACCTCGAAGAATCGTAGAAGTCAAGCAAGACCGACTCTATGAATCAACCGGGAAGGTACGGTAGAGGTAAGGCACACTCATCACTATTTATGAAATCCGAGGACACGTGGAAGAATGAGAATCGGTTTAACGAAGGACAACTAAAGAACCACACAAGTCCAAATGGAGGATGAATCATCATACACACCTTGTGCATGCATCATACTAGATGTTTTATATGCACGATAAATATGGTCACAAGGCTGCCAAGTGTTATTATAATTCCATGCATGAGAGACCCAAGATTAAACAGATTTGGGTCCCCAAAGGCACTAACAAAGAAGGACCCATGCAAATATGGGTACCAAAATGAAGGTTTAATGTTTTGACAGGAAAAGAGCTCCACGATCACAACATGGTATCTGGACAGTGGATGCTCAAGGCACATGACAGGGAACAAAGCCCTTCTATCTAACTACATAGAAAATGAGGGTCCCTCAGTCATCTTTGGAGACAATGGCTCGGGAAAAACAAGAGGATACGACTCTGCTGGTAATGGTGCGGTATCTTTCAGCAAAGTAGCATATGTGGAAGGTCTCCAACACAACCTTTTAAGCATCAGCCAACTCTGCGACAAGGGTCAACAAGTAACATTCCTCAACAACCAATGTCAAGTCAGAGATTTGAAGACATCTGCTGTAAAGCTAACTTGGACAAGAGAAGGAAATGTCTACATAGTGAATCTTGGTCAATATGTTTTCTGGCAAAAGCATCTGAAGAAATGAGCTGGCTATGGCATAGACGGTTGTCCCGCTTACACTTCAAAAGCATGTCCAAACTAGCATCAAAAGACCTCGTTGCTGGCCTACCTAAGTTCAACTTCGTAAAGGAAAGGCCATGCAATGCCTGTCAGCTTGGAAAGCAAACCAGAAGCTCATTTAAGAGCAAAACTGCCAACTCTATCGACAAGCCCCTGCAGTTGCTCCACATGGATCTATTTGGACTAATTCTAACAACTAGTCTTAGAGAAAAAAGATACTCTCTAGTTATAGTCGACGACTACACCAGATTCACATGGGTATTCTTCCTAACTTCAAAAGATGAAACGAGCTCCCAATTAATCAAGATGTTTAGACTGGCGATGAACGAGAAAGGATAGAAAATCAAGGCCATAAGGAGTGATCAAGGAAGAGAATTCGACTTCTCAGAAATGGACCAGTTTTGCACAGACAATGGCATCAGTCATAACTTCTCAGCTCCACAAACTCCTCAATAAAATGGAGTAGCTGAAAGAAAGAACAGAACCTTGATAGAGGCTGGAAGAACTCTCTACTAGCGGCCGACTCATCTCTTCTGAATACTTCAAGTAATGTCAACACTACATGCTACACGCATGAAACGGATCGTACGATACACTCTACGATCAAGAAGACGCCTTACAAACTGTGGAAAGGAAGAAAGCCAAGTGTCAGCTACTTTCATATTTTCGGCTATGCATGCTACATTCTCAACAATGGAAAGCAGTACCTGACAAAATTTCATCCCCAGTCAGACGAAGGAATCTTTCTTGGATATGTCACAGACGGTAAGGCCTACAGAGTGTTCAACAAGAAGACACTGAGTGTTGAAGTCTCGATTCACATCATCTTTGATGAAACAGACTTAGACAATACATTGCTTCAAGACACTATGACCGATAATGTAGACACTACGAATGAAGTCATTGAGCTCAACACTACGATTGTAGTGTCAGATAGTGAAATCGTTGAGCAAGAAAATGAGATCGTAGAGAGGTCTATGCAAGACAACGAACCTCCACACCAAGAAGAAGAAATAGATCTTAAAAACTTAAGACAAGAAGGCATCAGGACAGATATCCCAATCGGAAACAGATGGGCCAGAGATCACACTCAAGATCTAATCATTGGAGTTCCGAGTGCTAGAGTCAAAACAAGAGCTGCCACTCAGAATGAATGCTTTTATCTAAGCTTCCTGTCACAAATAGAACCAAAGAAGATAGAGGATGATATAGAAGACTCCAGTTAGATAGAAGCCATGCAGGAAGAACTCAACCAATTTGAACGAAGCAAAGTATGGAGATTGGTACCAAGACCAAAGAGTCATCCTGTCATTGGAACCAAGTGGGTCTTCAGAAATAAAATGGATGAAGATGGAGTTATAACCAGGAACAAGGCAAGATTAGTGGCAAAGGGCTACTCTCAAGAAGAAGGCATTGACTACGATGAGACATTTGCACCTGTTGCCAGACTAGAAGCCATCAGAATCTTTCTTGCCTTTGCTGCTCACATTAAGTTCAAAGTCTTTCAGATGGATGTCAAAAGTGCATTCCTAAATGGAGAACCCCAAGAAGAAGTCTATGTAGAGCAACCTCCAGGTTTCATCAATCCATCTCTTTCCAATTATGTTTATGTGACGACCCCAAAATAGGTCCATTCCATCCAACCCATTCTGAGTCGCCAAATACATGGTACAAAAATAAATACAACTTCAGTAATACAATTGTCGTGCAAACTATGACAACACATATACTGTGAGTTTGAATACAACTATTGTCTAATAGACAGTATAAAAACTCAAAAGGGGTCCTCATTACAATTATTGATACGCTATTTCACAGAATAGTGAGGACTACTAATGCAACTATCTGGACTGTCAATCCATTCCTCGAATAGTCCCAGCTATATTCTCATTTCCTGAAGAGAACAGTGAAAGAAACGGTGAGCTCAACTAGCCCAGTAAGAAATATTTCTAAGATTTAAAAGTTCATCATCAATATTTTATCCCTGTAACATCAATCAATATACATCTTTAATCAAATATTCATCTTTGCACTACAGGCCAAAGATATTCATTTATATCACCGAGTTGGTCGTATGTTCATCTCAACACTGTTCATCTTTGCACTACTGGGCGAAGATATTCATCGAGTAATCATTCATCTTTGCACTACGGGCCAAAGATATTCATCAATAATCATTCATCTTTGACTACGGGCCAAAGATATTCATCAAATATCATCATTAAGGACCGAGGATGATGAAAACATTTTAGAGAACGAATCCGATAAGATAAAAGAACAAATATTAGGGATTAAGTATTACGGTTTATCCAAGATCAATAATGCTCCATAATAACTAATTTCGAAGTAAAATTCTAGAATAAAGATCAAAACATGGATACAATCAAAGATAGTAACCATAATAGATATCTTGGACAAAAAGAAGAAAATTTCATTTTTTGGTGAATAGTGCCGTATATGTGAATAGTAACTCCGACACCAAAAGATAGAAATTCCACAAGAAAAATCATTATACTTCGTGAATAGTACTTGTGAATAGTAATTCGTGAATAGTAACTCATGAATAGTAACTCGTGAATAGTAACTCATGAATAGTAAACCCGACATGAAAAGTTCTGAATTTGATAAAAAGTTCCAACCAATATTTCGGCATAATGATATTGAAAAAATAATATCACTTACGAAGAAAATAACATCCCTTACCTCAAAAAGACAGTACTTCTGACTAGAATACTGGATATAGTGCTGAAGGAACTTGCACCGTATAGCAACACTCAAAGTATCAAAATACTCACAAGAATATGCTCGATAATATATAGAGAGAAAGAGAGAAAGCTTATGTTTCTGGTGTGATTTTCAATTCTAACTTAGCCCTCTATTTATAGGAAAATGTTAGCACGTCGAAGCAGACTTGACCTGCACCCTGACGGATTTACTTGCTACTATTGCCACCCACCACATTTGAAATAAAATTCAGCACATTTCTTCACCAACCACAAGTGGGGCCCACTCAATTCTAGAATTTTCCACCAAAATCATTTATAACTTGATTTTCGAATCAGCCACCTCTTAAAATTCATAACAAATCATACGCTCCTTTTTAACGGTTCAAAATTTGTGGACATATACTCAACTTATATATGTATAACATATCCAAAAATTACAACGATCCAACGGTCGGATTAAAAATTATAACTCCCGTAATATATCTTAAAAAAACACTAGTTTGATTTTTAATACCTCCAATCCGACAAAATACTGATAAAACATCTCAGCATTAATTCCTTCATTAATAACCACATAAATAAATCCATCATTTATATCCACATAAAATAAATATTTCCTTATCATATGAATCAATAATTAATTATTCACAAATAATATTACAGAATCACATTTATGACAACCAGTTTGTTCCCGTGAAAGAGGGGCTTTCCGATAAGGATTTCTCTCATCTTGGCGTGCAATTAGGTGACCAAACCTCTCCTTGATGAGAACTTTCTAGACATTGCCAATAATGCTATCTAATAATATTATTCAAATAATATGAATTATTGATCTGATAATAGAGATATTGTGCAGTGACAATTATTGAACAACAATAATATAAAATATCAACGCGGCAATTATTGAATCAATAAAATAAAATATTGAATAGTAACTACTGTGATAATTATTGAGTAGTGCCTTCTTCACGTAAGAATCAATAATTCACATCAATATCGCATGATATCGTGCATCCTACTTGCCATCAGCGCGTAGATTTTTATTTTAACCATAGGGTATTCCAATGATCTTAAGCAGTAACAACTACTTCGTTATTTATAACAACCCAAACTTTTTCGTTTTCTTCATCAAGCGGTTATCCGTTATGGGGCCCATAAATGGTGGTCTTGTGGTCGCACGAATATTCCCGACGGTAAAGAATATTCCACGACCAAACGAATATTCAAACACAATGAATATTTTATAACCACTTGCTTATTTTGCAAAATTTGCACATTTCACCCATAACCAAAGTATTATATCAAATTATCACCTTATTATTCACAATAATAAATAGAGGAAATTCGTTTTTTTTTATAATAAGTTGGGGTCTTACAACCTCCCCTCCTTATGAAATTTTGTCCTCGAAATTGACGTACGTATCTGGTGTTTCGAAAAGGTGAGGGATCCTCGCTTTTATTTCTGATTCCAACTCCCAAGTCATTTCTTCAATAGCATGGTTCCTCCATAAAACTATAACTTGTGGTATAACCTTTGTTCATAGGACATGCTCTTTCATATCCAATATCTTGACAGGTACCTCCTCGTACGTTAAATCTTCGGTTATCTCGTCTGGTTCTAACACAATAATGTGGTTTGGGTCGTCCATATATTTACGTAACATTGATACATGAAAAATGTTATGAACACGCGACATACTTAGCGTTCAGGCGAGTCTATAGGCCACAGTTCGTAATCGATCGAGGATTTCAAATAAATCGAAGGCTTGAGCTTTCTTCTCTTCATCGACTCTTACTTCTAGAATAACGCAGTCTTGCACCTTCTTCTTTATATTCATCAGCTCCAGTGTGTAGCTTGAGCGGTTTTAACTTTATCGATTAAAGTCGATTCTACTCGTATATTCGTTATCTTCACGTGGGTCCCTAGAGTCTTTAACTCTATCTTCATCATTTGTAAGTTATACGAAATGGGTTTTTGTGTTAACAACGTCGCACTCGTAAACCGTATATGATCTTCTACTCAACGCGTCACTACCACGTTCGCTTTCCCACGATGGTATTGAATGGTACGATCGTAATCTTCAACAGCTCGAGCCAACGTCTTTGGCGCATTATATGTTCGTTTTGGTTGAAAAAATATTTAAGGGTTTTAGAAATGGGTTTTTTACTGGGGTCAATACAAAATTCGATTTCACACTCTAGGGGTAGGCTAAGAATTCCTTCGAGAATACGTCAGGAGATTTATTAACAATAAAAATATCATTTAAAAACTGTGACTCTCATCCAAGACTTGGATATCACATGAAATGAAGGTTTCTAATAAGGTATAGACTTTGCAAGAATTTATAATTAACTAACTCGTGCTAACTTCGTTCGGGTTACTCGCTCTTTGAGAAGTCACGAAAAACGCCCTTCCTAAAACCATCGACTTTATTTTGTCCGTATCCACCTTTGGTGCCACCGTCCCAACTGGACTTGATTTTGCTACAGGACAAAATCGAGCTATGTAATAAATCTTTTCCACAACTAAAACATATCTTGGAAAGTCGTGAACAGTTTGGACTTATATGTCCCTCCTCTCCGCATCTATAGCATCTAACTGATGGTCGTTCTCCTCCCCTAGAATTTGTTGTTGGTGCTGGTATTGTTGCTGACGTCTTCCCGTCATCGTTAAATCTTCTCTTCTTGAAATTTCCACTTGAATCATTTCTTCTATTATCTTGGCCATGATTACCACCGAAGTGGTTACCATTTCTAGCATGATAATTTCTTCCACGATGGTTATCATTGTTCCGATGACCGTTGTCACCGGTACGATTATTATTGTGTTATTGCTCGTTATCCTTCGGTTGGGCTGGCTCATTATCGCGCTCCAATAGCTGAGCCCTATTCACTACATCTGAATATAAACAAAGTTTGTGAGAAATGAGGTATTGACGTATTTCGGGTTTCAAACCTCGCAAAAACATTCGTGTCATTCTCTTCTCATTATCAACCAAATGGGATGCAAATTGGGACAACTAAGCAAACATAGCTTCGTACTGCGACACGTTCATATTGTTTTGTTCCAGCTTGATGAACTCAACCTCCTTCATGTGACGAATAATTTCGGGAAAGTACTTGTCGTTGAATAATTCTTGGAACTTCTCCCAAGACATCTTCAGTGCGGCAGATTGAGTACGCTTTACAGATTCCCACCAGTAATCTGCCTCTCCTCGCAACATGAAGGTGGCAAAGGGAACCTTTTTCTCCTCGGAACATTCCAAGACATCAAATATCTTGGTGATCTGATTTATCCACGTCTCTGCCCTAAGTGGTTCTGGCTTTTCCAAAAACTCCGTTGGTCCCAGCTCCTTGAACTGCTTAGCGGTGACCAAGCCAAGTGGGTTGCCATTGTTTCCACCGCATTTTGAATAGGAACCGCTTTACCGATGTTGCATGAATTGCATAAAGCCTCTCCGAACATCCCATCGTTCACCATTTCATCGGTGTTATTATTTACTTGAAGATTATTGTCTTCTCTTTGCACCTTATCACGGTATTGATTAAAGGTGTCACCACTGTCTCATTCACTCCATCGTTAATATTTCCTGATGCCATTCTTAAATAATGCCATAAAACAAGGGTTAATTAACAAATCACATATTATCCCTATACTCGTCGACCAATTAAATACCAAATAAACTTAGGTAGGTCATACTAGTGAAGGAATTCCCCGTCTCTCCCCTTCTAGTTCTTGTCTCACATCTCAGCCAGGGATCATATCCCTAAGCTTTGATACCAACTGTGACGACCCCAAAATAGGTCCATTCCATCCAACCCATTCTGAGTCGCCAAATACATGGTACAAAAATAAATACAACTTCAGTAATACAATTATCGTGCAAACTACGACAACACATATACTGTGAGTTTGAATACAACTATTGTCTAATAGACAGTATAAAAACTCAAAAGGGGTCCTCATTACAATTATTGATACGCTTATTTCACGAATAGTGAGGACTACTAATGCAACCATACGGACCGTCAATCCATTCCCCGACTAGTCCCAAACTATATTCTCATTTCTCAAGAGAACGGTGAAGAAAGAAATGGTGAGCTCAACTAGCCCAGTAAGAAATATTATGACTAAGATAATATACAACAAATTATCGTTCGTCTTCAACATGGAAAAATCTGATATAGCAGACAACAAATTTTAGATCAACAACTGCAGCGGAAACAACAATCCATTAGAAGAGTCAAGTAGAAAGAATTCTACTATCTTCTAAGATTCAAAAAGTTCATCATCAATATTTTATCCTGTAACATCAATCAATATACATCTTTAATCAAATATTCATCTTTACACTACTGAGCCAAAGATATTGGTTGTATCACTGGGTTGGTCATGTTCATCTCAACACTGTTCATCTTTGCACTACTGGCCAAAGATATTCATCAGTAATCATTCATCTTTCTTGACTACGGCCAAAGATATTCATCAAGTAATCATTCATCTTTGCACTACGGGCCAAAGATATTCATCAAATATCATCATTAAGGACTGAGGATGATGAAAAACATTTTAGAGAACGAATCCAATAAGATAAAAGAACAAATATTATGGATTCGTATTACAGTTTATCCAAGATCAATAATACTCCATAATAACTAATTTCGAAGTAAAATTCTAGAATAAAGATCAAAACATGGATACAATCAAAGATAGTAACCATAATAGACATCTTGGACAAAAAGAAGAAAATTTCATTTTTTGGTGAATAGTGTCGTATACGTGAATAGTAACTCCGACACCAAAAGATAGAAATTCCACAAGAAAAATCATCATACTTCGTGAATAGTACTTGTGAATAGTAATTCGTGAATAGTAACTCATGAATAGTAACTCGTGAATAGTAACTCATGAATAGTAAACCCGACATGAAAAGTTCCGAATTTGATAAAAAGTTCCAACCAATATTTCGGCAGATAATGATATTGAAAAATAATATCACTTACGAAGAAAATAACATCCCTTACCTCAAAAGACAAGATGATTACATTTGGAATCTTTGGATATAGTCTTTGAAGGAACTTGCATCAGTATAGCAACACTCAAAGTATCAAAATACTCACAAGAATAAACTCGATAATATATAGAGAAAGAGAAAGCTTATGTTTCTGGTGTGATTTTTAATTCTAACTTAGCCCTCTATTTATAGGAAAATATTAGCACGCCGAAGCAGACTTGACTTGCAACCTGACGGCTTTACCTGCTACTATTTCCACCCACCACATTTGAAATAAAATTCAGCACATTTCTTCACCAACCACAAGTGGGGCCCACTCAATTCTATAATTTTCCACCAAAATCATTTATAACTTGATTTTGAATCACCACCTCTTAAAATTCATAACAAATCATACGCTCCTTTTAGCGGTTCAAAATTTGTGGACATATACTCAACTTATATATGTATAACATATCCAAAAATTACAACGATCCAACTATCGGATTAAAAATTATAACTCCCATAATATATCTCGAAAAAAACACTAGTTTGATTTTTAATACCTCAATCAAGCAAAATCTTGATAAAACATCTCAAAGCATTAATTCCTTCATTAATAACCACATAAATAAATCCATCATTTATATCCACATAAAATAAATATTTCTTTATCATATGAATCAATAATTAATTATTCACAAATAATATTACAAAATCACATTTATGACAACCAGGCTGTTCCCAGGAAAGAGGGGGCTTTCCGATAAGGATTTCTCCTTACTGGCGCGCAATTAGGTGACTAAACCTCTCCTTGACAGAACTTTCTAGACATTGCCAATAATGCTATCCAATAATATTATTCAAATAATATGAATTATTGATCTGATAATGGAGATACTGTGCAGTGACAATTATTGAACAACAATAATATAAAATATCAACGTAACAATTATTGAATCAATAAAATAAAATATTGAATAGTAACTACTGTGACAATTATTGAGTAGTGCCTTCTTACGTAAGAATCAATAATTCACAATACTGTGCAATACCGTGTGCTACTGTGCATCCACGCGTATTACTGTATTTTAACCACCGGGTATTCCAACAGTCTTAACGGTAACAACTACGTCGTTATTTATAACAACCCAAACTTTGTCGTTTTCTTCATCCGACAGTTATCCGTTATGGGGCCCACTGAAATGGTCTGCTTGTAGTTATGCGAATATTCCTGACGGAAAGAATATTCCCGACCAAACGAATATTCCCAAACCACAATGAATATTTTATAACCACTTGCTTATTTTGCAAAATTTGCACATTTCACCCATAACCAAAGTATTATATCAAATTATCACCTTATTATTCACAATAATAAATAGAGGAAATTCGATTTTTTTTATAATAAGTTGGGGTCTTACAGTTTATAGATTAGACAAAGCCTTATATGGTCTTAAACAAGCACCTAGAGCATGGTATGAAACACTAACTAACTTCTTAATTGAAAATG
This sequence comes from Panax ginseng, assembly GCA_020205605.1. Classification (NCBI taxonomy): domain Eukaryota; kingdom Viridiplantae; phylum Streptophyta; class Magnoliopsida; order Apiales; family Araliaceae; genus Panax; species Panax ginseng. Next base: position 114,903,715 of record CM035143.1, on the reverse strand, counting down.
GGTTCACTAGAGGTAGAGTAGATACCACATTGTTTCTTAGAAAGCATAAAGATAAAGTCTTATTGGTTCAAATATATGTTGATGATATTATTTTTGGTACTACTCTTGACGAAAAAGTTATCAAGAGATTCTCAAGTCGATGCTGAGCAAGTTTGAAATGAGTATGATGGGTGAGCTAAATTTCTTCCTTGATTGCAAGTAAAAGCGGTGATGAAGGAATTTTCATAAACCAAGCCAAGTACATCAAAGACTTACTCAAGAAGTATGGCATGGAATCAGCCTCTCCCATGAAAACCTCAATTGCTCCTGCAACCAAGCTTGACAAAGATGAAAAAGGTAAATGTATTGATATAACTCAATACAGAGGTATGATAGGCTCTCTTTTATATCTAACTGCCAGTAGACCAGACAAAATATTTGCAACATGCATATGTGCTAGATTCCAGGCTAACCCTAAAGAATCACATTTATCTATTGTAAAGAGGATTTTCAGGTATCTCAAGGGTACACCTTACTTGGGGCTTTGGTACCCCAAGGAATCCTCATTTGAACTAACAGGATACACATATGCTGATTTTGCAGGATGCAAAATAGATAGAAAGAGTACCAGTGACACTTGTCAATTGCTAGGAAACAGACTTGTGTCCTGGTTTAGCAAAAAGCAAAACTCAGTGTCTACTTCAACTGCAGAAGTTTGAATACATTCTTCTTTGGCATTCTTTGTACTTTCGAGATCTTATGGATGAAAAATCAGCTAGCTGATTATGGGTTTGATTTCAAATATATTCCCATTCACTGTGATAACACAAGTGCCATAGCAATAACTCATAATCTTGTTATGCATTCTAGGACTAAACATATAGAAATAAGGTATCACTTCATTAGGGATCATGTTCAAAATGGAACTATATCTTTACAATATATCCCTATTGAAAATTTGCTGATGTTTTTACAAAACCACTAGATGAATCCAGATTTAATAAGTTAATAAGTGAGCTAGGCATGCTAAATCTACAACCATAAAATATATACTCTAGATTGTGCTAACCATAACAGATACAAAGGCTAAACTCAAAATCGTAGACATGATCAAGGAAAGTCCACGATCGTAGAGCTGAAAAGATAAAACTACCTCAACGATCGTAGCAGAGACTCAACCATCATAGTACAGACTCAACGATGACAAAAGCCCCATCAACAAAGCAAGAATGCACCCTGTGATTATAAGCTTCAAAACAAAGCAATCCCTCTGATAAGCGCCTCAAGAACAAACCTAACCCTTGACTCACTCCAAGAGGTTGGCCCTTCCTGAGTTACCTTAAAAGAATGCTATGTCAAAAACTCATCACAAAGATCCGGTCAGACTCGACGATCATAGCTCAGACACGACGAATGCTAGACAGACTCGACGATCGTAGCTCAGACACGACGAATGCTGGACAGACTCGACGATCGTAGCTCAGACACGACGAATGTTGAACAGACTCGACGATCGTAGCTCAGACTCGACAAATGCAAAGCAGACTCAACGATCACAAGACTACCTTAACGATCGTAGTCCTCCCTAAGGACACATCATTTCTGCTGAGTCAAGTCGAAACCAAGTACAATCCTTGCTCGGTTAAAATCGTAGAGCCAAGCAAAAGTCGACACCTGTCCCACTAAGCAAAATGGAGCAAGGGAAGTTACACGTACTCTTTGAAATCGTATTTTTGAAAATCAGAAGTTCAAAAGATAATCTCTATCATCCTCTCCCAAAGCAAAAACCATAAATCAGAAGAAAGCTCAGTCAAATCTCATTTCTAGCAAGAAAATCAATGGAGACTTCCAGTGTAATCTCCGGCTACAGACTCTATTTTGACGAGTTCAAAATAGCTCAACCTAAATTTCACAAGACTCTGGCGCTACTGAAGAAGGCGGGTCTCGAAGAGGCTTTGGGCACAGACACATTGATCTATCCCAAACTAGTGAAAGATTTCTACAGGAATGGTGTGTTTAAACACGACACCATCACTACGAGAGTAAAGGATGTGGAAATCAGTCTAAAGGCTGAAGACATCAACCTCGCCCTAGGTCTCAAAAATAAAGGGCATTCATTTATAGATAGCATGGGTTTCCAAGAGGGACTCAAAAGAATGCATCACAAGAAACTCCCCTCTGTGAAAAGGTACAAGAAGAAAGAGTTCCCACAGAAGTATGAATTTCTAGCCGATATAGTTGGGAAATGTATATGCTGCAAGAGCTCAGGTCATGACTCTGTGAATGAAGTACAACTTAAGCTCTTGATTGCCATGTGTTATGTAATACAACTCAACTATGGAGCCCTATTGCTCGAGTGGATTGGTAATTGGATCATCAACTCAAAGAAGTCAAAATGCCCTAAAAAGATGCTCTACGGGCGATTCATAAGAATTATTCTATAGTCTGCTCTGGGTGACAAAATTGGGGATGAAGAAGGAGAAGCTATCAACCCAAACAGACAAATGACCCAGAAATTGTTTGAAAATTGGAAGAGGAACCCAGCTGAGTATGTTCGCATGATGACCCAGTCCAGTGGAAGAACTGGTGATCTGAAAGACTCAGGCCTTCCAGGAAATATGTTTGTTGTCAAGGAAATCGAAGAAGAATGAGAAACAAACAAAGGAGAACCCTCTGTCCTTGTCAAAAAAAACAAGGGCAAGAGGAAGCTTAAGGCAAGGATGGAAGAAGAACCCCAGGGATCCACAACTGATAGACCAGTAGAGTCCTCTGACATTGAGACTCTAAGGATTCTGAGAAAGAAGCAGCAGAAGGCCGAAATTTGAAGAAGATAGAGCCACCATATCTCAGCTGTTGAAGAAGAATAAAATCAGCCGCAAACCCAGAAAGCCATCCATCTCCTCAATCGTAGAGTCTCTACTGATTGTAGAGACCAGACCAAGCATATCAGGCAAGGAAGTGGTTGCATCAAGCATATTGGCTGACTAACAAGACAAAACTGAGGTTCAAGAAAGTCCAGAGGCTGTGGCTCAGCCTAGAAAATCAAGGAGAAAGCTGGTCAAGAAATACATCCTTGAGAATGAAAAAGTGCTCAAGAAGGAAGCAAAGAGTGTAGTTGCCAAAGAAGAACTGTCCAGAGCAAGTCAAGAAGAACAATGCTCCAGCTGAGGGGGAGATCCCTGAAGTTTTCATGATAGAGAATACACCAGCTGAGGGGGATACGCCTGAAGCTCTAGAAGATGCTCTAGCTGAGGGGGAGTTTTTGAGCTTACAAGAAGATGATCAAGTTGAGGGGGAGCCTCATGATATCTCCATGGCAGAAGAAGAGGTCCCTGCCATAAATGAAGAAGAATCAGTGCAAGTACATCAAGAGACCATTGAGATAATGGAATCCTCCAACGAGAACAGAGAAGAGGAAGAAGATTATGATGATCTTGAGATCACTGGTGTGGGCAAAGATGGGTATAGAAGCTATCTCTACAATCAAATGTTCTCTTTACCCATGATGCCATATCATCAAGCCCAAATCCTAAACTCTTAGGATCACATGTTCTGGAGCTTCAAAGAGTATCCAGCCATCTCAGTACTAGCCAATGGATTCCCAGGAAGATTCACCTTTGCCAAGAAGTTACTTACCAACAACTCTTCCTCAAAGGATAAACCTGAGGTATTGTCTATCCCAACCCTCTTCAGAGTTAATCACTTGCCATCATCCTCATTTAGCCATTTTTATGAATTCCCACGATGGTTGAAAGTGATACTTCATCCACTAAATCAATTTCCAGTTGCAGAATCCCAAAATTCTGTAACTGAGGCACCAAATGCAGTCAACTTCATATTGCTCCCTCAAACTATCAACTCTACGATCACAGACTCTATCCCCATTGCAGAGTCTTCACCTCAAATTGTAGAGTCACCAAACACAAACATCCTGACCCAGGCCCCTCTATCAGATATTTCATCTTCCTCCTCAAATGAATATTTTAATCTTGATCTTGCCCTCTACTCCCTACACGATCAATCCCAGAAAACATTCCCTCCATTCAACAATCCTCAACCCAGTGATACACTCCCAAATCTTCCCACGAAAGATGAGTTGAAGGAAGCATCCAATAACATGGTCAAGAACATATAAGAAAGCCTGAAAACTCACTCAGACCTCATTCATCTCCGGCTGAATCAAATGATCACTGCTGCAAATAATCTCCCTGGAACTATAAACGCTGAGCTTACAAAGAAGCTGGGGGAAATTATCCAAGAAATTCTTCAAAGCATGAAGGACAAAGATGAGATTCACTTCCGGATAGCCACACAACAAAGAGAGGTTGTTCTTGAAATGCAGAAATCTCAAGAAACACAAAATAATCTTATGCTAGAGAACATTATCAACCTGAAAGCTTCAGTCAAAGAATTCCAGAAAGCTTATGTAAATCAGGAACAACAGACTGACATTGTTCTAACTGCCCTCCGAAATAAAGAAGCTAGATCTGAAGTCCTGATCAAAGAAAGTCGAGAGGACATTGGTCAAACACAAATCCAATTCAACGAGCTTGTCCAAGGAGTAAATCGACTTTCTGCAGACATTCGAACCCTTGATGCTGACATAAAGGGGGAGAATAAAGGGAAAAGAGTTCAAGGAGGCTAGGAAGGCCAGGGCAGAGGAAGAGGAGGTCAAGGAAGCCAAGAAAGGGGTAGAGGACAATTTCACGCTCAAGCATCAAGAAGCCCTCCTGCAAGATAATTCCACAAATAGACTCAACGATCTGATTAGCAGGAAGTCTTAATGGCTCAACCATTAAGAAGTCAAGGGCCAGCCACTAGTTCTCACAATGTGATCACTACAAGCCTAAGAATGCCAATTGGAGATCCAGCATTCATGAATAGGCATGATCACAACCCCTTGATAAGTCCAAGTGAGTTGGAAGAGTTAGCCAGAAGGGATGAAGCTAATAGGAAAAGAAGGGCTGAGGAGTATGCCAATCCTCTAAGGAAAAGATCAAAGAAATAGAGATAAGTAAATGATTAAATTCTTATTGATGTAAAGATAAATTGTAATACTCTTCAATCATCAATAAATTCATGCTTATTCTCTAGAAATTTTAGTTGCTCACTGAAATACTAAGTCATGTGTAAATTTCCTGCAAATGCATCTAGACACTAATAATCATGACAACAAATCTCCTTGGTTATGTCAACATCAAATAGGGGGAGATTGTTGGGAGAATGCATATTATGATTTGATGTTTTAATGTATATGCTCATGAGTATTTGTACAAGGACTTAGTGTTAGATCAAATTGTTAGGTTGATCTAAGCTCTTAACGTGTATCATTCTGTAATTGAATGTATAGATAGAAAAGATCAAAGCTGTTAGGTTAATCTTAAAATGTAATAGATAGGATTCGAAGAAATCGTAGTGTATCAATCTGATCAACATTGCAGAAGTCAAGGAAGAAACATAGAGCTTCAAAGATCATAGGGAGCCTGCCTTGAAGGGCCTCTTCGGAAATCGTAGAGTGGTCCAAACGTTTGCCGAGCCAACTCAGAGATCGTAGAATGCCCTCGAAAATGTAGAGTTTACAACTTAATCAAGCGAAGATCGTAGTGTGCAAAGACTAAAGAGAAATCGTAGTGCTCTCGGCTGATAGCATCAGACTAGGCGATAAGTCACCACGATCTGAATCGTAGAGTACCACGATCTGAATCGTAGAGTATCACGATCTAAATCGTAGAGTATCATCTGTCTTGTGTCAGAAACGTCAAACCTCATGATTTGTGTAGAGACAGACTTCAACATATGAGGAATGGATTCTAAACGTTGCAGTACTCACCAGTCCCAAAGTCATAAGAAATATCCTTAGTATACAACAAAGAAGCGTATTGAAGAAGTTAAGGAAAGTACCATGGGTAAGGGGGAAAATACTTTTTTAGGTGCTAAGTGAGAAAGCAGTTTGCTGTGTCAGTGGGCTAGAATGAAATTCAGAAGATGTACAGAAAAGTCTCCATCAAAAATCAGAAAGGTCAAACGCATTTAATGCTTCAACGGATGGATCCAACGGATAGTTTTTGAAAATAACATATATGCAAATTAAGCAGATGAGAGAGATAAACAAGCATTGAACAAATAACGTGAAGAACTCTCAAAGCTCAACTCTATGATCTGAGAAACAGAAAAGCTTGCTCTGTTACTCAGTTCTTTCGAACAATTGCTTAAACAGCAACTGAGTAGCAACCATCAAGAACTCAACATCTACCAATCAACTGAAGAAGAGTACCAAGTCTGCTAGACTTGAAGAGTTCTAAGTGAACTATAAGAGAGCCAAGTCTGCTGGACTTGAAGAGTTCAAGAGTGAACTAAGAAGTTCCTATACTGCTGGTCTAGAAGGAATCTGTGTGATTCAGAAGTTGTAAAAGACATCCTTAGTGGATTTCCTACTCGAGGAGTAGAAGAGTGGACTAGGAGCTTTAAGTGCTATGAACCACTTAAAACAACTGTGTCTTTTACTTTCATAAGATAACTGTTATATCTGCTATAACTGCCTCACTATCGTAACTCCACTACTTCGTAAAGGAGATTAAAACAAACATTAATTCCGCTAAGTTTTAATCATCATCAACGAACAAGTTTAAAATGAAAAGGTTTTTTAAATATCTATTCAACCCCCCCCCCCCTTCTTGATAACTATTGTGCCAACTAGGAACAAACACCCAGAACCAGACCCTGCATAAAAGATTTCATGTTCTTCAAAGTAATATAATTCTTCCCCCCTTAGAAAATGATTGGTGTCCCTTTATAAGATGATTTTGTTTAGGTACTTTATCATAAAGCTAGCTTTTATCAGGTACATTATTTTTCATTCCACTTATGCAACTTTGCACCTAAAAAAGGCAATACATAAGTTATCCTCATTTCAACTGAACACTTTAATCGAAAATGACTAAATATATATGTGAACCAAATGAATATTTACACTAGTATTGCCAGCATTTTTTCCTTGCTCACCTCCTTGAGATGTTGAGTTCCTCATGAACTAAAATGAGATATAAAAAAAAGATCAATATGTTACCTACAGTAACTAAAGAAAGGATATATTAGTATATTACTTACTGCTATTTTTGATCTTGTTTGAGATTGCTGAGTTTCAACTGGTGGTGTTAAATGTATTTTCTCTTGGTTAACTACATCTTCATTAGCAGGTTGGTTCCCTTTTTGCTTCTTGTGAAATATTGAATTATGTCCATACTGGCAACAAACTTTGCATCTAAGAGAATTTTGAAATTTTTTCCCCAAATTCCCATTAGTGCTATCTCTTCCTGGTTTTGGTTCAAATCTATTCCTTTTCCTCAACTTCTTTGGCCTACTAGAAAGTTTGTTTTATATTGGAGGTATCATTGTTGGACTACCTTGAACCTCAACTTCTCACATATTTGAACTCCCCATTAGAGCAATGACTGGTGCATAAACTAACTGATATGTACTAATCTTGTAGAGATCATTCACATATGTACTAGGATCCAGGTTTTGAAAGACATACATACAATGACATGACTAAATTGTATGCTAGTGATTTCCCATCGCCTACATGAACTGCAACCCTTTGTCTCCAAATCTATTGAGTACTGCTATCCATACATTGTCCTTACTTGGTATCTAAATTCACTAGCAACTGTAGGGATTGACTCTAATTTTTTACCAGTCTCTAACATTTCTATTGTATTAGGACAAAGGTCCCCATACCATCTCTATTAAAGGCCATCCTTTTCATCAACAAGTCCCTAATATCCTCAAGCATACTTAGGATAGGCTTCTCTCTTGCCAACTTGATCATCCCATTAAAGCTCTCACATATATTTTTAGTTAAAATATCAGACTTTGGATATGGACTAAAATGCGATTTTGACCATTGGTGGGTTGGCTTATCATCTAGTTACTTGATTGCATTAGGATCAACCTTTTTCAGTATCTCCATTAAGTGCTTAAACTTCATCCTATTACTGGCCCTTGCACAATTCTACAATAGTTCCCTTAGTTGAATACCTCTATGTCCATCATTAGTAAAGTTTTGGTGCAAGTGTTTGAAATAAAACCTTCTATCAACACTAGGGACTATATCATCATATGCGGCAATCAGCCCTTTCTGTTTGTCAAACATAAATGTCCATCCATATTCATTCTCAATCCCAACATCATCCTTTAAAATTTCTAAAAACCATGTCTATGTAGCCCTTGTCTCACTTTCCACAACTGTATATGCCAAGGAAAACATATTGTTTTTAGGATCAACACCTACTGTAGTTAAAAGGACTACTCCATTTTGTACTCTTTAGGAGGGTACCATCAACCCCAATGACATGCCTATAATTCCTGAAGCCTTCATTTAGTCCTCCCAAACAGATATAATTATTCCCTTTTAAAAATTGGTTTTCCTTTTGCTAGTGTACCCACTTCAGTAACCAACTCAACTGTACTACCTGGATTTAACCTCTTCAACTCTTGAGCATACTGCCATAGCAACACATATTGTTCATTAATGCTGCCCTGGATCATCTTCATTACTTTGACCCTAGCTCTATAAACTTGAGCCTATGATATCTTCACAATATCTTCCTTCCAAATAATTTCTACAAAGGTAGCATCATTTGTCTTTGGATTTTTTTTTTGAATTCATGAACATACTTCTCTGCAAGCCACCTAGAGTTAACATGCTTATTTATAGCATCTCTCGAAAAAGTATGGGGGCCATACAACTTCTTAACTTGTAATGTATTCTCCCTCTGCAACTTACTAGAATATATCTTTCATGGATAAGGAGGACTGCATTTATAACCAACTTTGAAAGCATCATTCTTGTATATTACTGGATTTCTTCTATGCTTAACTGAGTGAGCTCTAAATGCCTTCTTGAATACCTTGTTGTCCTTGAACAACATGCCCTTTTCAAATTTAGGATCATCCATCATAGTTTCAGGATCAAACTCTGGCCATTTTGGTCCATCTTCATCTTCATTTACAGTCGTTTTAGGAATTCTTTCTTGCATAAGATCTTCCTCATCATTAATTTCAATGACCTTCTTCTCTTTTGCAGTCACCTTCTCTTTCTTTCTACTTGAGACCTTTACTTCTTCTTGCTATGTATCATTTGGACCATGTGTGTCTTCTAAGCCGCTGTCCATATTAGCAGTGAATGCAATGCCATCTTCCTCATATGAACTATCATATAATTGTTCATTGAATGAGGTAACTTCATTGTCTTCATCACTAAGGTAGATGTCTTCCTCATCACCACCAATGTCACAGTGGAAACCTTATTCATTATCAGGAACCTGGTTGTCTTCCTCCTCATTATCAAATATCTTCAATGGAGATTGGATTTGTAAGGGCGGGTGACTTATCACTACTATATCCACCTCTCTAGACTTCAGAATAAATGGCTTCAACTGCCTAATATCATCAATTGAGTTCAGTTCCTTGTATCCCCCAACTGCACTAAATTGGTAGTATGATAATAACCCACAAAGACTAATTAACCTCCATTGCCATAGTACCCAACTCTTTTGGGGTTAACTGACTAATCTCACAATAGTAAAAATATTGATATCTACCCCTCATACCCCCATCAATAAACTCATCAGCATACTGCATTCTTATAGTAAATAAGATATCATCATGCAAAGATGCAGTTAACAAAATCATAATAAATACACCAATAACAAAAAAGCCTAATTATTTAACACTACTTCTAAGCAAAATCAGTTAAAAAACAAAAAGGACATAAAGAATATTTTGGGACCCAAAGAAGGGACCACACAATTGTTAAAGAATGAAGAAATAAAGACGAGAATTGCACAATCATTTTTTCAACAATCATTACTAACTGATATTTATATACACAAACGTATATCATAACTTTCCCAACTACCATAAAAGTAAAAGTATCCATGTCAAAAAATTGCTTTAACTCCATATTTTGGAGTTCGTCTACCTCCCAAATCTCGATTTCGCACGACCCATACCATTGCAACCTCTTAAATATTGATTTTAAACCTCGAACACCTACTTAATAGCCCTGCAAGCCACAAATTGTCTCCAATTTGACACTATTGTTGTCGATCGTTCACTAAGATAGATGTCTTCCTCATCACCACCAATGTCATAGTGGAAACCTTATTCATTATCAGGAACCTGGTTGTCTTCCTCCTCATTATCAAATATCTTCAATGGAGATTGGATTTATAAGGGCGGGTGACTTATCACTACTATATCCACCTCTCTAGACTTCAGAATAAATGGCTTCAACTGCCTAATATCATCAATTGAGTTCAGTTCCTTGTATCCCCCAACTGTACTAAATTGGTAGTATGATAATAACCCACAAAGACTAATTAACCTCTATTGCCATAGTACCCAACTCTTTTGGGGTTAACTGACTAATCTCACAATAGTAAAAATACTGATATCTACCCCTCATACCCCTCCATCAATAAACTCATCAGCATATTGCATTCTTATAGTAAATAAGATATCATCATGCAAAGATGCAGTTAACAAAATCATAATAAATACACCAATAACAAAAAAGCCTAATTATTTAACACTACTTCTAAGCAAAATCAGTTAAAAAATAAAAAGGACATAAAGAATATTTTGGGACCCAAAGAAGGGACCACACACTTGTTAAAGAATGAAGAAATAAAGACGAGAATTGCACAATCATTTTTTCAACAATCATTCCTAACTGATATTTATATACACAAACGTATATCATAACTTTCCCAACTACCATAAAAGTAAAAGTATCCATGTCAAAAAATTGCTTTAACTCCATATTTTGGAGTTCGTCTACCTCCCAAATCTCGATTTCGCACGACCCATACCATTGCAACCTCTTAAATATTGATTTAAACCTCGAACACCTACTTAAGAGCTCTGCAAGCCACAAATTGTCTCCAATTTGACACTATTGTTGTCGATCGTTCAATTGTGAGGGCCAACCCAACCCTAGCTTTTACCAAACTCTATTTTCAAAAGCGTGTTTCAGCCATATATGTCAAAGTGAATAAAGTAAACCTCCTTCCTTGTATTTCTCTTGTATTAATTAATTAGTTCAGTATATTATAATAGTATATAAATTTAAACCGTATTAAATAGTATTTTCAGTATCACGTCAACATTCAGGCATATTTTTTTGGCCGAAATGGTTTTTAGGATTACTATTGTTTACTTAAGTGTACTTGAAGTATGCTAATGTAAAATTTTAAACATTAAGATTATAAGTATAAAATAAGTCATATTTCGAGAGACATAAATGTATTTAGTCCATTATTTTTTGATATGTTAACATTCCATTTAATTTAATAATACTTTCTTACATGTATAATAATTTCACAAAATTGAAAAATTAGATAGTTCTGGCAGACCATATTCAATATGGGCAAAGGGTCAAAAAAGTCCCTGATGTTTACCCCGATGTCCCACTTACACTCTAAACTAATTTTTTTTTTCTAAAAGTACCCTTAACGTTACATTTTTTGGGTCGCTCGAGCCCCTGCCGTTAATAGAAGACAAACGGGGTTAAAATGTGATGACGTGACAGGCTTAAATAAAAAATATATTATATAAAATAATATATATCATTTAATCAAAACAAAAAATACTAAAATAAAAAATAAAAGCATAACATATTTTTACATCATTTAATCAAAATAATAAAATTTAAATATTTTGTTAACTAATCAAAACAACTAATTAAATAAAATAAGTTGTATAACATATTTACATAATTTAATCAAAATACTAAAATTCAAAACATAACATATTTACAACAAATACTAATTAAAAAAAATACTAAAATACTAATTAAAAAAATACTAAAATACTAAAAAATAATCAAATTATTAAATTACTAAAATCATAATACTAAATAATATTTTAAATTTTAATACTTACAACAAGACATATACTCGCTCACGCCTCCCCCACCGCCTAACTCTACTACTGCCAGGAGAAGAAAAGGCATTCCTCATAGGGCTCCTTTTGGCTCCTAATTACAACTACATTTTAATCATATTCATTCATATTTTAAAAATCAACTTTATTATACCCACTTTGTACATCTCTTTTCATAATTATAATGGGTCTTCTTTCTTAGAATAATAATAATAATAATAATTTTAATTTTTTTATTAAATTTGTGTGTTACATATTATTGTATGTTAAAATTTAAAATATATGTATATTGCACATAATATTATTTAGTATTATGATTTTAGTAATTTAAAATTTTTATATCAATTAGTATTTAGTATTATTGTAAGACCCTGGATGATTTTATGAATAAAGATTTAATTTTTTGAAATATTTGTTTTTAATATTATGGTGTGGATTTGAGATAATGTTATAGTTATGGGTAATATTTATAAATTTTGCAAAGTATGCAAGTTGTCATATATATATTGATTGGTCGGAAAATTTTTTATCGGGAATATTTGTGTAAGCAAGACAATCATTAGTGGACTTACAAATGAAATTATTATTCGATTGAGAAAACGACAAAAATATTTTATGAAAATAATTGCGGAAGTTTTACCGATTATCTTGTTGAACTACTCGGTACTAAAAAATGCGATGTCTGGCGTGGTTGCATAGTAGCACTACAGTATTGATTATTGATGCTTACGTGATAAGTCACCGGTTTTGTTTTATTAGTATTATTAATGTAATAAAAGCAGAATACTTTTATAAAGTTATTCTATAAATAGAATATATTATATTCTATTATGCATAGTGTCTGCATAGTATTTTGCATAGTAAAATCTTTTTATATAAAACAGAATACTTTTATAAAGTTATTCTATAAATAGAATATATTATATTTTATTATGCATAGTGTTGCATAGTGCCTGCATAGTGCCTGCATAGTGTTTTGCATAGTAAAATCTTTTTATATAAAACAAAATACTTTTATTAAGTTATCTGTTTTATTAGACAATAATAAGAATATATTGTATTTTATTATGCATAGTGTTTGCATAGTGTCTGCATAGTATTTGCATAGTAAAATCTTTTATAAAGTTATTCGTTTTATTAGATTATAAATAGAATATATTATATTTTATTTAAAAGATTTTGCTTTAAATATGGACCGTCAGATTAAAGTAAATCAATCTGGACCGTTCATGAGTTAGTTCTTATGCAGATCCATTTTTCTATAAATAGAAGCTCATTCATTCATTATTTCTTACGAATTCTTTGAAACTCCAGAGAGAAACTATAGAGAGAAAGAAGAAAAGTGTTCTGCTTTACTTCACTACTTCTATATCCGAAGACTCTTTTTTCAAAGGTAGGGGATATTATTTGTTGTACTCGTAAGGGTATTCTTTCTTTCTTATTCATGAAGAGAACTTACATTATTCCATTCTTTATTATTCATTGGAATAACTTTTGTATATATGGGATACCCTATACTGGTGAAATTCTTACATTATTCCATTCTTTATTATTCATTGGAATAACTTTTGTATCATGCTGGGATATCCTATACTTGGTGAAATTCTTACATTATTCCATTTTTTATTATTATGTTGGAATAACTTTGTTTATGCAATCCGCATACATGGTGAAATTCTTCTAATATTCCGTTCTTTATTATTACTCGCGGAATATATCTGTCATGCATGCGTTCTACGGGACTGGTTCCATTAATTATTATTCGGCGAAAATATCACATGCGTGCGTTTCTATTTGGACTGGTTCCATTATTTATTATTCATTGGGAATAACACATGCATGCGGATTACTGCATGCATGGTGAAATTCTTCTCTTATTCCATTTTTTATTATCATGTTGGAATAACTTGTCTATGCAAAGTACCGCATGCATGGTGATTTCTGTTGTGATTCCATTCTTTATTATTACATTGGAACATCCACGCCGGTCTGCGAATTTTACTTTGACTGGTTCCGATTATTATTATTACATTGAATAACACATGTCATCGCAAAGTACCGCATGCATGGTGATTTCTTTTGTTATTCCATTATTTATTATACTCAGTTGGTTAAAGTTTTGACTTCTATACTCCATGAAATTAGTGGAATATCCTTGATATTTACGCTTTATCTAGTATCTTTTCATGGAAATATTCTTCTGAGCATTCTTGAATTTTACTCTACAAGAAGTATCATGTTGACAATTTGGACATTATTAGTTCCTGGATAAATTAATTCTTGACTTGTTTTATTGAATTTTTATATCATTGTCATCATCCTCATGTTTATATTATGTTGAAAGTCATCTGTGGCCTGTAGTGCATAGATGGACTTGGTATGATTATGACCAGGGATTATTAGGTATAATCATAACCGTAATGTTATAAATGATGTGGAAAAAGTCATCTGTGGCCTGTAGTGCATAGATGGACTTGGTATGATTATGACCAGGGATTATTCGGTATAATTATGACCGTAATGTTACAAATGATGTGGGAAAAAAATCTTCATTGGCCCGTAGTGCATTGATGGACAGTTTTTGGTATGATTATGGCTATGGATTCTCTTTGGCCGTAGTGCAAAGATGAATTGTTTTATGGCATGATCAGGACCGTTGATGAAAACATGATTATCTTAAGCCATAGTGCATGCATAATTCGCGGTCGTTGTACTAAAGAATATCCTTGGCCGTAGTGCAGGGGTGATTCGATGATGTGGATTATTTATTTGTGAATCTCAAATGATAAAAGTCATGAAAAACCTTTTAAATCATAAAAGATAGTAGATTTTATTCTCTACTTGACTCTTCTAATGGATTGCTTGTTCCATCTATGATTAAACTTGATGTTTGTTATATTGTATCGATTCAACACTATTTAAGGCTAATAATAATTTATTACGCATTATCTTAGTCATAATATTTCTTCTTGGGCTAGTTGAGCTCACCCTTTCTTTCATTGTTCTCTTCAGAAATGAGAACGTAAATGGGACTAGTCGGGAAGCAGTGATGGTCCTAGATGGTGCATTAGTAGTCCTCACTATTACGTGAAATAGTGTGATAATATTGTAATGAGGACTCCTTTTGAGTTTGTATACTCTCTAGTCGACAATATTTGTATTCAAACTCCCAGCTTATGTTCTGTCGTATTTTACACGACAATTATATTATTAGGTTGTATTTGTATTCTGTACCATGTATCTGGCGACCCAAGATGGGTGATGTATACCTAATTTTGGGGCGCCACATTTAGTATCAAAGCTTAGGATATGATCCTGGCTAAGATGTGAGACTAGAACTAGGAGGGAGGCGGGAATTCCTTCCGCTAGTATGACCTACCTAAGTTTATTTGGTATTTAATTGGTCGGTCAGAGTATAAGGATAATATGTGATATATTAATTAACTCTTGTTTTGTGGCAATATTTGAAAATGGCATCCGAAAATGTTAAGATAAACAATGAAGCACATGAGACCGTTGAGTCAGCTCAACCAAAAGGTAACGACCAACAACACGATAATAATCATACCGGTGGCAACGGCCATCGGAACAATGATAACCATCGTGGGGGAAATTATCATGCCAAGAATGGTAACCACTTCGGTGGTAATCATGGCCAAGATAATAGAAGTGGAAATTTCAAGAAGAGGTCACCTAGCTCGATTTTGTCGTGAAGTGAAGTCAAGTCCAGCTGGAATAATGATTCCAAAAGATGTCTCAGACAAGTCAAAGCCGGTAGTTTAAGTGAAAGTGTTTATCAAGGAACCCGAACGAGGTTATTACGGGTAAGTTAATCATAAGCTCTTGCGAAGTCTATACCTTATTAGATACCAATTCTACCTATTCTTTTATCTCTCTTGCTTGCGCTCAACGTTTAAATTTAACTCCGGAGAAGTTAGACTTTAACTTATTGGTTGAAACTTCGTTAGTAGAAACCTTCGTTACATCCACTATTTATAAATCTTGTTTAATTCAAATTGACACTTTCACGTTACCTGTCAATCTTATCTCTTTGAAAATACTTGCCTTTGATGCGATTTTAGGAATCGATTGGTTAACTACTCATCATGCTTTTCGTAAGGTTGTCGGATTTTCATATTCTAACTTGACTGTTATATGCGAATTCAAGCAACCAAACCACTAAAGTCAATCATTGTCATATCAAGCCATAAGTAAAGAGCCCCGGTCCTCTCGTTGTTGACTTCCTTGAGTGGAATGCAGAAGCGGACTTTTCACGTGGCGGCGTCGTGAATAGCGATGGCAAGTTGATAGGTATCAATGTGACGTACTATCCAAGTCTTTGATGAGGGTCATGACTTTGAATGATATTTCAATTGTTAATAAATTTCTGACGTATTCTTAAAGTCTTCTTAGCCTACCCTAGGCGTGAAATCAAATTTTGTATTGACCCCAGTACAAAACTCATTTCTTAAACCCTCAAATATTTCTTCAACTAAAACGAACGTATAACGTGCCAAAGACGTTGACTCGATCTATTGAAGATTACGATCGTACTATTCAATACCATTGTAGAAAAATGAATGTGGTAGCTGACGTGTTGAGTAGAAGATCGGATGCGTTTACGAGTGCGATGTTGTTAACACAAAGACTCATTTCGTATAACTTACAAGTGATGAAGATAGAGTTAAAGACTCTAGGGACCCAAGTGAAGATAACGAATATACTGAGTAGAATCGACTTTAATCGATAAAGTTAAAAGCCGCCAAGCTACACACCCGAAATGATAAATGTGAAGAAGAAGGTTCAAGAGGGCGTTATTCTAGAAGCAAGAATCGACGAAGAGAGAAAATCTCAACCCTCGATTTAATTGGTCCATTTGAAATCCTCGATGAAGTAGGAACTGTGGCCTATAGACTCGTTTTACCGCCAAGTATGTCGCGTATTCATAACATTTTTAACGTATCGATGTTACGTAAATATGTGGACGACCCGAACCACATTATTAATTTAGAACCGGACGAGATAGAAGAAGATTTAACGTATGAGGAGATACGTGTTAACATCTTGGATAAGAAGGATCATATTCGACGCACAAAGGTTATACCTCAAGAGTTAAAATTTGAAGTGAAGTCAAGGTATCCTCACCTCTTCGACATACCAGGTACGTACGTAAATTTCGAGGGTGAAATTTCATAAGGAGGGAAGATTGTGAGACCCCGGATTTTATGAATAAAGATTTAATTTTTTCGAAATATTTGTTTTTAATATTATGGTGTGAATTTGAGATAATGTTATAGTTATGGGTAATATTTATAAATTTTGCAAAGTATGCAAGTTGTCATATTATATTCGATTGGTCGGGGAATTTTTTTATTAGGGAATATTCGTGCAACGACACAATCATTGGTGGACTCCACAACAAAATTATTGTCTGATTGAGAAAACGACAAAAATAGTTTATGAAAATAACGGCGGAAGTTTTACCGTTAATACTGTTGAACTACTCGGTACTAAAAGTACAGTAATACGCGTGGTTGCATAGTAGCATATGGTATTGATTATTGATGCTTACGTGATAAGTCACTCAGTTTTATTTTATTAGTATTATTAATGTAATAAAACAGAATACTTTTATAAAGTTATTCTATAAATATAATATATTATATTCTATTATGCATAGTGTCTGCATAGTGTTTTGCATAGTAAAATCTTTTTATATAAAACAGAATACTTTTATAAAGTTATTCTATAAATAAAATATATTATATTTTATTATGCATAGTGTTGCATAGTATTTGCATAGTGCCTGCATAGTGTTTTGCATAGTAAAATCATTTTATATAAAACAGAATACTTTTATAAAGTTATCTGTTTTATTAGACAATAATTAGAATATATTATATTTTATTATGCATAGTGTTTGCATAGTAAATCTTTTATAAAGTTATTCGTTTTATTAGATTATAAATAGAATATATTATATTTTATTTAAAAGATTTTGCTTTAAATGTGGACCGTCAGATTAAAGTAAATCAATCTGAACCGTTCATGAGTTAGTTACTATGCAGTCTATTTTTCTATAAATAGAAGCCCATTCATTCATTATTTCTTACGAATTCACTGAAACTCTAGAGAGAGAAACTATAGGGAGAAAGAAGAAAAGTGTTCTGCTACTTCACTACTTCTATATCCAGTACTCTTCTTTCTAAGGTAGGGGATATTATTTGTTGTACTCGTAAGGGGTATTCTTTCTTTCTTATTCATGAAGAGAACTTCTGTTATTCCATTCTTTATTATTCTGTTGGAATAACCTGTATATGTGGGATACCCTATATTTGGTGAAATTCTTCTGTTATTCCATTCTTTATTATTCTGTTGGAATAACCTGTATACGCGGGATACCATATACTTGGTGAAATTCTTCTGTTTTCCATTCTTTATTATTATGTTGGAATAACCTGTTTATGCAAAGTACCGCATACATAGTGAAATTCTTCTAATATTCCGTTCTTTATTATTCTGCTTAATATATATCACATGCATGCGTTCTGGTGGGACTGGTTCCATTAATTATCGAATATATCACATGCATGCGTTTACGTGGGACACAGTTCCATTATTTATTATTATTCGTTGGGAATAACACATGCATGCAATTACGCGCGTGGTGAAATTCTTCTCTTATTCCATTTTTATTATCATGTTGGAATAACTGCTCTATGCAAAGTACCGCATGCATGGTGATTTCATTGTGATTCCATTCTTTATTATTCATTGGAACATCCCGCCGGTGCGAATTTTGCACGACTCGGTTACGTTATTATTATTCTGTTGGAATAACTTTTACATCACTCTGCAATCCGCATGCATGGTGATTTCTTTTGTTATTCCATTATTTATTATACTCGGTTGGTTAAAGTTTTGACTTCTATACTCCATGAAATTAGTGGAATATCCTTGATATTTACGCTTCATCCAGTATCTTTTCATGGAAATATTCTTCTGAGCATTCTTGAATTTTACTCTACAAGAAGCATCATGTTGACAATTTGGACATTATTAGTTCCTGGATAAATTAATTCTTGAACTTGTTTTATTGAATTCTTATATCATTGTCATCATCCTCATGTTTATATTATGTTGAAAGTCATCTATGGCCTATAGTGCATAGATGGACTTGGTATGATTATGACCAGGGATTATTAGGTATAATCATGACCGTAATGTTACAAATGATGTGGAAAAAAGTCATCATCGTGGCTCAGTGGTGCATAGATGGACTTGGTATGATTATGACCAGGGATTATTCGGTATAATCATGACCGTAATGTTACAAATGATGTGGAAAGAAATCCTCATTGGCCCGTAGTGCATTGATGGACAATTTTTGGTATGATTATGGCTATGGATTCTCTTTGGCCGTAATGCAAAGATGAATTGTTTTATGGCATGATCAGGACCGTTGATGAAAACATGATTATCTTAAGCCGTAGTGCATGGATAATTCGTGGTCGTGATACTAAAGAATATCCTTGGCCGTAGTGCAGGGATGATTCGATGATGTGGATTATATATTAAGCTGAGTCTCAGCGATAAAAGTCATGAAAAACCTTTTAAATCATAAAAGATAGTAGATTTTATTCTCTACTTGACTCTTCTAATGGATTGTTTGTTCCGCTGCAGTTAAACTTGATGTTTGTTATATTGTATCAGTTTAACACTATTTAAGGCTAACGATAATTTATTTTGCAGTATCTTAGTCATAATATTTCTTACTGGGCTAGTTGAGCTCACCCTTTCTTTCATTGTTCTCTTCAGAAAATGAGAACGTAAATTTGGGACTAGTCGGGAACAAGGTGATAGTCCTAGATGGTGCATTAGTAGTCCTCACTATTCTGTGAAATAGTGTGATAATATTGTAATGAGGACTCCTTTTGAGTTTGTATACTCTCTAGTAGACAATATTTGTATTCAAACTCCCGAACATGTTACGTAAGTATTTTACACGCATAAACAGTTGTATTATTAGGTTGTATTTGTATTCTGTACCATGTATCTGGCGACCCAAGATGGGTGATGTATACCTAATTTTGGGGGCGTCACAATTATGATTTTAGTATTTTAATGATATATTTGAATTTTTGTTGTTTTGATTAATTAACAAAATAATTTGAATTTTAGTATTTTTTTAATTTGATTTTTTTAGTATTGTAGTATTTTTTAAACTAGTATTTTAGTATTTTTTTTATAATTAGTATTTGATGTAAATATGTTATGTTTTAAATTTTATTATTTTGATTAAATGATGTAAATATGTTATACAACTTATTTTATTTAATTAGTTGTTTTGATTAGTTAACAAAATAATTTGAATTTTATTATTTTGATTAAATGATGTAAATATGTTATGCTTTTTTATTTTGAATTTTAGTATTTTTTGTTTTGATTAAATGATATATATTATTTTATTTAGAATATATTTTATATTTAAGTCTATCACGTCATCACATTTTAACTCCGTTTGTCTTTTTGTTAACAAGAGAGGCAATTTTGATTTAACCCAAAAAATATAACGTTAAGGGTACTTTTGAAAAAAAAAATTAATTTAAAATGCAAGTGGGACATCGAAATAAATATCAAGGACATTTTTGACCCTTGCCCTATTCAATATTCTGGAATCTGGATTATAAAGTCAGTAAAACAGTCAAAGTCAAATGAGCCTCAGTGTCCCTAACTCTGTTGATCACGTGGACCCACATGTCGTCCGCGTGACATTGTTCCAGTTGAGCGCTGAATCAGAGTTACAAATTATTTGTAATATTTTATTAAATGCTAAGTACTTTACAAATATAAATAATTATATTAAAAATAATAGGCTTACATTTAAAAAGAAAAAAAATCTCACAATAAAAAAAAATTATATTAAAATAAATATATACAAAATAATTGTGATAATCGAAGGTGAAACTTTTAATCTCAATATTAACCCGTTAAATCAAGAGTTACTAGTAATATTGGGGATATCAAAATTTATTCCCTTAATATTACTTGAAATAAAATGGTGTTCATAAATGTCAAATAAATTTTGACAATTTTATTTATTTATTTGCTAAATATAAAACACAACTTAGGAAATACTAAGTTTTAACTTCTCTAAAAAATTGTTTGAAGCTAAAATGTTTGTTAATAAAATACTTTTATTTTGTAGATAAATATTCTAAATCTGATTACATATAAATTCAAATAATTTAAACAAACAAACACCGTGAGTCACGCAGTGTTCATTATGTCGAGTGGTGGGTGTTGTGTTAATCGCATATCATACAACGCAGCAGCCAAATTAATATTAATGAGATAGAATCTATTTTGAATTTGATTGAGAAAATACAAGAACAGTTCAGATTTATTTTAATTGATTTGGGCGGAAAAACACAAGAACTGTTTAAATTCATTCTAATTGATTTGGGCAGAAAAGGTGGTGGGAGAGGAAGGATGAGAGAAAAGAAATGAAAGTAGAATTATTGAAACAGAGAGAGAAAAATTAATTCGTTATGTCGTGCCTTCAGACACGGATAATTATTAATATTTGATATTTGAAGAAATACAAGGACGTACAAGTTCATAACCAATAACGATATAAAACAATTAAAATTGATGTACAATATGTGTATGATTTTTCTAATTATATTTAGACGATTGAAATTGTCATACTAAAAATTATTTTATTAGAACAATAATTTTCGTTTAAATTGTTTAGTATTGCTATAACAATTCCAAAGAAATATTATTAAAAGTATATTTGCTCTTAATAATATCAACGTACATCTAACCTCTATAATTAAGAAACAAATCCCTATAGAATTTCCGAATATTTAAATATCTAAAACAAGCTTAAATATATCAAGATTTAATTATTAGAATCATGTATTTATATTTTTATATAATCTAAGAGAATATATTTATAATGTAAGATCTGTGGATGGTGCTTGATTGGGCAGCCATAATCTTAGGATGGAGTTGATTGAATGAATCCACTTCATTATCATCCTCTTGGTGCTCTAATCGTCTTAATTCTCAGCTTTGATTTTTTAGGGAGTGGTAAAAAATGAAAGTTAATTTTGGTCAATTGATTAACACGCAAGTGGGAGGTGATCTCCGTGTCAGTACTGTATTGATTACATGACTAATTTATCATGAAGTTAATTCCATAATAACTGGATTCGATCTTTTAACGCCCACGCCCCCACCAAGTCTAATTTTGTTCACTCATTTAAAGTATCGAATTTTCCTTATCTCACTGATATAAATTCGATACAAGTTTGTTGATTTTTATTCATATACAATATCGAGTATATTCGATTTATTTAACATATAATATTTAGCAATTAAATTCACCACATACTTTTAGAATTAGAAGTAGTTCATTAATTGTTTCATAATATCATCTCATTAATTTTTTTGCAAGGCTAGAGATCTAATTTGAAGTGTTCAAATTTTAATTATTAGAACTACTTGAGTTAATTATATATATATATATATATATATAGAGAGTTTCCATCTGATGAATCAGGTTGTTGGGAGAAAACCCTTTTAGCTTCAGCCGCTACAACTGTAGCGGTTTATATAAAAAAAAAACTAAGTAACAAACAGCTACAGGTTGTGGCAATTTGAAAAAGGTTGCTTCTCCAACAACCTAGGTTGTCATGGAATGGAATATATATATATATATATATATATATATATATATATATATTATCATAATATAAATGATCCGGTTCAAATTCGTGTATGTCTTAAATGCTCACGAGTGGTTCGATTAAAAAACGAGTAGAATCGAACTCGAGTATAATAAAAACGAGTCGAATTTGAATCTGACCAAAGATTTACAAAATTTTATTCGAATCAGTACAAATCCGAGTACCTTAAAAAAATTGAGTAGAATCTGAATAAGTATTGTTCGACTTGACTTGGAATTATTTTTACACCTACATCTTAGCATATTTTCCCTCGTTCCAAATTAAATATTCAATTTTGACTATTTTTTATGTGATCAAATTATCATTTTATAAGCTAATTTTTGTACCATTCTTAACTACGAAGTATATGTGAAGAGATCATAAAAAAATTATACAAAATTTACTATTAATTTAATTTGTATATATATATATATATATATATATATATATACTTATTTATTAATTTTAAAATAGTATAAAAAATCAAAATTAAACATTTAATTTGAAACGAAGGGAGTACTTGGGTATGATTATCAGATTAATAATTAACATAACCTAATTAAACAAGTTTTTTCATAGATTTTCTCTAGTTTTGCTACTAACCATTTCTTCGCTTAATTTTTCCTAAACTCATATAGAGGATTGAAATGTACATAATAATATAATTTTTTGAAAAATTATTAAACAGAAGTTTGTTAAGATTCGCAATTGAATTTTAATTTTTACATTGGAGAATTACAAGAATGAAATAGAGAATGAATTAATTAGTGTGCAATATATATATATATATATCATGGATAAAGTTGGTCAAGTTCAATATAGGAATAAATTACATGAGTGCAACACAGAATTACTTTGTAACTTTAATAATACAATTAATGTGAAAAAGTACAACTTTTTATTACAAATATAAATCATTTATTTATTCAAAATAAACTTGACCAAGCCGGATATAAATATTAGATTGTGTTTGATAAACTTGAGAATTAAGATCTGAATGATTATGATGTCTTAATAAATTAGATCATCTGAATGGTTATGAGGTCTGAATCTAAAAAATTGTTTGATAACTAAAAAGTAAGTTGTTTCTTAATGACACTATTTTACCATTTTAAAGGGTAAAATTTTATTTAATAGTTTTAAATATTCAATTTAATAAAAATGAGTGCATAATATTGTTGAATATATTTATATAAAAAAAATATCAAAAAAATTTCATTAAGAGGTACCTCTTAATTATTAAGATTTCATTTTATGTCTTACCGATTAAGAGACATTCAGAGGTAACAAAACAAAAAATAAACAGTATCATACCTTTTAGCGAATAAAAGACAATCCATTAAAAAACAATCAGATGTAAACAAACATCACCTTTTAGTCTATGTTATTCCTAATGGTAAGTAACATGGTGTTTTGAGATAAATTACAAAACAAACAAAAGTGGTGTTTGGGATTTTCCTTGCACCCTTATGGCCTTTTCTCTCTCTCCCTCTCTCTCTTTCTCTCTCTCTCTCTCTATATATATATATATATATCTAATTTGGGTCTCTCTTCCCAAGACTATATTTAACACAGAGAATTTATCTCAAACTTTGAACGGTCCAGATGATTTAGAGTGAGCGAGAAATTTAAAATCATTTGTATTTTATTAGATAGATAGATGTATGGACGGTGTGATTTATCCCAAACTTTGAACGGTCCAGATAATTTATTGAGTGAGTGAGAAATTCAAATATATATATATTTTATTATATATATATATATATATATATATATATATATATATCACATAAAGGTGTGGGGAAGGAATGTGTTGGTGTTTATATTTATTTATTTATTTATCAATTTGTAAAAAAAACAACAACTAGGACGGATGGACTGTCGATTAAGGGGTCAGATGTATGTAGTAGTGATGTTTAGCTGTAACTCCACACCCCCTGAGTTGGCAATAAAGTAGTTATAATTAATCTGTACGTACTACCTCCATATACATATACATATGTATATATCAATATGTGACGGGGTGGAGGGGTTTGATCAATTGAGCTGTCCAGCTCGTGCAGGCAACAAATGATGGTCACGTCGTGGGGATTATACAGACACAAACAGAAATTATATATATATATATATAAAACAAGGATCAAGTGCATATCCCTTATCTTATTCACCTATTCACCCCCTTTAGGCGGCGGTTTCGGTCATACAACCACAAGTAAATCATACGACGAAACAACGTATAAGCGTACGTTAACGCTAAAAGTATAGTATTTACATCGTAGTAAAAACCAAACCGTAGCTAAAAGGAAGGAAAGACGAATGAAGTAAATAAGATAAGAGTAGATGACTGATCCTCATTTCTATATATATATTATCAAACATTCGTGAGACAGTATATATATAGTAAAGTCTCAACAAAAACTTAAACTCACATGTTTCTAACTGCTAAAAAATAAATAAAACATGATTTTAAATTAATAGATATGTAACTCCCTTTTATTTCTAACTCCCTTTTTATTTGTAACGCCATTTGATTTAAAAACATAGTATTTAAAACTATTATAAACACCAAAAAATGCTTAACATAAAAAATTGAAAAAACTCTAATGCATAATCAATACAAAATTAATAGCTCAAGTTGCTAATTATTTTATCAAAATAATCAACATTCTCCCACTTATTTTTAGTAAAATAAATAATATATAAATATAATAATATGATTAGGGCGATGATTTGAACAACATACTTTGTGAAAGTGGCTCTGCCTTTAAACTTTCACTTAGTGTATCAATCTTCTCGTATTAGGCATATCTTACACATGGTGTTCAAGATATCCTGGACCAAGCTTCATAAGCCGGCACATTATGGCCATGTGCTTTATCTCAGTGTTCATGAACGCTATAGAATTAGCCCAAATCTCATAGGAATCGACCTCACTTCCACGTTCATATAGGTGAGTCTATCAAGGATACTCTTGTGACTATGACATCCCATTCATAAGGACTATAGAGCTCATTAAGAGATTAGTGTTTGATAACATTCATTAACGTCACAAGATCACATGCACATACACCGTAAGGACGGACATATATAAACACAAAGTCATTGAGACTTCAATAAATAAATAAAAAGGCATGTATCATCCAAATAGCTCTATGATTCGTTTGGCCTCCATGGTGAATTTAGCAAAAATTTGTTGTTTTTTTTATCTTCAACACATATCTCCGTTGTGACACCCCCAAAATAGGTATACATCACCCATCTTGAGTCGCTAAATACATGGTACAAAATTCAAATACAACTTAATTATACAACAGTCGTGTAAAATACGACCAAACATATGCTGTGAGTTTGAATACAAATATTGTCATCTAGAGAGTATACAAACTCAATGGAGTCCTCATTACAATTATTATCACACTATTTCATAGAATAGTGAGGACTACTAATGCACCATCTAGGACCATCACTCTGTTCCCCGACTAGTCCCAGCTACGTTCTAATTTTCTGAAGAGAACAATGAAAGAAAGGGTGAGCTCAACTAGCCCAGTAAGAAATATTATGACTAAGATAATGCAGAATAATTTATCGTTAGTCTTCAACAATGTTAAACTGATAAAATATAATAAATATCAAGTTTAACTGCATCGGAACAAGCAATCCATTAAAAGAGTCAAGTAGAGAATAAAATCTACTATCTTTTATGATTTAAAAGGTTTTTCATCACTTTTATCGTTGGGACTCAGCTTAATAAATAATCCACATCATTGAATCACCCTTGCACTACGGCTAAGGATATTCTTTAGTATCACGACCACAATTATCCATGCACTACGGGCCAAGAATATTTGTGTATTCATTAATGGTCATGATCATGCCAACAAGCGTCCATCAATGCACTACGAGTCAATGAGGACTTTTACCACATCATTTTTGTAACATTACTAAGCATGATTATACCAATAATCACGATCATAATCATACCAAGTCCATCTATGCACTACATGCCACATATAACTTTCAACATAATATAAACATGAGGATGATGACAATGATATAAGAATTCAATAAAACAAGTTCAAGAATTAATTTATCTAGGAACTAATAACGTCCAAATTGTCGACATGATCACCGCTTTGCTGTAGAGTAAAATTTAAGAATGCTCGAAGAATATTTCCATAAAAGATTTGGATGAAGCTTGCAAATATCAAGGATATTCCACTAATTTCATGGAGTATAGAAGTCAAAACTTTAACCAACCGAGTATAATAAAGAATGGAATAACAAAAGGAATCACCATGCATGTGGTACTTCGCGACATGACAGTTATTCCAACAGATTAATAAGTAATTGAACCGAGTCGGGAAAAATTCGCACCGCGAGGATGTTCCAGTAATAATATAGAGACGGAACCAGTCCCACGAAACGCATGCATACATGATATTCAACGAGAATAATAATAAAGACGGAACCAGTCAAAACGTAAAAAACGCACAAACATGATATTCCAACATAATAATAATAAAGAGCGGAATCGTCCCGGCGTAAATGCATGTATATGATATTCCAAATGTAATAATAATAAAGGCGAAATAATAGAAGAATGTCACCAAGTATAGGGTAGTCGCAGATATCTGGTTATTCCAGCAAAATAATAAAGAATGGAATAACAGAGGTTCTCTTCATGAATACAAAAGAAATAATACCCCTTACCGTAAAAGAAACTGAATATAAGAGTAGGGAAGTAGCATAATACTTTTCTATAGTTTCTCTAAAATTTCTCTCTCTAGAGTTTCAGTGAATTCGTAAGAAATAATGAAGGAATGAGCTTCTATTTATAGGAGAATGGAAAGGCACTGTGTAAGGATATTCATGGACGCAACAGTAATTATTCGGACGAAGTTCACGGTTCCATTGTATCCATATTTTCTTTAATTTTCAAGGTGCTAGCCAATGAGAAGCATGAACACATGCCACTATAATAACCTTGACCAATTAGAATGCACCCTGCCTTGACCAAGCTATCAATAATACTGCATGATTAAAAAGTTTGGCCAATAATGACCAAGCTTGAAAAATCATTCCAAAACCTGCCAAAATCCACCAGGACCACCATCATCCACCCACATTTTTTTTATACCCATATATATATATATATATTATATACCCACCATTAACTCCACCACCACATAAAACACCACCTACCACTCACTTTCATCTGCACACACATAATACTCCTTCCACCACACGCCACTAACATGAATGTAATATATATATATATATATATATATATATATATATATATATATATATATATAATCCTATGCCTGCAATATGTATATATAAGAAAATTGAGATAACTTCCTCCCGACGATTTTGAAAAATGAGAAAGTGGGGGTCCAAATAATACGCCCATATTTATAACAAATACTTTATAAAAAAAAATCCCTCAATATTTTTAACAACTTTTATTATTATTATTATAATTCACAATATTAATCGACTGTGTCGTTCGAAGAAAGAGGGGCTTTCCAATAAGGATTTCTCCTATTGGTAGCGCAATGATTAGGTGACCAAACCTCTCCTGTGTAACTTCTAGACATCTTTAATATTGTAAATAATAATATTAACAACTTTGTCGTCTCAATTATTGATTTAATAATATATAAAAAATATCGACAATAGTTGAATCAAATAACGTGAGATACTATGCAACAATTACTATAGCAATAATTGAACAAAACTGAGTGACTTCTCACGTAAGCATCAATAATCAAACCGCAGTGCTTCTCTTGTGCAACTACACGGCAGACATCAGATTACTTTTTTAACACCGGTGTTTCAGCAATTAACGGTAAAACTTCCGCCATTATTTTCATAAAGTATTTTTTGTCGTTTTCTCAATCAAACAATAATTCCGTTAGGGGGTCCACCAATGATTGTGCTTGGGTGTACGAATATTCCCTGTTAAAACAAATATTCCTCGACCAATTGAATATTATATAACAACTTGCGTACTTTGCAAAATTTATAAATATTACCCACAACTATAACATTATATCAAATTTACTCCATAATATTCAAAAATGATATTTATAGAAAATTCATCTTTATTTATAAAAGTTGGGGTCTTAAAACCTCCCATTCTTATGAAATTTCGCCCTTGAAATTAGGGTACGTACCTGGTATGTTGAAGAGTTAAGGATACTTTGATTTCATTTCAGATTCTAACTCCCAAGTCATTTCCTCAACATCGTGGTTTCTCCACAAAACTTTGACTTGAGGTATAACCTTGGAGCGTAGAATATGTTCCTTCTTATCCAAGATTTGAACAGGAACCTCTTTATACGTCAAATCTTCTGCTATTTCGTCCGGTTCTAACTCAATAATGTGGTTCGGGTCTTCCACCTATTTACATAACATGGATATGTGAAAAACGTTATGAACACGAGACATACTTGGCGGTAAAGCGAGTCTATAGGCCACAGGTCCTACTCGATCGAGGATTAAAATGGGGCCGATGAATCGAGGATTTAGCTTTTTCTCTCTTCCAAATCTCGTAACTCCTTTCCACTGAGCAACTCGTAATAACACATGATCTCCTATATCAAATTCCACGTCCTTTCGATGAAGATCAACATAACTCTTTTTGTCGATCTTATGAGGTTTTTATACGTTAATCGGATCGTTTGAATCTTTTTCAGTAGTCATATGTACCAACTCTGGTCCCAACAACGTTGCTTCACCCACCTCATCCCAAAGATAATCGGAATCTACACTTTCTTCCATACAACGCTTGAATGGAGCCATGCCAATACTTACTTGATAAATTGTTATTGTAGGAAAACTCCACTAATGGTAAGAACTTGTCCCAACTTCCCTTAAAATCAAGGACACGAGTCTTAATAGATCTTCAAGAGTTTGAATAGTCCTCTCGATCGTCTGGTCAAAATTCGAGGATGATATCTTAGAGCTAAATCGTGAAGTCTGTGCTCATAGCTTTTTGCAAACTAACCCAAAATCGTGAAGTGAATCTTGGGTCTCGATCGTAAACTATGGACACCGGCATATCATGCGATCTTACAATCTCGTTTATGTACATACGAAGCAAGACGTTCAAGTGTATACGTTTTCGTGTCGGAAGAAATGAGCGGACTTGGTCAACCTATCAACAATGACCCAAATCACATCTATTCCTTGAGAAACCTTAGGAAGACCAAGAATGTGAAATCCATGGTAATGTGCTCCCACTTCCATTCTGAAATTTCAAGTGGTTGCAACGGACCTTTTGGTACTTGATGCTCTGCTTTAACTCGTTGACAAGTTAGATACCTTGAGATAAACAACGCTATCTCTCTCTTCATATTGCTCCACCAAAATGTATGACGAATATCATGATACATTTTGGTACTCCCAGGATGGATTGCAAATGGTGTGTTGTGTGCCTCCATCATGATTTTATACTCTAAATCAGGGTCGTTAGGAACATAAAGTCTAGAGTTGACTCGAAGTATTCCTTCTTCATCGATTCTTGCTTTCGGCATAGCACCTTCTTGCACTTTCTTCCTCATACGATCACCTCGTGTCCGTAGCTTGAGCAACTTTAACTTTATCAATTAAAGTCAGTTCTACTCGTATATTCGTCATCATCACATGGGTCCCTGGAGTCTTTAACTATATCTCCATCCTTTGCAAGTCACACAAAATGGGTCTTTGTGTTGACAATATCGCACTCGTACTTGCATATGATCTTCTACTCAATGCGTCAGCTACCACGTTCACTTTTTCAGGATGGTATTGGATGGTATGATCATAATCTTTCAACAGTTCAAGCCTGTAATAACCCGAGATTTTTTATATAAAATAAATAAGAAATTTTGAGTATAAATTTTTTTTAATGACGAGACTAAGTGTCAAGTAAAGTGAGCGATAAATGCTAATACATTTATTACTTGAAAAATTAGAAATAATTTTGGAATTATTAATTACCACAAATTATATGGTAATAAATTTACGTAGTTTAAATATTTTTATTAATTATTTTCCATGAAAACATGATTGGAAATAATATATGAAGTGATAATTAGATTTATATAATAAATATTTTATTATATGAATTGTTCGTAATATTTAAGTTAATTATTTTAACTTGATTATTGATGTTGTGTACGAAGAATAAGTCGGACATGAGATCGAAACCCTGGATTGGGATTGTGATCAAGAGATGAGAATAATAATATTATATTATTTTACTGATTACCATAATTATGTATTGGGTATAAAGTGAACGAGATAATATTGAGCAATGACTATCAATTAGGTCATAACATATTACCGTCTTTGTGAAACCCTAATTATTAAACTTCGATTATGGGGTATTTCGAGTAGTAGTGATCATGTATATGAAGTTCTTGTGAATAAGAATATCGGTAATTAGAAGAAACCTTAATTATTGTTGTACATCGATAACTAGGACAAACCCTAATTATTATAACCCTAATAGGTTGAAATTAGAAAACCGTATGCTTGATTGTGTTAGTAACATACACAGATAATTAAAGAACCACTAATGGTCAATTAGAAACCCTAATTTTAATTACCGAGTTTAATTTCGATGTTATTGTATAAGTGTTTTAATTTACCAAAGGATAGAAGTTAATTGGTAAATTATAAGAATTAAATCTAGTGATGAAATATTACATTTAATTGCCTTGTACAAGATTGCCCATACACTCTTAAACAAAGCCCAACCATCACCCATAACAAATCGAAGCAAGAATCAAGAATTTTTGGCAAAAGGGTATAAGAACACTAAACCTAGAAATCCTTTGATTCGATGTTATTTGATACAATTGATTGTTTAAAGTTGTGTAATAGAATGTTAATTGATGATATGGGTTGATAAATCAAAGACCCATAACATCAAAGTGCACTAATTTGAAGATTTAAGCAAGTTGGAAAAATCAATTACATTATTTTTCACCAAATGTCGAGGCCATAACTCTTTGCTCGATCATGAGTTTTGTTCTTCAAAAGTTGTTATGTGTAGCCTGATATGTGGTCTTTAATCTGCAAAAAGAATCAAGTCCATATCATGTATAGATTAGAAGTTATAGATGGTCAAACATGGTTGACCGATCATGATAAACTATTTTTGGGCAGTCTGTAATGGGGGCATTCTCGTCCACTTTTTGTGCTTTAAAAGGTCTAGACTTTTGATATATTGTAGTGCACTGAGTTAGGAAGACATAGGCTTTGGAATGACCTCGTTCCAACCTCGGATGAGGGAATTACGGTGATTGGAAGAAAATGTGTCAAAACTGAAAGTCAGCAGCGGGATGTGCTATTCGGGACACTGTTTTGATCAGTTAATGTTTTCAAAACCTTCTGGGCTTTTGGTATGTTATAGTACACCGAATAAGCTTTCCATAGACTCCGAAACGGACTAAATCTGATATCGGAGGAGAGAGTTATGACATTTCAAAGTAGTAGTGTCAAAACTTCCCAACAAGTACGGTGCAGTCCATTTGAACGGAATTTCTGGGCTGATGTGTTCGGAATTTGGAAATGGTCAAAGAATAAAAGTTGTAGCCCCAGAAGTTATCTTCGGCGTGGGCTCAAGAATCGCTCAAAATGTTTTAAAATGAAAGAGGTATGACTGTTTTAAGCGGAAGAGGTAAAAGCTGAAACGAGATTGAAAAGCTATTATGAACGCCCACTTTTGACGACTTTGTTTGGGCTACCTAATGAACCCGAATTGGGTAATTCGTATTTTTAAAAATAGTCTTACATACCATGTATAACATATCCAAAATCAGATTAATCGGAGTTATGAGCAATGCGTTAGAAAATCGTAAAAATTTATTGAAAATTAGTATAAACCAAGTCCCACATCGACTAAGTTGAGAACTTCACCATTTTCTAAACCTATAAATAGAAGGGCTTGGCCTTTGTTTCATTCACCAACAATAAGGCCTCCAATTTTTTTTGAGAAAGGCTTTGTTGTGGAAGAACTTTTTATAAAGATCTCCTTAGTTAAATTTTAGGCGTGGAAGTGCATTATTCGATTGTGGAATTCATATTTAGGGTATGTTTCTTATTTAATTTTGTAATGTTATTATTTTTAATTGTTAGTTAAAATTTGAATTTTTGAAGTTTAGTTAGTGTTGTTAATAAACTAGTTAGTTTACTATGTTTATTTTGGCTTAGAATTAGTTATGTAAATGAGTTATTTGTGATGACTTTTAATATTTTGTGATGAATTTCATTAATTAATTATTATTAATGATATTAAAGTTATTTAATGATTATATTAAATAATTTAGTTTAAAAATGATTTTAATATTATAAAATCATTTTAAATGAAAATAATGTATTTAAAAATATTTTAAGTTATAAAATATAACTTTTAATATTTAAATGATAATTTCATTAATAATTAAATATTAATGATATTTAGTTTATTTAATAATTATTATTAAATAAATAGTTTAAAAATGGTTTTACTTATTTAAAAACCATTTAAAGAGGATATTAAGGATTTAAAATATTTTAAGTTATAATTAATGACTTTTAATATTTGGATAAATAGTACATTAATATTTAAATATTAATGGTAATTATTTAAAATGATTTTTATTGTTTTAAAAATCATTTAAGGGTAATATAAATGTTTTAAAAATAGTTTGAGTTATTATAAATAACTTTTATATTTTAGTAATGGTTTCATTAATAGTTTAGTATTAATTAAACTATTAATGATAATGGAATTGTTTAATGTTTAAATCATTTAATTATGATTCTGATAATTGAAAGTTATAGTTTACCAAACTAGCCGACTTGAGAGAACCGATTATGAAGTTCTAAATTTGAAGAAAAACACCTATAGTAATGATTATATCACTATAGGCCCTTTAGTGATGATTTGAATTATTTTAAATTTTTCAATTTCGGAAATTTGAAAATGATAAAAAATTAAGATGTCGATATTTACAGATGTTGAGGTATAAAATAAGAGTCTTAGACTCAAAGATTTTATCCGATAAAGTTGTCGATGACGCAAACAAATGTCGAATTCTATAATAGAAAGAAAGAAAAGGCTACTGTAAGAGCATGGATGAGATATTTGAAAAATGTATAAAAATATTTCAAGTATAGAATAGGAACTAAAAGTATGATCACTGTGATTATGTGATTAGACTATGTCTTTCAATTGTAATAGACGATCTTATGTGTTAAGATATATTATTCTAATCGAACGAATGATCGATTATTGATAGGTTGTGATAAAGAGATAAACCTAAGTTGAGATTTGTAATCGTGAATCAAAAAGTATCCTACCTTTGCATTTTCTTTATGCAATGGACATGAGTAAGAAGTTTCATAATTATTCTATTCCTGTACAAGATTATGTACGCTTTGATTATCAACATGTTAGCTCTGATATATATTCTGTTAAGTTGATTTCTAAATGGTTATACAAGTGTCCCCACTTGGATAACCATGACATTTATTCACATGTTGATATACCTCTATCAATTACCCGTATACATATATGTTGAATTACATATTATTGTTGAGCAAGATTAAAACCTTCGGTTTGGAACTGTGCATGTATGAACATCCCTATATGGGAAGATTTTTTGCCTACCAAGGCGGATAGAGTGAGCGATGAATTTCATTCAAGTTATGTAGTATTGATCAATCACAGGTACAACTGTGGTCGATCACCTCCGTGCCTGTAAGAAGCTAGAGCGGTTCATGGATGGATTTCGCCAAACCTTTTTGAAAATGAAAAGAATGTTCATAGTATGATTCTTAAACCCTATTCATGGGTAGAGCAGAGCCAAATTTAAATAATTTGGAAGAGATTTTATGTGAATTTTTATCAAGTCTGATTACTTCACAACTTTCGATTAGATTTGTAGAAGTGTTATGTAAAGAGAATACTTATATTCTTTCAAATTTTATATATATAATTGCTATTACTTCTTTGGGCACTCAAATGCTCATCCTTGCTTAAATTAAATGTTTTCGATTATGTATGAGCAACTTTCAAGGCTCAGCACGAACAAAGGAAAAGGAAAGTCGATCGAATAAGTGTGTATCATGAGTTAATGGTTATAGTTGTATTGGTATCTATTCAAGTATTATAAGGAATGTATTTGAAGGTCACGTGCACTGGGAAGTAAACTTTGATGTATGTAAATTAAGTTCGAATGTATTATTATTTTAGTATTATTTAGCTTAAAGAAATGGTATCGTGGAGAACCGAGTTCGGGTTTTCAAGTACCTGGATTTGGGGTCGTCACAAAGCCAACGTCGTTGTCGCATGTTGAGTTCCTTTTGAGTGAAGACATATTTGAGGCTTTTATGATCCGTAAAGATCTCCACTTTCTCCCCATACAAGTAATGCCTCCAAATCTTTAGTGCGAAGATAACAATTTGCTAACTCTAGATCATGAGTAGGATAATTCCTCTCATATTCTTTGAGTTGTCTTGAGGCATAGGCTATGACTTTCCCATGTTGCATGAGAACACATCCCAACCCTTTACTCGAAGCATCACTGTAGATGACAAATCCCTCCGAGCCAGATGGTATTGTCAGAACAGGTGCTGAAATGAGTCTCCTCTTGAGTTCTTGAAAACTCTTCTCACAGTCTTCGCTCCAACCGAACTTTGTATCTTTCCGAGTCAACTGAGTTAATGGAGTAGCGATTTGAGAAAATCCTTCCACGAATCTCCGATAATAACCAGCTAAATCGAGAAAGCTACGCACTTCGATCACTGATTTAGGTTGCTCCCAGCTTTGAATAGTTTCAATCTTTGCTGGGTCAATAGATATTCCATGACTTGATACCACGTGCCCAAGGAATGCTACTTCCTCAAGCCAGAACTCGGATTTCTTCAACTTGGCATAAAGCTTATATTCACGAAGCTTTTGGAGTGTCAGCCTCAAGTGTTGCTCATGATCTTCACGACTTTTGGAATAAATAAGGATGTCATCAATAAAGACGGCCATAAAGTGATCCAAATATTCCTTGAATACTCGGTTCATCATGTCCATGAAGGCAGCAGGAGCATTAGTCAATCCAAAGGACATGACTAGGAATTCATAATGCCCGTACCGAGTTCTGAAAGCCTTCTTTGGAATGTCATCGATTCTAATCTTCAATTGGTGATATCCAGAACGAAGATCAATATTTGAAAAGAATTTGGCTCCTTGAAAACTGGTCAAACAGGTCATCAATACGTGGCAATGGGTACCTATTTTTGATGGTGACATGATTCAACTCCTGATAATCAATACAAAGTCGCATACTCCCATCTTTCTTCTTCATGAATAGAACAGGAGCACCCCAAGGAGAAGTACTAGGACAAATAAAGCCAATGTCTAATAATTCCTGCAATTGGGTCTTTAACTCCTGAAGTTCAATAGGAGCCATTCGATATGGGGCTTTGGAAATAGGTTTTGTACCAGGTTCAAGGTCGATACAAAATTCAATTTCACGCTCTAGGTGTAGGCCAGGAAGTTCTTCAGGGAATACGTCAAGAAATTCATTAACAATAGAAATATCATTCAAAACTGACGTATTTTTGTTTAGATCCGTGACATGAACTAGGAAAGCTTGACATCCGTTTTTCAATAAACGAACAGCTTTATGGCTTGAGATGACCGTGATTGACTTTAATGGTTTTGTCGCTTGAATTCGCAGAATAGGTTGATTAGGAATATGAAAGCTAACAACCTTACGAAAATAATCAATTTTTGCATGATAAGTAGTTAACCAATCAATCCCTAGAATCACGTCAAATGCAAGTATTTTTAATTAAATAAGATCGACAGGTAATATGAGGGTACCGATTTGAACCAAACAAGACTTATAAACAGTGGATGTAATGAAGGTTTCTCCCAATGGAGTTTCCACAGATAAGTTAATGTCTAATTTCTCCGGAGTCAAATTTAATCGTTGAGCGCAAGTAGGAGAAATAAAAGAATGGGTAGAACCGGTATCAAATAAAGTATAGACTTCGCTAGAGTTTATGATAAGCTTACCCGTGATGACCTCATTCGGGTTCCTTGCTTCTCAGGAGAGGTCACAACAAACGCTCTCCCTTGTACTACTGGCTTTGACTTTTTCCGGGAATGACCTTTGGTCCCTCCATCTGGGTGAACTTGTCTTGGTGAACGACAAAATTGGGCTAAGTGACCTTCTCTTCCACAATTATAATATGCTTTTGGGACGGCATCGGTTTGATTTGGTGATGTGTCCTCCCTCGCATTTGAAACATATGATAGGTGGTCGTTCTCCTTCCTTAACAATGGGTCTTTGGTGCTAACGTCTTTCCATCATTGTTGAATCTCCTCTTCTTGAAATATCCATTCTTATTGTTTTGGCCCTGATTACCACCGAAGTGGTTACCATTTTTGGCCTGTTGATTTCCTACACGCTTGTTGTCACCGCTTCGATGACTGCTCTCACTGGTTTTATCATTTTTCCGGCTGCTCTCTTTTGGTTGCGTTGACTCGTTATCGCGCTCCACTAACTGAGCCCTATTTACAACATCTGAATACAAACACAGTTTATGAGAAATAAGATGTTGACGTATCTCCGGCTTCAAACCTCTTAAAAACATCCGCGTCATTCTCTCTTCATTATCCACCAAGTGGGACGCAAACCGGACAACTCGGCAAACTTGGCTTCGTACTGCGACACGGTCATATTATTTTGCTCCAACTTGATGAATTCTACCTCTTTTATATGATGAATACTTTCGGGAAAGTACTTGTCGTTGAATAGTTCTTGGAACTTTTCCCAAGACATCTTCAGTGCGGCAGGTTGAGTACGCTTTACCGATTCCCACCAGTAATCTGCCTCTCCTCGCAACATAAAGGTCAGTAAGGGAACCTTTTGCTCCTGGAGCATCCCAAGACATCAAATATCTTGGTGATCTCGCTTTATCCATGCTTTTCGCCTTAAGTGGTTTTGGCTCTCCAATAAACTCGGTGGTCCCGACTCCTTGAATCTGTTTAGCGGTGTGACCGTCTCGAGAGTTTCAAGTGTTTCCACCTACATTTTGGACAGGAGCTCTACTTTCTTTGTTGCATGAATTGCATAAAGCCTCTGAACATTCCATCATTCATCATTTGGTCAGTGTTGTTGTTTGCATGAGGATTGTCGCCTTCCTGATGCACATTATCCTGATTATTGATATGTGGTGAATCAACGGTCGCCAGTGCTCCATTGCTATTCTCAATATTCTCGGATGTCATTTTCAGATACTGCCACAAAACAAAAGGTTAATTGACATGTAACATATTATCCGTATATTCTGACCGACTAATTAAATACCAAAAAAAAAAAACTTAGGTAGGTCATACTAGCGAAGGAATTCCCCGTCTCTCCCCTCATAGTTCTATTCTCACATCTTAGCTAGGGATCATATCCCTAAGCTTTGATACCAACTGTGACACCCCCAAAATAGGTATACATCACCTATCTTGAGTCGCCAAATACATGGTACAAAATTCAAATACAACTTAATTATACAACAGTCATGTAAAATACGACCAAACATATGCTGTGAGTTTGAATACAAATATTATCATCTAGAGAGTATACAAACTCAATGGAGTCCTCATTACAATTATTATCACACTATTTCACAGAATAGTGAGGACTACTAATGCACCATCTAGGACCATCACTCTGTTCCCCGACTAGTCCCAGCTACGTTCTCATTTTCTGAAGAGAACAGTGAAAGAAAAGGTGAGCTCAACTAGCCCAGTAAGAAATATTATGACTAAGATAATGCAAAATAATTTATCGTTAGTCTTCAACAATGTTAAACTGATAAAATATAATAAATATCAAGTTTAACTGCATCGGAACAAGCAATCCATTAAAAGAGTCAAGTAGAGAATAAAATCTACTATCTTTTATGATATAAAAGGTTTTTCATCACTTTTATCGCTGGGACTCAGCTTAATAAATAATCCACATCATCGAATCACCCTTGCACTACCACCAAGGATATTCTTTAGTATCACGACCACAATTATCCATGCACTACGGGCCAAAAATATTTGTGTATTCATTAATGGTCATGATCATGCCAACAACTGTCCATTAATGCACTACGGGCCAATGAGGACTTTTACCACATCATTTGTAACATTACGGTCATGATTATACCGAATAATCCCTGGTCATAATCATACCAAGTCCATCTATGCACTATAGGCCACATATGACTTTCAACATAATATAAACATGAGGATGATGACAATGATATAAGAATTCAATAAAACAAGTTCAAGAATTAATTTATCTAGGAACTAATAACGTCCAAATTGTCAACATGATACTGCTTTGTAGGGTAAAATTTAAGAATGCTCAGAAGAATATTTCAATGAAAAGATACTGGATGAAGCGCAAATATCAAGGATATTCTACTAATTTCATGGAGTATAGAAGTCAAAACTTTAACCAACTGAGTATAATAACAAATGGAATAACAAAAGAAATCACCATACATGCGGTACTTCAGATGTAATAAAGTTATTCCAACAGATTAATAAGTAAACGGAACCGTGTCGGTGAAATTCGACCGAGCGGGATGTTCCAATGTAATAATACAGACGACGGTGTCCCACAGTAAAACGCATGCAGGATATTCCAATGAATAATAATAAAGATTTTAACTGTGTCCCAAGAAAAAACGCATGATGTGATATTCCAAATGAATAATAATAAAAAACGAAATAATAGAAGAATGTCACCAAGTATAGGGTAGTCCACAGATATCTGGTTATTCTAAAGAGAATAATAAAGAATGGAATAACAGAAGTTCTCTTCATGAATACAAAAGAAATAATACCCCTTACCGTAAAAGAAACTGAATATAAGAGTAGGGAAGTAGCAGAATACTTTTCTATAGTTTCTCTAAAATTTCTCTCTCTAGAGTTTTAGTGAATTCGTAAGAAATAATGAAGGAATGAGCTTCTATTTATAGGAGAATAGAAAGGCACTGTGTAAGGATATTCACGAACGCAACAGTAATTATTCGGACGAAATTCACGGTTCCATTGTATCCATATTTTCTTTAATTTTCAAGGTGCTAGCCAATGAGAAGCATGAACACATGCCACTATAATAACCTTGACCAATTAGAATGCACCCTGCCTTGACCAAGCTATCAATAATACTGCATGATTAAAAAGTTTGGCCAATAATGACCAAACTTGAAAAATCATTCCAAAACCTGCCAAAATCCACCAGGACCACCATCATCTACCCACATTTTTTTATACCCACACACACACACACACACACACACACACACACATATATATATATATATATATATATATATATATATATATATATACCCACCATTAACTCCACCACCACATAAAACACCACCTACCACTCACTTTCATCCGCACACACATAATACTCCTTCCACCACACGCCATTAATGAATATAATATAATATATATATATATATATATATATATATATAAGAGAATTGAGATAACTTCCTCCGACGATTTTGAAAAATGAGAAAGTGGGGTCCAAATAATACGCCTAAATTTATAACAAATACTTTATAAAAAAAATCCTCAATATTTTTAACAACTTTTATTATCATTATTATAATTCACAATATTAATCGACTGTGTCGCTCCGTGAAAGAGGGGCTTTCCAAT
The DNA here is from genome assembly GCA_020205605.1 of Panax ginseng. Taxonomy (NCBI): domain Eukaryota; kingdom Viridiplantae; phylum Streptophyta; class Magnoliopsida; order Apiales; family Araliaceae; genus Panax; species Panax ginseng. The sequence continues at coordinate 114,863,344 of CM035143.1, read as the reverse complement.
AAGGATTTCTCCCTATTGGCAGCGTTAAATTAGGTGACCAAACCTCTCATTGACAGAACTTCTAGACATCGTTAATATTGCAAATAATAATATTAACAACTTTATCATCTCAATTATTGATTTAATAATATATAAAATATCGACAATAATTGAATCAAATAACGTGAGATACTATGCAACAATTACTATAGCAATAATTGAACAAAACTGAGTGACTTCTCATGTAAGCATCAATAATCAAAACAAAGGTGCTATCGTGCCAACTACGCCAGACATTATACTTTTAACACCGGGTGTTTCAACAGTTAACGGTAAATCTTCCGCCGTTATTTTCATAAAGTATTTTTGTCATTTTCTCAATCCGACAATAATTCCATTGTGGGTCCACCAATGATTGTGCCGTTGTATTTAATATTCCCGTTAAAATGAATATTCCCACCAATCGAATATTATATAACAACTTGCGTACTTTGCAAAATTTATAAATATTACCCACAACTATAACATTATATCAAATTTACTCTATAATATTCAAAAATGATATTTATAGAATTAAAAGGGGTTAAATGCTTCCTAAGTCACTGTACTATACGTCAACTTACAACTGGGTCATTGAACTTTTTTTTCTTACAGTCAACTCACTACACTACATTTTACTAACAAAAATTTAAATTTGTGTAACAGACGTTAATTAATTGGACGGGAAACTGACGTGTAAAACGAAGGGTCCCATTTAATCCTAGCTGGAGCCTACCTGTAATTAATTTTAACACCTAAGCTATTGCCCACCCATGGAAAACTAAGATCCGATCCACCCAATAAAGATCCGATCCATCCCAACAAATGATTTCTGATAAATAACGAAGAAAACTCAGAAGGGGGCAAAATTAAGGGTTCATAGTCGTCGTTGCAGTCAGTCGAACAAAAACTCAATTGATACTAACAATCCGTTGATGCGTTTGTTGAGATGACTACCTCAAGTGGAGTAGACACTTCTTACAAAAGGAAATCGGTGAGTAAATCTTCAGATTCTGAACGCGAGTCCACGTTTTCTTCTCCAATCGTTTGTCATTGTGGAATCGTTGCACCCATGTGGGAAGCTTGGAAAGAAGGAACCCTAGATCCGGTGTAGAAGATTAGATTTGGTTGTCATGAAGAGTATACAAGGTAAGTCAATGAGCAAGATATTTTTCGTCTTGGTTGTAGCTAATTTTTCCTCACCAGATTCATTTCTTTGAGCTAATTTTCCCACACAAATTTTTGTTTTATTGTTTTGTTGACAAGGATAAAAATAGGTATTGTGGATTTTTCAAGTGGTGTGATCCTCCATTCACTGAAAGATCAAGGGAAGTTATCAAAAAATTGAGGGATGAGTTTATAACTACTAATAAAGAAGTACAAAGGCGTAGCTTGATTGAAGATGGAAGTGAGTTAAAAGTGGTAAAAGAGATGATTATGGAAAATGTTCAGTCAGCTGGAAAACTCAAGAAAATGTGGATCATTTTAATTTGTTCATGGTTAATTTTTCTGTATGTTTTAGTAATAGTAGTGTAAAACAACATTGGGGAAACTCTTTTTGTTTTGTTATTTGTGTTGTGAGTTAAGAGTGGCATATGAGTGGATGATTGTAATTCATGTATGGTTGTTGTGTTTATGTCTTAAAGGAAATGAAGCAGTAGAGCATTTTACTCTTGTTGTGTTATTGTTGTTATTTTTGAGTTAATGGTGGCAACATAACAATTTGATTTTAATTGACTAATGGTTGTTTTGTGTCTTTAGTGCTAGTAGTTGTGAGTTAAGAATGATGTAAGACACCATAGTACCATTTATCATTCATAAAGCAGTGTCATTTATCATTCCCAAATCCAAAACAAAGCATGTACCAGATATTGTTGGACTTTGTGAGTTATGTATATACCAGTGAAAAAAAAGAGACAAAAAATAGAGATATTCCATTTGTCATGATCAAACCCAAAACATCCTTGTTATAATATAAATGTCATCCTGTATTAATGCAAGCAGTTATCATTTACAAAACAAAAACTTGCATTTGCAGCATGTAAGGGATAAATGCATCAGCAGGAAGAAAGTACAATGAAATGCTAACAACCATTACACATGCAACAATAAATGTCAACCAACAATAAAAAAATGTATGAAACTTAAATTAGTAGGCCCAAAAAGAAAATCATTCTTGTTATAACTTCAACTAGTATAAATATAATTCACACAATCCCTGTATTTCTTGCCACATTAAGTAGCCCCTAATAATATCAAAAGTATACACATTTAAGCCCCAAAAATATTCCCCATATTCTAGCAGTCAAGGTACACCAAAACAGAAGCTATACCAAAAGATTACAAAAGTTAAGATACCTATACCAAAACAGAGCTATACCAAATACTTACTAAAGTACCATTGATGAACTACTAGTGGGCTATAAAATAACTTAAATGTAACTATTTAGTAGGGGTTCCACCCTTCTTCCTTGGTGCCTTGAATGGCCTACTAGTTAAATTCTATGAATTTTGTTGACTTGTTTGCCTTTTCCTTGTATTTATCTGGGTTGGTGGTGTAGAAGAAGGTGGAGTGCAGCCTTGAACTGTTGTTTGTGAAGACTTCTTCTTCCTTATAAGTCTAGGAGTTGGCATCTACAATACAAATCATTATTAGTAACCCTAAGTGAAAATTAATACAACTTTTTGAATGAAAGAAATTGTACATACAAATAACATTTTGTCCTTTTCTTTTGCTGAGTCAACCACCTTCTCTTTTCCTTCCCTTAGCAAAGTCAACCACCTTCTCCTTCCCCTTAGCAAAGTTTTAACCACCATCTCTTTTTTCCTTTTCAATGTTAGTAGCCTATATAAAGCAACATGTCAAAAACAACATTTAACCGATATCAAACTTCCTTCATTGATGCATTTGTAAAAAACTTACATTGCCACTTGCATCTTCCTTGCGATACGAAGATCTTTATGGACCACTATCTCTTTTCCCTTTCCAATGGCAAGAACCTATTAAACAACATATAATGGGTATATCAAATTTGATTGTGACAAACATATATTTAGAAACATAAAACATATATAAAGTATATAGTGTGAATTACCTCCTTCTCCTTTCTATGTCGCAGCAGAGTTGGGTGCTTTGGACATTTTAACTCGATTGTGACCCTCTTCTTGCACACAAGCTACAATGCATCTTCCTCCCTTTCCTTGACACCCTAGCCACATTACTGCTAGTAGCCCCATCTTCCCAGTGCTCCTTCCTTCTCAATCTTTGTGGCCTTCCCTTTAACTTTTTCTTCATAGGTGGTGGCAGCATTATATCACACTCAGTAAAATCCCAAAAGTCTTCCCCATTTAGAACTTTTAGAGTGTGAGAATAAGTCTTAATAAATGTATCCCTAGTGTACCACTTAGCAACATATTCTATAGGGTTTCCATATATAGAATGAATGGCTCTAACTGCATGAGTACAAGGGATTCCTGTTAAATCCCACACCCTACATGCACAACTCCTCTGCTCTAGGTCAACAGTGTACCCTCCTTTTCCTCTCTCCTTCACTTGGAACTTTGATTGTCCATCCCATAGAGCATCACAGTGTGCAGATTCTAAAATGTTAGCATCTAGTTTCTTTTTTATTCTTGGGCATATTAACTCCTCAGTCTTTAGCATTGCATCTCTCTTTTGGTGCAACCTCACCATAAGTTGGTCATGAATTTCTGATATCATTTGAAGAACTGGCATATATCTTGCCTTAATAATCCATGCATTAAAACACTCACTCATGTTGTTCTCTACACTGTCAGTTTTTGAATGAGTCTCAAAAAATGCTTTGGACCATACCTTTGGATCTTGCTCAACTAGCTTGTCATGTGCAGGGGTAGACAACCTTTTTACCTCATTCATTGCCCTTTTAAAATCTACAGGGTGTGTAGCCATGGATGCCTCCCAGAATGCTTGCTTTAATGCTTGTGAGGGATTTTTTCCCCTCCAATTTGCATAGATGTGCCTTGCACAGTTTCTATGCTCTGCATGAGGAAGAAGGTCCTGAATAGCTGCTTTCAGTCCCTGCAACAGTCATCATATGAGAGTGTTAAAAAATGCACAACTTGTTATAACAAAAACTGAATGCAATAAAAAAATTGATAACAGTTACCTTTTGTTGATCAGATATGAGAGTGATCCCATACCCATCCCCCAAATCCAAGTCAGTCACCAACAATTGGAGGAACCAATTCCAGCTATCCAAGTTTTCACTTTCCACCACCCCCATAGCTAGTAGAAACATTTGGTTGTTTCCATCCCTACCAACTGCAGACAAAAGCTGACCACCACAAACTGTTTTGAGAAAGCAACCATCCAATCCAAGAACAGGTCTACAACCTTCTTTCCAAGCCTTTTTCAATGCATCATAACACACATAAAACCTTTTAAATCTAGGAACATCTTCTGGATTCAATTGAGTAGTCTTGATATCAACTGTATTATTTTTGTTGCTCTTTATTATCTCACCACCAAAGTCCCACACCCTTGCATAATGGTCCTTCATCACCTGTTGAATCCCTTGCAATGCCAACTGTCTAACTCTCATACACTTAACCTCTGTTACATCCAACTTTAGTTTAAGTTTTATTTCTTCTTGCATTTCCCTTAGTTTCCAGCTGGGATTCCTTCTAATCCTACTGCCATAGTACTCCGCCAAGTACTTTATTGTAGCCAACTTATTTTTGAAGTTCCTGCAACAATTGTGAGTGTCCAAAATAGACTTCACTTGCCATGTATCAGTCCCTTGCATGTAACTAGCCCACAACCTCCAAGGACATCCTTTCTCACACCTCACTTGACATCTTATGGAGTCATTAACTGGATACCACAACTTCCTCCCATTAGCAATAGAGTAGTCTCTTATGGCATCTTTAAACTCCCTAATGCTGCAAAATGTCATGTACTGCTTGAACTTAATCAATTTCTTTTTTATCTTAGGGTTGTAAGCCTCAACCATTTTCTCTTTTTTCTTACTACGAGGAGGCCCCAAATAGCACACATCTTCTTCTTCTTCTTCATCGCTCGTAAAGTGACGAGGACATCACTATTCTCATAGTCACTATGCCATTCTTTGTCATCTTCTTCACCGTCTCAATTAGTTCTACCACTATCATGTTGGTTGCCATCACCCTCACCCCCGCACCGCTTTTCATTTCCCCCTAGCGAGATTTGTTTGATCATCCTCTGCATCTGCAGTTTTATCTTCCACATTGTCTCCCTGATTTCCTCCTTGCTCTATATCACTACCTCATTCCTCTCCCTCTGTTCCACCTTCTTCATCCACATTCTTTCTCATATCCATCTTAAATTCCCTAGCTTTCTTCCTAGCCTCTACCAATTCATCATCACTACACTCTTCATAAGCAATGTCATCATCAGTACTATTCTCTTCTTCAGAACTATCATCCTCAACTACCCTTTTGGACCTCTTCCTACCCCTACTTTTCATACTCTCATTTTGTTTAGATATTTTTTGATCTCTAACATTGTCAACTGTCACATTGACTTCATTATCACCAACACCCTGACCCTCACCTTCACCTTCACCTTCACCTTGACCTCAAATTTCACCTCACCACCACCACATTATCGTACCACAATTTCATCAACAATTGAAGCCACATTATCACATACATTATCAGTCACATAGTTACTATTATGCTCATCCAATATAGAGGTTTGATCAAGATTATATGGTAATACATGGTCTACATAGACATCAATTACACCATGGCGGAAAAAATATTAACCATATCTCTTATACTAGCATCACATAAACAATTCTAACCCCATTATTTATATCTACTCCATCAGTTTTAAAATAAACACTTGATTGAGGATGGTAACTAAGTTCTGTAGCTAACTCATTAATAGAACCCATACAAATATAATCAGTGTCCAAACGTGGCATATGATAAACTGTACCTCCTACATAGTCACATAGAGGAGCATAAATGAACCTCCCACCATGGTGTACATTAACTTGAACAACAGTATTCATCTGTAACAAATGAAACCATATGCAAAACAGAGCATAAGCAATAAACTTTTGAAGGAATATTCTAAATTACAGAGCATGCATGTGGGGACAAAAGAGGTCCAAAATAAATAATGAATTTGTAAATCTTAAAATAAGAATCAGTAAAAAAAAAGACAAAACTGAACATTGAATAATACATTTGAACTCTAGAAATTAGAAGTAAAAGTACAATACGACAATAAACATTGAGGGGACCACAATATGGGACAATAAACCCAAAAAAAACATCAAAATTAGAAAAGGGGACATGAGGGGACCATAATATGGGACATACATGTCGACCGTTACTTGATGTCGAACCAAACGACTTCTAACCAACGTGTATCACACCAATATTTCCCAAATAATCGATTTTGTTAGCTTTTAATCGATCGATCGAACTTCGTACTCGTTATTTGCTAGGTTTTTCAATTCATCGATCACTTTCGAAGGGTTGGGTTGGGTTGAGTTAGGGCTCGGTTGAACGATCGTCTGGAACAAATTTAGACAAATGACGATTGAAATCCTCTTAATACACATGGGGGTCCATACACAGGTAATCTGGAGGGAGAATTTCCCTCCATATCCACGTAATGTTGGCCACATGGACAGATCAGTGCCACATCAGTATTTTTTTACACGTAAGAAGCTTATTTGGCCAATTCCGTCTAAAGTCAAAATTGTTAACGGAAATACAAATGTTTTGTTAGTAAAATGTAGTTTAGTGAGTTGGTGTAAAAAAAAAAAAGTTCGTGACGATATTGTAAGTTGGACGATAGTATGTTGGATTTAGAAAAACATTTAACCCGGATTAAAAGGAGTGTAAGCAGGTTTGCAATCAAAGTATTTATATATATTTTAAAAATTTTCAATATAGTAAGATTGGTTAAAAAAAATACCATTACCAGTTTTAGTAATTCTCATACCAAGAATCATATTAGATTCACCTAAATATTTCGTTTCAAAATTTTTGTTCAATAACTTCTTTGTTCTCTCTATTATATTTATATCAGTACCAAAAATTAAAAGATCATCAACTTATAAACAAATTAAAGCATGACTACCAAATTCAGATTTATAATAAATACATTTGTCACTCTCATTAGATTTATATAAAACCATTTTCCAAAACACAGTAATCAAATTTTTCATGCCATTGTTTAGGTGTCTGTTTTAAGTCGTAAAAGACTTAGTTAACTTACAAACTTTATTTTAATGTCCAGATTGTATGAAACCCTCAGGTTGTTCTATATAAATTTTTTCTTTTGAGTCACCATTTAAAAAAGCTGTTTTTACATTCATTTAGTGGATTGTCAAAGTAATGAATAGAAACTATAGCAATTAAAACTCTTATGGAAGTGATCTTAGTAACAGGTGAAAAAGTATCAAAAAAATATATATCCTCTTTTTGTTTAAAACATTCTCCTACAAGTCTACTGATATGTTTCCAAACTGATCACGTTTTATTTTGATGATAACAAATTTAGTAAATAGGTTTAAATTAAAATAGGTAGAATTATCTCTATAGGATTTTATATAACTGTTTTTAAATATCCTATTTTATTCCTAACAAAAATATTTTTCATTCTAAAAATTGAATTTATTTTTGGTTGACCTTGATAAATTAAATATCAAGTGTTAATTAAATAAATTTAAATAAACATTTCCTAAGGCAAGGAGATTCCTATTCTTTTCAAAAATATTTTCTAAAAATATTTTGGGCAAAAAGAAAAATATATTATTGTGACGCCCCCAAAATATGTATACATCACTCATTCTGAGTCGTCAAATACATGGTACAGAAATCAAATTCAAACTTCTTTTATACAATACGACAAAAGCGTAGCTGAGAGTTTTTACATGAATATTGTCTTATAGACAATATCCAAACTCAAATTCAATCCTCATTACATTTATTATCACACTAAATAGTGAGAACTACTAAAACAACCATCTCGGACCATCACTCCATTCCTCGACTAGTCCCGACTACATTCTCATTTCCTGAAGAGAACAATGAAAGCAAAAGGGTGAGCACAACTAGCCAAGTAAGAAGTATTATGACTAAGATAGTGCAGAATAAATTATCGTTAGCCTTCAATAGTGTTAAACTGATAAAATATAATAAACATCAAGTTTAACTGCAGCAGAACAAACAATCCATTAGAAGAGTCAAGTAGAGCATGATATCTACTATCTTCTATGATTTAAAAAGTTTATCATCGCTTTTATCGGCGAGACTCAAATTTTAATAAATAATTCACATCATCGAATCATCCCTGCACTACGGGCCAAGGATATTCATTAGTATCATGTCCACGAATTATCCATGCACTACGGGCCAAGAATATTCGTAAAATCATCAATGGTCATGATCATACCAAAAATTATCCATCAATGCACCACGGGTCAATGAGGAATTTTATCACATCATTTATAACATTACGGTCATGATTATACCAAATAATCACTTGTCATAATCACACCAATCAACAGTCCATCAATGCACTACGGGTTAATGAGGACTTTCATCACAATATAAACATGAGAATGATGACAATGCTATAAGAATTCAATTAAAAGAAAGAACAGGATAAATTTCTAAAGATTTATAATTTAATTTATCTAGAATTCAATAATGTCCAAATTGTCAACATGATACTGCTTTGTGGAGTAAAATTCAAGAATAATATTGTATCAAAAATGATTTGGAATGAAAAGAAATCAATTTTTTGTCATGAATAACATACCCGGTGAATAAGAATCGAATAAATAAGTACCCGTGAATAGTACTTCAGGAATAGTAACCCGTGAATAATACTCCGACATGAAAAAGTTATAACTTATCAAGAATGCTCAGAATAATATTTTCATGAAAAGATACTGGATAAAACGCAAATTTCAAGGATATTCTACTAATTTTATGGATTATAGAAGCCAAAACTTAACAAAACGAGTATAATTCGGAATCTGAAATGAAATAATATTACTTACATACTACAGAGTATGGAAGAAAATATTATTTCTTACGAATATTGAACAAAATAATATTTATTACCTTAAAAAGGAGAGTATTCCAACTGGTATAGCGGGAATATTCTTGAAGAAAACTTTTACTATTTTCTACAGTCAAAACTTCCTAAAACTCGAAAGAAATACGCTCAATATTATAGAAGAAGAATTCTCTGATTCTGGTGTGATTTTTAATTCTAACTAAGCATCCTATTTATAGGAGAATGGAATGATACTATTTAGAAATGGACTGCACAATGGAAATTCAGACGGTTCACGGGCGTGGAATCAAAATTCGACTGATTTTCTAATTTTATACTATGCACTTACTATGCAGACACTATACATAATAAAATATAATATATTCTATTTTTCATAAAAAAACAAAACTTATTAATATATATATATATATATATATATATATATATATATATATATATATATATAGATAGATAGTAAACCATCCGTGACTTTGAAAAAACTTGCCAGACATTTCATTTTTTCTTCCACATGTGGGTCCCATACGTGGCCCCCACCTTTATTATATATAAATATTCTAAATAACTTTCTACCGATTATTTTGAAAAATGGGTAAATGGGGGTCCAAATAATAAGAGAAATTTACAACAAATACTTCGTAAAAATCTCCTCAATATTTTTACCAATATTTATCCATCATTATTATAACTCGCAATATTAACAACCAGATCGTTCCCAGGAAAGATGGGGCTTTTTGATAAGAATTTTTCCTTATTGGCGCGCAATTAGGTGACCAAACCCCATTCCTTGACAAAACTTTCTAGACATTGTTAATTATACAGATAATAATATGAATAACTTGTCATCTCAATTATTGATTTAATAATATAAAATATTGACAATAATTGAATCAAATAATGTGAGATACTATGTAGCAATTACTGTAGCAATAATTGAGTAAAGTTGAGTGACTTCTCACGTAAGCATCAATAATCAATACCGTGTGCTACTATGCAACCACGCGTATTACTTTATTTTTATCACCGGGTATTTCAACAGTTAACGGTAAAACTTTCACCGTTATTTTTATAAAAAGATATTTCTGTCGTTTTCTAACTCCGTCAATAATTTCGTTGTGGGGTCCACTAATGATTGTGTCATCGTACGAATATTTTCTGTTAAAACGAATATTCCCCGACCAATCGAATATTTTATAACAACTTGCATACTTTGCAAAATTTATAAATATTACCCACAACTATAATATTATAACAAATCCACACCATAATATTAAAAATGATATTTCGAGAAAAATTAATCTTTATTTACAAAAATTGGGGTCTTACAACCTCCCCTTCTTATGAAATTTCGACCTCAAAATTAGGGTACGTACCTGGTATGTCGAAGAGGTAAGGATACCTTGATTTCATTTTAGATTCTAACTCCCAGGCCATTTCCTCAACATCATGGTTTCTCCACAAAACTTTGACTTGAGGTATAACCTTGGAGCGTAGAATATGTTCCTTCTTATCCAAGATTTTAATAGGTACCTCTTCATACATTAAATCTTCCGCTATCTCGTCCGGTTCTAACTCAATAATGTGGTTCGGGTCTTCCACATATTTAACGTAACATGGATATGTGAAAAACGTTATGAACACGAGACATACTTGGCGGTAAAACGAGTCTATAGGCCACAGTTCCTACTTGGTCAAGGATTTTAAATGGGCCAATGAATTGGGGATTGAGCTTTTCTCTCTTTCCAAATCTCGTAACTCCTTTCCATGGAGCAACATGTAACAACACATGATCACCAACATTCAATTCCACGTCCTTTCGATGAAGATCAGCATATCTGTTTTGTCGATCTTATGAGGTCTTTATACGTTGTCGGATCATTTGAATCTTCTCCGTAGTCATACGTGCCAATTCTGGTCCCAACAACGTTGCTTCACCCACCTCATCCCAGCATACTGGAGAACGACACGTGTGTCCATACAATGTCTCGAATGGAGCCATGTCAATACTTGCTTGATAACTGTTGTTGTAGGAAAATTCCACCAATGGCAAGAACTTGTCCCAACTTCCTTTGAAGTCAAGGACACAGAGTCTTAATAGATCTTCAAGAGTTTGAATAGTCCTCTCTAACTGCCCATCCGTTTGAGGATGATAAGCTGAACTAAAACGTAAATCCGTACCCATAGCTTTTTGCAAACTAACCCAAAATCGTGAAGTGAATCTTGGGTCTCGATCAGAATTTATGGATACTGGCATACCATGCAGTCTTACAATCTCATTTATGTAAATACGAGCAAGACGTTCAAGTGAATAAGTTTCTCGTATAGGTAAGAAATGAGCAGACTTGGTTAGTCTATCGACAATGACCCAAATAGCATCCATGCCTTGAGAAACCTTGGGAAGACCAGTAAAGAAATCCATGGTGATGTGCTCCCACTTCCATTCTGGAATTTCAAGTGGTTGCAATGGACCTTTTGGCACTTTTTGCTCTGTCTTGACTCGTTGACACGTTAAACACCTTGAGATAAACTCCGCGATCTTCTTTTTATATTGCCCCACCAAAATGTATGTCGAAGATCACGATACATTTTGGTACTTCTGGGATGGATTGCAAACGGTGTGTTATGTGCCTCCATCATGATTTTATACTTCAAATCAGGGTCGTTAGGAACACAAAGTCTGGATTTGACTCGAAGTATTCCTTCTTCATTGATTCTTGCTTCCGAAATAGCACCTGTTGGGAGAATGCATATTATGATTTGATGTTTTAATGCATGTGTTCATGATTATTTGTAAGGTCCTTAAATGAATATATGCACAAGGACTTAGTGATAGATCAAAATTGTTAGGCTGATCTAAGCTTTTAACGTGTATCATTCTGTTAAAGAATGTATAGATAGAAAGATCAAAACTGTTAAGTTGATCTTAAGATGTAATAGATTAGTCTTGAAGAAATCATAGTGCATCAGTTTGATCAACATTGCATAAGTCAAGGCAGAAAACGTATAGCCTGAAAATTGTAGTGTGCCTGCCTTGAAGGAGACTCTTCGGACTTCGTTGAGTGGTCTCAACGATTGCCAAGCTAACTCCACGATCGTAGTGTGCTGAAGGAAACATGAAGTTTACAAGTCAACGACCGTAGTGTGCTCTCGGGAACGTAGAGTCAACAACACGAGCAAGAGAAGATCGTAGTGTACGAAGGTTTTATAGGGAAATCGTAGTGCTCTCAACTAATAGCATCGTAGTGTGCAAAGATAAAAAAGACACTACGATCTAAATCGTAGAACACCACGATCCAAATCGTAGAGCATCATCCGTCCCCACGTTAAAACGTCGAGTATAATGATCTCGTGTTTTCAACAAGTGAGGAATGGATCCCAGATGTTTGCAAGACTCATCGGTCCCAGATTATATGAAATATCCTTAGTATGCTACAAAGAAGTCAGATTGAAGAAGCTAAGGATAGTACTATGGGTAAGAGGGACAAAACACCTTTTAGGGGGTAGGTGAGAAAGCGACTGCAGGTGCAGTGGGCGCGAATGCGTAATTGAAGATGTGCGTAAATGTCTCCATCACGATCTGTAAAGTTTAGATGCATTTAATGCCACAACGGATGGATCCAATGGATAGTTTTCAACATCACATATATACAGATCGAGATGATGAGAGAGAAATAAGCAAGCATTAATCAAACAACGTGAACATCTCTCTCAAGCTCAACTCTACGATCTAAGATATTGCAAAGCTTGCTTTCACTACTCGGTTCTTAACTTAACCAAAGGCTTACACAAAGAATCGAGTAGCAACCATCAAGAACTCAACAACTATCAATCAATCTGAAGAAGTATACCAAGTCTGCTTTGGACTTGAAGAGTTCAGAGATGAAGCGTAAGAAAGCCAAGTTTCTTTGGACTTAAAGAGTTCAAGAGTGAACTAGAGAAGTTCCAAGACTGCTGGTCTAGAAGGAATCTGTGTGATTCAGAAGATTGTAAAAGACATCCTTAGTGGATATCCTACTCGTTGAGAGAAGAAGAGTGGACTAGAGCTTTGAGTGCTCGAACCACTTAAAACAATCGTGTCGTTTACATTCATGCTATAACTGCTATATCTGCTATAACTGTCTTACTTGCTCATAACTCCATTTCTTGGTAAAGAAGATTAAAACAAATACTAATTCCGCAAAGTTTTAATCATTATCTAAGAACAAGTTAAAACGAAAAGATTTTCAAATATCTATTCAACCCCCCCTTCTAGATAACTTGTGCCTACTAAGAACTAACAACACCTATTTGCACTTTCTTCTTCACACGCATCAGCTTCAGGTTCGTATCTTGAGCAGCTTTAACTTTATCGATTAAAGTTGGTTCTACTCATATATTTGACATCATCACGTGGGTCCCTAGAGTCTTTAACTCTATCTCCATCCTTTACAAGTCATACAAAATGGGCCTTTGCATTGACAATATCGCACTCGTACCCGCATATGATCTTCTACTCAATGTGTCAGCTACCACGTTTGCTTTTCCAGGATGGTATTGAATGGTATGATTGTAATCTTTCAACAGCTCAAGCCAACGTCATTGCCGCATGTTGAGCTCCTTTTGGGTGAAGAAATATTTAAGGCTTTTATGATCTGTATAGATCTCCACTTTCTCCCCATACAAGTAATGCCTCCAAATTTTAAGTGCAAAAACGACAGCTGCCAACTCTAGATCATGAGTAGGATAATTCCTCTCATATTCTTTGAGTTGTAGTGAGGCATAGGCTACGACTTTCCCATGTTGCATGAGAACACATCCTAACCCTATGCCTGAAACATTGTTGTAGATGACAAATCCCTCTGAACCAGATGGTATTGTCAGAACAGGTGCTGAAATGAGTCTCCTCTTGAGTTCTTGAAAATTCTTCTCATATTCCTCGCTCCAACCAAATTTTTTATCTTTTTGAGTCAGCTGAGTTAATGGAGTAGCGATTCGAGAAAACCCTTCCACGAATCTCTGATAATAACCAGCTAAGCTGAGAAAGCTACGTCCTTCGGTCACTAACTTAGGTTGCTCCTAGCTTTGAATTGCTTCAATCTTCACTGGGTCAATAGATATTCCGTGATTTGATATCACGTGCCCAAGGAATGCAACTTCCTCAAGCTAGAACTCGCATTTCTTCAACTTGGCATATAGCTTATTTTCACGAAGCTTTTGGTGTATAAGCCTCAAGTGTTGCTCATGATCTTCACGTCTTTTAGAATAAATGAGGATGTCATCAATAAAGACAACCACAAAGTGATCCAAATATTCCTTGAATACTCGGTTCATCATATCCATGAAGGCGGCAGGAGCATTAGTCAATCCAAAGGACATGACTAGGAATTCATAATGCCTGTACCCAGTTCTGAAAGCAGTCTTTGGAATGTCATCGGTTTTAATCGTTAATTGATGATATCCAGAACGAAGATCGATCTTGAAAAAGAATTTGGCGCCTTGTAACTGGTCAAACAGGTCATCAATACGTGGTAACGGATACCTATTTTTGATGGAGACATGATTCAACTCCCGATAGTCAATACAAAGTCGCATACTTCCAGCTTTCTTCTTTACGAATAGAATAGGAGCACCCCAAGGACGACGATTTGGGACTAATGAAACCGATGTCAAACAATTCCCTGCGATTGGGTCTTTAAGTCCTAAAGTTCAATAGAGCCATTCGATATGGGGCTTTGGAAATGGGTTTTGTCTTCGGGTTCAAGGTCGATACAAAATTCAATTTCATGCTTTGGGGTAGGCGGGGAAGTTCTTCGGGAATACGTCAGGAAATTTATTAATAATAGAAATATCATTCAAATCTGACGTATTTTTGTTTAAATCTGTGACATGGGCTAAGAAAGCTTGACATCCATTTTTCAATAAACGAATAGATTTATGGCTTGATATGACAATGATCGACTTTAGTGGGTTGGTTGCTTGAATTCGCATAATAGGTTGGTTAGGAATATGAAAGCTAAAAACTTTACGAAAATAATCAATTTTAGCATGATGAGTGGTTAACCAATCAATCCCTAAAATCACATCAAATGCAAGTATTTTCAAAGAGATAAGATCTACAGGTAACGTGCGGGTGCCAATTTGAATCAAACAAGACTTATAAACAGTGGATGTAATGAAAGTTTCTCCCAACGGAGTTTTAACAGATAAGTCAAAGTCTAATTTCTCTGGAGTTAAATTTAAACGTTGAGCCATGTAGGAGAAATAAAAGAAAGGGTAGAACCGGTATCAAATAAGGTATAGACTTCGCTAGAGTTTATGATTAGCTTATCCGTGACAACCTCGTTTGGGTTCGTTGCTTTTTGGGAGGTCACGACAAACGCACTTCCTTGAACTACCGACTTTGACTTCTCTGGGAAGGCCTTTGGTGCCTCCATCCCTACTGGACTTGACTTCACTACACGAAAAAATTGGGCTAGGTGACCTTCTCTTCCGTAATTATAACATGTTTTGGACTGCTGCGTACAGTTTTGGACTGATGTGTCCTTCCCCTCCGCAATTGTAGCATACGATTGGTGGTCGTTCTTCTTCCTTAACAACAGTTGCTGGTGCTGACGTCTTTCCATCATTATTGAATCTCCTCTTCTTGAAATTTCCACTCCTATTGTCTTGGCCATGATTACTACTAAAGTGGTTACCATTTCTGGCATGTTGATTCCCTCCACGTTTGTTGTCACTGCTTCGATGACTGCTACCACTGGTATTATCAATTTACCGGTTGTTCTCTCTTGGTTGGATTGACTCATTATCACGTTCCAATAACTGAGCCCTATTTACAACATCTGAATACAAACACAGTTTGTGAGAAATGATATATTGACGTATTTCAGGTTTCAAACCTCGCAGAAATATTCGCGTCATTATCTCCTCATTATCAACCAAGTGGGATGCAAACCGGGATAACTCGGCAAATTAGCCTCGTACTGTGACACGATCATATTGTTTTGCTCCACTTCCTTCATGTGACGAATACTTTCGGGAAAGTACTTGTCGTTGAACAGTTCTTGGAACTTCTCCCAAGATATCTTGAGTGCGGCAGGCTGAGTACGCTTTATAAATTTGCACCAGTAATCTGCCTCTCCTCGCAACATGAAGGTGGCAAAGGAACCTTTTTCTCCTCGGAGCATCCCAAGACATCAAATATCTTGGTGATCTGCTTTATCCACGTCTACGCCTTGAGTGGTTCTGGCTTTTACCAAAAACTCCTGTGGTCCCAGCTCCTTGAACTGCTTAGCGGTGACCATCCGTGAGTTGCCAGTGCTTCCACCTGCATTTTGGACAAGAGTCTCTCTCACCTGATGTTGCATGAATTGCAGAAAGCCTCTGAACATTCTGTCGTTCATCATCCTGGGTATTGATTGTTGGTGACTCAACGATCTCATGTGCTCCATTGCTTATCTCAACATTCTTGGATGTCATTTTCAAATACTGCCACAAAATAAGGGTTAATAGACATGTCACATATTATCCCTATATTCTGACCGACCAATTAAATAAAAAATAAGTTTAGGTAGGTCATACTAGCGAAAGATTTTCCCGTCTCTCCCCCCTAGTTCTAGTCTCACATCTTAGCCAGAGATCATATCCTTAAGCTTTGATACCAACTGTGACGCCCCCAAAAAAGGGGGGTTAAATATTTTCAAAGTCACTGTATTATATGTCAACTTATAACTGGTCACTGCACTTTTTTTTCTTACAGTTAACGCACTGAACTCGATTTTTCTAACAAAAAGTTAAAAAACCGTTAAACTCGTTTGACTATTAACGA
Organism: Panax ginseng; assembly: GCA_020205605.1. Classification (NCBI taxonomy): domain Eukaryota; kingdom Viridiplantae; phylum Streptophyta; class Magnoliopsida; order Apiales; family Araliaceae; genus Panax; species Panax ginseng. Next base: position 114,846,455 of record CM035143.1, on the reverse strand, counting down.
AAAACGGCTGAGTTGTCAAAAAAAGCCTATGTAGCAGTTAGTATGGGACGTGGCAGTGCTAATGTGGATTTGTAGAAAAAAATGGGGAAAAAAATATTTTAAAGTATAATATAAATTTAAAAAATTAGCCAAAAAAATAAAAAAAATAAAAAAACGCAATTTTTTTTTAAGAAAATGAAAACACATTTTTATTAATAAAAAAAGCGGTTTTTAAGAAAGAAAAAAAACTGTGTTTTTTTATTTTTAATAAAAACTATTTTTTTGAGAAAAATAAACTGCATTTTTTAAAAAACAAAATAATTTCTTTATTTTTCTTTTAATAAAAATTAATTTTTATTTTTTTAACAACAATAAAAGAATTTTTTTAAAAACAAAATAATTGATTTATTTTCTTAAAAAAACTTCTTTTTATTTTTTAACAAAATAAAAGTATTTTTAAAAAAAACAAAAATAATTGGTTTATTTTTCTTTAAAAAACTATTTTTTTTAAATTTTTTAAAGAAAAATAAACTGCGTTTTTTTAAGAAAAAAAGTGCATTTTTTTTAATAAATGCTATTTTTTTATTTTTTTAAAGAAAAATAAACTATTTTTTTTATTTTTATTTAAAAAAACTGCGTTTTTTTATTGAAAAAAATGCGTTTTCATTTTCTTCAAAAAAAACTGCGTATTTTTATTTTTATAAAAACGCGCTTTTCTTAATTAAAAAATCGAGTTTTTTTTTATTAAAAATAATTATTAATAAATGTTAAAATTTTAAATTGAATTTTGTTTTTTATTAATAATTTTTTTTTGATAAACTAGTTTGATTTAGTTCTTTTTAACTTTGTGTTAGAAAAATTATTTGGTATTAATAAAAAATTAATTAAATATATTATATTAAAAATTACTAAATAATTAGCAAACTTTTAGTTTTTTATGTTTTATAAATGGCTTAATTATAAATAAAATTTATTTGATATTAATTACAAAAATAATTAAATATATTTTATATTAATTTTCTTTTTTTGGCTAATTTTTTAAATTTATATTATACTTTAAAATATTTTTTTTCCATTTTTTCATAAATTTTTTCCTACAAATCCACATCATCACTGCCACGTCACATACTAACTGCCACATAGACTTTTTTTGGCTGTAAGAAAAAAAAGTTCAGTGACCCAGTTGTAAGTTGACATATAGTACAGTGACTTAGAAAGCATTTAACCCCCAAAATAGGTATACATCGCCCATTCTGAGTCACCAAATACATGGTACAGACATCAAATACAAACTTCTTTTATACAATACGACAAAAACGTAGCTGAGAGTTTTTACATGAATATTGTCTCATTGACAATATCCAAACTCAAATTCAATCCTCATTACATTTATTATCACACTAAATAATGAGGACCACTAAAACAACCATCTCGGACCATCACTCCATTCTTCGACTAGTCCCGGCTACATTCTAATTTCTTGAAGAGAACAATGAAAGCAAAAGAGTGAGCTCAACTAGCTAAGTAAGAAGTATTATGACTAAGATAATGCATAATAAATTATCGTTAGCCTTCAATGGTGTTAAACTGATAAAATATAATAAACATCAAGTTTAATCTGCGCAGTTAGTAACAAGCAATCCATTTAAGAGTCAAGTAGAGCATGATATCTACTATCTTCTATGATTTAAAAAGTTTATCATCGGGTTTTTATCACGAGACTCAAATTTTTAATAAATAATCCACATCGTCGAATCATCCCTGCACTACGGGCAAAGGATATTCATTAGTATCACGTCCACGAATTTTCCACGCACTACGGGCCAAGAATATTCGTGAAATCATCAATGGTCATGATCATACCAAAAATTGTTCATCAATGCACTACGGGCCAATGAGGAATTTTACCACATCATTTGTAACATTACGATTATAATTATACCGAATAATCACTGGTCATATTCATACCAATCAACAGTCCATCAATGCACTACGGGCCAATGAGGACTTTCATCACAATATAAGCATGAGGATGATGATAATGATATAAGAATTCGATTAAAAGAAAGCAAAGGATAAATTTCAAAAGATTTATAATTTAATTTATCCAGAATTCAATAATATCCAAATTGTCAACATGATACTGCTTTGTGGAGTAAAATTCAAGCATAATATTGTATCAAAAATGATTTGGACCTAAAAGAAATAAATTTTTGTCATGAATAGTACCCTGGGTGAATAGTAACTGAGTGAATAGTACCCCGTGATAGTGCTACGGGAATAGTACCCCGTGAATAGTACTACGAGAATAGTACCCCGTGAATAGTACTCCGACATGAAAAAGTTAAAACTTATTAAGAATGCTCAGAATAATATTTCCATGAAAAGATACTGGATGAAGCGCAAATTTCAAGGATATTATACTAATTTCATAGAGTATAGAAGCCAAAACTTAATAAAATGAGTATATAATTTGGAATCTGAAATGAAATAATATTACTTACATAGTACAAAGTACGGAAGAAATATTATTTCTTACTAATATTGAACAAAATAATATCCCTTACCTTAAAAAGGAGAGTATTCAAACTCATATAGTGGGGATATTCTTGAAGAAAACTTTCACTATTTTCTACACTCAAAACTTCTTAAAACTCGAAAGAAATACGCTCAATATTATAGAAGAAGAATTTTCTGATTTTGGTGTGATTTTCAATTCTAACTAAGCATCCTATTTATAGGAGAATTGAAGGATACTATTTAGAAACGGACTGCACAGTGAAAATTCAGACGGTTCACGGGCGCAGAATCAAAATTCGTCTGATTTTCTAATTTGATACTATGCACTTACTATGCAAACACTATACACAATAAAATATAATATATTCTATTTTTCATAAAAAAATAAAACTTATTATAATATATATATATATATATATATATATATATATATATATATATATATATATAAATAGTAAACCATCCGTGACCATAAAAAACTTCCCGGACATTTCATTTTTTCTTCCACATGTGGGCCCCATACGTGGCCCCCCCATGTGGCCCCCACCTTTATTATATATAAATATTTTGAATAACTTTCTACTGATTATTTTGAAAATTGGGTAAATGAGGGTCCAAATAATAAGAAAAATTTACAACAAATACTACGTAAAAATCTCCTCAATATTTTTAACAACATTTATTCATCATTATTATAAACTCGCAATATTAACAACCAGATCGTTCCCAGAAAAGAGGGGGCTTTCTGATAAGGATTTCTCCCTATTGGCGCGCAATTAGGTGACCAAACCCCTTTCCTTTACAGAACTTTCTAGACATTGTTAATTATGCAGATAATAATATGAATAACTTTTCATCTCAAGTATTGATTTAATAATATAAAATACTGACAATAATTGAATCAAATAACGTGAGATACTATACAACACCATCAGAATAATAATTGAGTAAAACCGAGTGACTTCTCACGAAGCATCAATAATCAATACCGTGCTACTATGCAACCACGCCAGACATCGCATTTTTTACGCCGTGTATTTTAATAGTTAATGGTAAAACTTTCGCCGTTATTTTTATAAAAGATATTTCGCCATTTTCCAATTCCAACAATAATTCCGTTAGAGATCCAATTAATGATCATAGTCGTTGCATTTAATATTTCTCGTTAAAACGAATATTCCCCGACCAATCGAATATTTTATAACAACTTGTATATTTTGCAAAATTTATAAATAGTACTCACAACTATAATATTATAACAATCCACACCATAATATTTTTATAATATTAAAAATGATATTTTGAAAAAAATTAATCTTTATTTACGAAAATTGGGGTTTTACAATTATTATATGTATATGGTGTGCATGTGACTGTGTGTGCCATGTGTGTATGTGTGCTGACTGAATAGAACATATATGTGTTATGCCAAGAGTAAATGGTGGGCAATAAAGGCTTAGCCTTTGACCGAATAGAAATGGTGTGCATGCATGTTTGTTATCAACATTTTGTTTGGGTTGAACTTTGTTAGTCTTTGAAAAAATTACTTAGGCTAGCCGTTTGAAATTTTCAGCATGCAAAATCCTTGCCAATCCGTGTGCTCCAAATTAAATCCGGACCCTCAAATTTACATCCATGTAATTCGGATCATTGGTTCAAAAATCAGATTTCCAAAATTACTTTTTTTACCCTGAACTCCAAAATCATATAAATATGAAGATTTTTCTTCATTCTAAACATACCAATTTACAAAGTAAAGAAAAGTTATATCTCATTGCCTATATTTTCTCTCTGCAGAAGCTTTCTCTTCATCTTCTAATTCAAAGTTCTATTTTGTGAAGTAAGATAAAATTGGTCAAAGTAATAGAGATAAGTTATTGAATTGTTGTATTTATATTATCTCAAATTTGCTTATATATATAGATAGATAAAGATAAATTATTATACATTTATATATATATATATATATATATATATATATATATATATATATATATATTTAATCTATTAAATTATTATCTATAATATATAGTATTATTTAATATATATATATATATATATGATGAAAACAGAACATAATTTTATATAAATATAATATAACACATAAAATATTAATAAATAAATCTGAGTCCTTTGACTTCACAAAGTCTCCTTAAAGCAAATTTAATCCCTCACATGTGCTAAGGATTAATTGAATAATTGCTTCCCAAGATAAAACGGATTTTCAGTTCTTAATTAGAAGCACTTCAAAATTAAGAACACATTGAACCAATTTCAATGTTATGTACTGAACTTTATAAATGATGCATGAAAACTACAAGTTATAATAACAATGCATGTAAATAAAATAAAGGGGAAAAACGCATGCCAAAAGGAGTTTGTAGAACATAAACGGGATTTGCAGAGTACGGGACGGGAAAGTTCTTTGCAGAACGGGACTCTGTCAGTAACAAGATTTTTTCAGAAGGGAAGGAACGGGACTTACTGCAGAACGGGAAGGAAGGAAAGGAACGGAAAAAATTAAGTTATCGGTAATACGCGCCCAGATAGTCTAATTTATAGAATAAGCAGGCGGTTTATTACTATTGGAGTGCAGTCAAAATTACGTAGTATTGATATACAACTTAAACAAAATTAGATAATAAATTAAATAAATTTTATCCAAAAAAGTTATATATCATGATTCGAACTCACGACCATTTATTTTGAGCCCGCCTGGATCGACCAAGGCGTGACGGCCACAAGCATGCAGGTGTGGGTTTCAACCAAGCCTTGGCTAGGTCCTCTCTCTTCCAAAAAATCGGGGTGCCCCTTGGGGCCCTTCCCATTGAGCAAACATCCCATATATAAATTCTTCACATTTCCTTCCAACATCCTATGTGGGACTATGCACTTTACAACATATCAAGTAGGTGACTTTGGAGTCAATTTTCTCATTCAATTCTTAATGGATTTGAACAAATAAGTATACCACGTTATACTCCTTACGAAGGAGAACGTGTAAGTGCATAGACCCGACATTTTCGAAGTGTCGGTCCCACATTAAATTGAGCCTCAAAATGCTCTAATATTTAATGTTTCAAATACCATTTCTAACAATCCCCCACATGAATGTAAAATTGGCTTTACAATATGTAAAATATGTTATGAATATGCAGACACTAGTTCGAGTACATGAGAAAAGATATTTCATTAGGTTAAGTAGCCTAGTGGCTTTGAACTTGCCAAAGTAAAATCTATCGGATTTACTTGGCTAATCAGTAGACTTGATGTCTTTGAACTGTCAACTTTTCGTGTGACGCCCCAAAACAGGAATACATCACCTATTCTGAGTTGCCAAATACATGGTACAAAATACAAATATAATCTTAAATATACAACATGAGCTGTGAGTTTGAATACAAATATTGTTTACTAGAGAGTATACAAACTCAAAAGGAGTCCTCATTACTATTATTATCACACTATTTCACGTAATAATGAGGACTACTAATGCAAACATCTAGGACCATCACTATGTTTCCCGACTAGTCCCCGGCCACGTTCTCATTTCTCAAGAGAACGGTGAAAGAAAGGTGTGCTCAACTATCCCAAGAAGAAATATTATGACTAAGATAATGCGTAATAAATTATCATTAGCCTTCAACAAAGATAACAACCGTTAGAATATAATAGATAACAAGTTTTAGATCAAAAGCGCAATGAATAAATAAAATCCATTGTAAGAGTCAAGTAGGGAATAAAATCTACTATCTTCTATGATTTAAAAGGTTTTTCATCACTTTTATCGCCGGGACTCAAATTTTAATAAATAATCCACATCATCGAATCACCCCCGCACTACTGGCCAAGGATATTTTTTAGTATCACGACCAATTAATTATCCATGCACTACGGCTTAAAGATAATCATGTTTTCATCAACGGTCCCGATCATGCCATAAAACAATTCATCTTTACACTACTACCAAAGAGAATCCATAGCCATAATCATACCAAAACTGGCCCATCAATGCACTACGGGCCAATGAGGACTTTTTCCACATCATTTGTAACATTACTAAGTTATGATTATACCGAATAATCCCTCGGTCATAATCATACCAAGTCCATCTATGCACTATGTGCCACAGATGACTTTCAACAAAATATAAACATGAGGATGATGACAATGATATAAGAATTCAATAAAACAAGTTCAAGAATTAATTTATCTAGAACCGATAACGCCCAAATTATCAACATGACATCGCTTTGTAGAGTAAAATTCAAGAATGCTCGTAAGAATATTTCCATGAAAAGATATCGGATGAAGCGCAAATATCAAGGATATTCCACTAATTTCATGGAGTATATAAGTCAAAGTTTTAACCAACCGAGTATAATAAAGAATGGAATAACAAAAGAAATCACCATGCATGTGCGATGTAGATCGCACAGCAAAAGTTATTCCAATGTAATAATAAATAATCTGAAATCAGTCCCACAGAAAAAACGCATGTGATGTGATATTCCAATGTAATAATATAGAATGGAACTGTGTTCACAGTCCGCGCATAAAACGCATCGGACTGTGATATTCCAAATGTAATAATAAATAACGGAACTCAGTCCCACAGAAACGCGCATAGATGTGATATTCCAATAGAATAATAAATAATCGGAACCAGTCCCACGAAAACGCATGCATGTGGATATTCCAATGTAATAATAAAGAATGGAATATTAGAAGAATTTCACCATGTATGCATGAGATTGCATGTATGTAAAAGTTATTTCAACATAATAATAAAGAATGGAATAATGTAAGAATTTCACCAAGTATAGGTAGCCTAGCGTGTATAAAAGTTATTCCAATGTAATAATAAAGAATGGAATAACAAAAGTTCTCTTCATAAATAAGAAAGAAAGAGTACCCCCTTACGAAAGTACAACAAATAAGTATTCCCTACCTTAAAAAAATCGGATATCGGAATAAAGGAGGGAGCAGACTTTCTTCTTCTTTCTTTCTCTCTATAATAATTGCTCTAAAGCTTTTGTGAATTGGTGAGAAATGAAGGAAGAATGAGCTTCTATATAGGAAAATATAGTTTCGATAATTGCACATTTTGGGGCTCAAATATTATAAGATAATACCTTCCTCTTTTTCTTCATTTTTAATTTAGTCCCGCAAGTATTATCAAACTTGCACCAACTCCCCTAATAGTAAATAATGTGAATCAATAGTAAATCATGTGCTCAATAGTTCTAATCATGTGATAAAATAATTACAAAGATAAGAGTTCCATCTATACCTCCATTTTTAACTTAGTCATGCAAGTATTATCAATCTTGCACCAACTCCCCTAGTAGTACAAGAATGTGATTCAATAGTACACATGTGAACAAATAGTTATATAAGCATGTGAATTAGTAGCAATTAATTGCTAATTTATCCGATAAATTACCCGATTTATCAATATAACCCCCAAACATGAATTATCATCTAATAGATGTCGATTTTCACTAACACAAACAATTCCAACATAATGAAACTATTTTATCAACAATATAAATTTTGAAATTTTGAAGTTTGATTTTTCCCAAAAAAGTCAATTGTTGATTTTTGACCAAATAGTGAATCCCGGAAAATTTTATGTTTATAGTCTATTTTACTAATTTCATCGTTCGACATCAAACATCACGTCCAAGGCTCCAAATTCAACTCGAACACAACTTCAATTTTAATAACATTCATCATTAATATTATAACTCACAATATTTAACAACCGTGTCGCTCCCAGAAAGAGGGGCTTTCCGATAAGGATTTTTCTTTATGGCGCAAGCAATTAGGTGACCAAACCTCTCCTCGATGTAACTTCTAAATATTGTCAATATTGCAAATAATAATATGAATAACTTTGCCGTCTCAATCATTGATTTAATAATATATCATATTATGCAGATGATAATCGTAATAATAATTGAATCAATAATATGAAAGATATGATATAGAACCATCGTAGCAATAATCGAGTATAACCGAGTGAGTTCTCACGTAAGCATCAATAATCAATACCGCGGTGCTACTATGCAACCACGCCAGACATCGTATTTTTAACACCGGTGTTTCAACAGCTTAATCTAGTGAAACTTCCGCCGTTATTTTCATAAAGTATTTTTGTCGCTTTTCAATCCGATAATAATTTCATTATGGGTCCACTAATGATTGTAAATTCATCGCATTTGATATTCCCCGACAAAAAAAATATTCCCCACCAATCGAATATTATATAACAACTCATGCATTTGATTTTGCAAAATTTATAAATATAACCCACAACTATAACATTATATCAAATCCACACCATAATATTAAAAAAATATTTCGAGAAAATAAAATCTTTATTCATAAAATCTGGGGTCTCACAATCTCCCCTCCTTATGGAATTTCGCCCTCGAAATTTACGTACGTACTTGGTATGCTGAACAGGTGAGGATACCTCGACTTCATTTCAAATTCTAACTCTTGAGGTATAACCTTTGAGTGTTGAATACGATTCTTCTTATCCAAGATTTTAACACGTATCTCCTCAAACGTTAAATCAGCCGTTATCTCGTCCGGTTCTAAATTAATAATGTGGTTCGGGTAGTCCACATATTTACGTAACATCGATACGTTAAAAACGTTATGAACACGCAATATACTTGGCGGTAAAACTAGTCTATAGGCCACAGTTCCTACTTCATCGAGGATTTCAAATGGACCAATTAAATCGAGGGTTGAGATTTCCTCTCTTCATCGATTCTTGCTTCTAGAATAACGCCCTCTTGAACCTTCTTCTTCACATTTATCAGCTCCGGGTGTGTAGCTTGAGCGGTTTTAACTTTATTGATTAAAGTCAATTCTAATCGTATATTCGTTATCTTTACGTGGTTTCCTAGATTCTTTAACTCTATCTTCATCATTTGTAAGTCGTACAAAATGGGTCTTTGTGTTAACAACATCGCACTCGTAAACGCATACAATCTTCTACTCAATGCGTCAGCTACCATGTTCGTTTTCCCATTATGGTATTGAATGGTACGATCGTAATCTTCAACAGCTCGAGCCAACATCTTTGGCGCATGTTATGTTTGTTTTAAGTAAAGAAATATTTGAGGGTTTTAGAAATGGGTTTTGTACTGGGGTCAATACAGAATTCGATTTCACGCTCTAGGGTAGGCTAAGAAGTCTTCAAGAATACGTCAGGAAATCTATTAATAATAGAAATGTCATTCAAAACTGTGACTCTCATCCAAGACTTGGATATTACGTCACATTGATACCTATCAACTTGTCATCGTTATTCACAACATCACCTACAAAAAGTCTGACTTCGGTGCATTCCACACAAGGAAGTCAACAACGAAAGGCTCGGGACTCTTTACTTATGGCTTGATATGACAGTGATTGACTTTAGTGGTTTGGTTACTTAAAAAGTTAGGAATATAAAAGCTAACAACCTTACGAAAAGCATGATGAGTAGTTAACCAATCGATTCCAAAAATCACATCCATGCAAATATTTTCAAAGAGATAAGATCGACAGGTAACGTGAAAGTGTTGATTTGAATCAAACAAGATTTATAAATAATAGAGGTAATGAAGATTTTTCCCAAACTGAGTTTCAACAGATAAATCAAAGCCTAACTTCTCCGGAGTTAAATTCAAACATTGAACACAACTAGGTGAAATAAAAGAGTGAGTAGAACCCAGATTCAACACTCAGTATAGACTTCGCAAAAGTTTATGATTAACTTACCCGTGATAATTTTATTCAGGTTCCTCGTTACGATAAAAAAAACGCTCTCTTAAACTACCGATTTTGGCTTGTCTGGGACATCCTTTGGCATCACTATCCCAAATTGGACTCGACTTCACCATATGCACAAAATCGAGCTAGGTGACCTTTCTTCCGCAATTGAAACACGCTTTTGATTGTCACAGCGATACGCTTTGGACTGATGTGTTCCTCCGTCTCAAGATTTGAAACATACCTAATCGATGATCGTTCTTCTTCCTTTGAAACGGTGTCATGTGTCATTGCCTTTCCATCATTATTGAACCTTTCTTCTTGAAATTTCCACTTTAATATTTTGGTTATGATTACCACCGCAAGTGGTTATCATTCTTGGCATGATAATTCCCCACGATGGTTATCATTGTTCGATGACCGTTGTCACCGCAGACGATTATTATCGTGTTGTTGGTCGTTGCCTTTTTGGTTGTCTTTGACTCATTATCGCTACTCCAATAATCGAGCCCTATTCACAACATCTCGAATATAAACAAAGTTTGTGAGAAATAAGATATCGACGTATCTCGTGTTTTAAACCTCTTAGAAACATTCGCGCCATTCGCTCCTCATTATCGACTCAAATGGGATGCAAACCGGATAACTCGCAAATTTAGCCTCATATCTGCGATACGGCCATATTATTTTGCTCCAACTTGATAAACTCCACCTCCTTCATGTGATTTAATACTTTTTGAAAGTACTTGTCGTTGAACAACTCTTCGAACTTCTCCCAAGACATCTTGAAAAGGCCACCTGGGTATGTATTATGATTCCCACCAATGATCCGCTTCTTCACGCAATATAAAGGTGGCAAAGGAAACCCTTTGCTCTCTGAGCATCCCAAGACCTCAAATATCTTGGTGATCTACTTTAACCACGCCTCTACCTTAAGTGGTTCTCGCTTTCCAAAAACTCCGGTGGTCCCAGCTCCTTGAATTGCTAAGCGGTGACCAACCGTGGGTTGCCATTATTTCTCCTCGCATTATGAACAGAGCCACCTTCACCGATGTTGCATGAATTCTAAAAAGCTTCTAAACGCACTGGCCGCTCATCAATTGATCGGTGTTGTTGTTTACAGGAGGATTATCGCCATCCTGTTGTACATTGTCCTGATTATTGATCTGTAGAGACTCAACGGTCTCCTGTGTTCCATTGCTATTCTCAACATTCTCGGATGTCATTTTCAAACACTTCCACAAAACAAGGGTTAATTAACATATCACATATTATCCCTATACTCTGACCGACCAATTAAATACCAAACAAACTTAGGTAGGTCATACTAGCGAAGGAATTCCCCATCTCTCCCCTCCTAGTTCTTATATCATATCTCAGCCAGGGATCATATCCCTAAGCTTTGATACCAACTGTGATGCCCCCAAAACAGGAATACATCACCTATTCAGAGTCGCCAAATACATGGTACAGAATACAAATACAATCTTAAATAATCAACATGAGCTGTGAGTTTGAATACAAATATTGTTTACTAGAGAGTATACAAACTCAAAAGGAGTCCTCATTACTATTATTATCACACTATTTCACAGAATAATGAGGACTACTAATACAAACATCTAGGACCATCACTATGTTCCCCGACTAGTCCCAGCTACGTTCTCATTTCCTGAAGAGAACAGTGAAAGAAAGGGTGTGCTCAACTATCCCAGTAAGAAATATTATGACTAAGATAATGCAGAATAAATTATCATTAGCCTTCAACAGTATAACAACTGTTAGAATATAATAGACAACAAGTTTTAGATCAAAAACTGCAGCGGAATAAACAGTCCATTAGAAGAGTCAAGTAGGGAATAAAATCTACTATCTTCTATGATTTAAAAGGTTTTTCATCACTTTTATCACCGGACTCAATTTTAATAAATAATCCACATCATCGAATCATCCTCGCGACTACGGCCAAGGATATTTTTTAGATCACGACCACTTAATTATCCATGCACTACTACTTAAAGATAATCATGTTTTCATCAACGGTCCCCGATCATGCCATAAAACAATTCATCTTTACACTACGGCCAAAGAGAATCCATAGCCATAATCATACAAAAAAAATCGGCCCATCAATGCACCACGGGCCAATGAGGACTTTTTCCACATCATTTGTAACATTACGGTTATGATTATACCGAATAATCCCTCGGTCATAATCATACCAAGTCCATCTATGCACCAGGTGCCATGTATGACTTTTTCAACAAAATATAAACATGAGGATGATGACAATGATATAAGAATTCAATAAAACAAGTTCAAGAATTAATTTATCTAGGAACCGATAACGTCCAAATTATCAACATGATAATCGCTTTGTAGAGTAAAATTCAAGAATGCTCGTAAGAATATTTCCATGAAAAGATATCGATGAAACGTAAATATCAAGGATATTCCACTAATTTCATGGAGTATAGAAGTCAAAGTTTTAACCAACCGAGTATAATAAAGAATGGAATAACAAAAGAAATCACCATGCATGCGATAGATCGCACAAACAAAAGTTATTCCAATGTAATAATAAATAACGGAACTGTGTCCCACAGAAAACGCATGCATATGGATATTCCAATGTAATAATATAGAATGGAACCAGTTCGGCATAAAACGCACCGGCATGGATATTCCAATGTAATAATAAATAACGGAATCAGTCCGCCAGAAACGCATGCATGTGATATTCCAATGTAATAATAAATATCGGAACCGTGTCCCACATAAAACGCATGCATGTGATATTCCAATGTAATAATAAAGAATGGAATATTAGAAGAATTTCACCATGTATGTAAAGATTTTGCATAGATAAAGTTATTCCAACATAATAATAAAGAATGGAATAACAGAAGAATTTCACCAAGTATAGGGTAGCCCGTGTATACAGGTTATTCCAACTGAATAATAAAGAATGGAATAACAAAAGTTCTCTTCATAAATAAGAAAGAAAGAGTACCCCTTACGAGTACAACAAATAGTATTCCCTACCTTAAAAAAAACTGGATACTGGAATAGTGAGGGAGCAGACTTCTCTTCTTCTTTCTCTCTATAATAATTGCTCTAAAGCTTTTGTGAATTGGTGAGAAATGAAGGAAGAATGAGCTTCTATATATAGGAAAATATAGTTTCGATAATTGCACGTTTTGGGGCTCGAAATATTATAGTATAATACCTTCCTCTTTTTCTTCATTTTTAATTTAGTCCTGCAAGTATTATCAAACTTGCACCAACTCCCCTAATAGTAAATAATGTGAATCAATAGTAAATCATGTGACTCAATAGTTCTAATCATGTGATAAAAATAATTACAGTATAGTACCTCCATCTATACCTCCATTTTTAACTTAGTCATGCAAGTATTATCAATCTTGCACCAACTTCCCTAATAGTACAAGATTGTGATTCAATAGTACACACATGTGTACAAATAGTTATATAAGCATGTGAATTAGTAGCAATTAATTGCTAATTTATCCGATAAATTACCCGATTTATCAATATAACCCCCAAACATGAATTATCATCGGAATAGATGTCGATTTTCACTGACACAAACAATTCCAACATAATGAAACTATTTTTATCAACAATATAAATTTTGAAATTTTGAAGTTTGACTTTTCTCAAAAAGTCAATTGTTGACTTTTTGACCAAATAGTGAATTCCGGAAAATTTTGTGTTTATTGTCTATTTTTACTAATTTCATCGTTAGGACTATATCAAGCGCCTCCAAATTCAACTCCAACACAACTTCAATTTTAATAACATTCATCATTAATATTATAACTCACAATATTTAACAACCAGTGTCGCTCCAGGAAAGAGGGCTTTCCGATAAGAATTTCTCTTTATCATGCCAAGTAATTAGGTGACCAAACCTCTCCTCGATGTAACTTCTAGATATTGTCAATATTGCAAATAATAATATGAATAACTTTGCCGTCTCAATCATTGATTTAATAATATATCATATTATGCAGATGATATCGTAATAATAATTGAATCAATAATATGAAAGATATGATGCGCACCATCAAAGCAATAATTGAGTATAATCGAGTGACTTCTCACGTAAGCATCAATAATCAATACCGTGCTACTATGCAACCACGCCAGACATCAGATTTTTAACACCGTGTTTCAACAAAGCTTAATTCAGAAACTTCCGCCGTTATTTTCATAAAGTATTTTGTCTGCTTTTCAATCCGATAATAATTTCACATGGGTCCACTAATGATTGTACCGTCGCACGGATATTCCCCGACAAAAAAAATATTCCCCGACCAATCGAATATTATATAACAACTTGCGTACTTTGCAAAATTTATAAATATAACTCACAACTATAACATTATATCAAATCCACACCATAATATTAAAAAAATATTTCGAGAAAATAAAATCTTTATTCATAAAATCTGGGGTCTCACATTTCGTGTAAACTAAGACAATAGAATTCACAAAATATCTCTTCAGACATAGTTGGTTCTCACGTTTGTGTTCATTTTGGCCTTGAAACACCTCTTGGTTCCGTAAGTATATTAGAGAATTTAGCCTTCAAAATTCTCACAGAAGTGGCCCCCTTCTTACTCACGTAGGTGATTTCTATCAAGAGTATCCTACAATAACCCACTTGAACATATTTCAAGATATAAAAATCATTAAAAGCGTAACTTATCCTGATTCTCGCGGCAGATGTGCACTGTCTCATAATAGGAATGGTTAGGATTAAATATCTTCTCAGTGCTTTACTGAGTACTACATAGTTCGATTTGCCCATTGAACCTAGATCTTGGGATCTCCAGTCAGCTAGGTTGGGTTGCCACTATGACGACTCTTATTTAAACAGTAGGCTTTAAACCCATTTCCTTCGATGATTTTTCCACTTGCTCTCTTGTTAAACCTTTCGTAAGCGGATCCACAATATTATCTTTTGACTTTACATAGTCAATTGAGATAATTCCATTTGAGAGCAATTGTCTAACTAAGATTATGTCTTCGTCTTATATGGCGTGACTTCATCGTTATATAAATGACTTTCAGGTCTTCCAATCACCGATTGGCTATCACAAAGGTATACATATAGTTGCACAAAGTTGTGACCAATTTGGAATATCCTTTAAGAAATTACGAAGCCACTCAGCTTCTTCTCCAGCTTTGTCTGATTCCATTGTAGACCTTGCAATACACATTTGTTTTGAGGATTTCCAAGATACCGTTTGTGACGCCCCCAAAATAGGTATACATCACCCATTCTGAGTCGTCAAAATACATGCTACAGAAATAACTACAACTTTATTAATACAACATAAAAATTGTGAGTTTAAAATACAAATATTGTCATCTAGACAATATCCACACTCAAATAAGTCCTCATTACAATTATTGATACATTATTTTACAAAAATGGTGAGGACTACTAAAACGACTTTCTAGAACCTTCATTCCATACCCCGACTAGTACTCGCTACATTCTCGCCTCCTGAGAAGAAAAATGGAACAAAAGGAAAAGGGTGAGCTCAACTAGCCCAGTAAAGAATATTATGACTAAGATAACATAGAACAAATTATCGTTAGTCTTCAACAGGGAAAAATCTAATAGAATACAATAGACAACCAGTTTTAAATCAATATTCATAAATGAAAATAATAATTCATTAGAAGAGTTAAGTAGAGAATGCAATCTACTATCTTCTATATATGAATTTTAAATTTCATCGTCGATATTTTATCCATGTAACATCAATCAATATATATCTGGAATTAAATATTCATCTTTGCACTACAAGCCAAAGATATTCATCAGTTGGTCATGTTCATCTAAACACCTGTTCATCTTTGCACTACGGCCAAAGATATTCATCGAAATCATTCATCTTTTGCACATATAGGCCAAAGATATTCAAGAATATCATCATTTAGGACCGAGGATGATGAAAATATTTTAAAAGAAAACGAATCCAATTGAAACAAAAGAATAAATATTAAGGATTAAGTATTTTGTTTATTCCATGTCCAAAAATACCTCATAAATAATCATAGTGGAGTAAAATTCAAGAATGATCAAAATATGGATACAATCAAAGTTAGTATCCATAATAGATATTTTGGACGAAAAATAAAATTTTAATTTTTCTATGAATAGTGTCGTATTCGTGAATAGTACCGTATACGTGAATAGTAACTCCGACACTAAAAGATAGATATTCCACAAGAAAATCATCATGCTTCATGAATAGTATGAATAGTAACTCGTGAATAAGAACTCATGAATAAGAACTCTGAGCATGAAAAAGTTCCAAATTTCATAAAAAGTTCCAACCAATATTTCAAAGATAATGATATTGAAGAAATAATATCACTTACGAAGAAAATAACATCCCTTACCTCAAAAGGATAAGATTTCGACCGAATATCGGATATAAGGTCGAAAGAAAAGAACTTGCACCAGATAGCAATACTCAAAGTACTAAAATACTCACAAAATACGCTCGATATTATAGAGAGAGAGAGAAATCTTTAGTTTACGGTGTAATTTTCAATTCTAACCTAAACACCCTATTTATAGGAAAATGCTTAGAACACCAAAGTTAGTAAAATTTAATAAAATAATGATATAATTTTCTTAATTTCCTTAGCACACCACACCAAATTTGATTTCAACCATTTAACACATGCCCACAAATGAAAAAAAATGTTTTTCATAAAATAAATAATTAAAACTTCTAAAAATCAATTATTTTAACTTCAATAATTCATAATAAATAGCCCTTTTATTTAAAAATTCAAATCACATGTCTTTTTCCATAGGAAATTTCATTCTATACAACTTTGTAAGTTTAAGTTTTTCCAAATTCCAAAAAGAGAAATTGACCAAATCCACAAACCAGACGATTTTACGGTGCTATAATCAAATTTCTGGCCAAGAAATGGGGTCCACCGATGACAAAACATGTGTTAATCATTTAATGCAACAAAAAATACTCTTCCTCCTCATATACTCATATATCCCACATTCATTGTAAAATATCATCATTATTATATTATAATATAATAATAAAATATTATTTTATCGTCAAAAAGATAAAATATCAATTTTTAACAATTGTCACTTTAAAAATTTTCTTCATCTATATCTACATAAAATCAATATTTTCCTCATCATATAAATCAATAATTAATTATTCATAAATAATATTACAGAATCACAAAGATCGCAAACCAGTAGCTCCTAAGAAAGAGAGAGGGCTTTCCAATAAGAATTTCTCCTTCTTGGGCAAGCAATTAGGTGACCAAACCTCTCCTTAGATGTAACTTTCTAGACATTGCCAATAATATTTTCTAATAATATTATTCAGATAATATGAATTATTGCTTCGATAATGGAAAATACCGCAGTAATGACAATTATTGAAACAACAAGAATATAAAATATCAACGCAGTAATTTTTGAATCAATAAAATAAATATCGAATAAAGAATTCATCGTAACAATTATCGAGTAGTGCCTTCTTCACGTAAGAATCAATAATTGGTGCAATACTGTGCTATCCGCAACAACGCCAGACATCGTGTGTTTTAACCACCGGGTATTCCAACAAAGAAAAATTAGATCAAATAACTGCGTCGTTATTTATAAACAACTTATACTTGTCGCTTTCTTCATCCAATCGCAAGTTATGGGCCCACACAAGGTCGCTACGTTGCATTTAATATTCTCGATGTAAAGAATATTCCACGACCAAACGAATATTCTCCGATAAAAATGAATATTTTATAATCACTTGCTTATTTGAGGATAATTGCACCTCAAAGGGTAAAGACATATCCACTTGTGGATTTCGAGTCTTTATTATCAGATATCCAATTAGCATCACTATATCCTTCCAATACTGCTGGATATCTTGTATAGTGCAACCCATATTTTTGAGTATGTTTTAAATATCCTAAAACTCTCAAAATTGCTTTCCAGTGATCTTTACTTGGATTACTCGTATACCTACTTAGCTTACTTATCGAATAAGCTATATCTGGTCTAGTACAGTTCATGACATACATTAAACTGCCTATTATATGAGAATATTCTAATTGAAATATGTTATCACCTTGCTTTTTAGCTAGATGAAGATTTATATCAACTGGGGTCTTATTTAGAATTATATTATACTTGTTAAAATTTTCAAGTATTTTTTCAGTGTAATGAGTTTGAGATAATATAATTCCATCAGATGTTCTAGAAATCTTGATTCCTAATATTATATCAGCAACCCCCAAGTCTTTCATGTCAAACCTATTTGACAACATACATTTAGTAGAGTTGATAACTTCATTGTTGCTACCCATGATTAATATATCATCCACATAAAGACAAACAATGACATATTCTTTTTGAGTACTTTTGACATAAACACATTTGTCACACTCATTGATTTTAAATCCATTTGATAACATAACATTATCAAATTTTTCATGCCA
The DNA here is from genome assembly GCA_020205605.1 of Panax ginseng. Classification (NCBI taxonomy): domain Eukaryota; kingdom Viridiplantae; phylum Streptophyta; class Magnoliopsida; order Apiales; family Araliaceae; genus Panax; species Panax ginseng. Next base: position 114,827,651 of record CM035143.1, on the reverse strand, counting down.
TTGTTTTGGTGCTTGTTTTAATCCATACAAGGATTTAACAAGTTTGCATACTTTTCTCTCTTATCCAGAGCTATGAAAACCTCAAAGTTATTCCATATATATTTCTTCATCTAATTCACCATTTAAGAATGCAGTCTTTACATCCATTTGATGTATTTCAAGTCTATTTAAAGATGCTATTGCTATTAGCATTCGAATAGATGTAATTCTTGTAACAGGTGAATAAGTGTCGAAATAATCCAATCCTTCTTTTTGTCTATAGCCTTTAACAACAAGCCTTGCTTTATATTTATCAATTGAGCCATCAACTTTCATCTTATTTTTGAAGATCTATTTATACCCTAAGGGTTTAGAACCAGGTAGAAGGTCCACCAATTCCCATATATGGTTTTGCATAATGGACTCAATTTCACTATTAATTGTTTCTTTCCAATGAGAAGCATCAGGAGAAGATATTGCTTCCTTATACGTTTGAGGATTGTTTTCTAACAAAAATGTTAAAAAATCCGGACCAAAAGACGTTGAAGTCCTTGCCCTTTTGCTACGTCTAGGTTCATCCAATACAGACTCTTTGTCTATATTTTCAGGATTATTTCTAGTAGCGTCCAAAGGTCTTTTGTTTGAATTTGAATCAATATTTATATTATATGGAAATATATTCTCAAAGAATGATGCATCTCTTGATTCAATAAAAGTATTAACATGAATATCAGAAATTTCAGATTTATGAACAAGAAAGCGATAAGCACTGCTGTTATTTGCTTAACCAATGAATACACAGTCAATTGTTGTTGGTCCTCTCTTAACATTTTTAGGTTTAGGAACCATCACCTTTGCTAGACACCCCCACACTTTTAAGTATTTATAGCAAGGTCTATGACATTTCCAAATTCATAAGGTGTTTTATGAGTTTTCTTATGAGGTACTTTGTTAATAATATAATTTGCAGAAAGCAAAGCTTCCCCCCACAAATTCTGGGGTGCTCCAAAACTGGTTAACATAGCATTCAACATTTCTTTTAGTGTCCGGTTCTTGCGTTTAGCAATACCGTTAGATTGAGGTGAATAAGGAGCGGTAGTTTGGTGAATAATACCATAAGTAGAGCATATCTCTTCAAATGGTGATTCATATTCACCACCACTATCGCTTCTTATTGCTTTAATCTTTTTGCTAAGTTGATTTTCAACTTCATTTTATAAAGTTGAAACATTTATATGAAATTTCATCTTTTGCTTCTTAGCAAATATACATAACAATATCTTGTGCAATCATCAATAAAAGTTATGAAATATTTTTTCCCACCTATTGTTTGCACAAACTTTAAATCACATTTATCAGTGTGAATTAAATCTAGAGGTTCAGTTTTTCTTTCAACAGAATGAAAAGGTAATCTTGTCATTTTTGATTCTACACAAATTTCACATTTATGTTTTAGATTAATATCAAATTTAGGCAAGAATTCTAAATTAATTAATCTACGCAAAGTATTATAATTAACATGTCCTAATCTAGCATGCCATATATTTGAAGATTCCAACAAGTAAGCAGAAGAATTAATTTTATTATTATCAATAGACTTTGGTACAACAGTCATAACATTCATCTTAAAGAGCCCATCATTCATGTAGCCCTTTCCTACAAACATATCATTTTTAGTAAGTACAAATTTATCAGACACAAACACCAACTTGAAGCCATTCTTGCTAAGTAGTGACCCAGAAGCTAGATTTTTGCGGATATCTGGCACATGAAGCACTTCGTTCAAAGTCAGTTCTTTGCCAGATGTCATTTTAAGTACAATCTTTCCACGTCCTTCAACCTTTGAACTTGAGGAGTTTCCCATGAAGAGTTGATCATCATTTTCTACTGGTTTGTAAGTAGAAAACATCCATTTGTTGGAACATATGTGGCGAGTAGCCCCAGTGTCCACGTACCATTCTTTAGGGTTTCCTACCAAATTACACTCAGATACAACTGCAGAAAGATTAATGTCTGAAATATTTTCAAAAAGCTTTTCCAGTTCTGTCACATTTGCTTGAGGCTTTTGTTCTTTCTTGAACTTCTTTGGCTTTCGACATTCATTTGATTTATGTCCTGGAATGCCACAGTTGTAGCATTTGCCTTTGAATTTCTTCTTGGCCTTGAAAGTATCTTTGCCTTCACACTTCCTTTTGTTGTTGTTTGGCCTTTGTTCTACCACATTTGCCTTTGTTGCAATGAAATTCTTCTCACTCTTCTTCTCAGATCCTCGATTGTCCTCTTCAATCCTTAGTCGCACAATTAGTTCTTCAAGATTCATCTCTATGCGTTTATGCTTCAGATAATTCTTGAAGTCTTTCCATGATGGTGGAAGTTTCTCAATCATTGCTGCAACTTGGAATGAGTCACTTAATGACATTCCTTCAGAATGAATGTCATGTAGAATTACTTGTAATTCTTGAACTTGAGTGATAACTGCTTTAGAATCTATCATTTTATAGTCAAGAAATCTACCAACAATAAATTTTTTCATGCCAGCATCTTCAGTTTTATATTTCTTGTCTAAAGATTCCCAAAGTTCCTTTGCAGTTTGAATTGTACAATACACATTATACAGTGTATTGTCTAATCCATTCATTACATAATTTCTGCAAAGGAAATCTGCATGTTTCCATGCATCAACTGCAGCCACCTTTTCCTTGTCAGTTTCTCCTTCAACAAGAGTAGGACAGTCATCTTGTAGAAACCTTGCCAAGTTCAGTGTTGTGAGATAGAAGAGCATCTTTTGTTGCCAACGCTTGAAATCAGTTCCATTGAACATTTCAAGCTTTTCTCCATGAGACATACTCACGACAGGAATGGTACTCGTAGATGCCATTTCTGTTATACAAAAAGACGATTATCAATAAATAGAATTTGACAGAAACAAATTTATGTTGTCCAAAAAATTTAATAGAACTCAAACAATAAATTTGTTTACAGAATTTAAACACCAAATTTGAATTTACAGAATTTCTGTTTACAAATTCTGTTAACATCCTTAGTTTAAAAATTTTAATTTACAAATTTGTGTTTAACAGATTTGCATTCTTTAGTTGGACAAATTTTGTTAAATTCCAACACATATAACAAAATACTAAATAACATGGAACATAATAAACCAATATAAAATAGCAGAACATTAATATATAATCAATTAACACGTAACATAATATAAAACTCAGTTTACATGTAATATATATATAATATTCTGCACATTTAGAATAACAGAATTAGCATGCAAACAATTAATATACTTTTGTGTATATTTAAAGTTAGTAACATTAAAATTATGATGCATATACACGGAGCCACTCTGGAGTCAGTAACATTAAAATTATGCTGCATATAATTTTAATTTTAATGCTGCATATATTAACATATATTGTAACGAAGTCAGTAACATTAATTTGTATAAAACAAATTAGCAGAACCTTAATATTCTAGTTCAGTATATTAATATAAATAATGAACCCGAATATTAAAATTAGTAACTATTAATATGCAAACAATTTCCAAAATATTAAATAATACTACAATTACAGAATAAATAAATTTACTTTAAGATTGTTATCTGTAATATATAGTATTATTTAATATATATATATATATATATATATATATATTTATGATGAAAACAGAACATGATTTTATATAAATATAATATAACACATAAAATATTAATAAATAAATCCGAGTCCTTTGAATTCACAAAGTCTTATTAAAGCAAATTTATTCTCTCACAGGTGCTAAGGATTAATTGAATAATTGCTTCCCGAGATAAAACGGATTTCCAGTTCTTAATTAGAAGCACTTCAAAATTAAGAACACATTGAACCAATTTCAATGTTATGTACTGAACTTTATAAATGATGCATGAAACTACAAGTTATAATAACAATGCATGTAAATAAAATAAAGGGGAAAAACTCACGCCAAACGGAGTTTGTAGAATGTAAACGGATTTGCAGAAGTACGGACGGAAAGTTCTTTGCGAGCGGGACTCGTCGAGAATGTGATTTTTTCGGAAGGAAGAACAGGACTTCATTGCAGAAGCGGGAAAGAAGGAAAGGAACGGGAAAAATTAAGTTATCAGTAATACGCGCCCAGATAGTCTAATTTATAGAATAAGCAGGCGGTTTATTATAGTTGGAGTGCAGTCAAAACTACGTAGTATTGATATATAACTTAAACAAAATTAGATAATAAATTAAATAAATTTTGTCCAAAAAAGTTATATATCATGACTCAACTCCACGCACCCGACCCCGAGCCAAGCCCGACTGACGAGACGGACGCATGCATGACGCTGCTGTGTGGGTTTCAACCAAGCCTTGGCTATGTCCTCTCCCTTCCACAAAACTGGGGTGCCCCTTGGGGCCCTTCCCATTGAGCAAACATCCCATATATAAATTCTTCATATTTTCTTCCCACATCCTATGTGGGACTATACACTTTACAACATATCAAGTAGGTGACTTTGGAGTCAATTTTCTCATTCAATTCTTAATGGATTTGAACAAATAAGTATTCCACGTTATACTTCTCACGGAAGAGAACGTGTAAGTGCATAGACCCGACATTTTCGAAGTGTCGGTCCCACATTAAATTGAGCCTCAAAATGCTCTAATATTTAATATTTCAAATACCATTTCCAACATAAATATCATATAAAAAGTCTTTACTTAGATACAGATATAATTCAGAAGTAATTTCTCTGAAATTCTTCGGACGGTCTTTAAAATCTCAAGTGACTTTTTATTGATATAGATACATTATATAAATATTGAATTTTTTTTTATATAATTATCAGATTGTGAAACAAATAATTTGGTCAGTACTTATATACCGATATAATTATTCGAAAATTATTTTTCTGAAATTCTCCGAACGGTCTTTAAAATCCTAAGTGGCCAAATTTTCACAACATAGATTAAATATAACATAATATGTATATGTGAATGAATCAAATTTTATAATACTTGGTCATATATATATATAATTATTATATATATATACACACACACACACACACACACACATATATATATATATATATATATATATATGACCTCATAAATACCATATAAAAAGTCTGTATTAGATACTGATATAATTCGGAAGTAATTTCTTTGAAATTCTCCAGACAATCTTTAACTCCTTAGTGGATTTTTATTGATATAGATACATTATATAAATATTAAAAAATATTTACATAGTTATCAGATTGTGAAACAAACAATTTGGTCAATACTTATATACTGATATAATTCGGATCTTATTTCTCTGAAATTCTCCGAACGGTCTTTAAAATTCTAAGTGGCCAAATTTTCACAACATAGATTAAATATAATATAATATATATATACGCGAGTGAAACAAATTTATCACACTTTCTCATATATATAATTGTTATACGCATCTATATATATCTATATTTAATCTATTAAATATCATATAAAAAGTCAATACTTAGATACCGATATAATTCGGAAGTAATTCCTCTAAAATTCTCAGAACGGTCTTTAAAATCTTAAGTGGATTTTTATTGATATAGATACATTATATAAATATTGAAAAATATTTATATAATTATCAAATTGTGAAACAAACAATTTGGTCAGTACTAAGATACCTATATAATTCGGATGTTATTTCTCTGAAATTCTCCGAATGGTCTTTAAAATCCTAAGTGGTGAAATTTTTACAACACAGATCAAATATAATATATATACGTGGGTGAAACAAATTTCTTCAAGTATTATTTATTTTGATTAATCTGTCATACTTGATAACTGTCATTACAAGTTTTCCTGCTCACAAACTTACTTATTCACAAGGTACTTGTTTCATTATAAAATTGTGCGACTTAGTCAAAGATATATTTGTTTAATCATAGAAACACACTCTTTAATTATAAAGAAAATCTTTTCTATACCTGATTAATCCATAGAAACACATTCTTCATTAAAGAAAAGAAAATCTTTATAAAAGTGCATCAATTTTCATATTTGCTTACCTGGAAGTATCATACATAAAAGTCTTGAACTTTTATTTAATATTTGATCTTTAACTACATATCTACTTATTTAAGAAGTATCAACTATAAAAGTTATTTAAACTTTTATAAATATGTACTAAAATTTATCTACTTATTTAGAAGCAAAGTCAAAACTAATCTTTTGTAAAAAGAAAAAGGGTAGAGTTAGTTTATTTTATATATTTGTGAGAAAGACAAAAAAATTTAACCAAGACTAGGGTCTTAGAGAAGTCAGTTGCGAGTTGGGTCTCTAGTGTATTTGTGAGGTAAGGAAGAAATTGTTTTTTCAATATCAGATCATAGAATAGTTCTGAACTCAAAAAGAAGATACAACTAAGCTTGACAAAAGAGCTGGGAGTTCGCTGTCCGAGATAATTAGTTATGGATAGTTGTAAATTAATCTTTAAAACTTTGTAAAGGCTTCTCAGCCTATTGAAGGAGCATTTATTACTAGGAGTAATAGGATCTCAAGTCCTGGAGAGGAGCTTGAGACTAGACGTAGCAATATACCCGAGCTGTATATTGTGAACCAGATAAATTTCTATGCATTATGTGATTGAATCTTTCTTATTTTGCATATTAATTTCTGACACTATAAATTAATTTGCTAAAAAAATCAAAAAGGCTTAAGATATATTTTAAATGGTAATAATCTATTCAAATCCCCTTCTAGATTATTATTTGACTTTCAATTGGTATTAAAGCGGTGCTCTTTAACTTGTTTGTTAAGTGAATACATGCATATCTAAGAGTAGATTCATCTATAGCCTACAAAGAAGGACTATCAGTATCCAGACCTCCATTATTTGATGGCACAAATTTTGCTACCTGAAAGAACAAATTCAAATTCTATGTCAAGTCACAAGGAATCAAAATTTGACTAGCAATAGAACGAGGTGTAAAAATTCCCACAAAAATTGAAAATAAAAATATTGTTGAGAAAGATGCTAATGAATTCACCACCAAAGATGAGGAGACTATGAATACAGCCGTCAAAGTCGAACAAGTGCGGACCAGTGCTCTTATAAAAAAGAATACAAAAGAGTTAGCAACTACAAGAATGCTAAAGAAATCTGGGAAAAATTAATTGTAACCTATGAAGGAACCAATCATATCAAAAAGAAACTAGAAAAGATGCTCTAATTCAAGAGTATGAAAGCTTCAAAATGGAAGAAGGAGAAAAAACCATTGATATGGAAACACGTTTCTTTCAGAATCATTGATGAACTAGAACAACTGGGGAAAGCTTATACAACAATGAGAAAAATAGAAGAATTCTCAAAACCCTTCCATCTGTATGGAAAATGAAGGTTACAGTCACTAAGGAAATGCAAGATCTAACTGTATATCCTCTTGATAGCCTTATTGGAAATCTTCGTGCCCACGAAGTCGACATGCTAGTCGAAAAAGTAGGATCAGATATAGATCTCTAAAAGAAAGGAATCACTTTCAAAGCTCTACTAGTTGATCAAGAAAGCGATGATGAGGAATTGAATGAAGAACTCCTGAGTCTAGATAATAACGAAGTTGCTTTATTATCAAAACAACTCAGAAGACTAATCCAAAGTAAAGAAAGAAGATATGGTAAAGGATTTATGAAAGCAAACAACAACTTCAGAAATAAGCAAGCCTTCAAGCCAAAAACACAAGGAGCAAACTTCAAAGCAAACAACAATAATTTTAGAAATGCTAGATCAAATGAAAATCCAAATACATGATTTGAATGCAATCAACTCGGACACTTCAAAAAGGATTGTCGAAACTAGCAAATAACAAAGTGCTAGTAGCTGGAGAATGTTGGGGTCTAAGTGATGTAGAAGAAACTTCCGAACAAACCGAGGAAATCGCAAATCTATGTCTAATGGAAGACAATGAGTCATCACCAAAATCTGAGGTAAATTCAGAACATCAATTACCTAGTACTTCATTTGTCACATATAGTTTAGATAATATAAATGAAGAAAATTATGAACTACAAGAAGCGTATAGTTGCCTTTATGAAGATAATGAAATTATTAAAGAAGATTTTATTAAACTAAAAATTTCATTAGAAAAATTAATTAAGACTAATAGAAATCTTGAAATAAAACATTCAAATTTAATCATAATTAATGAAACCTTAAAAGAAAAAAATGAGAAACTAAAAAATGATTCTTCAGTAAATATTATATTAAAGGAAGAACTAGAAAAATTAAGAAATAAAAATAAAAATCTTGAAATAGAAAGTTCAACACTTATTATTTCTATTGAAAATCTTGAAGTTGAAAATTCAACTCTTGTTGTGCTTATCGAAGATTCTTAGACACAAAATCAAGAGTTAAGTGAAGAAATTAAAATATTCAAAGAGGAGAATTCATCTCAAAAATTAGAAATAGAAAAGCAAAATGAAAAATCCACATTAATAAATCAAATCAAAATGTTGACTATAGAACGTGATGACTTAAACTCAACAGTCATTAAATTTACAAAAAAGAAAAGATAATCTTGATGTTATGCTTAGTCAACAGAGATGTGGCTTTAATAAAGAGGGATTATGATATATCAGAGAATCTAGTAAGACAAAAGATAAAGGACTCTACCATGTTAAAAGTAAAAAAAAGGTCATTCATCTCCCTTTACTAAATGTTCTTACGTAATAGGAATGGTAATTCTGTTTAGTCGTGTAATGCCAAAAATGGAAACTATAAAGGGAAAATGATTTGGGTACCAAAAGGAACTTACACTGCACCTATTACCACAAAAAAAGAATTTTATTTTCAAAAAATGAAAGATTATCTAGAAACATTCATCCAAATTTTTCAGGATACAATAATAGAGTAAACCATGCATTTTATAGACCTTCTACCCATAGAACATTTGTATCTACCAAAACGTATTATCCTGTACCAACATTTTTAAAGGAAAATACAAATTATCCTTATACAAAATGGAAAACTTACCCAAAGGACCCTTCTTATTAAAGGGTACTAGTTTGTGAACTTTATATATGTTGCAGGTATGTCTCACAGCTGACTCTAGTAAAAATAAATGGTACCTTGATAGCGGTTGCTCAAGACACATGACATGCGACAAAACAAAATTAAGCAATCAACAAGATACAGACTGTGGTGAGGTAACATTTGGAGATAGCGACAAAGGTAAAATTATTGGAATATGAAGTGTTGGTAATAAACACATAACAATTTCTAACGTACAATTAGTCACAGGACTCGGTTACAATCTTCTATCTATTAGTCAACTATGTGACAGTAGTTTTAAAATAACTTTTAGTCCTCATATATGTTCAATATATGATCAATCTAGTAAATTGATTTTATTATGTCCTAGAAGTCAAAATGTGTACACGTGTGACTTAGATACATACTCACACATGGATAATGTGTGTCTTGTATCTTCCAATGACGATACATGGCTTTGGCATCATAGGTTAGGACGCATTAACATGAAATTGATAAATAATATATCTTCTAAGGAACATGTCTGTGGTCTTCCAAAACTAAAATTTCTAAAAGACCATATATGTGAAGCCTGTGAATTAGGTAAAAAAATACATGCATATCATAAACCTAAACTTACAGTATCAACCACTCGACCATTAGAACTCTTACATATGAATTTGGTAGGTCATATCCCTAAACATAGCATGGGAGCTGATGTTTATATTCTCCTAGTTGATGATTATTCACGATTCACATGGGTTGATTTTCTAAAATTCAAAAATGAAGCGATAAACTCATTCTCTGCATTATGTAAGAAAATTCAAAATCAACAGGGAATCTCTATTATTTATATTCGGTCTAGTCATGGAAGGTAATTTGAAAATTCTGATTTCATAATTAATGTTCTGTAATGAGCACGGTATAAGCCATTACTTTTCTGCTCCTTACACACCACAATCAAATGGTGTGGTACAAAGGAAAAATCGTACTTTACGAAAAATGGCCAATACTATGCTAAATGAATATCTCCTTCCTAAATACTTTTGGGCTGAAGCAATTGTAACATATTGTAATATCTTAAATCAATTTTTACTAAGACCAATGTTGCTCAAAACTCCCTATGAGATTTATTAAAAAAGAACTCCAAAAATTAATTACTTTCATGTTTTTGGGAGTAAATGTTTATTTTAAATACTAAACAATATTTGGTAAAATTCGATCCCAAATCTGATAAAAGAATATTTTTGGGATATTCACTCAATAGCAAAGCATATAGAGTATTTAATAAAAGAACTCTAGTTGTTAAGGAGTCAATAAATGTAACTTTTGATGAATCTAAACCCCCTCCAAAATATAAAGAGCTTGTATATAATGATGTTGTCATTGAAGACATTCTCAGAAATATGGAAGAACTAAAAATAGATAATATATCTCCACCTGTAAATATTAATCCTCTTAAAAATCTCAATCCTCAATTAAATTACTAACCCAAAGAATCACATGTCATTAGAAATCACCCGATAGAAAAAATAATTGGTGATATCGATAAAGGGATTTTTAAGAGATCACAAGCATAAAATCTAGCCAATCATTTATCCTTCTTATCTCAAATTGAGCCTAAAAACATAAAAGATGCGTTGCTTGACGAAGATTGGATTATAGCTATGCAAGATGAACTTGAACGGTTCTTAAGAAACAAAGTTTGGGAATTAGTTCCAAAACCCGAGGAAACTTCCATTATTGGAACTCGATGGTTTTTTGTAATAAATTAGATGAAAGTGGAACTGTTATACGCAATAAGGCAAGACTAGTTGCACAAGGTTATAATCAACTTGAAGGTATTGATTACGATGAAACTTATACTCTTGTTGCTAGAATTGAGTCTATACATATGTTACTAGCCTTTGCATGTCATAAAGATTTTAAACTAGTTCAAATGGATTTCAAATTTGCATTTTTAAATTATGCTATTGAGGAGGAAGTATATGTTAAACAGCCTCCTGGCTTTGAAGATATTGATTATCCTAATTATGTGTATAAACTGCATAAAGCAATATATGGTTTGAAACAGACCCTTAGAGCATGGTATGAGCGATTAAGTAAAGTCTTGCTAAAAATAGTTTTAAAAGGGGTACCTTCGATAATACTTTATTTACTAAATATAAAAATGATTACAGATCTATGTTGATGATATCATTTTTGGTTCTATTAACATTTCTATGTGCAATGATTTCTTTGAAAACATGAGTAAGAAATTTGAAATGAGCATGATGAGAGAATTAAATTTCTTCCTAAAATTGCAAATCAAGCAAGGAGAAAAATGTATTCATATCTCTCAATCTAAATATTGCAAAGAAATTATTAGAAAATTTGGACTAGAATCTGTAAAACCTCTTAATACTCCTATGTCAACCACTAATAAATTAGTTGCCAATGAAAATGGAATAATTGTTGACACAAAGAAGTATAGAGGAATGATTGGTAGTCTTCTATATATCACAGCTAGCAGACCTGACATTATATTCAGTGTTTGTAAATGTTCTAGATTCCAATCAAATCGTAAGAAATCACATTTGGTTGCAGTAAAAAGAATATTTCATTACCTCAAAGGAACTAAAGATATAGGTTTATAGTATCCTAAAAGTCAACCATTTAATATTGTTTGTTTCTCAGACTTTGACTATGTCGGTCATCATGTTGATCAAAAAAGCACAAGTGACACGTGTCAGTTTCTAGGTGGGTGTTTAGTTTCTTGGTTCTCTAAGAAACAAAACTCATTGTCTATCTCAACCACCGAAGTAAAATATATAGTTGTTGCACGATGTTGTGCACAAATATTATGAATGAAAAAAACTCTGGCTGATTACAATAAAAAGTTTAATTGTGTCTCAATCCTATGTGATAACACAAGTGCTATAAATCTAAGAAAAAATATTGTATTACATGCTAGATCAAAACACATAGATGTCCTGACATCATTTTTTATGGGATCATGTAAATAGTGGCATTATCAAGTTAGAACATATTGATATAGAATTAAATATTGCAGATCTATTTACTAAACCTTTAAGTTCTTGTAATAATCGAGAATTTTTATGTAATTTAAAAATATTTATTAAATTAAATAAATATTTTAATTGATCTATTATTGAGATAAATAAATAATTAATAAAATTGTGGTGGAATAATTTAGTTAAGTGTGTATGCTAACCAAATTAATGAATGGTAATTTTATTATTTGAAGATTTAATTTAATGAAATAATTAAATTAAATGAATTGTTTAATATTTAAGGAAATAATTCAATTAAATAAAATGATGTTCTAGTTTAATTTAATAATTAAATTAGATATGTAATAATTTGTTAAGCATAAATATAATTATAATTATAATTGTAAGTTATTAAAAATAATTAAATAAAAATGTGACAATGGAACTATATAATATAAGTGTTATAAAAATAAATTAAAAGGGGGGAATTTTAGTGTAGCCAAACATGGCCTTGTGGCCTTTGGCATAATATAACTGATAGACTCTTTTTTTTTAACTGAAGAGTACGTGGGAGAGGCCTATATCAATTTATTTTTTTTATTCGTATTATTCCTAAAGCTAAGAAAGAACAGAGAGTATTAGAGAGAAATTGAGGGAGAGCAAGAGGGAAAGTGAGAGTATTCTCTGCAATTGATAAGGGTTAGGGGAGGAAGAAGGTTTTGTCAGAGCTATTTTATCATCTTCTTAACAAGGGATTAAGGTATAATCTATCATAATTTCAAATTTTGTTTCTCAATAGCTATTCTCTATGATTTAGAAGTTTCGTTGGATTGTTGAATATATGTATGTATGGTCTTGCAAAATCTGATAATTATCATATATAAGTAATCTCTAGTGGTCAAATTCATGGAATTGGTTTGTAGAAGAAAATTAAATTAACAGTGTTATATATATATATATATATATATATATATATATATATATATATGAAAATAGCTTATTGAGATAAAAAAATTTGTGTTTAATCCTTGTTATAATTTGTAAATTGGTTTTAAATTGTGTTAGAATGTCCAGAAACGAAAACAACACAATTGAAATGGCTTAATTTGGTTAAGAAACGAAGTTTTGGTGATTGAATTCGCTAATTGTGTTGAAGTAGAAGAAAATAGAAAAAATATGGTTTCTAATCCTCTAAATTTGATTATGTAAGTTGTTTTAGGTGTTAGAATGATTGATTTTATATGTTATGAGGCTTTAGTTAACTTTGTAGTGTAAGGGTTTGTCTGTGTTGTTGTAAAATTAAGAAAATTGGAATTTTTGTATAGAGCAGAGTCTGTGTTTGTGGTTCTGGAAAATTGATTCTGGAGTCGAGGAGGTAAAAGTGCGCCTCCCGATCGCGGTATACTGACCGTTGGTAGCGTTGGATTCAAGGGTAGCCAGGGCGCGGCCGCGTCAGTGGTCAAACAGACCCAATAATTAACTGTTAACAGTATAACTGGGGAAATGTTAACCTAACTTATTTTAATGATTGTAGAGAAACCTAAAACATGTTATAAGACATTATAACATATTGTAATCACAAAGTTGAAACTATAAGTGATGAATTAATAAGTTGTGAAAGTCCGTAATATGATGTCATGGGAATTAGAGTTGTTTTGCAATCACCATGTTGTGTACTATAATATAATTGAGAGTTCAGTTTCATGGTACGTGAATGATTAGGATAATCAGATCTTAAGTTAAAGATTATAGACTTGACTAAAATGAGAAGTAAACCAATGAAGTTAATGTTAATATAACTAATTGATATTGTGATTTAATGGTATATGTAGGATATTTGGCGAACGTTTATTATACTTGTGTAGCTTACGTATGAGACACGTTTCCTAAACCCTAATCTTATGTTGAGCAAATTTCTTGGTTCCATCTTGTTTATGATTATGCAAGCTCTTATATTCTAATTCTTTTACATTAAGCAAGTTTCATATTCCTAACTTGATATCGTTATGCAAGTTCCTAAAACTTTAATCTTTCATTAAGCAAGTTCCTAACTTTTGTTTTTTGCCATTCAAAGCATAAATTATTCAAGTTCATTGGCCAAATGAGTTTTCCTAACTCTTTTGGATGTAATACTTCGTATATACAATGTCTACTCAATTGTATATTATTGACATTAAATCTTTGATTTAAGTATCATTGTTTAATCTTATATTATTGTGTTGAACCTTTGAATAACTAATAAATCTCTATTGATTGGACTAATCCATAATTGATGAGTGTTCTAAAATTCTAGAATCATTGTTAAGTCATTCCAAACTAAACTTTCTTTAGTGCGGAAATTCTAAAGTCAAATTAAGATGAATAACCCTAATATAGGGGATTATGTACGTGTTAGCGTTTAGATGTATGTGCACAATACATGGTACGAAGGGTTGATCCCCATAAGTACAAAAGTAAAAGTCTGTACAGTCTAATGACTGTTAAACGTTGAAGTAGACATACTTAAAAACCTTGAGACATAGTTCATGGTCTTAAAATCCTCATATATAAACCTCGAACTTGTTTACTAATCTTGATTTGTAAGAACAAGTTCTCTATTGTTCAGTATTCATTGTTTACCCTTATGTAATTACTATTATCATTCTTTATAGTAATGAGAAATTGTTTTCTCACTCTTGCATTTAACACTACAGCTAAAGTTGAGAAAATTGATGAGCCATCTTCTAGCAAAGGCAAGGGCAAGATGTCCAAATGATGAAGACCTGTTTAATTTTATTTACTGAACTTATGTTATGAGACTTAATTTATTTTGTGATGTATTCTGCAGACTTATGTAATAGTTTAAGGTTAGATTACATGGGATTTGTTTTACGTTGATGTAACCCTATAAAGGTATGGATTATTATTTAAGCTATTTAATTTACATAGGTATCCTTAATTATGTGTAGTTAGAAGTAATTGTTTTGGATATTGAGCATCAAATCAGGTGGAAATGAAGTACCCGGATTTGGGGGTGTCACAGTTCTGATAGATTCTGTAAATTACGCTTGGTTTTAGGAATGTTAGATATTTCATCATAATTATTATTACATTTAAATATAATTTTAAAGAAGAATATATATTTTGTTCTCTTTATAAATGCTACATTTTACTATATAAAAGTTTCTTTTATCACTTATAATTAGTTCATACTTTTATTTTGTGTTATTAAATTTAATAAAAAATCTATAAACATTATACATTATTATATTCTTTATACATTAAAAAAATCTTCTTATTTAGTATATTTATATAATTATCATATATAATATATTTCCATATTTATATCTATATACTTATATATATTTAATAGTTAAAATTATTACTATACATTATATTTTTTAACTCAAAAAAATTCCTAGTTAAATATTTATCATTTTATTTTTTTAATCTTCAAAATTTATTTTTCATTTTAACTAGTTTTCTTATCATTAGTAATAAACATCTATAATTTCTTTTAGATTTGTTATCTATATAATTAATATATATTTTTATCTTACAAAATAAAAATATTTTTTTCTTAATTATTAATCTATTTATTTAAATATGTATGTATTTAAATATAAATATATCAAAGAGCCCAATCTGTGTCTATCCATTTGGACCAATCAGGAGCCACCTACACCAATCACACAGATCAACCATGAGGATCGTCATATCATTAAAAGAAAACAAAAATTGATCCTAGCCATTGGATCAAGCTTAATCGATCGGTTTATAAGGTTTATAACCTAATGCTTTGATACCAACATGTGACGCCCCCAAATTCAGATACTAATATCTCGAATTCGGTGCTTCACGATCTCATTCTAATAATACACAAATAACTCATACAGCGGGATAATATAATAATTTATATTGATTACATTTAAATATTCTAGTCTCAAGGTCTCGTAATCGTTATTACATCTCTTAATTCCAGACATAACTTAATACATAATACTAATCAAGTCTTAATACATAATCATAGATAAGTCTTAAATACAATAATATGATAAATCTTCTAATATAATAGAACAAAGTTATGTCGTAGCCTTGCCCTTGCCTTTATCCTTTCCCGAGTTACTGCCTTGTTCTGCCTTAAATGAAATGTTTTAGGGAAAGCAAGAATGATCAACAAATTTGCTCAGCAAGTATATAACAATAAGGGTGAACAGACATAAATTTGAAATCTCAAGGGTATAACAGTAAATAATAGTTCAGGAATTAAAAGAATAACGTTGTAAATAAGAAGTATTAATTGTCCCAAATTTGTCCTTTGAATCATAAACAATGAGTCACTATAGACTGAAGGATTTTAAAAGGATTCAAAGGTTTCAACAATGAGTAGTCACTAAGGACCAAGAACTCCTACTACAATCATCAGTAATAAACTGATAATCCAATAAAACAAGTATAATAGGTGATCAACCCAAAATACCCTACGTTATGCATAAAATTTAAACATGCTCTTTGTGCACACGTTGGTTTCCCGAAAATATATAATTTCCCTTTCAATGAGGGTTGTTCATCTCAGTAGATTTTTAAGAGTCCGCACCAAGACAATTGGTTAGGATAGCTTTCTAACACATGATATTAGTCTAGCCGAGTCAAATGGCTTAGACAACTTTTACAATACATTTTAGAACAATAAGTTCAATGCTTGCAACATGAATCAAGGTATACAATTAATTTTTGAATATGAATAATGATTCATACGAATATAGAAATTTACTCAATATGAATATAGTTGGCATAAAAATAATTTGAAATTTGTACAATACGAGATAAAGTTTAGATATTTGCATTCAATATAAGAATGAAGTTAGGTAACTTGCCTTTAGCGTAGTTTATGAATCTTAAAGCTTAATGTCACTGCAAAGTCTTATAGTATCCTAGTTATGTATGTTTATATACACATTAGTTATACAAGCTGAATTCATGAACCGACAATTCTACACATACTCCATTACGTACCTTAAGCATATACATTAATTTCTATCTTATTTACATAATTAGACTATACGTCACTACAATAATCAAACTACATCGTTTTGTAATCATCGTTGACTTGACTTTTAAAAGCTTATTTAATAAGACTTGTAAAACTTTTAGGTTCTTGGTTCTATATACCATCTACATGCTTGTACACTTAAAACATTGCTTGAGTCATGTATTATAGCTTAAGACACTCACGTATACATGTTAAAGGACTTTTAAACTAGGTTTGGTCTCTTCTATTTACTTTCAAACGATTGGTAGTTTTTTTCATAAATTTCTATTTTACAAAGTTAAGAGAGCTCATTACGTCAAAGACTAACCAAAACATTCATTAAACTATATAATCATGCTAAACAGTCTTTACTATGCATGCTTGCATGTATTTTGATAAATGTATTCCAAGTCGACATAACTTTACTCTTGAAACTAATTTTAATTCATGCTCGAGTAGATTATATCTTGTCTAGCTTGATGGGTGAATATATTGGTCATGTCTAGAGACACAAAGCATCCTATTATGATTGCTCAAATGTTCATAATATACGTAGGATAGTTCTCAACAAAGTTAGTTTTCGAACTTCTAAGTTTTCTTGAAAATCTAATATTAAACAAACTAAGTAGGTAAAGCACTTTGAATTAAAACAACTTATCATGCATACATGTTTAAAGCTTTCTCATGTTCCTTAGGTTGGGTTAGGTTAGGTTAGATTCTATAGACTAAACAATAAATCAGAAAAACATTTTGGTTCCCCTATCCACCCCCCACCCCCACCTCGTTGGGGCGGAATTTCTTGTGACGAGGAAACTTGAGTAGTGATGCCAGAACTAAACCTCGCTCCCTTTCTTCTTCATAATAGTTGCGACCCAATACTCCCAAAACCACATACGAACAACAATTTAAGGCTACCCAATTGATATAAACTCCATAAACTTACTACCAAACATCCCTAGCATGATTCTAACAACTCAAACCAAATAAACAACCAAATTAAAGAATCAAATTCAAAGTTTATGCCATTTTTCCAAAGTTTTTCATGTTTAGCGATTCTCTTCATTACAGATTCATTTCTTGACCAAATTAATTCGTTTAGCCTTTGTTGTTTTCGTATTCAACCATATTAACAATGTCTAGCATCAATATACATATTACATCATGCTTCAACCCTCAATTTTTGACTCAAATAACAAGTATTCATGAACATTTCAAGAACTTGTAAAACTTCAATTTAAGAACATGGTTTAAGACATTAGATCTTGAAAGATGAAGTGTTCACTCTTGCTTTCAACCTTAGATTTTGCTCCCAAACTCAGCAACACTCACACACAAATTTGGAACTTCACAGAGAAATTAGCAAATGGGAATGAGAAGATAATGGCTGCCATTTATAGAGAAGCTTTGGACCAAAATTGGGTTTTCCTCCATGGATTAAACCAAAGGAGGGAGAAGAAGAAGAAGAATGTTGGGCAATAGATTGAATAGTTGCAACACTATTAGAGTCACTCCCCACTTCATCATTTGAGATCTCTGAGTTTGACATTGTAGGCTTATGCAAATGGCCTATTCACGTGATGAAGGAGGAGATGGGACTATGAATATGGGACAACTAATTTAGCTTCTCAGCATTAGCAAAAAGGGTACTAACATTTTATTTCCCTTTTTGACTTACAAGCTTACATATGATGACTTAATGTTATTACCATATGATAAGTTAGGGATATATATACACATAATCATATAATCCATGTACATTTTTGGGCTAACCCAAATAATATTTAATTTCGGTTAGAATATAATTTAGTGGGGTACCAATAATCCATTATTTCCTATAAAACTTATTATTCAAAAAAATACACATAAATACCGAAATAATTATTTAGCATCAAGTATTTATTCACTTAAAACTCATTTTCTCCCATACTTTTAAAATATCCACTTTATTGCCTTTCCAAGAATTATTATATCACACAAGGCTTATTATACAACTTAGTAATTCACATAACTTACTTATTTTTACCATAAAGTCTCATGTAACAACTATCAGCATATTATAATATTATTCTTAACATCACATTTAATTAACTCATCACGTAACATAATGTCACACAAGCTTCTTTATACAGCATAGTAAGTTATAAAATTCAACTTACTTTTACCAAATATTCTTTTACATTAGTTATTCTCATTATTTTATTATTCTTGATATTCCACATTACATTATAAACATGAAGCAACTCCATTACACTACCACTCACACATCATATAGGGCGCACATAAAATGAATTAATAAAACAATAATGATAGTACTAATAATAATAATAGTACAAGAAATAATATTATTAATCCAACACAATATTTATTCATTCCTTCACTAATTTTAATCAAATAATTACTTAATGCTCCATCATACCACATAAGGCATATCACATAAGCTTAATTTAAGTTTTTCATCATTTCCACCATATAACTTACTCATCACACATTTAACTCAATTTAAATTGAATTTTTACTTTCCACGACACACATCTATTATATATGTATCCACTAAAATTATTCAAACATTTATATTCTCAATATTAATATTATTTATAAAATTCGCAGTTATTATATCTAACATAGGCTAAACAGCCCTAAACTCTAAAGTAGTTAAGATTTGGTTTTCTTTTTCTCCATAAATCATATGGGGTTACTAAAGTTTGTTTATGCGGTATTCTATTTAAGGTATAATTAGCAGTTAAAATTGCTTCTCCCCATAGATTTTTAGGTGCACAAGAACTAACTAGCATTGAATTAGTTATAAGATTAATAAATGTTCTATTTTTACGTTCAGCCACACCATTAGAGGAAGGCGTATAAGGTGCACTAGTTTCATGAACAATACCCAATGTTTCAATATAGGTGACCAGATGTAAAGAGTCATATTCTTTCTCTCTATCACTTCGAAAACTTTTGATTTTTTTATCAAATCTGTTCTCCACTTCTTTTATATAAATGATTAATTTTTCAAAAGCTTCACTTTTGTTTTCTATAAGATAAACATAAAAATATTTTGAAAAATCATCTATAAATGTGATAAAATATCGTTTTTCTCCACGAGTTAAAATCCCTTCAAATTCACAAATATTTGTGTGAATCAATTCTAATAGTTTTGTTTTTCTATCTACCTTTTAATGTGGTTACTTAGTTATTTTGGTCATGCTATATAATTCACGTTTCTCAAATTTATTGTGTAGCTTAGGTATTAGACCTACATAACTCATATCCTTCAAATATTTGCTATTAATATGACAAAGTCTAGCATGCCACATATTCACACAAGAAACAATATAAATAGAAGTAGACTTTACATTCATCACATTTAATTTGAACCTACCATCACATGCATAACCTTTACCCACAAACATACCATTTTTAGTTAAAACGTATTGGTCGGATTCTATGGTTTGCTTGAACCCAGCTTTATTGAGGAGATAGCCCGACACTAGATTCTTCCTAATTTCATGTGTGTGAAGCACATCTTTTAGGGTCTAATACAATTTTATAATTAGCTGCGATTTAGATTTTGTGACTTGATGAAATCACCAAAAGCAATGAGGCAAAATAAAGCCAAGCAGTTGATGGAGTAATTGTTGTGAAACCAAACTCACTAAATACATTCACATAAACATAAATAAAAAGATATAAAATATGAACACAAGAATTTACGTGGAAACTCAATTGGGAAAAAACTACGGGGAGAGATAGTAATCCACTATAATAATATTGGGAGTACAAGTTGTGTATTTTTGTTGTATCTCTTGTACCCTATGATATTATGTTCCCCCTCAAACCCTAGCTTGTAGTCGTATATATAGAAGTAACCTCCACCAAATTCAACTAGGAGAATGATTCCTTATCCTTCCAAATAAGGAAATATAATCCTATCTTAATAAGGACTCTGTCCTTGTCAAAATAAATATATTATGGGTCAACACCAAATTTAGCCCATTAAATAAATTAGATTACACCTTAGCTAGACCCAAATAATCAAACTCCAACAACGACCATAAATTTAAAGAAACCTCTCCCATTCCAAGTACTTTGGTGGAATGTGAATCTCTAAGTAAAACTTTATTATTGTCTACAGTAGCATAATTGTTAAAACAACTTTTATCATGACAAACATGTCTAGATGCTCCAATATCCACCCACCAACCATCATTATCATTTATCAAATTCACTTCAGTTGTCATTGCAATAAGTGGTCCTTCGGTAACATTAGCTTGCGGAGCAAATGAACGAAACCTATTACGACACCCTCTTGCATGATGATCGGGTTTTCCACATAAAATAACCATTATTAATTTGAACATTATTTTGGTAATTATTTTGAAAATTTTTATCCTTCACTTGAGAAGATTCATGATTCTATTTTCTTTGGCCATGGGAGAATTTATTTTTTCCACTTTTATTTTTCATTTTCTTACATCTAGGCTTCAAGAAATTATTACTTCTATTATCTTGTTGACCCTTTTGACTATTAGGACCAAAAGTTAGGAAATTTACCTTTGTATCACTTTTGATTTCATTACTTGAATCGGTACCATTTGCTTTGGTTTGCTTGGAACGACTCTCCACCTTTTTGTCCATCTTCCTTGCCTCTTCCTAAATTTGAAGTTGAGCCATAAGATTAACTATAGTTAACTCAGATTGTTTATAGCGAAGACCTTTTTGAAACTCCTTCCAAGAACAAGGTAACTTGTCAATAATAGTCGTCACTTGCATTTGTTCATCCAAGGTGATACCCTCGGATTGGATTTCATGCACAATCATTTGTAGCTCATGAGTTTGGTCAAGCACAGACTTGTCATCCTCCATTTGAAAATTAAAGTAGCGACTACATGCATATTTCTCTTTCCTTGTCTCTTCCGTGTCATACTTTCTTTGCAATGCCTTCTATATTTTCTTGATGAGGAAAAAGAGTTAGCATAATTATTATATAATTCGTCAGAAAGACAAGTAAGTAAATAATTACGACAATCTTCTTCATCAGTTTTCCATTTTTGAACAAGCTTTTCGTGTTCAGTTGTTTCCTCCTCGGTCATCCCTTCAGTGTCCACCTTTGTTGGATTAGTAGAGGTGAGAACCTAAACTACCTTCATAAGCTTGAGGTAGAACAACACTTTCTTTGCCCATCTCTTGAAAAATTTCCCATTAGAATGAAATGGCTTATTCAAGTCATTTGAAGTGTTGGCTACAAGTGTATCTACCATTTTTTGTGAAAAATCGTCTTAAACTATTGGAAATAATAACTGATGTAGTCTCTCAAAAAAATTCAGCTAGGTTAGGTGCGGACTAGGTCGCTCTCTTAAGACGATTCGTGCCTCCTCTTGAATTGAGATAGGTGTAGAAAGATTTTGACGTATTGCCTCCAGGACACAACAACCAACAGTGGCGGAACCAGAACATTTTCATAGGGGGGGGGGTCAAAATATAATCAGTAAAAAAAATTATTTATTAACGCTTGAAGTGAAGACTGAAGTCACTGAAGAGAAAATCCTAATGCCTTATGCCTAATTTCATCATTCATCAATTCAATTATTCAAACATTTCATCATAATTTCATCAATTAACCTAAACAATTAAATTTTGGTTGTGTTTGAACCAAAAACAGTACCACAACAGATACTCAGTTTCAGTGTGTTTGCTTGTGAATCAATCTCCTTGAACTTGTATGTTTGTTTTCTAAATTTTAGTTTAATTCTTTTACCACCCTTCTTTACAACCTGCAAAATTCCCAATTACTCTGTGTCAAAAAAAAGAGTTCAATTTGAGAAAGAAAAAAATAATAAAAAAATGTTGCACAAAAAGAGTATAATAGTAGCAACTAACAGAACCAAATTATATTCCACAAATAGTATAATAGCAGCAAAAGTAATTGAACTGTCTAGCTAAATAACAATTAACAAAGCAGCTAGTAATTCAAGAAAAATTTGCTTCAAAATTCAAATCAAGAAAATCAAACTTGATGAGGTGAAGAGGAGGAGCAGTGCAGGAGCAGAGCTGCAGAGTTCAGAGGCGGAAGAGGCGAAGAGGCAACCAGGCAGGACCGCAAGAGCAGTGCAGAGGTGAGAGGTGGAAGACTGAAGAAGAGAAAGAGTTAAAAATTAAAATCCCTAATTCTTCCTACCTGATGGGCGATGGCATTATAGAAATTTTTATTTTTTTTATATTTTTTAATGAAACGACGTCGTTTCATGTTTCTAAAAAAAACAACAAATAAAAAAAAAAACCAACTTTCTGCGGAAAAAAGACTGTCAGATGAAGAAGAAGCTGGAATGGGCAGCTGGCCGGTCGCCTCGCCCCACCCCCACCCCTAGTTTCGCTGAATGGCCGGCCGTCTACCAGGGTCGGATGCCCCGCCCCCACCTCCGCCGCCCCACCCCTAGTTCACTTTGGACCGCCGATCTACTAGGTCGATACCCCCCTTCGCCTCGCCCTTGCCCCCACCCCTAGTTCCGTCGGAATCAGGCTGTTGTGCATGAGGAAAATGGTGAATTAACGGCATTTAGTCATCCTGTACACCCATTGAGGGGTGCATGGCGAGCAGTGTCGTGCAGTCAGGCGCACCATCACGCGAGAAGATCTACCAGCTTGCTCAGGAGGTTGTCAACGACTCCATAGATCCTACAGCTGCCGCTGACGACCTCATGGGTGTAGTCCGGGAGGAGGCCATCCGTGTAAGTGCAGTTGTCTTGGCTAACATCTTTCCTCCACATATTCGACAGGTAAAACTTATTATTGATGTATTTCCTTATTTGTAATTATATTGCTTATATAAACTGTCAAATAACTAGTTAGCACCGCGTAGGCAATAGACACGCGATAGAAATGGACGGACTCGATTGAGCATCACGGAGACCGAGTTCGAGCCCCATCGCCTAACTTGAGAAAACTTAGGAAATTAGTCAAAAAGAAACCAAAACCCGCTTTCGGTCTTCCGGTTAACACGCAAACACACGAGCAATAGCACCGCGTGTAGGTAATGAACACGCGTTATAACTGACGGAACTCGATTCTGACATACAGAGATCGAGTTCGAGCCCCGTACGCCTAACTTGAGAAAACTTAGGAAATTAGTCGAAAAAGAGGTCAAATCCCGCATCAGCCATTTGAATGACACACAAACACACACATAGCACCGCGTAGGAAATAGACACGTATTACAATTGACGGGACTCAATTCCGACATACGGAGACCGAGTTTTAGCCTCGTACGCCTAACTTGAGAAAACTTAGGAAATTAGTCGAAAAAGAGGTCAAAACTCGCATCGTCCGTCCGAATGACACATAAACACACACATAGCACCGTAAAGGCAATGACACAGCGTTATAATCGGCGAGACTCGATTAGACATACGGAGATCGAGTTATTGCCCAGTTTGCAAAACTAACCAAAACTTAGCTAAAAAGCCGAAAAAGAGGTCAAAAACTGCGCATCGGTGATTCGAATGACACGCATGACACACACACATAGCACCGCGTGAGGTAATGAACACGCGTTACAACTAATCTGAGTCGATTACGACATATACGGAGACCGAAGTTCGAGCCCCGTGACGCTTTAACTTGAGAAAACTTAGGAAATTAGTCAAAAAAGAGGTCTAAACCCGCATCGACCGTCCGAATGACATGCAAACACACATATAGCACCGCGTAGGCAATAGACACACGTTACAACTGACGGGACTCGATTCTGACATACGGAAATCGAGTTCGAGCCTCGTACACCTAACTTGAGAAAACTTAGGAAATTAGTCGAAAAAGAGGTCAAAACCCACATCGGCCGTCTGAATGACACGCAAACATAGGCAATAACACTGCGTAGGCAATAGACATGCATTACAACTGACGGGACTCGATTCTGACATACGGAGACCGAGTTCGAGCCCAGTTTGCAAAATTAGCCAACACTTAGCCAAAAAGCCGAAAAAGAGGTCAAAACCCGCATCGGCCGTCCGAATAACACGCAAACACACACATAGCACCGCGTAGGTAATAGACATGCGTTACAACTAATGGGACTCGATTTCGACATATGGAGACCGAGTTCGAGCCCCGTACGCCTTACTTGAGAAAACTTAGGAAATTAGTCGAAAAAGAGGTCAAAACTCACATCGGTCGTCCGAATGACACGCAAACACACACATAGCACCGCGTAGGCAATAAACACGCGTTACAACTATCGGGACTCGATTCTGACATACGGAGACCGAGTTCGAGCCTCGTACGCCTAACTTGAGAAAATTTAGGAAATTAGTCGAAAAAGAGGTCAAAACCCGCATCGGCCGTCCGAATGACACGCAAACATACACATAGCACCACGTAGGTAATAGACACGCATTACAACTGACAGGACTCGATTCCGACATACGGAGACCGAGTTCGAGCCCCATACGCCTAACTTAAGAAAACTTAGGAAATTAGTCCAAAAAGAGGTCAAAACCTGTATCGGCCGTCCGAATGACACGTAAACACACACATAGCACCGCGTAGGCAATAGACATGCGTTACAACTGACAGGACTCGATTCCTACCTACGGAGACCGAGTTATCGCCCAGTTTGTAAAACTAGCCAACACTTAGCCAAAAAGCCAAAAAAGAGGTCAAAACCCGCATCGGCCGTGTGAATGACACGCAAACATAGGCAATAGAACTGTGTAGGCAATAGACATGCGTTACAACTGACGGGACTCGATTCTGACATACGGAGACCGAGTTCGAGCCCAGTTTGCAAAATTAGCCAACACTTAGCCAAAAAGCCGAAAAAGAGGTCAAAACCCGCATCGGCCGTCCGAATGACATGCAAACACACACATAGCACCGCGTAGGTAATAGACACGCGTTACAACTGATGGGAGTCGATTTCGAGATACGGAGATCGAGTTCGATCCCCGTACGCCTAACTTGAGAAAACTTAGGAAATTAGTCGAAAAAGAGGTCTAAACTCGCATCGGCCGTCCGAATGACACGCAAACACACACATAACATCGCGTAGGTAATAGACAAGCGTTAAAACTGATGGAACTCGATTCCGATATAAGGAGCCCGAGTTCGAGTCCCGTCCGCCTAACTTGAAGAACACAAACTAAAATAATGTAAATATGTTTTCATTTTGATTTTGTTATTAATATTTTAATTTTGTAGGGTCTTATTAGCGAGACTCGTGGAGGTGGAAACCTTTGGTGATGACCATAGGAGCTAATAATGAATGCGACCTCCCAAAGTCTGAGGTGATGACCGTCGATGATGATGAAGCGACCTCCTCCAAAGTACATGGTGATGACCATGGGCACTCGATGACATGGAGGCAGTGACGGGTTGTAGTTAGTTTAGTTTATGTTATATTTCGAGTTTCATGTATGTATTTGTATGCAGTTTTGAGTTGTCTGCAAGCGACCATTATATTTTTTTATCTATATATTTGATTTGGGTTACTAGTTTATAAGAGGTATAATTGTGATTTGATGGTTGTTATTATTTTATAACGAGTGTATATTTGTAAATGAGCAGGGGAAATTTTGAAATAAAAAAATTCAAAATTTATGTAGTCATTCCGAAAGCGGGGGGTAATGGCAACGGCTAAGCCAAATCGGTAATGGGGTTTTCCTCAAAAAAAAAGCATGGGCCTTTTAAACGGCCTTGTCATCGCTATCACCGTCATGCTTGATAACCCTACTGTAATGTCGCCAATGACCACCGTCGGTAAAGAAAATGATGTCGACGACTGACGATGGAGACTGGGGCGACGACCTGTGCCCATCGCCAAAGACCTCACTGCCGACGACACTATGGTCATTGGCGACGGCAGTGCCCGTCGGCAATGACTGATTTTCTTGTAGTGCCGCCCCTGCCCCTAGTTCCGCCTCTGCAACTCAGCTCTACTATTGTTTTCACTTTAAACTGCCCTAATCAAATGAAGCAGAAGCTTCACACGATATCTTATCTAGGTCTAAAATTATTATAAAAAATATAGAACAAAACCTTTTTAATAAAAATAAACTAGTGAGTTCATCTTTTTTTATATAGTATTGGTACTTCATGATTACGCACGCGCGCGCACACATACATACATATATATATATATATATAAAGTCTCAACAAAAACTTCAACTCACATGTTTCTAACGGCTAAAAATAAATAAAACATGATATTAAATTAATAGATACGTAACTCCCTTTTATTTGTAACTCCCTTTTTATTTGTAACTCCATTTGATTTTAAAAAATAGTATTTATAACTATTATAAACACCAAAAAATGCTTAAAGTTGCTAATTATTTTATCAAAATAATCAACACAACCCAAGTCTCAAACTATCATTCCTTGTTTATTTCGTCTCATCAAAATCAATTTCTCACACTCTCTAAATTAAAGTACCCAGTCTCTGCTCTAATCAAATCATCTAAAGTAGCTAAATTGAAGTAACCTAGAAGATATAGTAATCAAGCAAAGAATTTTCAGTCAAGTACAGAGGTATTATTTATATCTTTTGATATAGATATAAGCTATGTGATCAAAGTGCTGTGAAATTGTGTATGTGTTTTGATTGTGTATAGTTTCTATGAAATCTGGGATTAGACACACATGAAAAAATATGAACATGAGCTATGTCTAAATGAAAATCTATGTCTAAAATCTTGGAAATCAAAAGGATTTAATTGATAAATGTGATAGTTGGTAGTGGGAAATAGAAATAAATTTGTTTCCAGTTGTCTAAAACTTGTGGAACTACAAAGTGGTGCGGCCGCGCACTTCCCAAGTCAAAACCAGCGCGGTTGCGCTGGTCCTGAGTATTGCCAAAATGTTTTTCTTGAATTTTGAACTTCTCGATGAGTTCTTTATGCAATGATAAGTGTTTTATATGATAACCAAGCTATCTATGCATGAAATGAGCTATCTTAGCTAGCATGATTTAATATAAGTTTTCAAGTGTAAAGATACATTGATTTTAAACAAATGAACTAGATGTATTCAAATGACGTTAGAACACGAGTAATGCAGCTTATGTAACATTAATATGTGGGTCAAAAGTTATTGTGGTCAATCTTACATGAAATGAACTCGTTAAGTCTAGTATGAAAAGAAATTTCAAATGAAACTATGTTGTTTTAAAAAGAAACTTGATGTAAATAAAGTAGGGACCAAAACTAGTATAAAACCTGATAGAATATAAATTTATTTAAGATAATTTTCATAATTATCTTTTAGATTGATTGATCATATCTTTTGTATAGTTGGCTCTCCTAATTTGTAGCAATTCATATCTTGTAATTGTAATTACCTCCTCCTCCTCCTCCTCCTCCTCCTCCTCCTCCTCCTCCTTCTTCTTCTTCTTCTTCTTTTTCTTCATCAATGGCTGAAAAGTTTCATCCCGCCGCCACCATAACAAACATCAAAACAGCCATTCTCCTCACACTCCACCATAACAAACATCAAAACAGTCATTCCCCTCACACTGGATTACGAGTCTGCCAAATACACTAATTGGAAGACTTTATTCACAATCCATGCTAAAGCCACGCTCACCTACGAGCACATCGTGCCACCACCAGTCGATGATAAGGCGCCAACTCCGGCTGCACTTCTGGCCGAGAAGGCTCATTAGGATCGCATTGACAACATTGTTCGTCAATGGATTTATGGAACCATCTTCGAGGATCTCCTTAACACCATAATTGATCCCGACGACACGGCTGCTGATGCTTGGAACCGTTTGGCGAAATTATTCTAGGATAATAAGATTTCTCGGGGCATCCACCTCGAGACAGAGTTCGCAACCACTAATTTGCGTGACTTTCCTGATGCACAGGCGTTCACTCGCCGCCTCAAGGTGCTGGCCGATCAGTTGGCCAATGTCGGAGCCAAGGTCTATGACCAAAGAATGGTGTTGCGTCTTCTCACTGGCTTTACCGAGGTATATGATGGTTTTGTGATGGTGGTTTAGAACATGAAACCTCTACCGACGTTCGCTCAAGCACGGTCGATGCTACTTCTGGATGAAATTAACCACCAAGGCCGAATGAGCCAAGCTCGAATTAGGTTTGACCTGAACTCTTTTCATGAATTCCAAAACTGATAATTTGAACAATAATGGATAGCAACAGGAGACGGGTCAGAACAGGTTTTCACACAATAAGGGTAGGAAGCACAATGGCAAAAATCGCGGTGGACACAACCAACGCTTGACAGCCAGAATTCCCGTGGTGGGTGGTGGTGGCGACAATCATGAACCATTGCGGCCTCACAAGTTGAAGCCAGGGTTCGAATTTCCACCTTCATGGGTGGGTCCCTCAGTCGTGGGCCACCCCACCGTGTCCTTATCTCACCGCCCCTTGGGGTGTCCGTCCCTCAATGGCAGAAAGGCAACAGGATGTCTTGGGTGCTCGTCCTTCTCAATCGTTCTACACCGCAACTCCGGCTCCAATTGTTAATGCTCCCACTAACATTGATCAAGCAATGCACACTCTCTCTTTGAACCAGCCATACAAAAATTGGTATACGGACACTAGAGCGACGTCTCACATGACCGCTAATCCAGGTACTCTCACGCCTTATTTTATTTTGAGCAAAACTAATGGAATAATTATTGGTAACGGTAGTATGATTCCAATTCGTGGTTATGGTAATACCTCCCTTACCAAAACAGATCCACCATTACACCTCAAAAATGTTTTACATGCTCATAACCTGATTAAAAACCTTATTTCGGTACGTAAATTTATTAATAATAATATGGTTTTCGTTGAATTTGACCCATTTGCATTTTTTGTGAAGGACCTGCAGACGGGGAGCAACCTTCTGAGATGTGAGAGCACGGGAGAGCTCTACCCTTTCACCACCAAAAATCGGGCCAGCACCTTCTGCTTTTACAATCCTTTCTCCTAGTATTTGGCACTCCCATCTAGCTCATCCGGCCATCGTTATTATGCTTTATTTCTTGATGATTATACTAATTTTTTGTGGACTTTTCCTTTGTCTCAAAAATCACAGGTTCACAACATTTTTCTTTCTTTTCGAGCATTCATAAAAACTCAATTTGAAAGAGAAATAAAATCATTTCAGTGTGATCATGGTCGTGAGTACGATAATGGCCCCTTTCATAAATTTTGTGAACACAATGGCATGTCATTCCATTTTTCGTGTCCTCACACTTCTCCTCTAAACGGAAAAGCAGAACAAAAAATAAAATCCATAAATAATATTGTCCGTACTCTGCTTGCACATTCATCTATGCCTCCCTCCTTTTGGCACCACTCTCTACAAATGGCTACCTACCTTCTAAACATCCTTCCCACAAAGGTTTTAGGCTACAAATCTCCTACTCAAATTCTTTATCAAACGAATCCTTCCTTTTCTCATCTTCGGGTCTTCGGGTGTTTATGCTTCCCACTCTTTCCATCCACCAAAATTAATAAACTCCAATCCCGTTCAACTCCGTATGTTTTTTTAGGATATCCTTCCAATCATAGGGGGTACAAGTGTTATGATTTGTCAGCTCGAAAAATTATCATCTCACGTCATGGCATTTTGATGAAACTCAATTTCCATTTTCAACAATCCATACTCCAAATACTCATACATATAATTTTTAGGAGGATGGTATGTCTCCCTTGCAAATTCACAACTTGCATCAAAATGACACCCAAAACCAACACAATCAACTCCCTCAATCTCCTTCTCCGACCCAGTCTCATGTGCTCACAATGTCTCCTTTGCAAGCTGCCCTTTCCCCACAAAGAACGCCCTCTTCTCCAAGCCCAGCAGTCCCCCCTCCATAGCCCACACCTCACTACCAACCATCAGCCCAGCGAATGACTACTCGTAGTCAACATGGCATCTTCACGCCAAACCGAAAATACCACCATGCCTTAACTGCCGAAAATCCTAAAATCTCTCCTCTCCCTCGAAACCCGGTGAGTGCACTTAATGACCCAAATTGGAAATCTGCTATGTTAGATGAATATAATGCTCTAATTAAAAATAAGAGGTGGGATTTAGTACCTCATCCATCTCATGTGAATATAATTCGGTCAATGTAGATTTTTAGTCATAAAAAGAAATCTGACGGTTCTTTTGAGAGGCATAAAGCACGTCTTGTAGGTGATGGTCGGTCGCAACGAGAAGGGATTGACTATGAAGAGACATTTAGCCCGGTTGTAAAATCGACAACAATTCAAAAAGTTCTTAGCATTGCATTGTCCAAATCTTGGCCTATTCATCAGCTAGATGTTAAGAATGCATTTTTACACGAAAACTTGAATGAGACTGTTTACATGCACCGGGTTTAAAGACCCCACTCATCCTGATCATGTTTGTCTGTTACGTTAATCTCTTTATGGTCTTAAGCAAGCTCCATGTGCCTGGTATCAACGGTTTGCTGATTTTGTTACCACTATTGGTTTTACTCACAGTAAATTAGATCACTCACTTTTCATTTATTGTCATGGGACTGATATTGCATATATTTTATTGTATGTTGATGACATTATACTCACAGCTTCTTCCGATGCTCTTCGATGTTCTTTATCTCTTCTCGGTGCGAATTTGCTATGAAAGATCCAGGTCATTGAGTTATTTTACGGGTATTCTTTCATACTCGTATTAAAAATGCCATTTTTCTCTCTCAATAAAAATATGCCGAAGAGATATTAGAGAGGGCAGGAATGACTGCTTGGAAACCTTGCCCCACACCCGTCAACACTAAGGGGAAGCTAAGTACAAAATCGGGTGACCCTTATGATAATCCTATGAAATATCGTCGATTGACTGGTGTTCTGCAATATCTTACTTTCACAAGGCCAGATATTTCTTATGTAGTCCAACAAGTCTGCCTATTTATGCATGCTCCGAAAATTGAACACATGGAGTCTTTGAAACGCATTCTTTGTTATGTACAAGGTATGATTGATTATGGTATGCACTTGTATACGTCTTCGATTCACTCTATCTTGTCATATATAGATGCAGATTGGGGTGGATGTCCTGATACTAGATGGTCCACCTCGGGTTATTGTGTGTTTCTCGGAGATAATCTCATTTTTTGGTCTTCTATGACAATGAAGCAATATCCAAGTCTAGTGTCGAAGCTGAATATAGGGGTGTCGCTAACGTTGTCTCTGAGTCTTGTTGGATTAGGAATCTTCTTCTTGAACTTCATTGTCCTATCCAAAAGGCAACTTTTGTCTACTGTGATAATATTAGTGCGATATATTTATCCAGGAATCCAGTTCAACATCAGCGCACTAAACATATTGAAATGGACATCCACTTTGTTCGTGAAAAGGTACAAAAAAAGAGAGGTGTGTGTCCTTCATGTCCCGTCTCGTTCTCAGATCGTAGATATTTTTACCAAAGGGCTTCCGCGCGTATTATTTGATGATTTTTGAAACAGTCTCAGCGTCCGCCCACCTCCCGCTAAGACTGCGGGGGTGTGATAGAATATAAATTTATTTAAGATAATTTTAATAATTATCTTTTAGATTGATTGACCATATCTTTTGTATAGTTTGCTCTCCTAATTTGTAGCAATTCATATCTTGTAATTGTAATTATCCTAGCCTAGAATTACGTTGATCATGGTTGTATATTAGGAACCTTGTTCAAGGCAATAGACACGAAAATAATTCCTTTTACTTTCAAAACCTTCTTGTCATGTAATGTTATAGACCCAGCATGCTAGAAAATGAATTATGCATTGACCAACTCAGTTCTGGGCGTGAAGAGGAGTCGCAATTAATCGCCGCATACTCCTAGGCATAAATGCAATTACGATCGTGCGCAGACTAGCAGAGTTGTCAAGTTGTTTTAATTGTGGTCTAAGGGTTAGAGCATGTATAAATATGTATCTTAAACTATCATACATGATCAAAGTAATGTTTTACTTTTTCAAATATGTATTGGCTATGTAGAGCTAACATTTCAAAGGATTTTTAAAGAGATTTTAAATGTTAAAAGAACTTTTAACATGTAACCAAGAGTATGTAAAGTAGAGATATAAGATAATATAACAATATAATTTGAATATATACATAATTAAGTATGTGCAATGAGTATTTGTAGCTTATTTGCTTACGTGTATCAAGTATGTATAGTTAATATATGTCTATACATGAATATAAATAATGTAGGATACTTGAAGAGAGGTTAAACTAAACTAAAATCGTAAACTACGAGAAAGACAAGTATCTAAACCTCATTCATACCATATGATACCATATGTTGAATGTAGTGTAAATTCTCTAGAGTTTATTATATTGCGAAATGTTATAAAAGGATCTTCAAGCTTCATGAGTCTATGATAATAGCTTGTTGTGATGCATATTTTAAATATCGATATGCATAAACTGTTTAAAAATACTCTAAGCCATTTGATTTGGTTAGACACAAATTAAAATATTTCATTTCTTTTACATTAAGTCTTGAAATATTATTGCTGAATAGATAGAGTTGTCCAACTAAATTCGTTTGGTTTAGACTCCAAACTAAGAATGAACATCGCTAAATTGGGAAAGTTTTTGTTGCGCCGAATGGCTGTCATGATAAAAGTATATATCGTTCAAATTTATATTGCGCCAAATGGCGGTCAGGTTGTATAGCTAATGTCGATTAACGTATGATATAACGGGCTGATCACCCATTGTGCCCGTAAGAAGACGGTTTGCAAATGAATTTCTGTTGAAACCTTTTCAAAAATTTAAAAATTAAAATTTCATGGTCTTGTGACTGCTCAACATTCAAAAGTCAGTACGTCGTTTCAAAAATGCAAACGAGTCATGTAAGACCCCAACTTTCATAAATAAAGATTAATTTTTCTCGAAATATATTTTTAAATATTATGGTGTGGTTTTGATATAATGTTATAGTTGTGGGTAATATTTATAAATTTTTCAAAGTATGCAAGTTGTTATAAATTATTCGATTGGTCGGGGAATATTCGTTTTAAACAGAAAATATTCGTACGACGACACAATCATTGGTGGACCCCACAACGGAAGTATTATCGTAGATAGAAAACAACAGAAATATCTCTTTATAAAAATAACGGCAAAAGTTTTACCGTTAAACTGTTGAACTACTCGATTGGTAAAAAGCGAAGAATACACGTGGTTCGTACAAGTAGCACATGGTATTGATTATTGATGCTTACGTAAAAAGCCACTCGCTTTTCTCAATTATTGCTCTGATGAATTGTTGCATTGTATCTCACGTTATTTGATTCAATTATTGTCACAAGTATCATCTCGCATAATATTTTATATTATTAAATCAATAATTGAGACAACAAAGTTATTCATATTATTATTTGCAATATTGACGATGTCTAAAAAAATTACATCGAGGAGAGTTTTGGTCACTTAATTGCGGCTACCGATAGGAGAAATCCTTATCGGAAAGCCCCTCTTTCACGGGAATGATCCGGTTGTTAAATATTGTGAGTTATAATATTAATGATGAATAATTGTTGAAGTATTAAGAATGTGTTTATTGAAGATAAGTGAATTACAAAAGTTAGAGGGGAATAATGCAAACTTGGAAAACTTTAGGGGTACTAAAGTGTAATAAATTAAATTAATATGGACCATTGGTGGTGGTTTTAATAGTAAATCAATCTGGACCGTCGGTGGTGATTTTAATAGTAAATTAATCTGGACCATCGGTGGTGGTTTTAATAGTAAATCAATCTGGACCGTCAGTGGTGGTTTTAAAAGTAAATCAATCTGGACCGTCGGTGGTGGTTTTAAAAGTAAATCAATCTGGACCGTCGGTTGTGGTTTCAATAGTAATCATTCTGGACCGTCCGTTCTAATAGTAAATCAATCTGGACCGTTCATGAATTAGTTACTATTTAGTCATTTCTCCTATAAATAGAAGCTTAATTCTTCTTTCATTCTCACCAATTCACTAAGACTCACAAGAGAAGCTATAGAGAGAGAAACAATAGAGAGAAAGAAGAAGAGTATTCTGCTACTTCACTATTGTGGTATCCAGTCTTCTACTAAGGTAAGGGATATTATTTGTTGTATTCGTAAGGGATATTATTTGTTGTATTCATAAGGGATATTATTTGTTGTATTCGTAAGGGATATTATTTGTTGTATTCATAAGGGGTATTATTTCTTTCGTATTCATAAGGAATACTATTTTTTCGTATTCATCCTTTAATATGTCAGAATAACCTGTCTACACGGATTACGTCTTCGTATAATGGTGAAAATCTATTCTTGATTTCGTATGTTATTTCTTTTCATATTCTTAAATCTAAACTTACTATGGTAAGTATTATTCTATAATCCTTGAAATTAGTGGAATATCCTTGAGTTTTGCGCTTCATCCAGTATCGTTTCATTGGAATATTGATCTGAACTTTCTTATTAAATATCAATATTTTTATCGGGGTATTATTCACGGGTTACTATTTACTATAATATTATTCAATCGGGTATTCGAGGCACTTTTTATGCCAGGGTACTATTCACGAGTTACTATTCACGGGTTACTATTCACGAGTTACTATTCACTCAAATATTATTCACTCGGGTATTCGGGGCACTTTTCATGCCGGGATACTAGTCACAGAGTACTATTCACTCAGGTACTATTCATCTGTAGTACTATTCACGATAAAAATTTAATTTCTTTTCTGTCCAAGATTATTTTTGATACATGAATATTATTCTTGAATGTTACTCCACAAAGCAGTATCATGTTGATAATTTGGATATTTTTAAACTCTGGATAAATTTAAAGTCTTTAATATTTATCCTTGATCTCATTTGATTGAATTCTTATATCATTGTCATCATCCTCATACTTATATTGTGATGAAAGTCATCTTTGACTTACGTGCATAGATGGACTATTGATTGGTATGATTATTACCAAGGATCATTCGGTATAATCATGACCCGTAATGTTACAAATGATATGGTAAAAATCCTCATTGACATGTAATGCATTGATGGACAGTTGTTGGTATGATTATGACCAGGGATTATTCGGTATAATCATGACAATTGATGATTACATGAATATCATTGGCCCGTAGTGCAGGGATGATTCGATTATTTGGTTTATTTATTTAGCTGAGTCTCAGCGATAAAGTTGATGAAAACCTTTTTAAATCATAGAAGATAGGAGATATCATGCTCTACTTGACTCTTCTAATGGATTGCTTGTTCCGTTGGAGTTAAACTTGTTGTCTATTATATTCTATCAGTTTAATATTGTTGAAGGCTAACGATAACTTATTCTGCATTATCTTAGTCATAATATTTCTTACTGGGCTAGTTGAGCTAACCCTTTTGCTTTCATTATTCTCTTCAGGAAATGAGAACATAGCCGGGACTAGTCGGGGAACGGAGTGATGGTCCGAGATGGCTGTTTTAGTAATCCTCACTATTTAGTGTGATAATAAATGTAATGAGGATTGAATTTGAGTTTGGATACTGTCTATGAGACAATATTCGTGTAAAAACTCTTAACTCTGGTTGTATAATTAAGTTTGTATTTGTATTTTGTACCATGTATTTGGCGACCCAAGATGGGTGATGTAACCTATTTTGGGGGCGTCACAGTTGGTATCAAAGCCATAGAAAAGATCCCCGAGCCTTTCTCTGGTGACTTTCGAGTCTTGAGATGCACCGAAGTTAGACTTTCCGTAGGGGACGCTGTGAGTAACGGTGGTATGTTGATAGGTATCATTGTGAGGTGTTATCCAAGTCCTGGATGCGGGTCACAGTTGGTATCAAAGCTTAGGGATATGATCCCTAACTGAGATGTGAGATTAGAACTAGGAGGGGAGAAACGGATAATTCCTTCACTAGTATGACCTACCTAAGTTTATTTGGTATTTAATTGGTCGATCAGAGTATTGGGATAATATGTGACATGTCAATTAACCCTTGTTTTGTGACAGTGTTTGAAAATGGCATCTAAAAATGTTGAGATCAGCAATTAAGCACATGAGACCGTTGAGTCACCAACGATCAATACCCAGGATAATGTGCAACAGGAAGACAATAATCCTCAGGTAAACAGCAACACCGATCAAATGATGAATGATTGGATGTTCAGAGGCTTTATGTAATTCATGCAACATCAGGCGAGAGCGGTTCCTGTTCAAAATGCAGGTGGAAACACTAAAAACTCACAGGTGGTCACTGTTAAGCAGTTCAAGGAGCTGGGACCATCGGAGTTTATTGGAGAGCCAAAACCACTTAAGGTAGAGACGTGGATAAAGCAGATCACCAAGATATTTGATGTCTTGGGATGCTCCGAGGAGTAAAAGGTTCCCTTTGCCACCTTCATGTTGCGTGGAGAGGCAGATTACTGGTGGGAATCTATAAAGCGTACTCAACCTGCTGCACTAAAAATGTCTTGGGAGAAGTTCCAAGATCTGTTCAACGACAAGTACTTTCCCGAAAGTATTTGTCACATGAAGGAGGTGGAGTTTATCAAGTTGGAGCAAAATAATATGACTGTGTCACAGTACGAAGCTAAGTTTGCTGAGTTGTCCCGGTTTGCGCCCCACTTGGTTGATAATGAGGAGAGAATGACGCGGATGTTTCAAAGAGGTTTGAAACCCGAGATACGTCAATACTTAATTTCTCACAAACTGTGTTTGCATTCAGATGTTGTAAATAGGGCTCAGTTATTGGAGCGCGATAATGAGTCAACCCAACCCAGAGAGAGCAGCCGACAAGTCGATAATACCAATGGTAGCAGTCATAGAAGCAGTGACAACAAATGTGGAGGGAATCAACATGCCAGAAATGGTAACCACTCAGGTGGTAATCATGGCCAAGATAATAGAATTGAAAATTTTAAGAAGAGGAGATTCAATAATGATGGAAAGATGTCAGCACCAGCACCTAATGTTAAGGAAGGAGAATGACCGTCGGTCGTATGTTACAAATGCGGAGGGGAGGGACACATCAGTCCAAACTGTACGCAGCAGTCCAAAGTATGTTACAATTGTGGAAGAGAAGGTCACCTAGCCCAATTTTGTCGGGCACCAAAGTCAAGTCCAACTGGGATGGAGGCATCAAAGGCCATCCCAGACAAGATAAAATCGGTAGTTCAAGGGAGAGCGTTTGTCGTAACCTCCCAAAAAGTGAGGAATCCGAACGAGGTGATCACGGGTAAGTTAATCATAAACTCTTGAGAAGCTTATACCTTATTTGATACCGGTTCTACCCATTCTTTTATTTCTCCTACTTGCGCTCAACGTTTAAATTTGACTCCAAAGAAATTAGACTTTGACTTATCGGTTGAAACTCCGTTGGGGGAAACCTTTATTACATCCACTGTTTATAAGTCTTGTTTGATTCAAATCGGTAACCGCACGTTACCTGTCGATCTTATCTCTTTAAAAATACTTGTATTCGATGTGATTTTAGGAATTGATTGGTTGACTACTCATTATGCTAAAATTGATTGTTTTCGTAAGGTTGTTAGCTTTCATGTTCCTATTATACAAATTCAAGCAACCAAACCATTAAAGTCAATCACTGTCATTTCAAGCCATAAATCTATTCGTTTATTGAAAAATGGATGTCAAGCTTTCTTACCCCATGTCACCGATTTAAACAAATATATGTCAGATTTGAATGATATTTCCATGGTTAATAAATTTCCTGATGTATTCCCTGAAGAACTTCCTGGCCTACCCCTAGAGCATGAACTCGAATTTTGTATCGACCTTGAACCCAGTACAAAACCCTCAAATATTTCTTCACTTAAAACGAACGTAACATGCGCCAAACACGTTGGCTCGAACTGTTGAAAGATTACGATCATACCATTCAATACCATCCTGGAAAAGCGAATGTGGTAGCTGACGCGTTGAGTACAAGATCGTATGCGTTTACGAGTGCGATGTTGTTAACAAAAAAACCCATTTCGTACGATCGACTTACAAAAGATGGAGATAGAGTTAAAGACTCCAAGAACCTACATGAAGATAGCGAATATACGATTAGAATCGACTTTAATCGATAAAGTTAAAGATGCTCAAGCTACACACCCGTAGCTGATGAATGTGAAGAAGAAGGTTCAAGAGGGCGTTATTCTAAAAGCAAGAATCGACGAAGAGAGTAAATCTCAACCCTCGATTTAATTGGGCCATTCAAAATCCTCGATTAAGTAGGAACTGTGGCTTATAGACTCGCCTTACCGCCAAGTATGTCTTGTGTTCATAATGTTTTTCACATAAATATGTTACGTAAATATGTGGAAGACCCGAACCATATTATTGAATTAGAACCAGACGAGATAGCGGAAGATTTAACATATGAAGAGGTACCTGTTAAAATCTTGGATAAGAAGGAGCATATCCTACGCTCCGAGGTTATACCTCAAGTCAAAGTTTTGTGGAGAAGTTTTGTGGAGAAACCACAATGTTGAGGAAATGACCTGGGAGTTAGAATCTGAAATGAAATCAAAGTATCCTCACCTCTTCGACATACCAGGTATGTACCCTAATTTCGAGGATGAAATTTCATAAGAAGGGGAGGTTGTAAGACCCCAACTTTCATAAATAAAGATTAATTTTTCTTGAAATATTTTTTTTGAATATTATGGTGTGGTTTTGATATAATGTTATAGTTGTGGGTAATATTTATAAATTTTGCAAAGTATGCAAATTGTTATAAAATATTCGATTGGTCGAGGAATATTCATTTTAAACAAAAAATATTCGTACGACGACACTATCATTGGTGGACCCCATAACAGAAGTATTGTCGTAGATAGAAAACGATAGAAATATCTCTTTATAAAAATAACGGCGAAAGTTTTACCGTTAAATTGTTGAACTACTCGGTGGTAAAAATACAGTAATACGCGTGGTTGCATAGTAGCACATGGTATTGATTATTGATGCTTACGTAAGAAGCCACTCAATTTTCTCAATTATTGCTACAGTAATTGTTGCATAGTATCTCACGTTATTTGATTCAATTATTGTCACAGTATCATCTACATAATATTTTATATTATTAAATCAATAATTGAGACAACAAAGTTATTCATATTATTATTTATAATATTGACGATATCTAGAAAGTTCTGTCGAGGAGAGGTTTGGTCACCTAATTCATGGCGTCGATAGGAGAAATCCTTATCGAAAGCCCCTCTTTCCGGGAATGATCTGGTTGTTAAATATTGTGAGTTATAATATTAATGATGAATAATTGTTGAAGTATTAAGAATGTGTTTATTGAAGATAAGTGAATTACAAAAGTTAGAGGGGAATAATGCAAACTTGGAAAACTTTAGGAGTACTAAAGTGTAATAAGTTAAATTAATATGAACCATTGGTGGTGGTTTTAATAGTAAATCAATCTGGACCGTCGATGGTGGTTTTAAAAGTAAATCAATCTGGACCGTTGGTTGTGGTTTTAATAGTAATCAATATGGACCGTCCGTTCTAATAGTAAATCAATCTTGACCGTTCGTGACTATTTATTTATTTCTCCTATAAATAGAAGCTTAATTCTTCTTTCATTCTCACCAATTCACTAAGACTCACAAGAGAAGCTATAGAGAGAGAAACAACAGAGAGAAAGAAGAAGAGTATTCTGCTACTTCACTATTGCGGTACCTAGTCTTCTACTAAGGTAAGGGATATTATTTGTTGTATTCGTAAGGGATATTATTTGTTGTATTCATAAGGGATATTATTTGTTGTATTCGTAAGGGATATTATTTGTTGTATTCATAAGGGGTATTATTTCTTTTCGTATTCATAAGGAATACTATTTTTTCAGTATTCATCCTTTAATATATCGAATAACACATCTCACGCGGATTACGTACCGTATGACGGGTGAAAATCTATTTGCAGTTTCGTATGTTATTTCTTTTCATATTCTTAAATCTAAACTTACTATGGTAAGTATTGCTTCTATAATCCTTGAAATTAGTGGAATATCCTTGAGTTTTGCGCTTCATCCAGTATCGTTTCATTGGAATATTGATCTGAACTTTCTTATTAAATATCAATATTTTTATCGGGGTATTATTCACGGGTTACTATTTACTATAATATTATTCAATCGGGTATTCGAGGCACTTTTTATGCCAGGGTACTATTCACGAGTTACTATTCACGGGTTACTATTCACCTAGTTACTATTCACTCAAATATTATTCACTCGGGTATTTGGGGCCCTTTTCATGCTGGGATACTATTCATGGGATACTATTCACTTGGGTACTATTCATCCGTAGTACTATTCACGATAAAAATTTGATTTCTTTTCTGTCCAAGATTATTTTTGATACATGAATATTATTCTTGAATTTTACTCCACAAAGCAGTACCATGTTGACAATTTGGATATTTTTAAACTCTGGATAAATTTAAAGTCTTTAATATTTATCCTTGATTCCGTTTGATTGAATTCTTATATCATTGTCATCATCCTCATGCATATATTGTGATGAAAGTCATCTCTGGCTT
Organism: Panax ginseng; assembly: GCA_020205605.1. NCBI lineage: Eukaryota > Viridiplantae > Streptophyta > Magnoliopsida > Apiales > Araliaceae > Panax > Panax ginseng. The sequence continues at coordinate 114,786,142 of CM035143.1, read as the reverse complement.
ACGTGTATAGATGGACTATTGATTGGTATGATTATTACCAGGGATCATTCGGTATAATCATGACCCGTAATGTTACAAATGATATGGTAAAAATCCTCATTGGCATGTAATGCATTGATGGACAGTTGTTGGTATGATTATGACCAGGGATTATTCGGTATAATCATGACTATTAATGATTACATGAATATCCTTGGTCCGTAGTGCAAGGATGATTCGATTATGTGGTTTATTTATTTAGCTGAGTCTCAGCGATAAAGTTGATGAAAACCTTTTTAAATCATAGAAGATAGTAGATATCATGCTCTACTTGAATCTTCTAATGGATTGCTTGTTCCACGCTTGATTAAACTTGTTGTCATTATATTCTATCGGTTTAACATTGTTGAAGGCTAACGATAACTTATTCTCGCATTATCTTAGTCATAATATTTCTTCTTTGGGCTAGTTGAGCTCACCCTTTTGCTTTCATTATTCTCTTCTTGAGAAATGAGAACATAGTCGGGACTAGTCGGGGAAGCGGAGTGATGGTCCGAGATGGTTGTTTTAGTAATCCTCACTATTTAGTGTGATAATAAATGTAATGAGGATTGAATTTGAGTTTGATACATACATGAGACAATATTTCGTGTAAAACTCTCTTACCGTGGTTGTATAATTAAGTATGTATTTGTATTCTGTACCATGTATTTTGCGACCTAAGATGGGTGATGTATACCTATTTTGGGGGCGTCATAAGTCATGTTATGTTTCAGTTGCTTTACAGTCTTATTTTAGTGTCAAAGCATATTTCAAAGAAAATATTTATTTCTTGCTTATGTTGTTTATTATTTGTTATTACTTGTTGAGCAATTTAATGCTCATTCTTGTTTTGATTATAAATATTTTCAGCTAAGAAGGATCGTATAGAAGGATCCGAAAAGAACAAAAGCAAGGGCAAGCTTAATGAATAGTCGGAGATGGTTATTTTTAATAGATAGACTTTTGTGATGTAAATGCAATATCTATTATGCAATGAAGCAACTAAAGGTCTTCGTATCTGCTGGGATACATAACTCTGATGTAATAATTGCAGTTATTTTATAAATTAGTATGTTGAATAGATAGTACCGTGTAACATTGAATACGAATTTGAAGATACCCGGATTTTGGGGATTCACATCGACAAAATATCCGTCGAAACTAATTCCCTTGGATTTAACTTATTTTCGACGGATATTTTATTAGAGTTAACACTATTCCGTCAAAAATAGTTATGGCGCTGGCGGGAATGTTGGCGTCAAAAGGCCACCTTTTAGTTCCGACGAAATTATGTCGGGCTTCATATATTTATAAGGGAATTATCTTCGACGGAAAATTCCGTCGAATTGAAAGTAGTTTCGACAAAAATGAGTGTCGAGAATAATTCCGTCGAAAATAGACTTTTTTCTTGTAGTGTATCACATACTATGTTTAAGGAATATAATAATTGAATAATAAATTTTTAAGATAAACGTTTTGGCAAGCATGTGTGCTAAATCACTTTTTTTATTAAAAAAATTATTACTTAAATTTGAAAATATTTAATCTTCAACCTGAACTTAAAGTTTTTATATTTTACACTTTTAATTTTAATAATATTGTTATTTTACACTTATAGTTAAAATTTTATTTTTGAATTAATAGTACAATACTCCTTTTGATTCATATTATTTTATCATTGTTCTTTTGAAGTTTATATATTGCACCTTATTTTATACTTTTGAGACTTATTATTTGTCATATTTGAGTTTGATAAAACTCATTTGTGGATGTAATTGAAGTAAGTATAAAAGGTGTAACTTAAAGTCCTAGAGAATGAGAGTAATTCATTTGGTTCAAGTTGGAATCATATGGCTTGTGTTTATCAATGACTTAAGTGAAACATTTGATAAGGTGCAAGTTGTTTGTAAAAACTAGTTTGTCTTAGTTCCATTATAATTAATAAATGATTACTAGTTGCTTTATAAGCATAAGAGGTGTAATCTTATTTAATTATGTGAAACAAAAGAAACTCTCCATTTTCCTATTTAAATTACATTATTATTAATAATTTGTAACTTACATCATTATGACTAATGTGTAACTTACAACATTATATCTATAATAATGTGTAATTAAAATAGATATATAATAGTTGTTACTATTATATATTATATATATATATATATATATATATATGTGTGTAGATATATGAAGAGATATACATATATGAGGAATGGAATATACTTACATGAGAAGAAGAAAGCTTGCACATGAAATTCTCTCTTCTTTCAGTTAATTTTTTCTATAAACATATAACTATCACAAAGAAATATTCGACTGAAACATTTGTGAATTGCTATCACAAAATTGTTTAACTTCGAAACTTGGCATATATCCTGGAGGTATATCACATGTAACTCATAGCAAACCATTCGTGGTGAGGACGATAAAGACCTTAAGGACAGGGATTACCCGTGTCATGTCTTTCGATTAACAATCTTGACTTCTCTGAAGCTACGATTCTAACAATCTTAAGGTCTTTATTGTATTTGTTAGAGTCATGATTTTGGTGAGATGGAAGACAACACGGTTTTCAAAGATAAGTGTCATTTTTCTTGTATCTATTTTATCAATGGAATTTTTATGATAATTAGTAATATATTGAGATATATATTAAGCTAATTATTTTTATTGATAATTCTTGTTAGAAGATGGATTGTATAGAAAAATGAAAGTGAAAAGATTTACAATTTACAAGTTTGTAAATTGATATGGAATAGATGAAGAGTCATCATGGAAAACACCAAATGTTGATGCCTAAAATTTTTTCTAAAGAGATTATGTGTTCTTCTGGATTTAATCCAAAAGGTATGTTTTTTAACGATTGCCTTTATTTTTATAAATGATATTTGTTTATCATTTTATAAGTATATATACATGAATGGTATATATGTGATGTATTATATCATGTGTTGATGATATTTGCATGTGTAAGTATTGTTTTGATTTAATGATCATTGATATATAATAAATTAATTTGATTAGTTTTATTTGATTTGGAGATAATTTGATAATTGTTCATGGTGGAACAAACTTTAACTTGTGTATATATATTGACTAGTAATATTTTTAAGTAGATAATATTGCTAAATGTGTATATGCATGAGTTTTAAGAAAATTATTATTCTTATAAACTAATTGAAATTAATTTATTATTAGTGTTTGTAGTAAAAGTTGTGAAATTTACTTTTCTCTATGTATAACAAATTAGTTGTAAATTAATTTATTTTGAGAATAAAGTAAATTTATGTTTTTCTTGAACAAAATTATGCATATAAATTTGAGGTAATATTTAGTGTGTAATATTACTTAGTATTTGTATGCATGAATTTTGAATAGATTACTTTGTTTGTGGATAATAAATTAATTATCAACTAATAGTTAGAAGAGATATTGTAGAAGTAGATTTGGTTGAGTAAATCTTATATACAATATGATTTTGATGTTGAGAAAACACTTAGAAATGATATGTAGTAGTGTTTTTGGGATAATCATAATTGTATATATATTGATTTATTTTTTATGTGTACTTCTTGTCCAAGAAGTAGTAAATTTTAATGTGATTATATGAATTTTGTATATTCTAATTGAGATAAACATTTTATTTTTTGAATTTTTTTATAAATATAGTGAAGTTCAAGTATTTCATATTATTATGAAGATTGTCTTGAATTTTATATTGTAAATGTCAAAAGATGTATTGTTTATGATATTTCTATCCAAGTTGGGACAAGAAAATACTTGAGGATATACTAATTCATTTGTGTGAATTTTATTTGCTTTCTACATAAATTAATTTTTTTTGTGATAAATTAATTTCTTAGAAAGTAATATAAATATTATATTTTATATTTTATATGCAAATAAATTTGTGCAATATGATGAGTTGTGCTATAATTTGTATATAATGAATTTTATACTATTTACATAGAGTCAAGTGTTACGTGTTGGTATACTTGAAAAATGTACATGTATAATTTATTAAGTGCTTATATTAAATAATTTTTGGATTTGAGATTTTATGTAATTTAGGAAAATAAGAGCTTGTTTTCTTATGTGGGGGGGGGTGTTCTAAAAGATTCTTAAGTTGAAGCAATCTTTTATATGAATAACTAATACATAAAATGTACAAGAACTTATTTTTATTTTGAGAAGTGTTCCTTAATATTCTCACGTGGAAGTAATATTTATAGGAACATTGTCACATAAAATGTCAATTAATCTAAAATTTATTTTAAGTAGTGAGCATAATATTGTGAAGTGAAATTATTCAATGAGATATCAATTATTTAAAGTGTGGGGTGATTCTTTAAGATTTTTATTTTGGTCTTTGAACTATTTGGAGCATAATTTTATTTATGTAAGAAATAGTAAGGCTTATGAATTTCTTGTTGCGAAATTGATTTGATTATGTAGTTTCGTGAAATGAAAGTCTTTGAAACACAAACTTTTGAATAATATTGAAGTGTGAACTTATTTCACTTAATTAATTATCTAAGGTTCAACAAAGTTATAAGTTGAACTAGAAAGAGCAATATTGATTTGGTGAAGGAAATCAATATAATAATTTGGTAAATAAAATACCTATTTTATTAGCTAAATATGATCCAAAATATTTATAGTGATTTAGTTCAATAGTGAGTTTGAAACTAAGTTATAAATATTAAAGTGAATACATATTAGGTGATAATATGTGCATATTTACCTTGAGATTCTATCGGATATAGAATTATTTATATGTTTACACTAACAATATAATTGTATAAACTATAATGTGATAGTTTTTGTGTATATTAATGATATGTTGATCATTTTACATAGTATTGTTAACGTAAATGAGTAGTTTAAGAAATATCTATTTTTTGTCTTTATGTTGAAAGACTTGTAAAATAGATGTTATCTTATTATCATGTGAAAACATAGTGAAAATTTCAACAAAACCAGTTTAATAGTATTGAGGGGCTATATTGAACTAAGTTTGATAAACCTTGAGATTGAAGAATTTAATAATTCTTTAATAGTGGTGGTATACTGGAAGTTAATTCTGATATAGCTATTGTAAATCTGAAGTACACATATGCTAGTGGGAGTCTTATGTTTGATATGCAATGCACAAGATCAGATATTACCTACAGTTTTAAACTTAGTATATTAATGATTTAAAATTGGTTTTTGTTAGATTTTTCAATGTTTTAATAGATCACATAAATGTCACTTATATTTTAGTGAGGGAAATTATAAATTTACAAGTTGAATTTTCAATCTTAGGTTTTGTTTCTTAGATGGGTAAGAAACAAATGAGTATTTCCCATTTCACAATTGGATCTAATGTTATTATTTTATGGGGAAGTTTAATGGAAGGGTGTTTGTTAAAACAAATGAGTATTAGCCTCATTTCATTTCACAATATGGAGAAATTTTTTTATTAATTATTAATCTTGGATTCATAACTAGTTTGATCTTGAATTAAGTAAGAAAATATTCACAAGTAGGTGAATATATATTCTATATATTTACAAGTAGGTGGATATATTATTACTCTTTGTGAAGGGTATAATTTACTTGGAGTAGCAAGTAATATTATTGCTTTATATGATGGAGAAAGCAAATGGAATCGAAATTTGTTGTTAAAACATCAAATTGTGGCCACTTCCATTGCTTAGTTCATTATGATGTGATAATGAAATTATTTTGTATAGAGCATATGAGATTACCTTTAATAGTAAGTCTTGACATGTTGGTCATATACAATTTTTGTTAGATAATTGATACAAGAAGGTATTATAATATTTATCTATGAGAAAGTCAGTGACGACTTGACTTATCTTTTTACTAAGACTTTGACGAGATCTTAGTAAGTTTAACTACTTGTGATATGGAACTTAAACCACTTTGAGTCGGGGTGATGGGAACCCAACTTATTCCTAGGTTACCCCTAGTTTATAGGTTCAATGGGAAAAACAAGTCACGATTCTCGATCGTGTTACTTATCGATGTGGTTCCATATGTAGTTTAAGATAATAACGTTTGTTGCACGCCACGATCGAGGTCGAAGTTATACTCTTAACAAAGTAGTTGTGTTCTTAGCAATGTAAAACACATGTGAAACACTTTGCCTATATGAACTAGAAGTGGAGCCGCTTCTTATAGAGGGTTGTGGTTTACTCTCTTAGAGGTTCATGAAACAGGATATTGCGCATGGCCATAATAGCGCAATGCTTTGAGAATATTCACCGTGGTAGGAGGATTTTGTGTGTGTGATAATTTCGGTCATATCATATAGAAGTAGAGGTTCAATCTACGGACACCATCAACTTCGATGTGACTTTGAGTTGTTTACACTAAGGGAAGGTTCAATGTTCGTCACACCTTCTTTTATGCATACAAGCCTTGGAGTTGTTTGATAGAAAAGTGTTTGGAAGAAAATTAGTTTTTCCAAACAAGTGGGGGATTGTTATATATTGCACCTTATTTTATACTTTTGAGACTTATTATTTGTCATATTTGAGTTTGATAAAACTCATTTGTGGATGTAATTTAAGTAAGTATAAAAGGTGTAACTTAATGTCCTAGAGAATGAGAGTAATTCATTTGGTTCAAGTTGGAATCAAATGACTTGTGTTTATCAATGACTTAAGTGAAACATTTGATAAGGTGCAAGTTGTTTGTAAAAACTAGTTTGTCTTAGTTCCATTATAATTAATAAATGATTACTAGTTGCTTTATAAGCATAAGAGGTGTAATCTTATTTAATTATGTGAAACAAAAGAAACTCTCCATTTTTCTATTTAAATTACATTATTATTAATAATTTGTAACTTACATCATTATGACTAATGTGTAACTTACAACATTATATCTATAATAATGTGTAATTATAAATATATATATATAATAGTTATTCTTATTATATATGTATATATATATATATATATATGTTGTAGATATATGAAGAGATATACATATATGAGGAATGGAGTATACTTACATGAGAAGAAGAAAACTTGCACATGAAATTCTCTCTTCTTTCAGTTAATTTTTTCTATAAACATATAACTATCACAAAGAAATATTCGACTATAACATTTGTGAATTGCTATCACAAAATTGTTTAACTCCGAAACTTGGCATATATCCTGGAGGTATATCGCATGTAACTCATAGCAAACCATTCGTGGTGAGGGCGATAAAGACCTTAAGGACATGGATCACCCGTGTCATGTCTTCAACAACAATCTTGACTCTACGAAGCTACAATTCTAACAATTATAAATAAACAATATTATCTAAGAAAAATTAAATATACACTTTTGAATAATCTTTGATGAAGTGTACTACTAAAAATATAATTTTAGAAATAAAACACTAAAAATATTAATAACATTTTATAGTACATAAAATCAAAATAAAAGACTACAACAACAGTCATTAAATTGATTATCCAATTTGTTAAACAAAAATCAAAAATAATGTTTACATAACAAAATTTGTTTACAATAGTAAACAAGATAAATATTGAATGTAAATTTTAATTTTCTATGAGTATACAAGTCAAAATATCATTCAACACTACTTATTACTCATTCAGCCACAAATTTTTAAATGAATCGTTCAGATACATTCACAATTTAAAAATTATTAAACAAACAATGTGAATGACTTATTCAATCAGATTCAAACTCTTTTAGAAATAAAGAAAAAGCCTATTCCTATGTTACCCTAAGATATATTAATTACTATATCTTGTTCTTCCTCTTAAGAATGCCAATTTGGGACTCACCAAGACTGACCTTTATTTTGGGACAAAAAGGAATAGTAAGACTTTTATTTTGGGACAAGAGGGAGGAATATGAACAACTTGGTCTTTTCCGGTCCGAGTCCAAAGGGGACACCTCTACTTCACCTAAGACCGCCACGTGGAAAATATACTTGAACGTGGCGACCATTGAAACTACTTAATCCTGACTATCCAACACGTCCCCTTTTCTTTCAGTTTTCCCTTCAAATTTAAATCAGGCTTTTGAAAATCAATCAAAAATAGTAAAGCAATGGGATCTGAAATATTTCTTGAAGTGATATTGGCAATTCTCTTACCTCCTGTTGGGGTCTTCCTACGCTATGGCTGTGGAGTAATTTCCCTCCCTCCCTCCCTCCCTCCCTATTATTATTGAGTTTTTAACACATTTTTTTCTTCTTTTTTTTTTATTTTAATTTGATGGGAAAATGGAGTGACTAATCATCTCCCATTATATATATATATATATATATATATATATATATATATATATATATATATATATGATATTTTTGGTTGTTAAGTAATAAATCCCATGTTTCTATTGAACAACTTATGGTTTTCGATTTTGAAGGGAGAGCCACCCTCTCATTGTGTGGCTATAAACTCTAAACTTCTTTTATGTTTGTATTGATGTCTTGATAATATAAATATGTTCATGGATTTTTGTCAAAAATATATATTCCTTCCAAGATAAAAGTCGTTATTACTTACTTTATCTTAAATGATTTATTTTTATAATAATTTACGTATAATACTCTTATTATTAATTGTTATATTTTTATTCTTTTTATATATTTATGGAACATCCGTAATAATGAAGAGAAAATTATGCTGAGAATTTAAATATGGACAATTTTGTTATTTTATTTCTTTCTTAATATGCGCAAAGAGTCAGCAATTTTATCATGGGACAGGAAGGGAAGTATATATATATGTTATATTGTGAGAGCAACAAGTGTAGTTTTGATCCTTAAGATTTGATTGGGAATTTAATTTTGCAGGTAGAGTTCTGGATTTGTTTGTTGCTGACATTGTTGGGATATATTCCGGGGATTTTATACGCAATCTATGCGCTGGTTGGATGGTGAATGTACTTTCTGTTTATTTAGCTATGGTGTTTTTGTATGTATGTTTCTTGTTCTTCATAAAGTAGTTTTAGATGATATATATATATATATATATAGTTTGTGCCAATTAATTCATTGATAGTATGTGGACTTCCTCGCCTGTAATTGAAGATTTTGTCGTCGCCGGCCGGGACTTGAGCGTGAAATAATCTTAGTACCGTCAGTTTTGATATTAAGGTAGTTGTGATTTTTGAATGACTTGGTAATTTACTTTGCCATCTCATCTTATTTACCTATTTACTGTTGCAAAAGGCCATAGTTTTGGGATTTTTCACCATTTGCAGGCAGGGAATATTTATATGGCCCATAGCCCATTGGGAGCAAAGCTTGAGAGCAGATCTTCTGTTATTATTTTTTATGTCTCCTACTTAAAATTTTAACACCTGATTTTTTATTTAATTTTAAAGTTAATTGATCTTAAGTAAGAGGAGGTTAGATGTGAAATATTTAAGTAGAAGACACAAGGGACAGAAAAAATGGGACATAGAATATGCTCTCGCAAAGCTTGGGGATTAATTCGTTAGTGGGCACATTTGACATTTCACTGTGTTTATCAATTTTAGATTTGTCCCCCGTTTTATTATTACTCTTTTAACCTTCAAAAATTCGATTAATATTGAACCGTGCAGCTATAATCTTTTGTACCATGCACTCTCATCACCACAGCCCAGCCCAACCCAACCCAACCCAACCCAATAATCTTCGAGTCTCAATCACTGCATCAATCCAAACTCCTAACGCTCAATTTTGAAATATAAGTTGTTGATAGTTGATGGATCTAAAGCATTCTCATAAATAGTACTCTCTCTTAAATAAAATTCTTTTTAAATAACACTCTTAAATAATATTCTTAAATAAAATTCTTTTTAAATAACACTCTTAAATAACATTCATTTATTAAAAGTACGTCATTTTAGAGATTTTTTAAAAAAACAAGTAGGGTAGCAGTGGTATTTTTGTAAATAAAAAAAAAAGTTAAATGGGACTATTATATTTTAATATTATTTTGTATTTTAATTTTTTTTTTCCAAAACTAGTAGTTTTTAGACTTGGCAAACAGGACATGTCATTGGCGAGCCAGTGCGTGCGAGTTTTTTCTTTTCTTTTATTTTTTATTTATTTTGAAAATTTATAAATCACAATGTTATTTAATAAAAGGATTAAATGTAAAGTCGACCACTGAATTTTTATGATATTTGAGTATTGAGTCTCTTTCTTCCGGTCAACGCAAACTGAGTCATTTCTATTCAAAAATTTAGACTTTGAACCCTCAGGTGCCATATGTGCGTTGATCTGCTGACGTGGCACATGTGGCGCCTATGTGGCACACGCGGCAGGTCTGACGTGGTATTTAATATTATAAATTGACATGTGTCCGTTGTTGACGTGGCGTCTTTAGAATTTTTTTCAAAAATTGACTCCACACATATTTAAACTCGCAACCTCACACTTGAAATTTTGGTTATATAACCGTTGTAGCAACACGGATCAACTGTTAGTATATTGCAAGGATTAATATTTATATCAAAACATGAGATTTTTCACCCAAAATCAATGAATGTTCTCTTTTTCTTATTAGTATAAAAAACTAACTACTATTATCATTATCATTATTATTGTTGTTGTTGTTGTCCTTCAAATAACTAATTGTTATTATTATTATTACTATTTTATTTTATTTTATTTTATTTTTATTTTTATTTTTATTTTTATTTTTATTTTTATTATTGTTATTGTTATTGTTATTGTTATTGTTATCCATCAAATAACTAATTGTTATTATTATTTTTACTATTTTATTTTATTTTATTTTTTATTGTTGTTGTTATTGTTATTGTTATTGTTATTGTTATTGTTATTGTCATTATTGTTATTGTTGTTGTTGTATTATTTTTATTTTTATTTTTATTATTGTTGTTATTATTATTATTTTTTATTGTTGTTGTTGTTGTTGTTGTTGTTGTTGTTGTTGTTGTTGTTGTTGTTGTTATTATTATTATTATCCATCAAATAACTAACTCGTTATTATTATTTTTACTATTTTTTTTATTTTATTTTTTTGTTGTTGTTGTTGTTGTTGTTGTTATCCATCAAATAACTTGTTGTTATTATTATTTTTACTATTTTATTTTATTTTATTTTTTATTGTTGTTGTTGTTATTGTTATTGTTATTGTTATTGTTGTTGTTATTATTTTTATTTTTATTATTGGTGTTATTATTATTATTATTACTATTGTTATTGTTATTGTTGTTGTTGTTGTTGTTGTTGTTGTTGTTGTTGTTATATTGTTATTGTTATTGTTATTGTTATTGTTGTTGTTGTTGTTATTAGTACTATTATTATTATGACTGTTATTGTTATCACGCAATTAGTTATGGTATGTAGTGAATGAGAAGAAAGGAATATATGTGGGAAATCTCATGTTTTGATATAAATATTAGTCTTTGCAAGATATTAATAGTGGATCCATGTTGCTCCAGCGGTCATATGACAAAAATTACAAATGTGAGGTTGCGAGTTCAAATATGTGGAGAGGCAATTTTTAGAAAAAAATCAAAAGACGTCACGTCAGCAGCGGACACGTGTCAAATTACAATATTAAATAGCACGTCAGACCTGCCACGTGTGCCATGTCAGCAAGTCAACACACATGTGGCAACTAGGGGTTCAAAGTTCAAATTTTTGAGTTGACCGAAAGAAAGGGGCTCAATACCCAAATATCAGAAAAATTCAGTGGTCGACTTTGCATTTAACCCGATTACCTGACGAGGACATTTCAAGCTTGAATTCAAATGGAGGTCATGGATCGGATCCAGTGCAAGTTCTAGTGGGACCAGTGATGAGGGCTAGAGATAAGCGATTCAAGGAGGGATTACTTATTCTTATTTAAGCAGCTTGGAATGAGAAATGATTGAGTTTGAGAGTTTTGGAGATGGAGTCTAAGTTCGTGAATATGATAGGAGTGATTGACCAAAGCAAGGATGTGACGCCCCCAAAATTAGGTATACATTACCCATCTTGGGTCGCCAGATACATGGTATAGAATTCAAATATAACTTACTAATACCACTGTCGTGTACAATACGACAAAACATAAACTGTGAGTTTGAATACAAATATTATCTACTAGAGATTATACAAACTCCAAAGGAGTCCTCATTACAATTATTATCACACTATTTTACAGAATAGTGAGGACTACTAATGCTATCCTCGGACCATCACTCCGTTCCCGACTCGTCCCAAACTATATTCTCATTTTCAAGAGAATACGGTGAAGAAAGGGTGAGCTCAACTAGTCCAAGAAGAAATCTTATGACTAAGATAATGCGAATAAATTATCATTAGCCTCCAACAATGTTAAACCGATAAAATACAATAGACATCAAGTTTAATCTGCAATGAACAAGCAATCCATTAAAAGAGTCAAGTAGAGAATAGAATCTACTATCTTTTATGATTTAAAAAGTTTTTCATCACTTTTATCGCCGAGACTCTACCAATAAATAATCCATGTCATTAAATCATCCCCGCAGACTACGTGCCAAGGATATTCTTTAAGATCACGACCACTTAATTATCCATGCACCACGGGTCAAAGATAATTGTGTTTTCATCAACTATCCCGATCATGCCATAAAATAATTCATCTTTGCTCCCTTGGTCAAGAGAATCCATAGCCATAATCATACCAAAAGCGCCCATCAATGCAATACGGGCCAATGAGGACTTTTAATTTTCACATCATTTATAACATTACGGCCATGATTATACCGAATAATCCCTCGGTCATAATCATACCAAGTCCATCTATGCACTATGTGCCATGAGATGACTTTCAACATAACATAAACATGAGGATGATGATAATGATATAAGAATTCAATTAAATAAGTTCAAGAATTAATTTGTCCAGGAACCAATAACGTCCAAATTATCAACATGATACTTCTTTGTAGAATAAAATTCAAGAATGCTCAGAAGAATATTTCCATGAAAAATACTGGATGAAGCGCAAATATCAAGGATATTCCACTAATTTCATGGAGTATAGAAGTCAAAACTTTAGCCAACTGAGTATAATAAAGAATGAAATGATAAAAGAAATCACCATGCACACGGTACTTCACATAGACAGGTTATTCTAACAGAATAATAATAACGGAACCAGGTCAAGTGAAATTCACACCGACAGGATGTTCCAACAGAATAATAAATACGGAATAATAAGTGATTGAACCAGTCCTACAGATATATACGCACAGATAAGATATTCCACTGTAATAATAAAGACGGAATAATAAAAATGGAACCAGTCCCACAGATAACATGTATGCAGGATATTCGGCGAGAATAATAAAGATGAATAATAGAAGAATGTCACCAAGTATAGGGTAGCAGCGTGATATGAGGTTATTACAATGAACAATAAAGAAATGGAATAATGTAAGTTCTCTTCTTGAATACAAAAGAATAATATCCCTTACCGTAAAATAATACTTGATATAAGAGTAGTGAAGTAGCAGAAAACTTTTCTTCTATCTCTCTATAGTCTCTCTCTATAGTTTCTCTCTCTATAGTTCAGTGAATTCGTAAGAAAATAATGAAGGAATGATCTTCTATTTATAGGAAAATGGAATGCATAGTAACTAATCCATGATCGGTCCAGATTGATTTACTTTAATCTGACGATCCATATTTAAAGAAAAATCTTTTAAATAAAATATAATATATTCTATTTATATAAAAGATTTTTACTATGCAAATACTATGCGGGCACTATACAAACACTATGCATAATAAAATATAATATATTCTATTTATAGAATAACTTTAATAAAGTATTCATCATTTATATAAAAAGATTTTACTATGCAAAATACTATGCATAATAGAATATAATATATTCTATTTATAGAATAACTTTAATAAAGTATTCGCTTTTATATAAAAAGATGTTTCTATTTTATTACGTGAATAAAACAAAACTTCTAAATCAAAATAATTGAATCAAATAATGTGAGATACTACGCAAAGAACTATTGTAGCAATAATTGAACAAAACCGAGTGACTTCTCACATAAATATCAATAATCAATACCGTAGTGCTACTACGCAACAACGCAGACATCGCATTTACTTTTACCGAGTAGTTCAACAAAGATCAACCAGTAAAAACTTCCGCCGTTATTTTCAATAAAATATTTTGTCGTTTTCTCAATCCGAATAATAATTCCGCTATGGGGTCCATTAATGATTGCATCGTCAGCATCGAATATTTTTCATTTAAAAGCGAATATTCCCTAACCAATCGAATATAATATGACAACTTGCATACTTTGCAAAATTTATAAATATTATCCACAACTATAATATTATCTCAAATTCACACCATAATATAAAAAAAATTATTTCGAGAAAATTATTCTTTATTCATAAAATCTGGGGTTTCACAATCTCCCCTCCTTATGGAATTTTGCCCTCGAAATTTACGTACGTACCTAGTATGCCGAACAGGTGAGGATACCTTGACTTCACTTCAAATTCTAACTCTCTAGATGTATCACTTTCAGGCGTCGAATATGATCCTTCTTATCCAAGATGTTAACACGTATCTCCTCATAATGCTAAATCTTCCGCTATCTCGTCCGGTTCTAAATTAATAATGTGGTTGGGTCGTCCACATATTTACGTAACATTAATACGTTAAAAACGTTATGAACACGCAACATATTTGGCGGTAAAACGAGTCTATAAGCCACAACTCCTACTTAATCGAGGATTTCAAATGGGCTAATTAAATCGAGGGTTAAAATTTCCTCTCTTCGTCGATTCTTGCTTCTAGAATAACGCCCTCTTGAACCTTCTTCTTCACTTTCATCAGCTCCGGGTGTGTAGCTTGAGCGGTTTTAACTTTATCGATTAAAGTCGATTTTACTCGTATATTCGTTATCTTCACGTGGGTCCCTAGAGTCTTTAACTCTATCTTCATCATTTACAAGTTATACGAAATGAGTCTTTGTGTTAACAACATCGCGACTTTAACGAACGACACGATCTTCTACTCAACACGCTACCTACCACGTTCATTTCTTCCACGATGATATTGAATAAGACGATCGTAATCTTCAATGTAATTTCGAGTCAACGTCTTTGGCGTATGTTACGTTCGTTTTAGTTGAAGAAATATTTGGAGGGTTTAAGAAATGAATTTTGTCTTGGTGTCAATACAAAATTCGATTTCACGCTTCTGGGTAGGCTAAGAAGTCTTCAGAATACTTCAAGAGATTTATTAATGATAGAAATATCATTCAAAATCATTATTCTCATCCAAGACTTGGATAAGACGTCACATTGATACCAACTGTGACTTCTATCCCTTAACCTAGATAGTACCTCACAATGATACCTATTAACTTGTCATCGCTCATTCACGACGTCGCTTACTGTAAAAGTCCCGCTTCGGTGCATTCAACATAAGGAAGTCATCAACAAAAGGATCTAGGGCTCTTTACTTATGGCTTGATATGACAATGATTGAATTTAGTGGTTTGGTTGCTTGAATTCGCATAATAGGTTGGTTAGGAATATAAAAGCTAACAACCTTATTTAAAAACATGATGAGTAGTTAACCAATCGTTTTCAAAAAAAAAAACCACATCAAAGGCAAGTATTTTTAAAGAGATAAGATCGACAGTAACGTGAAAGTGTCGATTTGAATCAAACAAGATTTATAAGCGATTGGAGGTAACGAAGGTTTCTCCCAATGGAGTTTCAATAGATAAATCAAAGTTTAACTTCTATAGGAGTTAAATACAAACATTGAACACAACTAGGTGAAATAAAAGAGTGAGTAGAACCCAGATTATCTAACACGGTATAGACTTCAGAAGAGCTTATGATTAACTTACCGGTGATAATTTTATTAGGTGTTCCTCGTCACGAGAAAAAAATGCTCTCTCTTAAACTAACGGCTTTGGCTTATCTCGGGACATCCTTTGGCATCACTATCCCGGTTGGACTTGACTTCACCATACGACAAAATCGAGCTAGGTGACCTTCTCTTCCGCAATTAAAACACTCTTTGGATTGTTGCGTCATAGTTTGGATGGATGTGTCCTCTTGTCCGCATTTGAAACATATCTGACCGATGGGCGTTCTTCTTCCTTTGAAACGGGTCTTTGGTCTTGAAGCGTCTTCACGTCATTGTTGAACATCTCTTCTTAAAATGTCCATTCTTATTATCTTGGCCATGATTACCACCGAAATGGTTACCATTCTTGGCATGATAATATTCCCCACGATAGTTATCGTTGTTCAGATGACCGCTTGCCCCAGTATGATTATTATCATGTTGTTGGTCGTTGTCTTTTGGTTGTCTTGACTCATTATCGCGCTCCAATAATCGAGCCCTATTCACAACATCCGAATATAAACAAAGTTTGTGAGAAATGAGGTATTGACGATATCGGGTTTCAAACCTCATAAAAACATTCAAGCGCCATTCACTCCTCATTATCGACCAAATGGAATGCAAACCGGGATAACTCCATGAACTTAACCTCGTCTTCGCGATACGGTCATATTGTTTTGCTCCGACTTTTGATGAATTCTACCTCCTTCATGTGACGAATACTTTCAAGAAAGTACTTGTCGTTGAATAATTCTTGGAACTTCTCCCAAGACATCTTGAAGTCGCCAGTTGGAGTACGCTTTCTGATTCCCACCAATGATCTCCTTCTTCACGCAACATAAAGGTGGCGAATGGAACCTTTGCTCCTCCGAGCATTTCAAGACATCAAATATCTTGGTAATCGCTTTATCCATGTCTCCGCCTTAAGTGGTTATGGCTTTCCCAAAAACTCCGGTGGTCCCGCTCCTTGAAGCGCTTAAGCGGTGACCAAAGTGGTTACCATTGTTTCCACTGCATTTTGGACTGTGAGTCGCGCCGGATTGTTGCATGAATTGCTCCTTAAATTGCTTAGCGGTGACCGTCCGAGAGTTATCGATATTTCTACCGCATTTTGGACATACGATTTGCATTACTTTGTTATCGCATGAATTGCATAAAGTCTCGACCATCCAATCATTCACCATTTTCATGATTGTTATTATTTTCATGAGGAGTATTGTCCTTTGGTTGCACATTATCCCGATTATTGATCTCGTGGAGACTCGGCGGTCTCTGTGCTCCATTGATAATCTCAACATTCTCGGATGCCATTTTCAAACACTGCCACAAAACAAGGGTTAATTAACATATCACATATTATCCCTATACTTTGACCGACCAATTAAATACCAAATAAACTTAGGTAGGTCATACTAGCGAAGGAATTCTCCGTCTCTCTCCTCCTAGTTCTTATCTCACATCTTAGCCAGGGATCATATCCCTAAGATTTGATACCAACTGTGACGCCCCCAAAATTAGGTATACATCACCCATCTTGGGTCGCCAGATACATGGTACAGAATTCAAATACAACTTACTAATACCACTGTCGTGTACAATATGACAAAACATAAACTGTGAGTTTGAATACAAACTAGAGATTATACAAACTCCAAAGGAGTCCTCATTACAATTATTATCACACTATTTCACAGAATAGTGAGGACTACTAATGCTATCCTCTGGACCATCACTCCGTTCCCTGACTTCGTCCCAAATTTATATTCTCATTTTCTCAAGAGAAAACGGTGAAGAAAGGGTGAGCTCAACTAGCCCAAGAAGAAATATTATGACTAAGATAATGCAGAATAAATTATCATTAGCCTCCAACAATGTTAAACTGATAAAATACAATAGACATCAAGTTTAATCTGCGGTGAACAAGCAATCCATTAAAAAGTCAAGTAGAGAATATAATCTACTATCTTTTATGATTTTAAAATTTTTCATCACTTTTATCACGAGAGACTCATTTCAATAAATAATCCACATCATTAAATCATCCCTGCACTACAGGCCAATGATATTCTTTAGTATCACGACCATGAATTATCCATGCACTATGGGCCAAAGATAATCGTATTTTCATCAACTGTCCTGATCATGCCATAAAATAATTCATCTTTTCTCCCTTGGCCGAAGAGAATCCATAGCCATAATCATACCAAAAACTGTTCATCAATGCACTACGGGCTAATAAGGACATTTAATTTTTACATCATTTATAACATTACGGTCATGATTATACCGAATAATCCCTGGTCATAATCATACCAAGTCCATCTATGCACTACAGGCCACAGATGACTTTCAACATAACATAAACATGAGGATGATGATAATGATATAAGAATTCAATTAAACAAGTTCAAGAATTAATTTGTCCAGGAACCAATAACGTCCAAATTGTTAACATGATACTTCTTTGTAGAATAAAATTCAAGAATGCTCAGAAGAATATTTTCATGAAAAATACTGGATGAAGCGCAAATATCAAGGATATTCCACTAATTTCATGGAGTATAGAAGTCAAAACTTTAGCCAACTGAGTATAATAAAGAATAAAATGATAAAAGAAATCACCATGCACGCAGATTAGATAGATAAAAGTTATTCTAACAGAATAATAATAACGGAACCGTGTCAAAGTTAAATTCACACCGACAGGATGTTCCAATGAATAATAAATGCGGAATAATAAATGATGGAACCAGTCCGGCAGATAGCATGATGCATGTGATATTCCGGCGTAATAATAAAGACAGTAATAATAAAATGGAACCAGTCCCGTGTAGTGTAGACAGATGCAGTGATATTCCGGCAGAATAATAAAGATGAATAATAGAAGAATGTCACCAAGTATAGGGTAGCTCACAGATATCAAAGTTATTCCAACAGTAACAATAAAGAAATGGAATAACATAAGTTCTCTTCTTGAATACAAAAGAATAATATCCCTACTAGTAAAATAATACTTGATATAAGAGTAGTGAAGTAGCGGTAAAACTTTTCTTCTATCTCTCTATAGTCTCTCTCTATAGTTTCTCTCTCTATAGTTCGGTGAATTCGTAAGAAAATAATGAAGGAATGATCTTCTATTTATAGGAAAATGGAATGCATAGTAACTAATCCATGATCGGTCTAGATTGATTTACTTTTATCTGACGATCCATATTTAAAGAAAAATCTTTTAAATAAAATATAATATATTCTATTTATATAAAAGATTTTTACTATGCAAATACTATCTTGAGCACTATACAAACACTATGCATAATAAAATATAATATATTCTATTTATAGAATAACTTTAATAAAGTATTCTGTTTTATATAAAAAGATTTTACTATGCAAAATACTATGCATAATAGAATATAATATATTCTATTTATAGAATAACTTTAATAAAGTATTCGCATTTTATATAAAAAGATGTTTCTATTTTATTACGTGAATAAAACAAAATTTTTAAATCAACAATAATTGAATCAAATAATGTGAGATACTATCGCAAAGAACTATTGTAGCAATAATTGAACAAAACTGAGTGACTTCTCACATAAATATCAATAATCAATACCGTGTGCTACTATGCAACAACGCAGACGTATTCATTGTACTTTTACTACCGAGTAGTTCAACAAAGATCAACAGTAAAACTTCCATTTGTTATTTTAATAAAATATTTTTGTCATTTTCTCAATCCGACATTAATTCCGTTGTGGGGTCCACCAATGATTGTGCCGTCGTATGAATATTTCCTGTTTAAAACGAATATTCCCCGACCAATCGAATATAATATGACAACATGCATACTTTTGCAAAATTTATAAATATTACCCATAACTATAACATTATCTCAAATTCACACCATAATATAAAAAAAATTATTTCGAGAAAATTAATTCTTTATTCATAAAATCTGGAGTTTCACAAAGGATCTTAGTTCAAGCGATGTTCCAAGTCAGGAAAACAAAAATCGCACGTTGGAAAATCAGGAAGCTTGCCCTGGCAAGCTCAGTGATCCCAACGAGCTCGCCTCTATCCTTGCTCGCCCCGACTGCTTTTGAACTTGCCCCAGCGAGCTGCCCTCTTTATCTTTTTGCCTCGGCGAGTGATAGACACATAATTCATACATTTTATTATCCCTCATTTTGTCCTTTTAATTATATTAGTTTATTAAATTAATATATTTTATTTTATTTTGTAGGATTTAATATTTGTTGCAATAAAGTCAAAATTTTGGTGATCAGGCGATATTTAATGCTCTTATTCGTGTAAGAAATATCCAAGAAGAATCTTGCAAAGAGAAAAGAAAGTCTATCTAGAAGATCTCTTTGAGAAGATGATTGTCA
The DNA here is from genome assembly GCA_020205605.1 of Panax ginseng. NCBI lineage: Eukaryota > Viridiplantae > Streptophyta > Magnoliopsida > Apiales > Araliaceae > Panax > Panax ginseng. The sequence goes on along the minus strand of CM035143.1, from coordinate 114,765,844 downwards.
CTAGGAAGTTGAAACTTACATGAAAAGGGAACAAAAATATCTAAGTTCAATGAATCTAAATTATGGTTCAAAGTTATTTTCCCTATAAATAGGTCTCTTGTTTTAGAGAGGATGAAGTATTAGGTATTTCTGTATTAGTTTAAGTTAGGAGTAGGAGTAGATTAAATTACTTCTCCATTGTACGTTCGTTGGATGATCGTTAATTAAATGGAGTTTTCTTATTTATTTTTTAATATTCTTCTTTTCTTTATATTAGTTATTTTAATTATTTTTTTATGTCTAGCTAATTTCTTTCATCTAGGATGAAGATGAAATTAAATAATTATTCATGATAATATTTTTTATTTCTTCTATTATTTATGCTTTTATGTTTAATTGATTTCGCCTTCATGTTTCGTTATTGAAATAACTTTGTTTTATAGTTCTTATGTGATTTTAAATTAATTAAGAGGTTTTGATAGATTATTGTTAAGATATGAGTTTTTCATAATCCATGTTTGCTCAAAGAAGTTTTGATGAGTTATCAGGGTGGATCAAATTTGAAATGGGGCACACCCTTCAATCGGATTTTCACCTCCTCATATTATATATAAAGTATAATAAACAAAATAAATAGAGTACTACAATTATATTAGTACATTACTATTATTTTATTGAAAAAAATAATATACTACTATATATATTGTTAAAATAAAATACTACTATAAGAACTTAAGTATTTTATTGTCTTGATCAATTTACTTCTCCTGAATACTAAGAAGGTAAAAAACAGAGGAGTTAGAGTTACTAAAAATTGTGAAAGATTTCATTTAGAGTTTCTATAATTTATCCAAATTTTCTATAAAAAAACAGTGCTTAGTAAATTTTCCTATATTTTGTAGACAAGTGTTATTTCATTAGTAGTAGTAGTATAAAATTATAGATCAACATTATATTATTTTCTTCCAATAATGTTGTCGGCTGTTGTTGAGCAATCCATCAATCACTTAATCAAATTTAAACATTTTAAAATATATTAAAATGTTTATCTATCATATTAACAAGATAGTATTATATTCTTTTTTTCAGTAACATAATATTAGTGTATGTTACTACTACATTCATTTTATTAAATTAATTTTTATTCTTCATAATATATTTTTTTTTTAAATTTGACCCCACTGAAGTTTCAAGCCAGATCCGCCCTTGTGAGTTATAGTTAATCCTTAAATTTTCATATTTTATGCTTGTCCACGTTAATTGTAAATTACTTAATTAAAGGGAAAGAAGATCAAAATCATAATTGAGTTGTAAAAATAGAAGAGATTGAATTATATGTTATGTTTATTATCTAATGGATTCAAATTCTTAGATTGTTTCCTCATTATTAGTTTTCATATTCTAGTTAATTAATTCTTAATCTTTATTCCAATTCGCCTAAAATAGATATTAAGAAAATATTAAAATTAATCTAGTCTCTGTTGGTTTGACATGTACTTGCCAGTTCTTCAATTCGACACTGTGCACTTGCAGTACATAATTTTATCACATCAAGTTTTTGGTGCCGTTGCCGGGGACTAGATGTAAGACCCCGAATTTTAGGAAATAAAAGTATTCAATTTTTATCTTATAATTACTATTCAGTAAATAGTTAAATTGATAAAAGTTTAAAATTATGGGTGAAATGTATAAATTTTGAAAAACAAGCAAGTTGTTATAAATATTCATTGTTGTTGGGGAATATTCATTTGGTCGTGGAATATTCTTGTTGTCGGAGAATATTCGTACGACGGCGCAGTAATTTGTGAGCCCCATAACGGATAACTGTCGGATGAAGAAAATGACAAGTTTGAGTTTTTATAAATAATGGCGTAATTGTTACCGTTAACACTATTGGAATACCTGGTGGTTAAAATACAAGAATACGTACGGTTGTGTGGTTAAAGATACCTGCAGACGCATGCGGTATTTTTGAAATTATTGATTCTTATGTAAGAAGGCACTACTCAATCATTATTTGTTAAGAATTATCGCTCAATATTTTATTTTATTGATTCAATAATTGCTACGTTGATATTTTATATTATTGTTGTTTCAAAAATTGGCACTGCACAGTATTTTCCATTATTAGATCAATAATTCATATTATTTGAATAATATTATTAGATAACATTATTGGCGATGTCTAGAAAGTTCTGTTGAGAAAAGAGGTTTGGTCACCTAATTGCGCGCTAATAAGGAGAAATTCTTATCGGAAAAGCCCTCTTTTCGGGAAGCTACTTAATCATTATAATTGTGATTCTCGTAATATTATTATTTATGAATAATTAATTATTAATTTATATGATAAGGAAATATTTATTTTATGTGGATATAAATGATGGATAGGGAAATATTTATTTTGTGTGGATATAAATGAAGGATTTAATGCTGAGGTGTTTTATCAGTATTTTGTCGGAATGGAGGAATTCTTAGAAAAGTGTCAATTGTTGAAAATTGATATTTTATCTTACATTATAAATGTATAATGTGGTTATATAATAATATAATAAATGTGATATTTTCACACTAAATTCACGTTGCATGAATCAAATGTGAGAAATCTATAAATCAAAAGAAGAACAAAATATGAGATTTTCAGAAAAATTAGTTTATTACTTGATTTTGTAAAATCCATAACTCTTTGTGTATAATGAGTTAGGAGATGAGCCATATATCAAAAGAAAGCCCTGGAAGTAAGCTAAGCGTGGAAATTTGAATCACTCAAATATTCTTTGTGGATTTTTCGTGGTGACTGTTTGAGTGAAGCTAGTACGAGGGACTTATAGTCCGAAAATCAAATCAGTGTTCTTAAAGCTCTATTGCGTGAGTTATAATTTTAATCCGACCGTTGGATCGTTGTGATTTTTGGATGTGTTATACATATATAAGTTGAATATATGTCCACAAATTTTGAACCGTTAAAAATTAACGTATGATTTGTTATGAATTTTAAGAGGTGTTGAAAATCGTCCGTATGTGGATTTCGGTCATTGTTGATTTGGAATTTGGGAAAACTTAAACTTACAAAGTTGTAGAGAATTTAATTTCCTATGGAATAGACATAAAATTCATATTTTTCTGATAAAAGGGATATTTATTATGAATTATTAAAGTCTCAGAAATAAATATTTTTATTAAAAATATGGTGGGCCCCACTTTTGGTTGGTGAGAAATAAATTGTGTTGGAATTTATTTTTAAAAGTGGTGGGCGTGAAAAGTAGCAGGTAAAACAATCAGGTAGCAGGTTAGTCTGTTATGGCGTTCTAAGCATTTTCCTATAAATAGGGTGCTTAGTTAGAATTGAAAATCACAACAGAAACAAGTTTTCTCTCTTTCTCTCTCTATATTATCAAGCGTATTTTGCGAGTATTTAGATACTTTGTGAGTTGCTATTCATCAGTACAAGTTTCCTTCGGTATTACATCCGATATTCCGATCAGAAGTACTGTTATTTTGAGGTAAGGGATAGTAAGGGATGTTATTTTCTTCATAATTATGTTATTATTTCAATATCATTATACCAAAATATTGGTATGGATTTTATTGTAGAATTTTTATCTTTTTCATGTCGGGGTTACTATTCACGTATATGACACTATTCATGTATATAACACTATTTACGTATATGACATTATTTACGTATACGGTACTATGTATGAATACGTGTTACTATTCATGAGTTACTATTCACGAGTTACTATTCATGAGTTACTATTCATGAGGTACTATTCACGAATTACTATTCACGAGTTACTATTCACGGGGACTGTAAGACCCTAACTTTTATGAATAAAGATGAATTTTCTATAAATATTATTTTTGAATATTATGGAGTGAATTTAATATAATGTTATAGTTGTGGGTAATATTTATTAATTTTACAAAGTATGCAAGTTGTTATATTATATTCGATTGGTCAGGGAATATTCGTTTTAACAGGAATATTTAGATACGGCAAGACAATCATTAGTGGACTCCCCACAACGAAATTATCATTCGGATTGAGAAAACGACAAAAATATCTTTTAGAAAAATAACGACGAAAGTTTTACTGATTAATCTGTTGAAACACCCGATGTTAAAAGTACAAGAATACGCGTGGTTGCATAAGTAGATACCGGAATTGATTATTGATGCTTACGTGAGAAGTCACTCGGTTTTGTTCAATTATTGCTTACATAAATAATTAATGCATAGTATCTCACGTTATTTGATTTAATTATTGTCGATACTTTATATATTAGTAAATCAATAATTGAGACGACAAAGTTATTCATATTATTATTTGCAATATTGACAATGTCTCAGAAGTTACGTCAAGGAGAGGTTTGGTCACCTAATTGGCATGCAATAGGAGAAATCCTTATTGAAAGCCTCCTCTTTCTTGGGAACGACCTGGTTGTTAAATATTACGAATTATAATAATGATGATAAATGTTGTTAAAAATATTGAGGGGATTTTTATGAAGTATTTGTTATAAATTGGCTTATTATATGGACCTCCATTTACCCATTTTTCAAATAATCGATAGAAAGTTATAATAAGAGGTGGGGGCCCAGAGTGGGACCCATGTTTGAAAGAAATTAAAGTCAGGGGCGGGGGGAAGGGAAATGGAATGTTCGGGAGGGAGTAATAAAGTTATTATTATATATATATATATATATATATATATATATTCTAATAAGTTTTGTTTTTTATGAAAAATAAAATATATTATATTTTATTATGCATAGTGTTTGCATAGTAAATGCATAGTAACAATTTAGAAAATCAAACGATTTTCGGCTACCAATAATTGAATTCAGATATAAAAAAATCGTAAATGCGTGATTTTTATTTTCAAATAGTATCCTTCTACATTCTCCTATAAATAGGATGTTTAGTTAGAATTGAAAATCACACGTAATCGCAGAGAATTCTTCTTCTATAATATCGAGCGTATTTCTTTCAAGTTTTAGAAAGCTTTGGCGTAGAAAAGCAAATGAAAGTTTTCTTCAAGAATATCCCCGCTATACCAGTTGGAATACTCTTCTTTTCAAGGTAAGGGATGTTATTTTTATTCAATATTCGTATGAAATAATATTTTCTTCCATACTCTGTAGTATGTAAGTAATATTATTTCATTTCAAATTTCGAATTCTATACTCATTTTGTTAAAGTTTTAGCTTCTATACTCCATGAAATTAGTAGAATATCCTTGATATTTGCGCTTCATCCAGTATCTTTTCATGGAAATATTATTCTGAGCATTTTTGATAAGTTTTAACTTTTTCATGCCGGGGTACTATTCACGGGATTACTATTCCCGAAGTTACTAATCACGGGTATTATTCACTCAGTTACTATTCACCCGGGGTACTATTCATGATAAAAATTGATTCATTTTCGGTCCAAATTATTTTTGGTACAATATTATTCTTGAATTTTACTTCACAAAGCAGGATCATGTTGACAATTTGGACGTTATTAATTTCTGGATAAATTAAATTATAAATCTTTAAAAATTTATCCTTGAAATTATTTTATTGAATTCTTATATCATTGTCATCATCCTCATGTTTATATTATATTGAAAGTCATCTGTGGCCTGTAGTGCATAGATGGACTTGGTATGATTATGACTGAGGATTATTTGGTATAATCATGACCGTAATGTTACAAATGATGTGGTAAAAGTTCTCATTGGCCCGTGAGTGCATTGATGGACGATTGTTGGCATGATCATGACCATTGATGAATACACGAATATCCTGGCCCGTAGTGCATGGATAATTTATGGTCGTGATACTAAAAAATATCATTGGGTCAGTAAGCGCGGGGTGATTCGATGATGTGGATTATTTATTGTTTGAGTCTCAAATGATAAAATGATGAAAAATCTTTTAAATCATAGAAGATATTAGATTTTATGCTCTACTTGACTCTTCTAATGGATTGCTTGTTCACTGCAGATTAAACTTGATGTTTGTTATATTTTATCGGTTTAACATCGTTGAAGGCTAATGATAAATTATTTCGCATTATCTTAGTCATAATATTTCATCGGGCTAGTTGAGCTCACCCTTTTGCTTTCATTATTCTCTTGTGAAATGAGAACGTAGCGGGACTAGTCGGGGAGCGAAGAGTGACGGTCAGATGATAACATTAGTAGTCCTCACTATTCTATGAAATAGTGTGATAATAAATGTATTGAGGATTCCATTTGAGTTGAATACTATCTAGAAGATAATATTCGTATTAAAACTCTCAGTTTATATTTTGTCGTATTTTACACGACAGTTGTATTATTAAGTTGTATTTGAATTTTGTACCATGTATTTGACGACTCAAGATGGGTGATGTATACCTATTTTGGGGTCGTCACAGGTACTATTCATGACAAAATTGGTTTCTTTTTCTGACCAAATTATCGTTGATTTATGAATCTTATTCTTGAAATTAAATGCAGTTGTTGATCATATTGTTTTTATTATCATATATAAAATTTTTATAATCCCGGTGATGAAATTTCTCTTTGACTTGAGTGTAAAGATGGGTAGATTATTGGTATGATTGTGACTATGGGTTCTTTTTGGCTAGTAGTGCAAAGTTGAATTGTTGACTGGTATGATCATAACCATTGAATTTATAGTTGAATATCTTTATCTTAAGTGCAAAGGTGAATTGATCAACATGGTTATAATTATTGTTTATATAAATTCTGAAATGATTATATATTTCTTTGAGATATTAATATTTTTGGCCTGTAGAGCAAAGATGATCTGTTGTTAAATATCTTTGGCTTGTAGTGCAAAGATGATCTGTTGTTGAATATCTTTGGCCTGTAGTGCAAAGATGACCTGTTGTTGAATATATTTGGCCAGTAGTGCAAAGATGAACTGTTGACGAATATCTTTGGCCCGTAGTGCAAATATGTATTTATTAGTATGATTATGCACATGAACTATGATTTTGTATAACCATGATCTTTGATGTTTCAGGTAAAGACAGGTGATGAAAATTATCTTCGTCCTGGATGAGAAGAGGAATTTAGAACCACAATTATGATTATGAGTTATTCATATGATTGTGGACCAGAACTGTTGATTGATGTTACAGGGATAAAATATTGTTGGTGGACTTTTAACATGGAGAAGATAATAGACTTTATGGTCTATTTGACTTTTCTAATGGATTACTCGTTCCGCTGCAACTATGGTTGAAAAGTTTTATCATCTACCATATGTTCTAAATCTCTGATTCATTACTGACGAAGGCTATTGATAATTTAATTATCTTTAGTCATGATATTCTTTACTGGGCTAGTTGTGCTCACCCTTCTGCTTCATAATTCCTTTCAGGTAATAAGAGTGTAGCTGGGTCGAGCGGGGGTAACAGGGGAATAGAACGGTGGTCTCTAGCTGTGGAGGTTCTCCCTAAATAATATGAAAATAATTTTATTGAGAAATTTAGAATAGTGTGTTGTATTTTATACATCATTTAGTAGTTATATTTGGTGAATCAAATAGGGTGAGACGAACCCAACGTTGGAAGGGTGTTTTGCCACTATCATACAAGATGCCTAAGGACATGAGACTTCGTGTTATCATAAGGCATGGTTGTGCACATTTACTTGCTGAGTATATCTACGAGCACTACCTATATAATCTTGGAGTTTGGATGAAATATAATTCTTAATTAGAGATAGTGGAGATAATTATATGTCAAGAGAAGACTCACCATTGGAAAGAATATGATAGTAATCTTCTCATTTTTCTTTGGGGTCTATTGGGTCACCAAAGATAATTCTATGGACATATGATATCTATCATAACCTAGACGCATGGCCTCCCATGTACGAAGGTTTCATTAAGCACTTCCCAAAGATTTTAATTTCTAAAATAGTTATTGACTGTACCTTTATGTAAGGTGCCATTGTGACATGCTATCCAAGGTTAGGATGAGAGTCACAGTTGGTATATATTTATATCAAAACTCACAACATATATGTTGTTGTATTTTGCACGATAATTGTAGTAATAAAGTTGTAGTTGTTTTCTGTACCATGTATTTGGCGACTCGTAATAGGTTGGATGGATTGGACCTATTTTGGGGAGTCATGATTGGTATCGAGCTTAGGATATGGTCTCGGCAAAGATCGGGGAATAGAACTAGGAGGAGAGGCGAGTAATATCCTTCATTTAGTGTGTGTCCTACCTAAGATAAATTTTCTTACTTAAGTTGACAAATTGTGATATGTCAATTAACCTTTGTTTTGAAGCTGTATTTTAGAATGATATCTGAAATACAGGAGATGAGCAATGAAGAAATCATGATGACCGGGGAGATAGAATCTGAAATGAAAGCAAGGTATTCTCAACTCTTCGAAATACCTTGTACGTAAATTTCGGGAACGAAATTTCATAAGGAGGGGAGATTGTAAGACCCCGAATTTTATGAAATAAAAGTATTCAAATTTTCTTATAATTACTATTCAGTAAATAGTTAAATTGATAAAAGTTTAAAGTTATGGGTGAAATGCATAAATTTTGTAAAATAAGCAAGTGGTTATAAAATATTCATTGTTGTTGGGGAATATTCGGTTGGTCATGGAATATTCTTGTTGTCGGGGAATATTAAATGCGGACAGTATGACCATTTGTGGGCTCCATAATGGATAAGCATCGGATGAAGAAAACGACAAGTTTGAGTTTTATAAATAACTGGCGTAATTATTACCAATTAACAATCGTTGGAATACTCGGTGGTTAAAATACGATGTCTGGCGTGGTTACACAAAGAAGATACCAGATTGCACAATATTTTTGAAATTATTGATTCTTACGTAAGAAGGCACTACTCAATAATTGTTACAGTAATTACTGTCAATATTTTATTTTATTGATTCAATAATTTCTACGTTGATATTTTATATTATTGTTGTTTCAATAATTGGCACTGCACAGTATTTCCCATTATCAGATCAATAATTCATATTATTTGAATAATATTATTAGATAGCATTATTGGCAATGTCTAGAAAGTTCTGTTGAGAGAAGAAGTTTGGTCACCTAATTGCGCGCCAATAAGAAGAAATCTTTATCGGAAAGCCTCCTCTTTCCTAGGAATGACCTAGTTGTCATAATTGTGATTCTGTAATATTATTTGTGAATAATTAATTATTAATTTATATGATAAGGAAATATTTATTTTATGTGGATATAAATGATGGATAGGAAAATACTTATTTTGTGTGGATATAAATGAAGGATTTAATGCTGAGGTGTTTTATCAGTATTTTGTCGGAATGGAAGAATTCTTAGAAAAGTGTCAATTGTTGAAAATTGATATTTTATCTTACATTATAAATGTATAATGTGGTTATATAATAATATAATAATGGTGATATTTTCACACTAAATTCACGGTGCATGAATCAAATGAGAGAAATCTAGAAATCAAAAGAAGAACAAAATATGGGATTTTCAGAAAATTAGTTTATTACTTGATTTTGTAAAATCCATAACTCTTTGTGTATAATGAGTTAGGAGATGAGTCATATATCAAAAGAAAGCCCTGGAAGTAAGCTAAGCGTATAAATTTGAATCACCCAAATATTCTTTGTGGATTTTTTGTGGTGACTGTTTGAGTGAAACTGGTACGTGGGACTTATAGTCCAAAAATCAAATCAGTGTTCTTAAAGCTCTATTGCGTGAGTTATAATTTTAATCCGACCGTTGGATCGTTGTGATTTTTGGATATGTTATACATATATAAGTTGAGTATATGTCCACAAATTTTGAACCGTTAAAAATTAACGTATGATTTGTTATGAATTTTAAGAGGTGTTGAAAATCGACCGAATAATCCCTGATCATAATCATACCAATCAATAGTACATCTATGCACGTAAGCTATATATGATTTTTATCACAATATACGCATAAGGATGATGACAATGATATAAGAATTCAATTAAAAGAAAGCAAAGGATAAATTTTTAAAGATTTATATCTTAATTTATCTAGAATTCAATAATGTCCAAATTGTCAACATGATACTGCTTTGTGGAGTAAAATTTAAGAATAATATTGTATCAAAAATGATTTGGACAGCAAAGAAATCAATTTTTGTCATGAATAATTCCCCAGGTGAATAGTACCTGAGTGAATAGTACCCCATGAATAGTACTTCAGGAATAACACCCCGTGAATAGTATTTTATGAATAGTACCTCGTGAATAGTACTTTGTGAATAGTATCCCGTGAATAGTACTTTGTGAATAGTACCGTAAAAATGAATACTACTCATGGACAATACTTCGGCATGAAAAACTTAAAATTTAACAAGAATGTGCAGAAAATATCCTTGTGAAACGATACTAGATGAAGCGTAAATTTCAAGGATATTCTACTAATTTCACGGAGTATAGAAGCAATACTTTAACAAAATGAGGGTATAATCAGGAATACGAGATAAAATAATATTTCTCACATACTACATAGTATGGAAGAAAATATTATTCGTATGAATACTGAACAAAATAAGACCCCTTACGAATATGAAAGAAATATTACCCCTTACCTCAGAAGAAGACTGGATACTATAATAGTGAAGTAGCAGACTTCTCTTCTTCTTTCTTTCTATAACTTCTCTCTCTATAATTGCTCTTGTGAGTCTTAGTGAATTGGTGAGAATGAAAGAAGAATGAGCTTCTATTTATAGAAAAACATAATTTTGATAATTACACATTTTGGGGCTCGAAATATTACAGTATAATACCTTTATCTTTTCTTTCATTTTTAATTTAGTCCTGCAAGTATTATCAAACTTGCACTACCTACCCTAATAGTACATCATGTGAATCAATAGTACAATCATGTGACTCAATAGTTCTATACATGTGAAAAAATAATTACAGTATAATATCTTCATCTATACCTCCATTTTTAATTTAGTCATGCAAGTATTATCAATCTTGCACAACCTCCCCTAATAGTAATTCATGTGAATCAATAGTTCCATTCATGTGAGCAAATAGTTATATGCATGTGAATTAATAGCAATTAATTACTCATTTATCTGATTAATTACCCGATTGGTCAATATAACCTCCAGACATCAATTATTATCGGAATAGATGTCGATTTCCATTAATACTAATAATCCCAACACAATGGAACTATCAATTTTATCTTTAATCAACATGAGCTTATTCATCATTAATATTATAACTCACAATATTTAACAACCAGGTCGTTCCCAGGAAAGAGGGGACTTTCCGATAAGGATTTCTTCTTATTGGCGCGTAATTAGGTTACCAAACCTCTCCTTGACAGAACTTCTATACATCGCCAATATTGTAAATAATAATATGAATAACTTTACCGTCTCAATTATTGATTTAATAATATAAAATATTATGCAAATGATACTGTAACAATAATTGAATCAATAATATGAGAGATATGATGCAGCAATTACTGTAGTAATATTTGAGTATAACTGAGTGACTTCTTACGTAAGCATCAATAATCAATACTGTGTGCTACTATTCAACCACGCAGTATTCTTTGTCTTTTACTCTAGGGTAGTTCAACGGTTTTAACGGTAACACTTTTCGTAGTTATTTTTATAAAAGATAATTACATCGCTTTTTAACTATGACAATACTTCCGTTGTGGGGTCCACCAATGATTGTGCCGTCGTACGAATATTCCCTGTTAAAATGAATATTCCCCTACAGAACGAATATTTTATATCAACTTGCTTTCTTTTCAAAATTTTCAAATATCACCCTTAACTTTAACCTTTTATCAATTTAACCATTGACTAAATAGAATAATAATTATAGGAAAATTGAATACTTTAATTTCATAAAATTCGGGGTCTTACAATCTTCCCTCCTTATAAAATTTCGCCCTCAAAACTTACGTACGTACCTGGTATGCCGAAGAGGTGAGGATACCTTGTTTAGATTGTAACTCTTGAGGTATAACCTTTGAGTGTCGAATATGATCTTTTTTATCCAAGATTTTAACACTTATCTCCTCATACGTTAAATCTTCTGCTATCTCGTCTAGTTCTAATTCAATAATGTGGTTCGGGTCGTCCACATATTTACGTAACATCGATACGTGAAAAATGTTATGAACACGCAACATACTTGGCGGTAAAATGAGTCTATAGGCCACAGTTCCTATTCGATCAAGGATTTCGAATGGCCCAATTAAATCGAGGGTTGAGATTTTCTCTCTTTATCGACTTTCTTCTTCACATTTATCAGCTCTAAGTCTGTAGCTTGAGCGGCTTTTAACTTTATCGATTAAAATCAATTCTACTCATATATCATCACGTGGGTTCTTAGAGTCTTTAACTCTATTTTTATCATTTGTAAGTCATTTGAAATGGGTCTTTGTGTTAACAATATCACACTCGTAAACGCATACGATCTTCTACTCAATGCGTTAGCTACCACGTTTGCTTTTCTAGGATGGTATTGAATCGTATTATTGTAATCTTCAACAGCTCGAGCCAACGTCTTTGGCGCATGTTACGTTCGTTTTGGGTGAAGAAATATTTGAGGGTTTTGTACCGGGTTCAAGGTCGATACAAAATTTGATTTCACGCTCTGGGATAGGCTAGGAAGTTCTTCAGGGAATCTGATGTATTTTTGTTTAAATCAGTGACATGGGCTAAGAAAACTTGACATCCGTTTTACAATAAATGAATAGTTTTATGGCTTGATATGGCAGTGATTGACTTTAGTGGTTTGGTTGCTTGAATTTGCATAATAGGTTGGTTAGGAATATGAAAGCTAGCAACCTTATGAAAACAATCGATTTTAGCATGATGAGTAGTTAACCAATTAATCCCTAAAATCACATCACATGCAAGTATTTTCAAAGAGATAAGATCGACAGGTAACGTGCGGTTACCGATTTGAATCAACAAGATTTATAAACAGTGAAGGTAATGAAGGTTTCTCCCAATGGAGTTTCAATATATAAGTCAAAGTTTAATTTCTCCGGAGTTAAATTTAAACGTCGAGTGCAAGTAGGAGAAATAAAAGAGTAGGTAGAACCGTATCAAATAAGGTATAGACTTCGTAAGCGTTTATAATTAACTAACCCGTGCTAACTTCGTTCGGGTTACTCGCTTTTTAAGAAGTCACGAAAAATGCTCTTCCTGAAACCACCGACTTTGTTTTGTCCGTATCCGCCTTTGGTGTCACCGTCCCAGCTGGACTTGATTTCGCTACAGGACAAAATTGAGCTATGTGACCGACTTTTCCATAACTAAAACATACCTTGGAAGGCTGTGAACAGTTTAAACTTATATGTCCCTCCTCTCCGCATCTGTAGCATCTAACTGGCGGTCGTTCTCCTCCTCTAGTGCCGACGTCTTCCCATCATCGTTAAATCTCCTCTTCTTAAATTTTTCACTTGAATCATTTCTTATATTATCTTGGCCATGATTACCACCGAAGTGGTTACCATTTCTAGCATGATAATTTCCTCCACGATGGTTATCATTGTTCCGATGACTGTTGCCACCGGTACAACTATTATCGTATTGTTGGTCGTTATTTTTCGGTTGGGCTGGCTCATTATAGCGCTCCAATAACTGAGCCTTATTCATTACATCTGAATACAAACACAATTTGTGAGAAATTAGATATTGACGTATCTCGGGTTTCAAACCTCTTAGAAACATCCGCGTCATTCTCTCCTCATTATCAACCAAGTGGGACGCAAATCGGGATAACTCGGCAAACTTAGCTTTCCTTATGACACGGTCATATTATTTTGCTCCAACTTGATAAACTCCACCTCCTTCATGTGCCAAATACTTTCGGGAAAGTACTTGTCGTTGAACAGTTCTTAGAACTTCTCCCAAGACATCTTCAGTGCGGCAGGCTGAGTATGTTTTATTGATTCCACCGATGAATCAGCCTCCTCGCAATACATGAAGGTGGCAAAGGGAACCTTTTGCTCCTTGGAGCATCCAAAGACATCAAATATCTTGGTGATCTGCTTTATCCACGTCTCTACCTTAAGTGGTTTTGGCTCTCCAATAAACTCCGATGGTCCCAACTCCTTGAATAGCTTAGCGGTGACCAACCGAGAGTTGGCAATGATTCCACTTGCATTTTGAACAGGAGTCTCTCTCGCCTGATGTTGCATGAATTGCATAAAGCCTTTGAACATCCCATCGTTCATCATATGATCGGTGTTGTTGTTTACTTGAGGATTATTGCCATCCTGATGCACATTATCTTGGGTATTGATCGTTGGTGACTCAACGGTCTCATGTGCTTCATTGCTGATCACAACATTTTCAGATGCCATTTTCAAACACTGTCACAAAACAAGGGTTAATTGACATGCAATATATTATCCCTATACTCTGACCGACCAATTAAATACCAAATAAACTTAGGTAGGTCATACTAGCAAAGGAATTCCCCGTCTCTCCCCTCCTAGCTCTTGTCTCACATCTCAGCCAGGGATCATATCCCTAAGCTTTGATACCAACTATGACCCGCATCTAAGACTTGGATAGCACCTCACAATGATACTTATCAACTTGCCACCGTTACTCACGACGTCCCCTATAAAAAGTCTGGCTTCAGTGCATCCCAAGACTTGGAAGTCACCAGATAAAGGCTCAGGGCTCTTTTCTATGGCTTTGATACCAACTGCGATGCCCCCAAAATATGTATACATCACCCATCTTGAGTCTCCAAATACATGGTACATAATTTAAATACAAACTTCTTTTATACAGTACGACAAAACGTAGCTGAGAGTTTTAACACGGATAATATCTCGTAGAGAGTATCCAAACTCAAATAAAGTCCTCATTACAATTATTATCACACTATTTCACTGAATAGTGATGACTACTAATGCAAACATCCGGATCAATCACTCTGTTCCCCGACTAGTACCCCATTTATATTCTCATTTCAAGAGAACAATGATAACAAAGGGTGAGCTCAACTAGCCCAAGAAGAAATATTATGACTAAGATAATGAAGAATAAATTATCGTTAGCCTTCAACGATGTTAAATTGATAAAATATAATAAACATCAAGTTTAAGCTGCAATGAACAAGCAATCCATTAGAAGATTCAAGTAGAGCATGATATCTACTATCTTCTATGATTTAAAAGTTTATCATCAATTTTATCATTTGAGACTCGATTTTAATAAATAAATCACATCATCGAATCATCCCTGCACTACGGGCCAAGGATATTCATGTAATCATCAATGGTCATGATTATACCGAATAATCCCAGGTCATAATCTTACTAACAACTGTCCATCAATGCACTACAGGCCAATGAGGATTTTTATCACATCATTTGTAACATTACAGTCATGATTATACCGAATAATCCTGATCATAATCATACCAATCAATAGTACATCGATGCACGTAATCCACAGATGACTTTTATCACAATATACGTATGAGGATGACGACAATGATATAAGAATTCAATTAAAAGAAAGCAAATGATAAATTTTTAAAGATTTATAACTTAATTTATCTGGAATTCAATAATGTCCAAATTGTCAACATGATACTGCTTTGTGGAGTAAAATTTAAGAATAATATTGCATCAAAAATGATTTGAACAACAAAGAAATCAATTTTTGTCATGAATAATTTTTCGGGTGAATAGTGCCCGAGTGAATAGTACCCCATGAATAGTACTCGGGAATAGCACCCCGTGAATAGTACTTTATGAATAGTACTCATGAATAGTACTTTATAAATAGTATCCTGTGAATAGTACTTTATGAATAGTACCCTGTGAATAGTACTTTGTGAATAGTATCCCGTGAATAGTACTTTGTGAATAGTACCGTAAAAATGAATACTACTCATGGACAATACTCAGGCATGAAAAGCTTAAAATTTAACAAGAATGTGCAGAAAATATCCTTGTGAAACGATACTAGATGAAGCGTAAATTTCAAGGATATTCTACTAATTTCACGGAGTATAGAAGCAATACTTTAACAAAATGAGGGTATAATCAGGAATACGAGACGAAATAATATTACTCACATACTACAGAGTATGGAAGAAAATATTATTCCTATAAATACTGAACAAAATAATACCCCTTACGAATATGAAAAAAATAATACCCCTTACCTCAGAAGAAGACTGGATACTAGAATAGTGAAGTAGCAGACTTCTCTTCTTCTTTCTTTCTATAGCTTCTCTCTCTATAATTGCTCTTGTGAGTCTTAGTGAATTGGTGAGAATGAAATAAGAATGAGCTTCTATTTATAGGAAAACATAGTTTCAATAATTGCACATTTTGGGGCTCGAAATATTACAGTATAATATCTTCATCTTTTCCTTCATTTTTAATTTAGTCCTGCAAGTATTATCAAACTTGCACCACCTCCCCTAATAATATATCATGTGAATCAATAGTACAATCATGTGACTCAATAGTTCTATATATGTGAAAAAATAATTACAGTATAGTACCTTCATCTATACCTCTATTTTTAATTTAGTCATGCAAGTATTATCAATCGTGCACTACCTCCCCTAATAGTAATGCATGTGAATCAATAGTTCCATTCATGTGAGCAAATAGTTATATGCATGTGAATTAATAGCAATTAATTGCTCATTTATCCGATTAATTACCCGATTGGTCAATATAACCTCCAGACATCAATTATTATCGGAATAGATGTCGATTTCCATTAACACTAATAATCCCAACACAATGGAACTATCAATTTCATCTTTAATCAACACGAGCTTATTCATCATTAATATCAAAACTCACAATATTTAACAACCAGGTCGTTCCCAGGAAAGAGGGGGCTTTCCGACAAGGATTTCTCCTTCTTGGCGCGCAATTAGGTGACCAAACCTCTCCTTAACAGAACTTCTAGACATCGTCAATATTGCGAATAATAATATGAATAACTTTGACGTCTCAATTATTGATTTAATAAAATAAAATATTATGCAGATGATACTGTAACAATAATTGAATCAATAATATGAGAGATATGATGCAACAATTACTGTAGCAATAATTGAGTATAACTGAGTGACATCTTACGTAAGCATCAATAATCAATATCGTATGCTACTTATCCAACCACAGCAGTATTCTTGTTTTTTACTAAGGGTAGTTCAACGCTTTTTTAACGGTAACACTTTCGTAGTTATTTTTATAAAAAGATAATTTTGTCGTTTTCTAACTATGACAATACTTCCGTTGTGGGGTCCACCAATGATTGTTCCGTCGTACGAATATTCCCTGTTAAAATGAATATTCCCCGACAGAATGAATATTTTATGTAAAACCCCAACATTTTGAATAAAGATGAATTTTCTATAAATATTATTTTTGAATATTATGGAGTGAAATTGATATAATAGTTGTGGGTAGTATATATTAATTTTGCAAAGTATGCAAGTTGTTATATAATATTCGATTGGTCGGGGAATATTCGTTTTAACAGGGAATATTAGTACAACGACACAATCATTGGTGGACCCTAATAACGGAATTATTGTTTGATTGAAAAAACGACAAAAATACTTTTTTTATGAAAATAAGCGTACGGAAGTTTTACTGTTAATCTGTTGAAACACCCGTGTTAAAAGTATGATGAATCTGTGGGATGCATAAGTATAATACGATATTAATTATTGATGCTTAAGTGATAATTCACTCGGTTTTGTTGGTATTATTAATATAATAATCTGAAAATCTTTAAAAGCAGTATACTTTTATAAAGTTATTCTATAAATAGAATATACTATATTCTATTACGCATAGTGTTGTATAGTGTAATCGCATAGTGTTTTGCATAGTAGTAAAATCTTTTTTATATAAAGCGAGAATACTTTTATAAAGTTATCTATTTTATTAGACAATCATTAGAATATATTATATTTTATTATGCATAGTGTTTGCATAGTGCCTGCATAGTGTTTGCATAGTAAAATCTTTTATAAAGTTATTCATTTTATTAGATTATAAATAGAATATATTATATTTTATTTAAAAGATTTTGCTTTAAATATGGACCATCAGATTAAAGTAAATCAATCTCGACCATTCATGAGTTAGTTAGTATGCATTCCATTTTTCTATAAATAGAAGCTCGTTCATTCATTATTTTCTTACGAATTCAATTGAAACTCTAGAGATAAACTATAGAGAAAAAGAAGAAAGTATTCGCTACTTTCACTACTTATATATCCAGACTCTTCTTCTTAAGGTAGGGAATATTATTTGTTGTACTCATAAGGGTGTTATTCTTTTCTTATTCATGAAGAGAAGCTGTTGTTATTCCATTTCTTATTATTACATTGGAATAACTGTATATCTGTGATTCTACCCTATACTTGGTGACATTCTTCTATTATTACATTGGAACATCACATACGTGTGTTTTACACTTGGGACTGGTTAAAATCTTTATTATTATTATTCCGTTAGAACATCATGTATGCGTGTGTTTTAGGACGATTGGTTAAAATCTTTATTATTATTCCGTTGGAACATCCATGCCTCGTGTGTTTTACACCTAACTTTGGTTCCGATTATTATTATTCTGTTGGAACATCCGCTTCGGTGTAAAATTTTGCGACGACTGGTTCCGATTATTATTATTCGTTGAATAACTTTGTATATGCGCAATACCGCATGCATGGTGATTTCTTTTGTTATTCCATTCTTTATTATACTCAGTTGGTTAAAGTTTTGACTTCTATACTCCATGAAATTAGTAGAATATCCTTGATATTTGCGCTTCATCCAGTATCTTTTCATGGAAATATTCTTCTGATCATTCTTGAATTTTACTCTACAAAACAGTATCATGTTGACAATTTGGACGTTAATAATTCATGGATAAAATAATTCTTGAACTTGTTTTATTGAATTCTTATATCATTGCCATCATCCTCATGTTTATATTTTGTTGAAAGTCATCTGTGGCCTGTAGTGCATAGATGGACTTGGTATGATTATGTCCAGGGATTATTCGGTGTAATCATGACCGTAATGTTACAAATGATGTGGTAAAAGTTCTCATTGACCCGTAGTGCATTGATGGACAGTTGTTGGCAAGATCATGACTATTAATGAATACACAAATATTCTTGGCTCGTAGTGCATGGATAATTGTGGTCGTGATACTAAAGAATATCATTGGCCGTAGTGCAGGGGTGATTCAATGATGTGGAATATTTATTAAGCTGTGTCTCAGCGATAACAGTGATGAAAAACCTTTTTAATCATAAAAGATAGTAGATTTTATTTTCTACTTGACTCTTTTAATGGATTGCTTGTTCATTGCAGATTAAACTTGATGTCTATTATATTTTATCGGTTTAACATTGTTGGAGACTAATGATAATTTATTCTCGCATTATCTTAGTCATAATATTTCTTCATTGGGCTAGTTGAGCTCACCCTTCCTTTCCTTCCATTCTCTTCGTGAAATGAGAATATAAATTGGGGAGAGTCGGGGAGCGGAGTGATGGTCCGGAGGATAGCATTAGTAGTCCTCACTATTCTCGCGTGAAATAGTGTGATAATAATTGTAATGAGGACTCCTTTTGAGTTTGTATAATCTCTAGTAGATAATATTTGTATTCAAACTCACAGTTTATATTTTGTCGTATTGTACACGACAATTGTATTAGTAAGTTGTATTTGAATTCTGTACCATGTATCTGGCGACCCAAGATGGGTGATGTATACCAAATTTTGGGGGCGTCACATTTTATATCAACTTGATTTCTTTGCAAAATTTTCAAATATCACCCTTAACTTTAACCTTTTATCAATTTAACCATTTACTAAATAGAATAATAATTATAGGAAAATTGAATACTTTAATTTCATAAAATTCGGGGTCTTACAATCTCCCCTCCTTATAAAATTTCGCCCTCAAAACTTACGTACGTACCTGGTATGCCGAAGAGTTGAGGATACCTTGTTTAGATTCTAACTCTTGAGGTATAACCTTTGAGTGTCGAATATGATCTTTCTTATCTAAGATTTTAACACGTATCTCCTCATAAGTTAAATCTTCTGCTATCTCGTCTAGTTCTAATTCAATAATGTGGTTCGGGTCGTCCACATATTTACGTAACATCGATACGTGAAAAATGTTATGAACACGCAACATACTTGGCGGTAAAATGAGTCTATAGGCCACCGTTCCTATTCGATCAAGGATTTTGAATGGCCCAATTAAATCGAGGGTTGAGATTTTCTCTCTTCATCGACTCTTGCTTTTAGAATAACGCCATCTTGAACCTTCTTCTTCACACTTATCAGCTCTAAGTCTGGAGCTTGAGCGACTTTTAACTTTATCGATTAAAGTCAATTCTACTCATATATCATCACGTGGGTCCTTAGAGTCTTTAACTCTATTTTTATCATTTATAAGTCATATGAAACGGGTCTTTGTGTTAACAATATCACACTCGTAAACGCATACGATCTTCTACTCAATGCGTCAACTACCACGTTTGCTTTTCTATGATGGTATTGAATCGTATTATCGTAATCTTTAGCTCGAGCCAACGTCTTTGGCGCATGTTACGTTCGTTTTGGGTGAAGAAATATTTGAGGGTTTTATACCGGGTTCAAGGTCGATACAAAATTTGATTTCACGCTCTGGGATAGGCTATGAGGTTCTTCTAGGAATACATCGGGAAATTTATTAACAATAGAAATATCATTCAAATCTGACGTATTTTTGTTTAAATCAGTGACATGGGCTAAGAAAACTTGACATCCATTTTACAATAAATGAATAGTTTTATGGCTTGATATCACAGTGATTGACTTTAGTGGTTTGGTTACTTGAATTTGCATAATAGGTTGGTTAGGAATATGAAAGCTAACAACCTTACGAAAATAATCGATTTTAGCATGATGAGTAGTTAACCAATCAATCCCTAAAATCACATCACATGCAAGTATTTTCAAAGAGATAAGATCGACAGGTAACGTGCGGTTACCGATTTGAATCAACAAGATTTATAAACAGTGGAGGTAACGAAGGTTTCTCCCAATGGAATTTAATATATAAGTCAAAGTCTAATTTCTCTGGAGTTAAATTTAAACGTCGAGTGCAAGTAGGAGAAATAAAAGAGTAGGTAGAACCGTATCAAATAAGGTATAGACTTCGTAAGCATTTATAATTAACTAACCCGTGCTAACTTTGTTCGGGTTACTCGCTTTTTGAGAAGTCACGAAAAATGCTCTTCCTGAAACCATCGACTTTGTTTTGTCCGTATCCGCCTTTGGTGTCACCGTCCCAACTGGACTTGATTTCGCTACAGGACAAAATTGAGCTATGTGACCGTCTTTTCCACAACTAAAACATACCTTGGAAGGCTGTGAACAGTTTGAACTTATATGTCCCTCCTCTCCACATCTGTAGCATCTAACTGGAGGTCGGTCTCCTCCTCTAGAATTTGTTGCTGGTGCTGATGCTGCTGCTGACGTCTTCCCATCATCGTTAAATCTTCTCTTCTTAAATTTTCACTTGAATCATTTCTTCTATTATCTTGGCCATGATTACCACCGAAGTGGTTACCATTTCTAGCATGATAATTTCCTCCACGATGGTTATCATTGTTCCGATGACCGTTGCCACCGGTACAATTATTATCGTATTGTTGGTCGTTATTTTTCGGTTGGGCTGGCTCATTATCGCGCTCCAATAACTGAGCCCTATTCACTACATCTGAATACAAACACAATTTGTGAGAAATTAGATATTGACGTATCTCGGGTTTCAAACCTCTTAGAAACATCCGCGTCATTCTCTCCTCATTATCAACCAAGTGGGACGCAAATCGGGATAACTCGGCAAACTTAGCTTTCCTTATGACACGGTCATATTATTTTGCTCCAACTTGATAAACTCCACCTCCTTCATGTGCCAAATACTTTCGGGAAAGTACTTGTCGTTGAACAGTTCTTAGAACTTCTCCCAAGACATCTTCAGTGCGGCAGGCTGAGTATGTTTTATTGATTCCCACCAGTAATCTGCCTCTCCTCGCAACATGAAGGTGGCAAAGGGAACCTTTTGCTCCTTGGAGCATCCAAAGACATCAAATATCTTGGTGATCTGCTTTATCCACGTCTCTACCTTAAGTGGTTTTGGCTCTCCAATAAACTCCGATGGTCCCAACTCCTTGAACTGCTTAGCGGTGACCAACCGAGAGTTAGCAATGATTCCACCTGTATTTTGAATAGGAGTCTCTCTCGCCTGATGTTGCATGAATTGCATAAAGCCTTTAAACATCCCATCGTTCATCATATGATCGGTGTTGTTGTTTACTTGAGGATTATTGCCATCCTGATGCACATTATCCTGGGTATTGATCGTTGGTGACTCAACGGTCTCATGTGCTTCATTGCTAATCTCAACTTTTTCAGATGCCATTTTCAAACACTATCACAAAACAAGGGTTAATTGACATGCAATATATTATCCCTATACTCTGACCGACCAATTAAATACCAAATAAACTTAGGTAGGTCATACTAGCAAAGGAATTCCCCGTCTCTCCCCTCCTAGTTCTTGTCTCACATCTCAGCTAGGGATCATATCCCTAAGCTTTGATACCAACTGTGACCCGCATCTAAGACTTGGATAGCACCTCACAATGATACCTATCAACTTTCCACCGTTACTCACGGCGTCCCCTATAAAAAGTCTGGCTTCGGTGCATCCCAAGACTTGGAAGTCACCAGATAAAGGCTCAGGGCTCTTTTTTATGGCTTTGATACCAACTACGATGCCCCCAAAATATGTATACATCACCCATCTTGAGTCTCCAAATACATGGTACATAATTTAAATACAAACTTCTTTTATACAGTACGACAAAACGTAGCTGAGAGTTTTAACACGGATAATATCTCGTAGAGAGTATCCAAACTCAAATAAAGTCCTCATTACAATTATTATCACACTATTTCACTGAATAGTGATGACTACTAATGCAAACATCTGGACCGTCACTCTGTTCCCCGACTAGTACCAGCTATATTCTCATTTCCTGAAGAGAACAATGATAACAAAGGGTGAGCTCAACTAGCCCAGTAAGAAATATTATGACTAAGATAATGAAGAATAAATTATCGTTAGCCTTCAATAGTGTTAAACTGATAAAATATAATAAACATCAAGTTTAACTGTAGCAGAACAAGCAATCCATTAGAAGAGTCAAGTAGAGCATGATATCTACTATCTTCTATGATTTAAAAAGTTTATCATCAATTTTATCGCTGAGACTCAGCTTAATAAATAAACCCCATCATCGAATCATCCCTACACTACGGGCCAAGGATATTCATGTAATCATCAATGGTCATGATTATACCGAATAATCCCAGGTCATAATCATACCAACAACTGTCCATCAATGCACTACAGGCCAATGAGGATTTTTATCACATCATTTGTAACATTACAGTCATGATTATACCGAATAATCCTGATCATAATCATACCAATCAATAGTACATCGATGCACATAATCTACAGATGACTTTTATCACAATATACACATGAGGATGACGACAATGATATAAGAATTCAATTAAAAGAAAGCAAAGGATAAATTTTTAAAGATTTATAACTTAATTTATCCAGAATTCAATAATGTCCAAATTGTCAACATGATACTGCTTTGTGGAGTAAAATTTAAGAATAATATTGCATCAAAAATGATTTGAACAACAAAGAAATCAATTTTTGTCATGAATAATTTCCCGGGTGAATAGTGCCCGAGTGAATAGTACCCCATGAATAGTACTCGGGAATAGCACCCCGTGAATAATACTTTGTGAATAGTACTCGTGAATAGTACTTTGTAAATAGTACCCTATAAATAGTACTTTGTGAATAGTACTTTGTGAATATTACTTTGTGAATAGTATCCCGTGAATAATACTTTATGAATAGTACCGTAAAAATGAATACTACTCATGGACAATACTCCGGCATGAAAAGCTTAAAATTTAACAAGAATGTGCAGAAAATATCCTTGTGAAATGATACTAGATGAAGCGTAAATTTCAAGGATATTCTACTAATTTCACGGAGTATAGAAGCAATACTTTAACAAAATGAGGGTATAATCAGGAATACGAGATGAAATAATATTATTCATATACTACAGAGTATGGAAGAAAATATTATTCCTATGAATACTGAACAAAATAATACCCCTTACGAATATGGAAAAAATAATACCCCTTATCTCAGAAGAAGACTGGATACTAGAATAGTGAAGTAGCAGACTTCTCTTCTTCTTTCTTTCTATAGCTTCTCTCTCTATAATTGCTCTTGTGAGTCTTAGTGAATTGGCGAGAATGAAAGAAGAATGAGCTTCTATTTATAGGAAAACATAGTTTCGATAATTGCACATTTTTGGGCTCGAAATATTACAGTATAATATCTTCATCTTTTCCTTCATTTTTAATTTAGTCCTGCAAGTATTATCAAACTTGCACCACCTCCCCTAATAATATATCATGTGAATCAATAGTACAATTATGTGACTCAATAGTTCTATACATGTGAAAAAATAATTACAGTATAGTACATTCATCTATACCTCCATTTTAAATTTAGTCATGCAAGTATTATCAATCTTGCACCACCTCACCTAATAATACATTCATGTGAATCAATAGTACACACATGTGAACAAATAGTTATAAGCATGTGAATTAATAGCAATTAATTGCTCATTTATCCGATTAATTACCCGATTTGTCAATATAACCTTCAGACATCAATTATTATCGGAATAGATGTCGATTTCTATTAACACTAATAATCCCAACACAATGGAACTATCAATTTCATCTTTAATCAACACGAGCTTATTCATCATTAATATTAAAACTCACAATATTTAACAACTAGGTCGTTCCCAGGAAAGAGGGGGCTTTCCGACAAGGATTTCTCCTTATTGGCGCGCAATTAGGTGACCAAACCTCTCCTTGACCGAACTTCTAGACATCGTCAATATTGCGAATAATAATATGAATAACCTTGACGTCTCAATTATTGATTTAATAAAATAAAATATTATGCAGATGATACTGTAACAATAATTGAATCAATAATATGAGAGATATGATGCAGCAATTACTATAGCAATAATTGAGTATAACTGAGTGACTTCTTACGTAAGCATCAATAATCAATATCGTGTGCTACTATCCAACCACGCGTATTACTGTATTTTTACTACCGGGTAGTTCAATAGTTTTAACGGTAACACTTTCGCCGTTATTTTTATAAAAAGATAATTCTGTCATTTTCTAACTACGACAATACTTCCGTTGTGGGGTCCACCAATGATTGTGCCGTCGTACGAATATTCCCTGTTAAAACGAATATTCCCCGATACAACGAATATTTTATATCAACTTGCTTTCTTTGCAAAATTTTCAAATATCACCCTTAACTTTAATCTTTTATCAATTTAACCATTTACTAAATAGAATAATAATTATAGGAAAATTGAATACTTTCATTTCATAAAATTCGGGGTCTTACAATCTCCCCTCCTTATGAAATTTCGCCCTCGAAACTTACGTACATACCTGGTATGCCGAAGAGGTGAGGATACCTTGTTTAGATTCTAACTCTTGAGGTATAACCTTTGAGTGTCGAATATGATCTTTCTTATCCAAAATTTTAACACGTATCTCCTCATACGTTAAATCTTTTGCTATCTCGTCTAGTTCTAATTCAATAATGTGGTTCGGATCATCCACATATTTACGTAACATCGATACGTGAAAAATGTTATGAACACGCAACATACTTGGCGGTAAAATGAGTCTATAGGCCACAATTCCTATTTGATCAAGAATTTTGAATGGCCCAATTAAATCGAGGGTTGAGATTTTCTCTCTTTATCGACTCTTGCTTCTAGAATAACGCCCTCTCGAACCTTCTTCTTCACATTTATTAGCTCTGAGTCTATAGCTTGAGTGACTTTTAACTTTATCGATTAAAGTCGATTATACTCGTATATCATCACGTGGGTCCTTAGAGTCTTTAACTCTATCTTTATCATTTGTAAGTCATATGAAATGGGTCTTTGTGTTAATAATATCACACTTGTAAACTCATACAATCTTCTACTCAATGCGTCAGCTACCACGTTCACTTTTCTAAGATGGTATTGAATCGTATTATCATAATCTTCAACAGCTCGAGCCAACGTCTTCGGCACATGTTACGTTCATTTTGGGTGATGAAATATTTGAGGGTTTTGTACCGGGTTCAAGGTCGATACAAAATTTGATTTCACGCTCTTGGATAGGCTAGGAAGTTCTTCAGGGAATACGTCAGGAAATTTATTAACAATAGAAATATCATTCAAATCTGACGTATTTTTGTTTAAATCAGTGACATGGGCTAAGAAAGTTTGACATCCGTTTTTCAATAAACGAATAGTTTTATGGCTTGATATGACAGTGATTGTCTTTAGTGGTTTGGTTGCTTGAATTCACATAATAGGTTGGTTAGGAATATGAAAGCTAACAACCTTATGAAAATAATCGATTTTAGCATGATGAGTAGTTAACCAATCAATCCTTAAAATCACATCAAATGCAAGTTATTCATCTACCATATTTTCTAAATCTCTGATTCATTACTGACGAAGGCTATTGATAATTTAATTATCTTTAGTCATGATATTCTTTACTGGGCTAGTTGTGCTCATCCTTCTGCTTCACAATTCCTTTCGGTGTAATAAGAGTGTAATGGAATTGAGCGGGGTAGTAAAGGAATAGAGCGGTGGTCTCTCTAAATGTGGAGGTTCTCCTAAAGCAAATTATGAAAATAATTTAATTGAGAAATTTAGAATAGTGTGTTGTATTTTATACATCATTTAGTAGTTATATTTGATAAATCAAATAGGGTGAGGCGAACCCAACATTGGAAGGGTGTTTTGCCACTATCATACAAAATGTCTAACGACATGCGACTTCGTGTTATCATAAGACAGGGTTGTGCACATCCACTTGCTGAGTATATCTACAAGCACTACCTATATAATCTTGGAGTTTGGATGAAATATAATTCTTAATTAGAGACAGTGGATGTAACATTCCAGAATTTTAAATGTAATATTAAATATTTATTGATTTATATAAATATTTAATAGATGTGTTTTTCGTTGAATAAATATTTGTTTAATGAATTTAATTTTATTTGGTTAATTATTTGTTTGTCAAATAAATAATTGATGAATTAAGGAAATTATTATAATATTGATATTTCAATTTAAATGATTAATTATTTGTATTGTGTTATGTGATTAAACGATTTATTTAATTAATCGTAATTTGAGTTAATTAAATTAAAATATGAAAGTTGGAGTAAATAAAGTATGACAAATAACTATATTATAATGAGTTATTAAAATAAATTAAAAAGTGTTTAATTTAGTTTTTACCAAACAAGGCTTAAGCATTTTAATTCTTTAAAATTAAATGGTTTTGCCAAACAAGCCTTATGTCTTTTGGTATTTCTAATTTTGAAAAAAATAAATAGAATAAATAAAATAAATAATATAATTAAAATAATAAATATAATATATTTATACTATATACGTTAGTAAATGATTTTGCAATTAGTAGTATTAAGTTATCAATTTTGTATTATATTAGTACGCATATCAGTTTAGTTTTCTTTTACGCATAAACTAGTTTGCTAAAGCTTAGAGAAGAGAGACTTTGAGCTTCAGAGAAGATTGAGAGGAAAACTTGTGAATTTTCACAGCAATTTCCAGCAATTAGCAAGGATTATATTAGCAAATTGAAGGTATGTTCATAATATTAGTATTTTATATATGTATGAATTTACGGCATAAAGTTTCAAACTCTGTGAATTGAATTCTAGTTTTCTGTGAATTGTGGTTATGTAATCTGTTGATGATAATTAATAATATGATGATAGAGATTATGTTTAAACAATAATTGCATGCTAATTTCATTTGTCAGTAGAAAGAAATTTCGATAATATGTGGTTGTATATATATTTTTCATATGGTTTAGGTAAGTACCAACTTAGATGGTCAATTCTTATGTTAAAGTATATATTGATGCTTGTATATGTTAGTTCATTGAGATACAAACATAATGTAATTGGAATGGAGTGATTTGGCCAACTAATGAATTCACAGTGATGATTTCTAGAACGAATGTCAAGAAAATTGAGTTTTTATGAAAAACATGTGTTTTGAGAAATTAAAATAGTTTTAGTTAGTGTTAAATTATTCTAATTGGTTGTAAATATGAACAATCATGTTTATGATAGTTGTATAATTATTTTACGTGTTAATATTACTATCTATTGGGTGAAATTTGTGTTTGTTTAAGCTAAAATTCTCTCATCGTTCATAGCCTTCTCTGCTGCTGTTCGAACAACTAAGACAATGCCACGGTCCCAAGCCTTTTGTATGGTAAGCATGAAATTGCTTATACACAGTTTGAGATTTCGACTTCTTTATTACAATGCAGACTTGGGGAAACATCCTAGCATGGTTTTAAATTGTGTTAGCATGTTAAATGTGTAATGTTAAGGTTAACATAACATAGTGAGTTGTGGTTAGAAAGTTCAAAATTGTAAAAATGATTAGTAAATCAAAAACGTGTTATGTGGTGATTTAGTATACATAATGAAAGTTAGACAAGTGTTGCGAAGTAAAACACTTAGAGTTTCTGAAATGTGAATGGTAATGAACATATTATGAATATTAGTATGTCTAATAGATGTTATGGTTTTAATACTGTGTATAGGTGAACGTGAGTTTAATATTTTAACTTACGCTCGAGGCAAGTTTTCTAACTCTACACTTTCGTTGAGTTAGTTCTATTATTACATTGTGTAACTTCATTCTTTTGATTGAGCAAGTTTCTTGTATCTAGTTATTTATGATGATGCAAGTTCCAAAAATCTCATCTATTACATTGAGCATGTTTTAAATTCTGAATTATTGGAATTCTAATCATTTTGACTTACTCTAACTTGTTCATATTTAAACAAGTTTCTTTAGTTTATTATTTTATAATAAATATTTCTTGAACCTTAATTCCTTGTGTCGAATGGTTCAATCACTTTGTATATCTTATTACCGTGTGGAGTAAGCATTGTTTCCAGCTTGCCATCAACTAATGCATGTCAATAACTAAAATTCTAATTTGACAAGATTATAGACCTAGCTTATTATTGTTCAAGCCAAGGTTTACCATTTCTTTATTTTGATCAATACTTATGCTCTCTAGTTATTTCAAGCATAAGTCTAGAATATAGTCAATTCACCTATGATTCTCAAATGTGCTAAGTTACGTTGTATTAAACAACTATTGTGTTATCAAGCATTGTTGATTCAACTAGTTCCCTAGTTGATGATCATTAAACTTCAATTACCCTTGAAAGCTTATCCAAACTTTTTTTGGTGCGGACTTGTACTCTAAATACTGAGATGAACAACCCTATATTTAGGGGTTTACGCTTAGCGTTGAAATGGTTGTGCACAATACATTGTACGAAGGATTGATCCCCCTAAGTACGTGGAGTCCTTATAGTCATATATTTATTAAAGTTAAAGTTGAAAGATTACTTATAACTGTGGACATGGTTCATGGTCATTTGACCCTCAGTAGTATATTTAAGAATGTTAATAGAACATATCATTCAGTTCTATTGAGCCTATTATTTGGCAAATGATGTAAAGATATTTATTCTTATTTCAAGTGAGCTTTGTTTGCTCACTCTTGCATATTTATATATTTATTGCAGCTATGGTTGAGAAGGTAGATAAACCTACAACTAGCAAAGGAAAGGGAAAAATGTACAAGTGATGAAGACTTGTAATTTTTCTTAAATCGTTATGATGATAGACTTTTAATAATGATGTGATGTAATAATTTTATTTCCGCACTTGAATGATTGTATTAAAGGTTAGAGAACCTGGGAGTTAATGTTTTATTAAAGTAATCCTGTATGGACAGGTTTTTATTATTCAATTTATTATGATTGGGTAGTTAGATATGAATATTTTGATTATGTGAACACCAAATCTTGAGGTAATGAAGTACCGAGATTTGGGGGTGTCACAGTGGAGATAATTATATGTCAAGAGAAGACTCACCATTGGAAAGAATATGATAGTAATCTTCTCATTTTTCTTTGGGGTCTATTGGGTCAACCAAGGATAATTCTGTGGACATATGATATCTATCATAACCGAGACGCATGGCCTCCCATGTATGAAGGTTTCCTTGAGCACTTCCCAAAAATTTTAATTTCTAAAACAGTTATTGACAGTACCTTTATGTAAGGTGCCATTGTGACGTGCTATCCAAGGTTGGGATGAGAGCCACAGTTGGTATATATTTGTATCAAAACTCACAACATATGTGTTGTTGTATTTTGCACGACAATTGTAGTAATAAAGTTGTAGTTGTTTTCTGTACCATGTATTTGGCGACTCAGAATAGGTTGGATGGATTGGACCTATTTTGGGGCGTCACACTAGACTTAATTTTATATTCCTTAATATTTATTTATTTGAATTAGATTTTTTTTCTTCTAATATTTTTATTTTTATTTTTCAAGATTATCGAAGCGGATCAACGGTGCGGAAAGACAAGATTATTGCTGCGTTTTTCCTGATATTTTGTATCTAACTCAAAAACCAAAAAAAAAAAATAAGTAGCTTAGTTTTTCTTGTTAGTTAGAAAACTAATTGCCACATTCATGCATTCACTCATGTAGAGCACATCCTGATACGTTTTTATTTTATTTTATTTTTTTTGTCAAATATAAAATGTAGTGATTGCTGGAGGATTGAGGTACGCCAAAATCTATCCTTCTTTCGTAATTCACATAGTTTTAGGACATTTTATTTGTTTATAGTTTTTTTAATTTTTGCATTTTCATATTTAATCTACCATTAAGGGCACAACCTGTAACAAGATAAGGTGGGGATTTTATCACCCTTCCTTGTCCCACAAACAACCTAATTTGCATTTTGCATGACCATGACCTAATAAAATCAAGTAGACGTTGGCCCCTAGGACTCTCGAGCTCAATTAGGACAAGGGACTCCAAGAGGAGGCTTAATTTTAAATTAATCAAACTACTGGTGTCTAGGCAAGTGGTTCAAAAGGCGAACGCCTAAAGGATATATGGTTATTCAATTAGTTACCGTACCCACAGAGAGACTCCCACATTTCTTACACTTACCTTGCTATTGGTGTGATTAATTTTGAAATTGGTGGACCTTGCGGTGTAACTTGAAACAATTAGAAGCTGTCTAGATTTTATTTAGGTTAACCGTAAAATTAGTATTTTTTTAATTTTTTTTATTATATTTTTTTGTGTGACTTTTTTGGTTAGTTGTCTATTTGTTTTGTGATTTGTGGAAAAATGGATTCTTAATATAGTTGGAATAATAATTTTGCTTGGAATCAAGAACCTTATGAAAATATTAATGCACACCAAGTAAATCAATTTTTTTAACTTATGAAAATCCTTATCTAAGTCCATATCCATATCCATATTCGGATCTAGAACCTCAATTTCAACAAGAAGAATAGGAAAGACTTAGTGCCTTAGAGAAAACTATGAAAGTTTTAATGGAAAATCAATTTATCATGGATCAAGTTATATCTCGTCTAGAAATTCAAATGAATAGATTAGCCACCATAATAAATGAACAAGAGGTGGTGAATTTTCTAGTAACTCTGAGGTTAATTTTGAAAATCTTAATGGTTGTGGAAATGATGAGGAAAATGAAACTTTTGTGTTCAATTCTGCACAGTTTGAGTCAAGCGAATTTGAGAAGTCTAAAAATTATGAGTCTATGCCTAAAATTG
The DNA here is from genome assembly GCA_020205605.1 of Panax ginseng. NCBI lineage: Eukaryota > Viridiplantae > Streptophyta > Magnoliopsida > Apiales > Araliaceae > Panax > Panax ginseng. Next base: position 114,733,882 of record CM035143.1, on the reverse strand, counting down.
ATCATGTTGCATTTAATAAGTCGGTTGAAAAAGTCTATAAGCCTAAAGTTCCATACCCTGAAAGGCTTACTCCTAAAAAACCACCTAGTGATTTTTTGGACCAACCCATTAAAGTAAACATGATCCAATAGTTGTCAATGACCCAAGAGATAATTGAAAATAGACTCTTGATTGAAAAAGATCCAATTGATTTTTTCTTAAATCACCTTGACCAAAATTGGAATGAATCCAAAAATTTAGATAATGTTAATGAGCTGTTGAGATCCACTACAAATAAGTCAACTAAACTAGAACATGTATTTGAACCAATTCTTCCATCATTTGAACATGTTAATGAAAGTTTTCTTGAGGTAAATTTTAAGCATAACTGGGATGAAAATTCTGACTATTTTTAATTTCTTAGACCTCCAAAAGATAATGAAAAGTTCACACTCACTTACCCGTCTGTATCCTTCATGTATAGGCACATAATTTTTAGAATTTATGAAATTTGTAGATATATACATTTGTTTTCTTTCTCACCGCATTTTCTTGCAGAATAAAAACTCCATGTAAAAGGTATAATTCTTTCATATCTTTGTTCTCTATTTTTCATTTGTACACATTAAGGACAGTACATGATTTAGGTATGGGGGGGAGTTTGTTTGTATTGTTGTATTAGATTTTCTTTTTCTTTTTTAAGGAAAATAGAGTTTTAAAAAATCGATTAAAAAATCAATAAAATTAAAAAAATTGTTTGACTTTTTATGGATTGAATTAATTCTAATAAGTGTTTGTGGAGCAAAACTCATAAGTAAGATTAAACGATTTAGAACTCTTGAATATTTGATAAGGTACAAAATCTTAGTTCGAAACACCATCTGGATTAAAATTGATTTCACGAGCATTTTTGCACTTCACGTTTGCACTAATTCTTAGTTGTGGGGTATAAACCATGATTCGAGTAATTTCAAGAAACAAAATGAAAAAAATTGAAAGAAAAAAAGTTGAAAAAAGAAATAAATAACTGTTTCAATGTCCATTGAATGAAATAACTGGGTATCCAAGCATCGGGTGTGACACCCCCAAAACAGGTATACATCACCCATCTTGGGTCGCCAAATACATGGTACAAAATTCAAATACAACTTAATTATACAACAGTTGTGTAAAAATACGACAAAATATAATCTAAGAGTTTTTAATAAGAATATTGTCATCTAGACAATATACAAACTCAATGGAGTCCTCATTACATTTATTGTTACACTATTTAACAGAATAGTGATGACTACTAATGCTATCATCTAGACCGTCACTCCGTTCCCCGACTAGTCCCGGCTACGTTCTCATTTCCTGAAGAGAACAGTGAAAGAAAAGGGTGAGCTCAACTAGCCCAGTAAGAAATATTATGACTAAGATAATGCAGAATAATTTATCATTAGCCTTCAACAGTGTTAAACTGATAAAATATAACAAACATCAAGTTTAACTGCAGCGGAACAAGCAATCCATTAGAAGAGTCAAGTAGAGAATAAAATCTACTATCTTCTATGATTTAAAAAGTTTTTCATCACTTTAATCGCTGAGACTCAGCTTAATAAATAAACCATATCATCCCTGCACTACGGCCAAGGATATTCATTAGTATCACGACCACAAATTCTCCATGCACTATGGGCCAAGGATATTCGTGTATTCATTAATGGTCATGATCATGCCAACATCTGTCCATCAATGCACTACGGGCCAATGAGGACTTTTACCACATCATTTGTAATATTACGGTCATGATTATATACCAATAATCCCACGGTCATAATCATACCAAGTCCATCTATGCACTATGTGAGCCACATATGACTTTCAACATAATATAAACATGAGGATGATGACAATGATATAAGAATTCAATAAAACAAGTTTAAGAATTAATTTATCCAGGAATCAATAACGTCCAAATTGTCAACATGATACTGCTTTGTAGAGTAAAATTCAAGAATGCTCAGAAGAATGTTTCTATGAAAAGATACTGGATGAAGCGCAAATATCAAGGATGTTTCACTAATTTCATAGAGTATAGAAGTCAAAACTTTAACCAACTGAGTATAATAAAGAATGGAATAACAAAAAAAATCACCATGCATGCGATAGACCGTACAGACAGGTTATTCCAACAGAATAATAAATAATGGAACCAGGTCATGCGTAAACGCACAGACAAGATGTTCCAATAGAATAATAAATAACGGAACCAGGTCATGCATAAAGCACCGACAGGTTGTTCCAACAAAATAATAAATAACGGAACCAGGTCATGCATAAAGCACAGACATGATATTCCAACAGAATAATAAAGAATGGAATAACAGAAGAATTTCACCATGTATGCGGTACTTCGGATAGATAGGTTATTCCAACATAATAATAAAGAATGAAATAACAGAAGAATTTCACCATATATGCGGTACTTTGCATAGACAGGTTATTCTAACATAATAATAAAGAATAGAATAACAGAAGTTCTCTTCATGAAGACGAAAGAAAGAAATAATACCCCCTACCTTAGAAAAACTGGATACTGGAATAGTGAGGTAGCAAACTTCTCTTCTTCTTTCTCTCTATAATTTCTCTCTATAATAATTGCTCTAAAGCTTTTGTGAATTGGTGAGAAATGGAGGAAGAATGAGCTTCTATTTACAAGAAAATATAGTTTCAATAATTACAAGTTTTGGAGCTCAAAATATTACAGTACAATGCCTCCAACTTTTCTTTCATTTTTAATTTAGTCCTGCAAGTATTATCAAACTTGCACCACCTCCCCTAATAGTAAATAATGTGAATCAATAATTCAATCATGTGAATCAATAGTATAATCATGTGAAAAATACGAATTACAGTATAGTATCTCTATCTATACCTCCATATTTAACTTAGTCATGCAAGTATTATCAATCTTGCACCAACTCCCCTAATAGTACATGAATGTGATTCAATAGTACACACATGTGAACAAATAGTTATATAAGCATGTGAATTAGTAATAATTAATTGCTCATTTATCCGATAAATTATCCAATTTATCAATATAACCCCTGACATCAATTATCATCGGAATAGATGTCGATTTCACTAACACTAATAATCCCAACACAATGGAACTATCAAATTCATCTTTAATCAACACGAACTTATTCATCATTAATATTATAACTCAAAATATTTAACAACGGATCGTTTCCGTGAAATAGGGGCTTTCCGATAAGGATTTCTCCTTATTAGGCGCAATTAGGTGACCAAACCTCTCCTTGATGTAACTTCTAGACATTGTAAATATTATAATTTAATAATATGAATAACTTTGTAAATCTCAATTATTGATTTAATAATATAACATATAATGCGGATGATACCGTGACAATAATCGAATCAATAATATGAGAGATATGATGTAGCAATTACTATAGCAATAATTGAGTATAAAGCGGTGACTTCTCACGTAAGCATCAATAATCAATACCTGCAATTACTTGCAACCGACGCCAGACATCGTATTTTCTTTTTACTACTAGGGTAGTTCAATAGTTTTAACGGTAACACTTTCGTAGTTATTTTTATAAAAAGATAATTATGTCATTTTTTAACTACGACAATACTTACATTGTGGGGTCCACTAATGATTGTGTCGTCGTCGCATTTAATATTCTCTGTTAAAACGAATATTCCCCGACCAATCGAATATTATATAACCACTTGCTTACTTTATAAAATTTATAAATATTACCCACAACTATAACATTATATCATATCCACACCTTAATATTCAAAAATATATTTCGAGAAAATTATTCTTTATTCATAAAAGTTGGGGTCTTACAACGAGAAACATTGATATTCACGCAGCAAAGTGTGATGGATAAAAGCAGTTGACTAGTCTAGTTTTGTGGTATTTGTTACTCGAGTTAGTAAGTCTTTAGGGGTGTCTCTACACCTAGTGCCCTAAAGTCAATTGGTTTTGGAGTCATTGGTCTAACGCTAACTTCATGAGTAACTCTAAAAAGCCTAAGAAAACGAGACATTGTACAAGTCAAGAATCAAAATTAAAAAAATGGAAAAAAAGAAGGAAAAAAAGAAAGAAAAATAAAAATGAGCTTGCTTGATTTTCATGGTAAATATCCCTACTAAGAGTTACATCATATACACATGCATGCATCACATGAAATTGATTTAATGAAGGATGGTGTCAAAAATGAAAATCGAGTATTTTTGATAAGGTAAAAGTGTGATTTTGAATTTAATCTAACTTATGTATAATGCCCATGAATATTTATAAGTTTTCTTTCAATTTTATAATTTGTTGAACCCAAAAATATTTTTTAAATTTTGTGGGTATATTCACTGCAAACCCCCACGAGACACAACTCGTCCACTTGGGGTAACCTTGGGGTTTAAATGCTTATTGCAAAGGCTAAGTGCAATCGTATTTCCTACGAAAATGGGGTAGTATAATTTTTATTTTATTCTTTTTTTATTTTACTTGAGGACGAGCAAAAGATTGATATGGGGGTATTTGATAGACACATAATTCATACATTTTATTATCCCTAATTTTGTCATTTTAATTATATTAGTTTATTAAATTAAAATGTTTTATTTTATTTTGTAGGATTTAATATTTGTTGCAATAAAATCAAAATTGATCAAGCGATATTTAATGCTCTTATTAATGTAAGAAATATCCAAGAAGAATCTTGCAAAGAGAAAGGAAAGTCTTTCTAGAAGATCTCTTTGAGAAGTTGATTGTCACTAGGAAGTTGAAACCTACATGGAAAGGAAAAAAAAGTGTCCAAGTTCAAATATTATATAACCACTTGCTTACTTTGTAAAATTTGTATTACTGTACTTTTACTACCGGGTAGTTCAACAGTTTTAATGGTAACACTTTCACCGTTATTTTTATAAAAAGATAATTCTATCGTTTTTCTAACTTCTTGACAATATTTTTGTTGTGGGGTCCACCAATGATTATGGTAAATGTCGCACGAATATTCCCTGTTAAAAGCGAATATTCCCCACCAATCGAATATTATATAACCACTTGCTTACTTTGCAAAATTTGTAAATATTACCCACAACTATAACATTATATCAAATCCACACCTTAATATTCAAAAATATATTTCAAGAAAATTATTCTTTATTCATAAAAGTTGGGGTCTTACAACCTCCCCTTCTTATGAAATTTCGTCCTCGAAATTAGGGTACGTACCTGGTATATTGAAGTGGTGAGGATACCTTGATTTCATTTTAGATTCTAACTCCCAGGTCATTTCCTCAACATCGTGGTTTCTCCACAAAACTTTAACTTGAGGTATAACTTTAGAGCATAGAATATGATCCTTCTTATCCAAAATTTTAACAGGTAACTCTTCATATGTTAAATCTTCCTTTATTTCGTCTGGTTCTAATTCAATAATGTGGTTCGGGTCTTTTACATATTTACGTAACATAGATATGTGAAAAATATTATGAACACGAGACATACTTGGCGGTAAAGCGAGTCTATAGGCCACAGTTCCTACTCGATCGAGGATTAAAAATGGGTCAATGAATCGAGGATTGAGCTTTCCTCTCTTTCCAAATCTCGCAACTCCTTTCCATGGAGCAACACATAACAACACATGATCTCCAATATTGAATTCCACGTCCTTTCGATGAATCAGCATAACTCTTTTGTCGATCTTGTGAGGTTTTTATACGTTGTCGGATTGTTTGAATCTTTTTTGTAGTCATACGTACCAAATTCGGTCCCAACAACGTTGCTTCACCCACCTCATCCCAACATACTGGTGAACGACACTTTCTTCCATACAACGCCTCAAATGGAGCCATGCCAATACTTGCTTGATAACTGTTTTTGTAGGAAAACTCCACCAATGGTAAAAACTTGTCCCAACTTCCTTTGAAGTCAAGGACACAGAGTCTTAATAAATCTTCAAGAGTTTAAATAGTCCTCTCCATTCGCCTCATTCATTTGAGGATGATATGCCGAACTAAATCGTAAATCCGTGCCCATAGCTTTTTATAAACTAACCCAAAATCGTGAAGTGAATCTTGGGTCTCGATCAGAAACTATGGATACTGGCATACCATGCAGTTTTACAATCTCATTTATGTATATACGAGTAAGACGTTCAAGTATATAAGTTTCTCGTATAGGTAGGAAATGAGCATACTCGGTCAATCTATCAACAATAACCCAAATTGCATCTATGCCTTGAGAAACCTTGGGAAGACCAGTAACGAAATCCATGGTAATGTTCTCCCAATTCCATTCTGGAATTTCAAGTAGTTAAAATGGACCTCTTGGTACTTGATGCTCCGCCTTGACTCGTTGACAAGTTAAACACCTTGAGATAAACTCCGCTATCTCTCTCTTCATATTGCTCCACCAAAATGTATGTCGAAGATCACAATACATTTTGGTACTCCCAAGATGGATTGCAAACGGTGTGTTATGCGCCTCCATCATGATTTTATACGTTAAATCAGGGTTATTAGGGACACAATGTCTGGAGTTGACTCGAAGTATTCCTTCTTCATCGATTCTTGCTTCCGGCATAGCACCTTCTTGTACTTTTTTCCTCATACGCATCAGCTCCAGGTTTGTAGCTTAAGCAGCTTTAACTTTATCGATTAAAGTTGGTTCTACTCGTATATTTGCCATCATCACATGGGTCTCTGGAGTCTTTAACTCTATCTCCATCCTTTGTAAGTCATATAAAATGGGCCTTTGCGTTGACAATAGTGCACTCGTACCCGTATATGATCTTCTACTTAATGCATCAGCTACTACGTTCGCTTTTCCAGGATGGTATTGGATGGTATGATCATAATCTTTTTCAACAGCTCTAGCCATCGTCGTTGCTGCATGTTGAGTTCCTTTTGAGTGAAGAAATATTTGAGGCTTTTATGATCCGTATAGATCTCCACCTTCTCTCCATACAGGTAATGCCTCCAAATCTTAAGCGCAAAAAATGACAGCGGCCAACTCTAGATCATGAGTAGGATAATTCCTCTCATATTCTTTGAGTTATCGTGAGGCATAGGCTTTGACTTTCCCATGTTGCATGAGAACACATCCTAACCCTTTGCACTCAAGCATCATCAGAGATGACAAATCCCTCCAAGCCGGATGGTATTGTCGAACAAAAGTCTTTAAATGAGTCTCCTCTTGAGTTCTTGAAAACTCTTCTCACATTCTCACTCCAACCGAATTTTGTAGATTTTCGAGTCATTTGAGTTAATGGAGTAGCGATTCGAGAAAACCCTTCTACTTAATCTACGATAATAACCAAATGTTTGGTAGAAAGCTACGATTGATTCATCGATTTAGGTTGCTCCACTTTGAATTGCTTCAATCTTTGCGGGTCAACATATATCCCATGATTTGATATCACGTGCCCAAGGAATGCAACTTCCTCAAGCCAGAACTCGCATTTTTTCAACTTGGCATATAGCTTGTTTTCACGAAGCTTTTGGAGTATCAGCCTCAAGTGTTCCTCATGGTCTTCACGGGTTTTGGAGTATATGAGGATGTCATCAATAAAGACGACCACAAAGTGATCCAAATATTCCTTGAATACTTAGTTCATCATATCCATGAAGGCAGCAGGAGCATTAGTTAATCCAAAAGACATGACTAGAAATTCATAATGCCCGTACCGAGTTCTGAAAGCAGTATTTGGAATGTCATCGGTTTTAATCTTCAACTGATGATATCCGGAATGAAGATCGATCTTTGAAAAGAATTTGGCGCCATGCAACTGGTCAAACAGGTCATCAATCCGAGGCAACGGGTACCTATTTTTGATGGTGACATGATTCAACTCCCGATAATCAATACAAAGTCGCATACTTCCATCTTTCTTCTTCACGGATAGAACAGGAGCACCCCAAGGAGACGTACTAGGACGAATGAAACCAATGTCTAACAATTCCTGTAGTTAGGTTTTTAACTCCTGAAGTTCAATAGGAGACATTCGATATGGGGATTTGGAAATGGGTTTTGTACCGGGTTCAAGGTCGATACCAAACTCGATTTCACGCTCCGGGGGTAGGCCAGGAAGTTCTTCGGGGAATACGTTAGGAAAATTATTAACAATAGAAATATCTTTCAAATCTGATGTATTTTTTTTTAAATCTGTGACATGAGCTAAGAAAGCTTGACATCCATTTTTCAATAAACGAATAGCTTTATGGCTTGAGATGACCGTGATTGATTTTAATGGTTTGGTCACTTGAATTCGCATAATAGGTTGATTAGGAATATGAAAGCTAACAACCTTATGAAAATAATCAATTTTAGCATGATGAGTAGTTAACCAATCAATCCCTAGAATCACGTCAAATGCAAGTATTTTTAAAGAAATAAGATCGACAGGTAACGTGCGGTTACCGATTTGAATCAAACAAGACTTATAAATAGTGGATGTAATGAAGGTTTCTCCCAACGGAGTTTCAACCGATAAGTCAAAGTCTAATTTCTCCGGAGTCAAATTTAAACGTTGAGCGCAAGTAGGAGAAATAAAAGAATGGGTAGAATCGGTATCAAATAAGGTATAGACTTCATTAGAGTTTATGATAAGCTTACCCGTGATGACCTCGTTCGGGTTCCTTGCTTTCTGGGAGGTTACGAAAAACGATTTCCCTTGAACTACCGGCTTTGACTTTTCTGGGACGGCCTTTGGTGCCTCCATCCCAGGAGTGACTTTGTTTAACTCCCTGTAATCAATGCAAAGACGCATTGATCCGTCCTTCTTCTTCACGAATAAAACTGGCACTCCCCACGGCGATACGCTTGGTTGAATATATTTCTTGTCCAGCAGCTCTTGCAACTATATCATCAGTTCCTTCATTTTTACCGGAGCCATTCTGTACGGGGCCTTCGATATCGGTGATGTTCCCGGCGCTAAGTTGATCACGAACTCAATTTCTCTGTCAGGCGAAAGTCCTGGCAAATCCTCTGAAAAAATGTCTTCGAACTCCCTCACTACTGGTATTTCTTCTAGTTTTACATTCTTCTTCTGAGTATCGACTATGTAAGCTAAATAGCCCACACAGCCTTGACTCAAAAATTTGTTGGCCTGCATAATCGTCAGACATTTCATCTATCTAGGCGACTTGCTACCATAGAATACTACCTTTGACGGAGTCATAAGGTTTACACACTTCTTTTAGCAATCAATTACCGCTCTATATTTGAACAACTAATCCATTCCCCAAATAACATCAAACTCTCCAAGTCTAATCGGAATCAAATCTACCATAAAGATATTTTCCTTAATACTCACCCTATAGTTCTTGTATACGAATCTAACAGGGATTACTTCCTTATTCGTAATTTTTATGTTCAAAAGAAAATTCAGTTCTTCTCTAGGCAATTCTAACCTCTTAGCAAATTCTTCAGATATAAACGAACAAGTAGCACCCGAATCAAATAATACATAAGCATTTATATCATTGATTGGGATAATATCTGACACCACATCTTTTGATTACACAGCATCTTGCACAGTCATGTTGAAGGTTCTGGCTGTGGGTTTGTTTGATGATGTAGGTCTTGCAATGGCCCATGTACCTCCATTGTTACCTCTATTGCTTCTGGTAATCACTCCATCCTTCTTCTTAGGGCATTCACGAGCAAAGTGATCCTTGGATCCGCACGTGAAGCACGCATTCTTCTTTGGTTGAGTGCAATTTGGGGCGATGTGACCCTCCTGGCCACAATTGAAGCAAACTCGTTTCCCCATCAAGCACGCACCCTTGTGAAATTTCCCGCATGTAGCACATGCTTCAAACTTTTTGTTTTGTTGGTTACCCTACTGGTTTCTAGCACCCATGTTTCCATTCCAATTCCTTTTCAAACTGTTGTTATTTCCACCACCACCACCTCCATTCTTAGTCTCATTCTCATTCTTCTTTTTCTTCTGTTCTTGATTGAATTTTGTCATTCAGATCGCTTCCACCTTCAATAGTATCGCTTTCTCCATCATCGCAGAACGTCTTCAATTTGGAACAAGGAAACCTATCAGCATGTACCTGTGGCTTCAAATCCTGTTCAAATCTCTTCGCCTTTACGCTTCGTTTGTCTTGACGATATGGCGCGAAACCTCGCCAATTCGTTGAATTTTGCAAAGATACTCGATACCGCCATCGTTCCTCGCTTTAATTCCGTAAAGCGCACTTCTACTCGACTCTTGAACTCTCCGTAAAATAGGTCTGGGAGAACAACTCCTTGAACCTATCCCGTGTCATCACTCCCCGCCCTTCACGAGTTTTATTGGCTCGCCACCAATAACTAGCTTCTGCTTTCAACATGAATGTTGAAAAAGCAGTCTTCTGATCATCCCCTACCCTAGTGACATCGAACACCTTTTCTATCTCCATAATCCAGGTCTGTGCTTCGACTGGATTCATAGACCCACGAAATTCAGGTGGTCCAACCGCCTTGAAATCCTTAAACGTTGTACCATGGTTTTGTGGTTGATTCTGCAACGCTCCTGTCAGTAGTGTCACTAATTGTGGGACGGGATTATCTTCAACATCATTATTGTTAGTTCTCTCATTGGTTCTCTTTCGGGGTGGTTCACGTCTGGGAGGCATTTTCTGTTAAAACAAAACATCTATTAGACTATTACTCAACTTCTTTAAGTATTTTCTAATTAACTTGCCTCCATAAAAGAAATAACCACATAACACATAACACTTTGAAATAAAATAATAACTTTTATTTATTCATCACCTTTTTGAAAACATAAAACAATAGCATCTCTGCTATCTACATTCCTTTCTTGAACTACAAAAGTTTCAGGACAACATCATTATTATAATATCCCATGGTTACTTAACACTAGGAATTTACACATTATTTAATATTTATTACGTGCATTACAGGCACATTTTCTACGATGATCTATTAAGATACTTCTTAGCCCTATCACGTTCTTCCTCCATGACCCAAAACATTGTTTTGCGATCTAATACGTATGATGACAGCGTCTCGAACTGAATCAGATATCCCATGACCCGATCTTGAGCTCGATTAATTGCGGTGTTAAAAACTTTATCCATCTCTTCCATCTTCATCCTCTTCACCTGTGGGTCCCTTACTGCTCTTCCAGTTCGTTGATAAGCTTCCTCGTATGCCTCTTCAGCTCTTACCCTCTTGGTAGCTTCTTCCTTCAGCTTGTTCTTCAGTTCCACGACCATCTCGATCAGTTGTTTCTTCTCTCCTTCAGTTTGTACTAGTTTCTCCTCGACATTTGTCAGTCGTTCTTCACGATCCTGGATCTCGCCGTCTTTTTGTGTCATTGCAGTCTGTTGTTCAGCTACTATCTCTTGTAACTCCTCAACAGTATCTTGAAGTTCCATATTGCGGTCATGCACCTCATCGTATATACGGCCAGCTATTGAGTTAAGTGGAATCCTTTCCTCCACGTCCTCTTCATCCTCATCCTCCTGTGGTAACTCAATGGGATCCTCCTCATCTGTTTCCACGTCATCATCCTCATCTTCAACTACTGTGGTCAACGGCTCCCGTGGCAGTAGTTGTTCCCAAACTACTTGAATGTCGCGAGGCTCCTCCTCTATAGGCATTTGAGGTCCCTCCTCCCTAGCCTGACTGGATTCTCCGACATTAGTCATCCTGACAACAAAGTTTTAAAGTTTTAATTATTAATCATTACTACCTGACACTCATGAGTACATAAACTATAAACACATAAGCACATAAGTGTTTTATTACTTCCTTCTTAAAACTCGATAAGAGTTATCTCCACTATCTTTTCAAAGGTTACTTCCTAAGGCTTTTCCCACCTAAGGTTCCTAAGGCTTTGATAGCTTCGATGACTGCTACCACTGGTATTATCATTTTGCGGGCTGCTTTCTATTGGTTGCGTTGACTTGTTATGGCGCTCCAATAACTGATCCCTATTTACAACATCTGAATACAAACACAATTTATGAGAAATTAGATATTGACGTATCTCGGGTTTCAAATGTAAAATCCCAACTTTTTGAATAAAGATAAATTTTCTATAAATATTATTTTTGCATATTATGGAATAAATTTGATATAATGTTATAGTTGTGGGTAGTATTTATAAATTCTGCAAAGTATGTAAGTTGTTATATTATATTCGATTGGTCGGGGAATATTCGGTTTAGCAGGGAATATTCGTACAACGGCTCAATCATTGGTGGACCCCACAACAGAATTATTGTTAGATTGAGAAAACGACAAAAATATTTTATTAAAAATAATGGCGGAAGTTTTCACTGAATTAATCTTGTTGAACTACTCAGTAGTAAAAATACGATAATATCATTGCGTTTGCATAGTATCACCACAGTATTGATTATTGATGCTTACGTGAGAAGTCACTCGCTTTTTATATATATATATATATATATATATATATATATATATATATATATATATATATATATATATCGCATAACATTGATTAGGTGGGACTCCGGACGATAAAAAAACGGACCCAAATTTTTTTATTATTTTTTGCTTTTTTTTAAAATAACTAAAAAAAATATTTAATATTTTATGGAATCGAAAATTTTCCATAATCTAATGTTTTGGACGTGTTTTGAATACCTATACAAAAAAATGGCGGTATAGTCTCGCATGCAATATGTATATACATGTTATGTTATACGTACCCAAATCACACCCAAAACACTATATTATGAAAAATTTTCAATTTATAATTTTTTTTATTTTTTAATGTGTTTTAAAAAAAAGGATAGGATTTAAACACGTAAGGGAGTCGGACAGATCCGTTCCTATATACGTATTATATGTATATATATATTAACTTTGTTGACAAATTGGTAAGGAAGGAAAATATTGATAACGGGAGTGTATCCCATGATTTCTTGGCACATGCTTTATATATATATATATATATAATATTTATATAATATATTTTATTTAAAAGTTATTTGTTTTATTAGACAATAATTAGAATATAATATATTTTATTGTAAACCAATCTGGATAGTCCATTTAAAGTAAATCGATCCGGATAGTTCATGAGTTAATTCTTATGCGATCCATTTTTCTATAAAATAAGCTCATTCCTTCATTATTTTCTTTACGAATTCACTTTGAACTCTAGAGAGAAATTATAGAGAGAAAGAAGAAGAGTTTTACGTTACTTCACTACTCTAATATCAAGTATTATTTGAAAGTAGGGAATATTATTTGTTGTACTCGTATGGGGTGTTATTCTTTCTTATTAATGAAGAGAAGCTGTTGTTATTCCATTGCTTATTATTACATTGGAATAACTCGTATATGCGTTTCTACCCTATACTTGGTGACATTCTTCTATTATTCCGTCTTTACTATTCTCATTGGAATATCCCCAAAATGCATGCGTTTTTTACGTCGGACTGATTAAAATCTTTATTATTCATTGGAATATCCTGCTGCATGCGTTTTACGCAGAACACCGGTTCCGCTCTTTATTATTATTACATTGCGAATATCACATGCATGCGTTTACGCCGGACTGATAAAATCCTTATTAGTATTACATTGGAATAACTTTGTCTGTCGGAAGTACCGCATGCATGGTGATTTCTGTTGTTATTCCATTCTTTATTATTACTGTTGGAACATCCGCTTCGGTGCGAATTTACTTTGACACAGTTCCGTTATTATTATTCTATTGGAATAACTTGTCTATGCGAAGTACCGCATGTATGGTGATTTCTTTTGTTATTTCATTCTTTATTATACTCAGTTGGTTAAAGTTTTGACTTCTATACTCCATGAAATTAATAAAATATCCTTGATATTTGCGCTTCATCCAGTATCTTTTCATGGAAATATTTTTCTGATCATTCTTGAATTTTACTCTACAAAGCAGTATCATGTTGACAATTTGGACATTAGTAGTTCTTGGACAAATTAATTCTTGAACTTGTTTTATTGAATTCTTATATCATTGTCATCATCCTCATGTTTATATTATGTTGAAAGTCATCTGTGGCCTGTAGTGTATAGATGGACTTGGTATGATTATGACCAAGGATTATTCGATTGTAATCATGAATAGTAATGTTACAAATGATGTGGTAAAAGTCCTCATTGGCCCGTAGTGCATTGATGGACAGTTGTTGGCATGATCATGACCATTAATGAATACACAAATATTCTTGGCCCGTAGTGCATGGATAATTGTGGTGCGTGATCTAAAGAATATCCTTGGTCAGTAGTGCGAGGGGTGATTCGATGATGTGGAATATTTATTGTTGAGTCTCGTGAAAAGAGTGATGAAAAAAACTTTTAAATCATAAAAGATAGTAGATTTTATTCTCTACTTGACTCTTTTAATGGATTGCTTGTTCATTGCAGTTAAACTTGATGTTGTTATATTTTATCGGTTTAACATCATTGAAGGTTAACGATAATTTATTACGATTATCTTAGTCATAATATTTCTTCTTTGGGCTAGTTGAGCTCACCCTTTCTTTCACCATTTCTTCTTGAAATGAGAACATAGCGAGGACTAATCGGGGAATGGGTAGCGGTCAGAGGATAGCATTAGTAGTCCTCACTATTCTGTGAAATAGTGTGTTAATAATTGTAATGAGGACTCCTTTTGAGTTTGTATAATCTCTAGTAGACAATAATTGTATTCAAACTCACAGTTATGTTTTGTCGTATTGTACACGACAGTTGTATTAGTAAGTTGTATTTGAATTTTGTACCATGTATCTGACAACCCAAAATGGGTGATGTATACCTAATTTTGGGGGCGTCACATCAAACCTCTTAGAAAAATCTACGTCATTCTCTCCTCATTGTCAACCATGTGAGACGCAAATCGGGATAACTCGGTAAATTTAGCTTCGTACTGCGACATGGCCATATTGTTCTGCTCCAACTTGATGAATTCTACCTCTTTCATGTGACGAATACTTTTGGGGAAGGACTTGTCGTTGAATAGTTCTTGGAACTTCTCCCAAGACATCTTTAGTGCGGTAGGTTGAGTACGCTTTACCGATTCCCACCAGTAATATGCCTCTCCTTGCAACATAAAGGTGGCAAAGGGAACCTTTTGCTCCTCGGAGCATCCCAAGACATTAAATATCTTGGTGATCTGCTTTATCCACATCTCCGCCTTAAGTGGTTTTGGCTCTCCAATAAACTCCGGTGGTCCCAGCTCCTTAAACTGTTTAGCGGTGACCGTCCGAGAGTTTCCAGTGTTTTCACCTACATTTTGGACAGGAGCCGCTTTCGCCTGATGTTGCATGAATTGCATAAAGCCTCTGAACATTCCATCGTTCATCATTTGGTCAGTGTTGTTGTTTGCATGAGGATTATCGCCTTTCTGATGCACATTATCCTAATTATTGATCTGTGGAGACTCAACGGTCTCATGTGCTCCATTGCTATTCTCAACATTCTCGGATGTCATTTTCAAATACTGCCACAAAACAAGGGTTAATTGACATGTCACATATTATCCCTATACTCTGACCAACCAATTAAATACCAAATAAACATAGGTAGGTCATACTAGCGAAGGAATTCTCCGTCTCTCCCCTCCTAGTTCTAGTCTCACATCTTAGCTAGGGATCATATCCCTAAGCTTTGATACCAACTGTGATGCCCCCAAAACAGGTATACATCACCCATTTTGGTCGCCAAATACATGGTACAAAATTCAAATACAACTTAATTATACAACAGTCGTGTAAAAATACGACAAAATATAATCTAAGAATATTGTCTTCTAGACAATATACAAACTCAATGGAGTCCTCATTACATTTATTGTTACACTATTTAATAGAATAGTGAGGACTACTAATGCTATCATCTGGACCGTCACTCCGTTCCCCGACTAGTCCCGGCTACGTTCTCATTTCCTGAAGAGAACAGTGAAAGAAAGGGGTGAGCTTAACTAGCCCAGTAAGAAATATTATGACTAAGATAATGCAGAATAATTTATCATTAGCCTTCAATAGTGTTAAATTGATAAAATATAACAAACATCAAGTTTAACTGCAGCGGAACAAGCAATCCATTAGAAGAGTCAAGTAGAGAATAAAATCTACTATCTTCTATGATTTAAAAGGTTTTTCATCACTTTAATCGCTGAGACTTAGCTTAATAAATAAACCACATCATCCCTGCACTACGGCCAAGGATATTCATTAGTATCACGACCATAAATTCTCCATGCACTACGGGCCAAGGATATTCGTGTATTCATTAATGGTCATGATCATGCCAACATCTGTCCATCAATGCACTATGGGCCAATGAGGACTTTTACCATATCATTTGTAACATTACGGTCATGATTATACCGAATAATCCCTGGTCATAATCATACCAAGTCCATCTATGCACTACAGGCCACATATGACTTTCAACATAATATAAACATGAGGATGATGACAATGATATAAGAATTCAATAAAACAAGTTCAAGAATTAATTTATCCAGGAACCAATAACGTCCAAATTGTCAACATGATACTGCTTTGTAGAGTAAAATTCAAGAATGCTCAGAAGAATGTTTCCATGAAAAGATACTAGATGAAGCG
Organism: Panax ginseng; assembly: GCA_020205605.1. NCBI lineage: Eukaryota > Viridiplantae > Streptophyta > Magnoliopsida > Apiales > Araliaceae > Panax > Panax ginseng. The sequence continues at coordinate 114,717,259 of CM035143.1, read as the reverse complement.
CAAATATCAAGGATATTCCACTAATTTCATGGAGTATAGAAGTCAAAACTTTAACCAACTAAGTATAATAAAGAATGGAATAACAAAAGAAATCACCATACATGCGGTACTTTGCATAGACAAGTTATTCCAATAGAATAATAAATAACGGAACCAGGTCATGCGTAAACGCACAGACAGGATGTTCCAATAGAATAATAAATAACGGAACTAGGTCATGCATAAAGCACCGACAGGTTGTTCCAACAGAATAATAAATAACGGAACCAGGTCATGCATAAAGCATGTACGGGATGTTCCAGCGTAATAATAAAGAATGGAATAATGTAAGAATTTCACCATGTATGCGGTATTTTTGCATTGCATGATAAAAGTTATTCCAACATAATAATAAAGAATGGAATAACATAAGAATTTCACCATGTATGCGGTACTTCGCATAGACAAGGTTATTCTAACATAATAATAAAGAATGGAATAACGGAAGTTCTCTTCATGAAGACGAAAGAAAGAAATAATACCCCTACCTTAGAAAAACCGGATCTTTGGAATAGTGAGGTAGTTAGACTTCTCTTCTTTCTCTCTATAATTTCTCTCTATAATAATTGCTCTAAAGCTTTTGTGAATTAGTGAGAAATGAAGGAAGAATGAGCTTCTATTTATAGGAAAATATAGTTTCGATAATTGCACATTTTGAGGCTCGAAATATTACAGTACTGTAATATCCCGAAAAAAATAATAATAATAATATTAAATTTATATTCTTAAAACATATTGTTTGGAACTTGTCATTTATTTGGGTCAAACTAGTTATTTAAATTATGTGGGCTAATAAATATTAATAAGTGATAGATAATATTATGTGGTTAAAATTTGGGCCTTAATATTAATTTAACCCAAATAGAAGTTTATTAGGGCAACTTAATTAATAAATAGCTAAACCTAATATACAAACTGAATAAGAAGAGGTGGCTACTTTGGAGATAAAGGGAACAGCTACAAAGGGGGCTCAGGTGAAGAAAGACTAGAGATTTTGATCACTAGTGGGGAAATTTCATCAGTAATAAGTAAGTATATTATACATTATATAAAGTGGGGATAAATCACGTGGTTCCATATTAAATTATTAAATTTAGTATGTTGTTTTTTTCATCATGAGCAAGTACTTTTGTAATTCAAGAACTAAGAGCGATATTTAAAGATGAGAGAGTTTATTTATTAATGTAATTCTTATACGGATGTACTTATTATTATTATTATCACTTTATTCCAATCAGTTGAGCGGAGGAGTAGATGCTGTGATTGATTTTGGAGATCCTAAAATAATAAATTGATGATTTCTTTAAATAAAAATATATATATATAAAGTAGTAATTAAAGTTTACGAAAACTTGCATAATTTGCAAGAGATGTTATACAAATAAATATGTAAGATTATATGGAATGAATTAAATCTTAATATTATAAGTAATTATATTTTATAGTCGCATCAAATAGAAGTGTTCATATTTTTATACATGTATTTACATTTAGTATTATTAATTTGTGTAATTAGTTGAACGGAAGGAACTTAAAGAGTTATATTTGGAATATAAATTTTGGAGTATTAATAATTGATATAAGGCGATGATTAAAGGCATATTAAATAGATTATGAATTATTTTGGAATTATTGAATTGGATTATATTTAATTTGAGGTGAATATGTTTAGGTGATGAATAACGTTTCGTATTTGATATCGTTGGCATTTGAGGGTAAGATTTTGTGGAGTGTGCTATAAATGGTTTGGAAGTATCAGGTACGGATTTTGTACTCTTTCAGTGATACCTTTGTTAAATTTGATTTGTTCGTTTGTTTCCTTATTTCGAATTCTATTATGATTTCACATAATTGTTTCTTGTGAAATAAATATATTAGTTTCATTTTAGAGTTGATACGTATGACTCGTATTTGTACTCTTTGAATTAGGTTATCATATTTAGTATTATTTATTTTGATAATTATAGAGCGGTACATGTTGCTACCTTCCTTTTGAAACCTTGTGACTATAATTTGATTCGGTTCAACATGTACATATAGAACCCTTTTGTTGGTATTATGTCGCATGTGTTGTGACATGATATTTTTGTTAGAATATACCGTAGAGTATACCTGAGTTATAACCACCTCTGGGGGTACCACAGGCACGTCGTCTTGGCACGACACAGACGTGACACTTTTCGTGGATGGTGTGATTAGTCCACGGCGTCTCCATTTTGGGTCTCCAGGAGGAAGTGGGCCATTTGGTGTTTTGTTGTGGAGGCGTATGGGTTAACCCTAGTTTTTCGCTCATGCTGGATTTGTGATGTTGTGCCAAACACACCTATCCGATTTGCATACATTTGGATTCGCGGTCAATGTGTGATTTGCTCGTGTGGCATTATTTTGGTTACTCAGATGGCATTATTTTGACTTGCCCGTGTGGCAATCAGTATTTCGAGCTCATTCGGTATAAAATAACTCCAAACCATTTGTTTCAAACCTATTATTTTATTGGATTAGTTTTGTTGGTTTCGCTGAGTTCAAGTCATTGATTTAGTTACTTGATTCGTTATTTCTTTATTCTTTTATTGGTTTCGTTAATTATGTTGATTCAGATATATTCATTACGTTGATTCAGATATATTCCATTCAGATCTTTGGATATTAAATTTTCGTTCGTATTTGCAATTGAGGCTTTGTTAAGTATTTTGTCTCAGTTATTTTCGTATGTCTTTTGTATATCTGTATCCGTACTGGACAATTGGCTCATGCTGTATTTTTCTTCCGGCAAGTTTGTAGGGGTGATTCAGGGTTAGTGTGATGAGATTTTTGCCTTTGACCATTTAGGTTGATTCGAATTTTAAGTTTTGATTATTTTGACTCAGTTTGGAGAATTGTACTTATTACTTTATTAATGGATCACCACTATTAATATTTTGAGGTTGTTAGTGCTCTGTTTATTTATTTTGAGGTTTGTTGTGTTTTGACGCGTGACCTCCCTTTCCTTTTCGGGAAGGGGGTGTTACAGAGATGGTATCAAAGCTTAGGTTCTTTCTTGTAGAAAACCTATTTAGGTTTGACCTGTGAGCTGTGGGTAAATCATTGGGTAGACGTAGGAGTTTGAATTGATTTTGTTCTCTGTTTGGTTGGTCTTATTCTGACCAAGTGTTTTTTTAGTTCTTTGAGTTGTAGTTGATTTGAGAAAGGCGAGATAATTTGTTAAGATTATTATTGTTATGCGTTGGAACAATAATATTAGTTAAGGATTGTGATTGGATTATTAAGGAGAATAATATCATATTTTGTTCAGTTAAGAAATGATAATACGATTATGATATGAGCATTTGTATCAGCAAGTTTTGATATGGGAGAATTATTTGTTAAGACTTATTTCAGGTAATTACAAATTATTATGATTTTAGAATTGAGGATTTTGTTTGGGTTAGATTCTGATTTTTGTTAAGTTGTGAATAATTTGAGGTATGTGAATCGGTCGGATAATATGATAAAGTGAAAACTATTAAGTACAAAGGATCTCTTGTAATTTTGAGTTGTTGTAAAGATTCGAGGTAATTAGATTAATTTTTTGGAGTAAATGAATTTTGTGATTATTTCCTAGTAGAATATTGGAGTTATCTTATATGAAATTTTGAGTGATAGTATAAGGAGATTTTGGAATTTGTTGGGTTAAGGTTTGCACTAAGAGAATGATTGATTTATTAAATGATTAGATATTATGTGATGAATCTTTAAGAGATTTTGAAAGCTATCGTTTGTTTATTCAGATAGTAGGATATATGATTTGGAGTTTGGTATCGTGATGGAGAGATCTTAGTAGTAGTATATTTTTGGGGTAATAATATTTGAGAACTAATTTGATTGGAGGTTATGATATTTTAAAACTCTTAAGGACTTAGGAGAGTTGGTGATAAAGAGATATTAGTAGTATATTCTTTGGTGTAATATTATTTGGTGAATAGTTCAAATTAAGGATGAGATATTTTGAAGCTCTTGAGGACTTGGGGAGAGTTGGTAATATGGTTTGCATAGTTGTTTTGGTTATCTGATGTCTTTAGAGTTTTGCGTGAATTTATGTAAAATTAAATAAAAATAATTTGTTAGATCTTTGTCATGTGTGGAATATAAACATTTTAACGAGTTAAAATAATTTTAAATATTTTGGTTATTTGAATCGTATTTAGATGAAGAAAAATGTTTGTGATTTTGAATTATGTTCCGAAGAGTACGTACGCTTGCAAGAATGAAACTCAAAGATATTAACGGGGGGCCCGCACCAACAGTGGATCATGTGATTTAACGCGAAGAACCTTACCAAGACTTGACACGGTAGCTGACGAATCTTTTACAAGTGCATTGATAATTACGTGGACCGATGACTTATCCACGTTGATCATTACAAATGGCGACGCTACGTCGTAACTAAATTTATTTATTTATTTCTGTAGCTTATTTGAATTCCGAGGACGGAATTATTTTTAAGGGGTGAAAAATGTAATAACCTATTTTTTTCTATAATTAAATATTAATTGATTTTATCTTATACAATTGTGTTTAAATGGGAAAAGGTAAATGATTTTGTTTCCTTCTTTTCTTCCTTGTTTTGTTTGGAAAATTAAATTCTTTTAGTAGATAATTAAATAAATCGATTAAATTAAAATTTGAGGAAGATAATTCCTTTTGTTAAAGTCTTGTGGTAAAATTATTCTGAGATGGAAGCTACTTGGGAGATAGAGGAGTCTATTGTTTTGAGTATCTCGCATCTTTTGATAATTAGGTATTTTCCATTCTTTTGATTCTGAGGGGCGGAATCCTTTTCAAGGGGGAGGTAATGTAATATCCCGAAAAAAATAATAATAATAATATTAAATTTATATTCTTAAAACATATTGTTTGGAACTTGTCATTTATTTGGGTCAAACTAGTTATTTAAATTATGTGGGCTAATAAATATTAATAAGTGATAGATAATATTATGTGGTTAAAATTTGGGCCTTAATATTAATTTAACCCAAATAGAAGTTTATTAGGGCAACTTAATTAATAAATAGCTAAACCTAATATACAAACTGAATAAGAAGAGGTGGCTACTTTGGAGATAAAGAGAATAGCTACAAAGGGGGCTCAGGTGAAGAAAGACTAGAGATTTTGATCACTAGTGGGAAAATTTCATCAGTAATAAGTAAGTATATTATACATTATATAAAGTGGGGATAAATCACGTGGTTCCATATTAAATTATTAAATTTAGTATGTTGTTTTTTTCATCATGAGCAAGTACTTTTGTAATTCAAGAACTAAGAGCGATCTTTAAAGATGAGAGAGTTTATTTATTAATGTAATACTTATACGGATGTACTTATTATTATTATTATCACTTTATTCCAATCAGATTGAACGGAGGGAGTAGTCTGTGATTGATTTTGGAGATCCTAAAATAATAAATTGATGATTTCTTTAAATAAAAATATATATATAGGAGTAGTAATTAAAGTTTACGAAAACTTGCATAATTTGCAAGAGATGTTATACAAATAAATATGTAAGATTATATGGAATGAATTAAATCTTAATATTATAAGTAATTATATTTTATAGTCGTACCAAATAGAAGTGTTCATATTTTTATAAATGTACTTACATTTAGTATTATTAATTTGTGTAATTAGTTCGGACGGAAGGAACTTAAAGAGTTATATTTGGAATATAAATTTTGGAGTATTAATAATTGATATAAGGCGATGATTAAAGGCATATTAAATAGATTATGAATTATTTTGGAATTATTGAATTGGATTATATTTAATTTGAGGTGAATATGTTTAGGTGATGAATAACGTTTCGTATTTGATATCGTTGGCATTTGAGGGTAAGATTTTGTGGAGTGTGCTATAAATGGTTTGGAAGTATCAGGTACGGATTTTGTACTCTTTCAGTGATACCTTTGTTAAATTTGATTTGTTCGTTTGTTTCCTTATTTCGAATTCTATTATGATTTCACATAATTGTTTCTTGTGAAATAAATATATTAGTTTCATTTTAGAGTTGATCATGTATGACTCGTATTTGTACTCTTTGAATTAGGTTATCATATTTAGTATTATTTATTTTGATAATTATAAGCAGCATATTTGCTACCTTCCTTTTGAAACCTTGTGACTATAATTTGATTCTGGTTCAACATGTACATATAGAACCCTTTTGTTGGTATTATGTCGCATGTGTTGTGACATGATATTTTTGTTAGAATATACCGTAGAGTATACCTGAGTTATAACCACCTCTGGGGGTACCACGAACACGTCGTCTTGGCACGAGAGGCGTGACACTTTTTAAATGCGGTGTGATTAGTCCCTGGCGTCTCCATTTTGGGTCTAGGAGGAAGTGGGCCATTTGGTGTTTTTGTTGTGGGAGGCGTATGGGTTAACCCTAGTTTTTACGCTCATGGATTTGTGATGTTGTGCCAAACACACCTATCCGATTTGCATACATTTGGATTCGCGGTCCAATGTGTGATTTGCACGTATGTGGCATTATTTTGGTTGCCTATATGGCATTATTTTTGACTTGCTGCGTGTGGCAATCAGTATTCTGAGCTCATTTGGTATAAAATAACTCCCGACCATTTGTTTTGACCTATTATTTTATTGGATTAGTTTTGTTGGTTTTCGTTCGGTTCAAGTCATTGAGTTAGTTACTTGATTCGTTATTTCTTTATTCTTTTATTGGTTTCGTCAATTATGTTGATTCAGATATATTCATTACGTTGATTCGGATATATTCCATTCAGATCTTTGGATATTATATTTTCGTTCATATTTGCACTTGAGGCTTTGTTCAATATTTTATCTCAGTTATTTTCGTATATCAGTTGTATATCTTTTGTATATCTCAGATCCGTCTTTGGGCAATTGACTCATGTTTGTTTTTTTTCCAAAGAGGTTTCATAGGGTGATTCATGGCTAGTGTGATGAGATTTTTGCCGTTGACCATTTAGGTTGATTCGAATTTTAAGTTTTGATTATTTTGACTCAGTTTGGAGAATTGTACTTATTACTTTATTAATGGATCACCACTATTAATATTTTGAGGTTGTTAGTGCTCTGTTTATTTATTTTGAGATTTGTTGTGCTTTGCACGTGCCCTCCCTTTCCTTTTCGGGAAGGGGGTGTTACAAGTACAATGACTCCAACTTTTCTTTCATTTTTAATTTAGTCCTGCAAGTATTATCAAACTTGCACCACCTCTCTTAATAGTAAATAATGTGAATCAATAATTCAATCATGTGAATCAATAGTATAATCATGTGAAAAATACGAATTACAGTATAGTATCTCTATCTATACCTCCATTTTTAACTTAGTCATGCAAGTATTATCAATCTTGCACCAACTCCCCTAATAGTACATGAATGTGATTCAATAATACACACATGTGAACAAATAGTTATATAAGCATGTGAATTAGTAATAATTAATTGCTCATTTATCCGATAAATTATCCAATTTATCAATATAACCCCCAGACATCAATTATCATCGGAATAGATGTCGATTTCCACTAACACTAATAATCCCAACACAATGGAACTATCAAATTCATCTTTAATCAACACGAACTTATTCATCATTAATATTATAACTCACAATATTTAACAACCAGATCGTTTCCAGGAAAGAGGGGGCTTTCCGATAAGGATTTCTCCTTATTGGCGCGCAATTAGGTGACCAAACCTCTCCTTGACAGAACTTCTAGACATTGTAAATATTATAATTTAATAATATGAATAACTTTGTCGTCTCAATTATTGATTTAATAATATAACATATAATGCAGATGATACCGTGACAATAATCGAATCAATAATATGAGAGATATGATGTAGCAATTACTATAGCAATAATTGAGTATAACTGAGTGACTTCTCACGTAAGCATCAATAATCAATACCGTGTGCTACTATGCAACCACGCGTATTACTGTACTTTTACTACCGGGTAGTTCAATAGTTTTAACGGTAACACTTTCGCCGTTATTTTTATAAAAAGATAATTATGTCATTTTTTAACTACGACAATACTTCTGTTGTGGGGTCCACCAATGATTGTGTCGTCGTACGAATATTCTCTGTTAAAACGAATATTCCCCGACCAATCGAATATTATATAACCACTTGCTTACTTTATAAAATTTGTAAATATTACCCACAACTATAACATTATATCATATCCACACCTTAATATTCAAAAATATATTTTGAGAAAATTATTCTTTATTCATAAAAGTTGGGGTCTTACAACGGGAAACATTGATATTCACGCAGAAAAGTGTGATGGATAAAAGCAGTTGACTAGTCTAGTTTTGTGGTATTTGTTACTCGAGTTAGTAAGTCTTTAGGGGTGTCTCTACACCTAGTTCCCTAAAGTCAATTGGTTTTGGAGTCATTGGTCTAACGCTAACTTCATGAGTAACTCTGAAAAGCCTAAGAAAACGAGACATTGCACAAGTCAAGAATCAAAATTAAAAAAATAGAAAAAAAGAAGGAAAAAAAAAAGAAAAATAAAAATGAGCTTGCTTGATTTTCATGGTAAAAATCCTTACTAAGAGTTACATCATATACACATGAATGCATCACATGAAATTGATTTAATGAAGGATGGTGTCAAAAATGAAAATCGAGTATTTTTGATAAGGTAAAAGTGTGATTTTGAATTTAATCTAACTTATGTATAATGCCCATGAATATTTATAAGTTTTCTTTCAATTTTATAATTTGTTGAACCCAAAAATATTTTTTAAATTTTGTGGGTATATTCACTGCAAACCCCCACGAGACACAACTCGTTCACTTGGGGTTTAAATGCTTATTGCAAATGCTAACTGCAATCATATTTCCTACGAAAATGGGGTAGTATAATTTTTATTTTATTTTATTTTTATTTTACTCGAGGACGAGCAAAAGATAGATATGGGGGTATTTGATAGACACATAATTCATACATTTTATTATCCCTAATTTTGTCATTTTAATTATATTAGTTTATTAAATTAAAATATTTTATTTTATTTTGTAGGATTTAATATTTGTTGCAATAAAATCAAAATTGATCAAGCGATATTTAATGCTCTTATTCATGTAAGAAATATCCAAGAAGAATCTTGCAAAGAGAAAGAAAAGTCTTTCTAGAAGATCTCTTTGAGAAATTGATTGTCACTAGGAATTTGAAACCTACATGGAAAGGAAAAAAAAAAGTGTCCAAGTTCAATGAATCTAAATTAGGGTTCAAAGTTATTTTTCCTATAAATAGGTCTCTTGTTTTAGAGAGGATGAAGTATTAGGTATTTGTATTAGTTTAGGTTAGGAGTAGGAGTAGATTAAATTACTTCTCCATTGTACGTTCGTTGGATGATCGTTAATTAAATGAAGCTTTCTTATTTATTTTTAATCTTCTTCTTTTCTTTATTTTAGTTAGTTTAATTATTTTTTTATGTCTAGCTAATTTCTTTCATCTAGGATGAAGATGAAATTAAATAATTATTCATGATAATATTTTTTATCTCTTCTATTATTTATGCTTTTGATTGAAGATGTCAGATAAGAAAGAAACAAGAACGTAAAAGAAAATCACAAAAACATCTGACAAATCTTCACTTTACGATTCAACAAAAAATTGTTTCGCTACTAAGTTCATCAGAACTTGGGCTTAAGGAAACTTAGTAGCACAACAACAACAACCTCAACTACAATCATTGCAGAGCTGCTAAACCTGCTAGGTTTGAAGAGTACTTAGTGTACTAACATTTCAAATCTGTTGTGCTTGAAGAGTTCTTTGTGAACTAGTTTTCCAAGACTGCTGGTCTTGAAAGAATCTCAGTGATTCGAAGATTGTATCAATATCCTTAGTAGATTTTCTACTCGTGGAGTAGAAGAGTGGACTAGGAGTCTTGATTGCTCTGAACCATTTAAAACACTGTGTCATTTACTTTCAATCTCTTTAGCTGTTATATCTGTTGTAACTGCTGTTTGATTTATAACCTTGATTTTATCTTAAGGGGGATAACTAAAACATATATTATGTTGTGCTTAATTAATCATTTAATTAACAAATCTGTTAAGTAACTCTTTGAAAAGAAAATTTTAAAATATTTATCCAACCCCCCCCCCCCCTTCCAGATAACTTTCGTGCCTCCAGGAACTAACAAATTTCTTATTAAGAACTTTACAAAAGCTATTGGTATAAATATACATTAATATTATCACATCATTATCAAATCAAACATGCAATACCTAACAGAATATGTAAGACTCTAAATTTTATGAAATAAAAGTATTCAATTTTTCTATTTAGTAAATAGTTAAATTGATAAAAGTTTAAAGTTATGGGTGAAATGTGCAAATTTTGCAAAATAAGCTACTGGTTATAAAATATTCATTGTTGTCGGGGAATATTCGTACAACGACGCGACCATTTCAGGGGAACCATAATGAGAATAAGCATGGGGGATGAAGAAAACAACAAGTATGAGTTTTTATATAAATATGGTTTAGTTATTACAGATAAGCTCGTTGGAATATACGGTGGATAAAGTAAAGTAATGTCTGCGTTGTTGCACAATAGCATTACCTGTATTACCTACGATATTTTTGGATTATTGATTCTTACGTAAGAAGGCACTACTCAATAATTGTTACAGTAATTACTGTTCAATATTTTATTTTATTGAGTCAATAATTGCTACGTTGATATTATTGTTGTTTCAATAATTATCACTGCACTTCCATTATCAGATCAATAATTCATATTATTTGAATAATATTGTTAGATAGCATTATTGGCAATGTCTAAGGAAGTTATGTCTAGAAAAGGGGTTTGGTCATCTAATTGCGTGCCAGTAAGGAGAAATCTTTATCGGAAAGCCCCCTCTTTCTTGGGAACAACCTGGTTGTCATAATTGTGATTCTGTAATATTATTTGTGAATAATTAATTATTGATTTATATGATAAGGGAATATTTATTCTATGTGGATGGATAGGGAAATATTTATTTTGTGTGGATATAAATGAAGGAATTAATGCTGAGGTGTTTTATCAGTATTTTGTCGGAATGGAGGAATTCTTAGAAAAGTGTCAATTGTTGAAAATTGATATTTTATATTACATTATAAATGTATAATGTGATAATATAATAATATAATAATGGTGATATTTTCACACTAAATTCACGGTGTATGAATCAAATGAGAGAAATCTAGAAATCAAAAGAAGAACCAAATATGGGATTTTCAGAAAAATTAGTTCATTACTTGATTTTATAAAATCCATAACTCTTTGTGTATAATGAGTTAGGAGATAAGCCATATATCAAAAGAAAGCCCTGGAAGTAAGCTAATCATAGAAATTTTAATCACCCAAATATTCTTTGTGGATATTTCGTGGTGACTGTTTGAGTGAAACTGGTACGTAGGACTTATAGTCCGAAAATCAAATCACTGTTCTTAAAACTATATTGCGTGAGTTATAATTTTTATCCGACCGTTGGATCATTGTGATTTTTGGATATGTTATACATATATAAGTTGAGTATATGTCCACAAATTTTGAACCGTTAAAAATTAACGTATGATTTGTTATGAATTATAAGAGGTGTTGAAAATCGTCCGTATATGGATTTCGGTCATTTTTGGTTTGAAATTTGGGAAAACTTAAACTTACAAAGTTGTAGAGAATTTAATTTCCTATGAAATGGACATAAAATTCATATTTTTCTGATAAAAGGGCTATTTATTATGAATTATTGAAGTTATGAAAATTAAATGTTTTTATTAAAATTATGGGTGGGACCCACTTTTGTTTTTTGTGAAAACATGTGCTGAAAATTTTGTTCAAAGGTGGAGGGCTGATAAGTTTTCAAAGTAGGCATGCGTAGAAGAAAAATAAATTAATAATATTTTATTAATTTAGTCCCCTTTAGCGTTCTAGCATTTTTCTATAAATAGGTACTTATGTTAGAATTAAAAATCACACCAGAAACAAGTTTTCTCTCTCTATATATTATCGAGCGTATTTTATGAGTATTTAGATACTTTGAGAGTTGCTATTCAGTGCAAGTTTCCTCTGGCATTACATCCGAAATTTCAGCCAGAAGTACTATTCTTTTGAGATAAGGGATAGTAAGGGATGTTATTTTCTTCATAATGATGTTATTCTTTCAATATCATTATACCGAAATATTGGTATGGATTTTATTGTGGAATTTCTACCTTTTTCATGTCGGGGTTACTATTTACGTATACGGCACTATTCATGTATATGACACTATTTACGTATATGACATTATTTACGATATCAGACTACGTATTGAATACGAGTACTATTCACGAGTTACTATTCACGAGTTACTATTCACGGGTACTATTCACGACAAAATTGGTTTCTTTTTCTGACCAAATTATCGTTGATTTATGAATCTTACTCTTAAAATTAAATGTAATTGTTGATCATATTATTTTTATTATCATATATAACATTTTTATAATCCTGGTGATGAAACTTCTCTTTGACTTGAATGTAAAGATGGGTAGATTATTGGTATGATCGTGACTATGAGTTCTCTTTGGCCAGTAGTGCAAAGTTGAATTTTTGACTGGTATGATCATGACCATTGAATTTATAAACGATTATCTTTAGCTTAAGTGCAAAGGTGAATTGATCAACATGGTTATAATTATTGTTTATATAAATTCTGAAATGATTATATATTTCTTTGAGATATTAATATCTTTGGCCTGTAGTGCAAAGATAACCTGTTGTTGAATATCTTTGGCCAGTAGTGCAAAGATGAACTGTTGACGAATATCTTTGGCCCGTAGTGCAAAGATGAATTTATCAGTATGATTATGAACAGGAACTGTGATTTGGTTTAACCATGACCTTTGATGTTTCAGGTAAAGACAGGTGATGAAAATTATCTTCGTCCTGGATAAGAAGAGGAATTTAGAACCACAATTATGATTATGAGTTATTCACATGATTGTGGACAGGAACTGTTGATTGATGTTACAGGGATAAAACATTGTTGGTGGAATTTTAACATGGAGAAAATAGACTAATTTATGGTCTATTTGACTCTTCTAATGGATTGCTCGTTTCGCTGCAACTATGGTTGAAAAGTTTTATCATCTACCATATGTTCTAAATCTCTGATTCATTACTGACGAAGGCTATTGATAATTTAATTATCTTTAGTCATGATATTCTTTACTGGACTAGTTGTGCTCACCCTTCTGCTTCACAATTCCTTTCAGGTAATAAGAGTGTAGCCGGGTCGAGTGAGGGTAATAGGGGAATAGAACGGTGGTCTCTAGCTATGGAGGTTCTCCCTAAACAGTATGGAGATAATTTTATTGAGAATTTTAGAATAATGTGTTGTATTTTATACATCATTTAGTAGTTATATTTGGTGAATCAAATAGGCTTAGGCGAACCCAACATTGGAAGGGTGTTTTGCCACTATCATACAAGATGTCTAATGACATGCGACTTCGTGTTATCATAAGACAGGGTTGTGCACATCCACTTGCTGAGTATATCTACGAGCACTACCTATATAATCTTGGAGTTTGGTTGAAATATAATTCTCAATTGGAGACAATGGAGATAATTATATGTCAAGAGAAGACTCACCATCGGAAAGAACATGATAGCAATCTTTTCATTTTTCTTTGGGGTCTATTGGGTCAACCAAGGATAATTCTCGAGTCATATTATATCTATTATAACTTAGATGCATGGCCTCCCATGTACGAAGGTTTCTTTGAGCATTTTTCAAAGATTTTAATTTTTAAAACAGTTATTGACTGTACCTTTATGTAAGGTACCACTGTAAGGTATCCATGTGAGGTGATATCCTGGTAAAGGGATGAGAGTCACCGTTGGTATCTATTTGTAGTAAAACTCACAACATATGTGTTGTCGTATTTTGCACGACAATTGTAATAATGAAGTTTGTATTTGGAAATTGCATTGAGTGTATTTCGTGGCGACTCAGAATAGGTTGGGTGGAATGGACCTATTTTGGGGGCGTTACATTTAGTATCAGAGCTTAGGGATATGGTCGCTGGCGAAGATCTGAGTCTAGAACTAGGAGGGGAGAGACGAGTAATATATTTCGCTAGTGTGTGACTTACTTAAGCTGAAATTTCTTACTTGATAAATTGACAAATTGTGATATGTCAATTAACCTTTTTTTGAAGCTATATTCCAGAATAAGAAATGGAGAAATCATGATGACAAGGAAGATGGAATCTAAAAGCAAGGTATTCTCAACTCTTCGAAATACTAGGTACGTAAATTTCGGGGACGAAATTTCATAAGGAGGGGAGATTATAAGACCCCGAATTTTATGAAATAAAAGTATTCAATTTTTCTATTTAGTAAATATTTAAATTGATAAAAATTTAAAGTTATGGGTGAAATGTGCAAATTTTGCAAAATAAACAAGTGGTTATAAAATATTCATTGTTGTCGAAGAATATTCGTACGACGGCGCAATCATTTGTGGGCCCCATAACAAAATAACTGTCGGATGAAGAAAATGACAAGTATGAGTTTTTTATAAATAACAAGTAGTAGTTGTTACTGTAGAAAGCTCGTTGGAATACCCTTGGGTAAAGTAAAGTAATACGCGTTGTTGCACAAGAAGACACCAGATTGCACAATATTTTTGGATTATTGATTCTTACGTAAGAATGCACTACTCAATAATTGTTACAGTAATTACTGTTCAATATTTTATTTTATTAAGTCAATAATTGCTACGTTGATATTATTGTTGTTCAATAATTGTCAATGCACTTCCATTATCAGATCAATAATTCATATTATTTGAATAATATTGTTAGATAGCATTATTGGCAATGTCTAAGGAAGTTCTGTCTAGGAAAGGGGTTTTGTGACGCCTCCAAAATAGGTATACGCCACCCATACACTACTTACAACTCCATTTATACAACTGTCGTGCAAAATACGACGACACATATACTGTGAGTTTCAATATAAATATTGTAACGTATATAATACCGCAATATTCATATATACTCAAATTATTACAATGACATCTAAAGTACATCAACAAATATTTCAAGTCCCCAAAGGAACACGAGAAGATTTCAGTCCTCCTCATTCTAATGGAGTGCATTTTGACGCTTCCATATTCTGATTCGCCTCACCCTATTGTTGTTCACCAAAATTAAATATCAAATGATGTATAAAACATGTCACACACATTTTAAGTTCTCAATACAATTATTATGCCACACCGTTTCATAATTTGATTAGGCTTTTGACTAATTCGTATAACCACTTTATACCCATGTTCTCTCTACTAGTCCCAGCTATACTTTTATTACCTGAAAGGGGTGGTGAAGTAAAAGGGTGAGCACAAATAGCCCAGTAAAGAATATCATGACTTAAGATAATTAAATTATCAATAGTCTTCATCAATAATAATTCAGATATTTAGAACATATGGTAGAAGATAAAAGTTTCCAACCATAATAGCAGCGGAATCAACAATCCATTAGAAGAGTCAAGTAGAACATAATGTCTACTATCTCCTCTAGATTAAAAGTCCATTGTTAATATTTCATTCCTGTAATATTCATCAACAGTTCTTGGTTATACCCAAGACAAAGAGAACTCTCATCACCTGTCTTCACCTGAACCACCACAGATTATAATTAAATCATAATTCATATTTATAATCAAGTAAATCAATAGTCCAATTTTGCACTACATGCCAAAGATATACAACTGTAAAACCAATAACCAGTAGTCCATCTTTGCACTACAGTCCATCTTTACGGTCATGATTATACCATCCCTGGTCATAATCATACCAAGTCCATCTATGCACTACTGGCCACAGATGACTTTCAACACAATATAAGCATGAGAATGATGATAATGATATATATAATGAATAAACATAAATCATCATAATAATAAGATAACATAGATCTTAGTGATTTTCAACTTAATTATCCAGAGTCCAAATTGATAACATAATAATAGATGAAGCATAAACTATTAAGGATATTCTAATCCTTTCAGGACCTTTCATCATTTAATGACAAGCTGAAGAAACGAATAATAACATTTTACCATAATATGGAGTATGAAAGAAAATGATATCACTTTACCATAAAAATGATACCCCTTACCACAATAATGATATCCCTTACCTTAGCATGTGACTTGATTCTACTTTCTGTGAAATTGATCATCTTAAACAATGCTTGCATTCCTTATCTACACTTGGAGTAATATTACACTCAATAGGAATACTCACAATATTATACTCACAATATTGAAGTAAAAGAATTCTATATTTTTAGTGTAGTGATCATGTGTGTTTAGTTACTCAACCGAGCAACCTATTTATACTAAAAATTTAGTAAACAACTAGCACACCTGCTTTGACAAAATAACCAAATGAGGTATATAATAATTGTAGTGGAATTTATGGTCCCACGGAGAAAATTAAATCAACTTGTACACGTTTTAACAAAATTTGTTCAATAATAGAGTTGTGGTCCATACTACTTTAGAAAAAAAATAGAGTGTCGGCAAGTCTTGCCAAACTTACTTTTGTAAAAAGAAAATAATTGAACAAACATCTGTATATCATACTTATCTTTAATCAACACCCTTTTCAATCTTTAAACCATTATTCACAATTATTAACATAGACTCTCAATACTGTCAAATTGTTTAATTATATCATATCAAATAATATGAGTCACTCTATAATAAGTACTGTGATAATTATTGAAATAAATACCGAGTGACTTCTTACGTAAGAATCAAATCAATACCTTACTTATAAACAATTTAAATTCTATTAAAAGTAAGGATCAACATCAAATTATAATTATCTCGAATAACATATACACCAACTAATAATTCATGTGACGCGCCCAAAACAGGTATACATCACCTATTCTGAGTCGCCAAATACATGGTACAGAATACAAATACAACTTAATTATACAACTGTCGTGAAAAGTACGACAAAACATAAGCTGTGAGTTTTAATACAAATATTGTCGTCTAGACAATATACAAACTCAAATTCAATATTATTACATTTATTTTTCCACTATTTCACTGAATAGTGAGGACTACTAATGCTATCATATGGTCCGTCACTCCGTTCCCCGACTATTCCCTGCTACGTTCTTATTTCCTGAAGAGAACAATGAAAGTAAAAGGGTGAGCTCAACTAGCCTAGTAGGAAATATTATGACTAAGATAATGCAGAATATATTATCGTTAGCCTTCAACAGTGTTAAACTGATATAATATAACAACCATCAAGTTTAATGCGCATTGAATAAGCAATCCATTAAAAGAGTCAAGTAGAGAATAAAATCTACTATCTTTTATGATTTAAAAGTGTTTTCATCACTTTTATCATTTGGGACTCAAATTTTAATAAATAATCCACATCACCGAATCACCCCGCATTACTACGGCCAAGGATATTCTTTAGTATCACGACCATAATTATCCATGCACTACGAGCCAAGAATATTTGTGTATTCATTAATGGTCATGATCATGCCAACAACTGTCAATCAATGCACTACGGGCCAATGAGGACTTTTACCACATCATTTGTAACATTACGATCATGATTACACCGAATAATTCTCGGTCATAATCATACCAAGTCCATCTATGCACCACGGAGCCGTAGATGACTTTCAAAAAATATAAACATGAGGATGATGACAATGATATAAGAATTCAATAAAACAAGTTCAAGAATTAATTTATACAGAACTAATAATGTCCAAATTGTCAACATGATCATTGCTTTGTGGAGTAAAATTCAAGAATGCTCGAATAATATTTCCATGAAAAGATATCGACGAAGCTTAAATATCAAGGATATTCCACTAATTTCATGGAGTATAAGTCAAAACTTTAACCAACCGAGTATAACAAGGAATGGAATAACAAAAGAAATCACTGTGCATGCGATAGATCGCGATAAGCAAAGTTATTCCAATAGAATAATAAATAACGGAATCAGTCCCACAGAAACGCAAAGAAGAGGATATTCCAATGTAATAATAAAGACAGAATCAGTCCGGCAGAAAACGCATGTATGTGAGGATATTCAACAGAATAATAAAGACGGAACCAAGTCCGGCGTAGAAGAGAAGGCATGAACGTGATGTTCCAACAGAATGATAAATAATGGAACCGGTCCAGTCCAGCGTAAACGCATTTTACGTGATGTTCCAAAATGTAATGATAAAGAATAGAATAACGGAAGAATTTCACCAAGTATAGGTAGCCCACGATACAAAAGTTATTCCAATAGAATAATAAAGAATGGAATAATGTAAGTTCTCTTCATGGATAAGAAAGAAATAATACTCCCTACGAAAGTACAACAAATAATATTCCCTACCTTGGAAAACTCGATATCTTTGGAATAGTGAGGTATTGAGACTTTCTCTTCTTTTCTCTCTATAATTTCTCTCTATAATAATCGCTCTAAAGCTTTTGTGAATTGGTGAGAAATGAAGGAAGAATGAGCTTCTATTTATAGGAAAATATAGTTTCGATAATCAGACGTTTTGGGGCTCGAAAAATTACAAAGACAATACCTCCAACTTTTCTTTCATTTTTAATTTAGTCCCGCAAGTATTATCAAACTTGCACCACCTTCCCCTAATAGTAAATAATGTGAATCAATAGTTCAATCATGTGAATCAATAGTATAATCATGTGAAAAATATGAATTACAAAGATATAGTACCTCCATCTATACCTCCATTTTTAACTTAGTCATGCAAGTATTATCAATCTTGCACCAACTCCCCTAATAGTAAATAATGTGATTCAATAGTACACACATGTGAACAAATAGTTATATAAGCATGTGAATTAGTAGCAATTAATTGCTCATTTATCCAGATAAATTACCCGATTTATCAATATAACCCCTATACATCAATTATCACGGAATAGATGTCGATTTCCACTAACACTAATAATCCCAACAAAATGGAACTATCAAAATTCATTTTAATCAACACAACTTATTCATCATTAATATTATAACTCACAATATTTAACAACCAGTCGTTCCTCGTGAAGAGGGCTTTTCGATAAGAATTTCTCCTTATCATGGCGCAATTAATTAAGTGACCAAACCTCTCATTGATGAACTTTAGACATTGTCAATATTGCAAATAATAATATGAATAACTTTGTCGTCTCAATTATTGATTTAATAATATAATATATTATGCAAATGATATTGTGACAATAATTGAATCAATAATATGATAGATATGATGCATCAATTCATCGTAGCAATAATTGAGTATAACGGTGACTTCTCATGTAAGCATCAATAATCAATATTGTGCTCTTATGCAACCACGCCAGACATTATACTTTTAACACTGTGTGTTTCAACAATTAACGGTAAAACTTTCGCCGTTATTTTCATAAAGTATTTTTGTCGTTTTCTCATTCCGACATTAATTTCGTTGTGGGGATCCACCAATGATTGTGCCGTTGTACGAATATTCCCTGTTAAAATGAAAATTCCTCGACCAATCGAATATTATATAACAACTTGCGTACTTGCAAAATTTGTAAATATTACCCACAACTATAACATTATATCAAATCCACACCATAATATTCAAAAATATATTTCGAGAAAATTTAATCTTTACTCAAAAAGTTGGGGTCTTACAATTCATTATTCATTTAAGTTTTCTTTATTTATCACATAATATCATTATATTTAATAATGTTCATGTTTTATAACTTAGAACAACATCCTTTATCATCGAAAACATTACACGTTGCATACGTGCATGCCCGACGCCTTTGATTATCTCTGAATACACATCAGTCCCTAAAATAGCCATTTTAAGCCTTGATACTGACCTCAAATCTCAAAACATAAAGAATTAAAGTTTTAGGTCTACTCATTATCTTTCCAAATCATCCTGAATCACCTCAATCGGAGTTCGTATGAAAAAGTTATGCCCAATTTACTAAAGGATGTTCGGACAGATTTTGGCTTAACACTTGACCAGCGCCTAGGCGCCCAACTTTGGCTTTGGGCAAGTGCCTAGGCGCCCAAGAATAGAGTTTAAGCGCCGAGCCTAGCGCCTAGGTGCTCGACCCTTGGCACTTAACTCCGATTTTCTAGATTTTGCAACTTTTGATGCACACACTTCAAATCTTCATAACTTCTTCATTTTAAGTCGGAATTAGTCCATTTTTGAGGCTATGGAAAGCTTGAAACATGCTATACAAAACCCACATGATTTCATAATGTTTCAGATTCATTAATTAGTTCATAAGTTGGCTTAAAAGTGCCCCAAAACAAAGATTTTCATCGCTTAACATGATTTACGAAAAACTTTCGCCACGAATTCGTTTTAACTCCAATTTGGTTCATTCAAGTTGGGTTATGTTCTTAACTCAGAGAAATATAACATACAATTATTAAACTAAGATTTCAAACATAAAACATAGGAATACAAGGTTCTCACACTCAGTCCAAAAACTAACCAACATGGTTCTTTATCAATCTTTCCATCCTTTACGCATAGGTTCGAATTTTGTGTGTTTTGGTTTCACTTGGATGCTCTTAAGAGTTCATTTAGCTTCTGAGAATCATTCTTAAGAAGATTCTTTACACATACAACTCAAAATAACGTCTAACACGATATGAAGCTTGAAGAGAAACAAAAATGGAGATTTAAGGTTATAAGAACTTACTTCCTAGATTTTCCTCCTCTAAGATGTTAGATGATGTGCTAGAGATGGTTAAGATAATCTCCTCTACTTCCTTGATGCTTCCCTTAGCTCTCAAAAAAGCTTCATCATCAAACCCATTTATTTCTATCTCCCTTTCTCTCTCTCTTTTCTTCTTCTTAGCATGGCTACAGGAGGGAGCATGAGAGAATGAGAAAATGTGTTACAATTTTTGCCTTAGTAGGCTAATAAGTTAGCCTACCTCTTTGCCCACTTATGCCTTAACATGTGACAACCAATAATGAAAGAGTATGGTGCATGATTTATGAAGAATTTGGAAGCATACAAAAAATTAATATCAGCATTTCTCCTACCTCGTGATATCCCAATTTCTCTAATCAATTTCTTAGCCGCCTCCCCCCTTCTAGAAGATTTAATTCCCCTCTTTTATTCACTCATTTATCCGATTAATTGTTCATTTAACCATTTATCAATTTAACCATTTACTAAATAAATAAAAAATTGAATACTTTCATTTCATAAAATTCGGGGTCTTACAGGTTTGGTCATCTAATTGCGCGCCAGTAAAGAGAAATCCTTATCAGAAAGCCCCCTCTTTCCTGGGAACGACCTGGTTGTCATAATTGTGATTCTATAATATTATTTGTGAATAATTAATTATTGATTTATATGATAAGAAAATATTTATTCTATGTGGATGGATATGGAAATATTTATTTTGTGTGGATATAAATGAAGGAATTAATGCTGAGGTGTTTTATCAGTATTTTGTCGAAATGGAGGAATTCTTAGAAAAGTGTCAATTGGTTAAAATTAATATTTTATATTACATTATAAATGTATAATGTGATAATATAATAATATAATAATGGTGATATTTTCACACTAAATTCACGGTGGATGAATTAAATAAGAGAAATCTAGAAATCAAAAGAAGAACCAAATATGGGATTTTCAGAAAAATTAGTTTATTACTTGATTTTGTAAAATCCATAACTCTTTGTGTATAATGAGTTAGGAGATGAGCCATATATCAAAAGAAAGCCCTGAAAGTAAGCTAATAATAGAAATTTTAATCACCCAAATATTCTTTGTGAATTTTTCGTGGCGACTGTTTGAGTGAAACTGGTACGAGGGACTTATAGTCCAAAAATCAAATCAGTGTTCTTAAAGCTCTATTGCGTGAGTTATAATTTTAATCCGACCGTTGGATCGTTGTGATTTTTGGATATGTTATACATATATAAGTTGAGTATATGTCCACAAATTTTGAACCGTTAAAAATTAACGTATGATTTGTTATGAATTTTAAGAGGTGTTGAAAATCGTCCGTATGTGGATTTCAGTCATTTTTGGTTTGGAATTTGGGAAAACTTAAACTTACAAAGATGTAGAGAATTTAATTTCCTATGTAATGGACATAAAATTTGTATTTTTCTGATAAAATGGCTATTTATTATGAATTATTGAAGTTACGGAAATTAAATAATATTTTTATTAAAATTATAGGTGGGACCCACTTTTGTTTTTTGGAAAAACATGTGCTGGAAATTTTGTTCAAAGGTGGAGGGCTGATAAGTTTTCAAAGTAGGCATGCGTAGAAGAAAAATAAAATTAATAATATTTTATTAATTTAGTCTTCTTTGATGTTCTAGCATTTTTCCTATAAATAGGTGTTTATGTTTGAATTGAAAATCACACCAGAAACAAGTTTTCTCTCTATATATATTATCGAGCGTATTTTGTGAGTATTTAGATACTTTGAGAGTTGCTATTCAGTGCAAGTTTCCTTCGGCATTACATCCGAAACCATCCAGAAGTACTATTCTTTTGAGGTAATGGATAGTAAGGGATGTTATTTTCTTCATAATGATGTTATTCTTTCAATATCAATATACCGAAATATTGGTATGGATTTTATTGTGGAATTTCTATCTTTTTCATGTCAGGGTTACTATTCACGTATATGACACTATTCATGTATACGGCACTATTCATGTATATGACACTATTTACGTATATGATGTGAGACCCCGAATTTTATGAAATAAAAGTATTCAAATTTTTTTTCTATTTTGGTAAATAGTTAAATTGATAAAAGTTTAAAGTTAAGGGTAATATGTGAAAATTTTTCAAAGTAGACAAGTTGCCATAAAATACCCGGTTACTATTCACTATAGTATTGTTCACTCGAGTATTTGGGGAATTTTTGTGTCGGGGTACTATTCACAGGGTACTATTCCCGAAGTACTATTTACGGGGTACTATTCACCCAAAAAATATATTTCTTATCGGTCCAAATTATTTTTGGGTACAATATTATTCCATGAGAAGATATGCTAATTTTTCAGACCGTTAATTGAAATTATAATAGTAAATCAATATGGATCGTTGATTTAAAGTTTTAATAGTAACTTGTCCCTTCAGTTTTCCAAGAGTTATTTGTCCCTTTAGTTTTCCAAGAGTTATTTGTCCCTTCAGTTTTCCAAGAGTTATTTGCCCCTTCGGTGTTTCAAGAGTTAATTGCCCCTTCGCAAATAGTAGTTGTCTCTTCAATATTACCAAGAGTCATTTTGACCTTTTGTTAAGACCAAGAGCCACTTTCAGTTCTTCTATAAATAAAAGCTCATTCCTTCATTATTTCTTACGAATTCACTGAAACTCTAGAGAGAAAAACTATAGAGAGAGTTCTTTTTCTATAATCTTGAGCGTATTTCTTTAGAGTTTAAGAAAGCTTTGAGCGTAGTACAAGTTTCTTCAAGTATATCATCGCCCTACCAGTCGGAATACTCTTCTTTTGAAGGGAGGGGATATTATTTTTTGTACTCGTAATGGGTATTCTTTCATTCTTATTCATGAAGAGAACTTCTATTAGTCCATTCTTTATTATTATGTTGGAATAACCTGTATATGCAAAGTACTGCATACATGGTGAAATTCTTCTGTTATTTTATTCTTTATCATTCTGTTGGAACATCCTGTCTGTGCGTTTACGCCGGACCTGGTTCCATTATTTATCATTCTGTTGGAACATCCTATCTGTACGTTTTACGCCGGACCTGGTTCTATTATTTATCATTATGTTGGAATAACCTGTCTATGCGAAGTACCGCATGCATGGTGATTTCTGTTGTTATTCCATTCTTTATTATTATGTCGGAATATCCTGTCTGTGCGTTTACGCCGGACCTGGTTCCATTATTTATTATTTTGTTGGGAATAACCTGTCTGTGCAGTTTATCGCACGCATGGTGAATCCTTCTGTTATTCCATTCTTTATTATTCTGTTAGAATAACCTATCTATGTGGATTACCACATGCATGGTGAATGATCCTTTGTATTTCATTCCTTATTAAATTGTGGAAATAATTTGTTTACGTAGATTATGATAAAAGTCATAATAAAAGCATTAGACTGATGAAAACCATGGGTATCTGTGGTATTAGTAAGTGTTATGATGAGTTATGTTGGTTATTATGTGAAAACATGAAAGTTTCTTAGAAATCACAAAGGGTTGAAAAGTCAGATTTTGGTAAAAATGGAACATGAAATTCAATTGACCATATCTCCTATTATATTTCGAATTTTTGAGTGTGGTCAAGTTCTAGAGTTAGATCTACGAGTTTTCTAACGTAACCAGGTGGAATCACTAGAAAAGGTATTGTAGATTTTTGTGTGGACTGATTTTAGCGAAGGAGTCAAAAACTGCTAATTTCAAAAAAGCTACTGCCCAGATTTTTAAAAGGGCATTTTCGGCCACTTAAATTATAAGAAAAATTCCGGCCTTTTGGGACATGGAAATATATGGTATAAAGTACCTCCTGTCCAAAAATGAGCTCATTCTGACTTAAAATGAGCAAGTTATGACCATTTCAATATTTAGGTTTTTCCGACGGAAAACGCTATAACCGGAGTTCTATAACTCCGATGACCATGAAATTTAAACTGGAAGCTCACGTTAACATGTGTAAGATCCTGCTAAGATTTGGGAATTTCTGGAGTTAAACTTAAGTTAGCTAATTTCTTAAGAAATTAATTAGAAATTGATTTTTGAAAAATAGTAAATGAATTTTAAAAATTTCGAGAAAAATATATGTTCAATATGGGACTATATTATGCTTAATCCCAGAAAAGAATAATTTTTAGGACTGATTTGGTATTTTTTATGAAAATAATCTAGTTATGAGTAAATGAGACGTTATTAGTTCTTGGTTAAATTAATTCTTGAACTTGTTTTATTGAATTCTTATATCATTGTCATCATCCTCATATTTATATTTTGTTGAAAGTCATCTGTGGCTGTAGTGCATAGATGGACTTGGTATGATTATGACCGAGGATTATTCGGTATAATCATGACCATAATGTTACAAATGACGTGGTAAAAGTCCTCATTGGCCCGTAGTGCATTGATGGACAGTTTTTGGTATGATTATAGCTACGGATTCTCTTCGGCCAAGGGTGCAAAAATGAATTATTTTATAGCATGATCAGGACCATTGATAAAAACACGATTATATTTGGCCCGTAGTGCATGGATAATTTGTGGTTGTGATACTAATGAAAAAATCTTCATTGGCCCGTAATGCATTGATGGACAGTTTTTGGTATGATTATGGCTATGGATTCTCTTCGGCCAAGGGTGCAAAGATGAATTGTTTTATGGCATGATCAGGACCGTTGATAAAAACACGATTATCTTTGGCCCGTATTGCATGGATAATTTGTGGTTGTGATACTAATGAAAAAGTCCTCATTGGCCCATAGTGTATTGATGGACAGTTTTTGGTATGATTATGGCTATGGATTCTCTTCGGCCAGGGGTGCAAAGATGAATTGTTTTATGGCATGATCAGGACCGTTGATGAAAACACGATTATCTTTGGCCCGTAGTGCATGGATAATTCATGGTCGTGATACTAAAGAATATCATTGGCCTGTAGTGCATGGATGATTTGATGATGTGGATTATTTATTGAGCTGAGTCTCAGCAATGAAATATTAATTCATGGATGTGATAATAATGAATATCTTTGGTCAGTAGTAAAAAGATGATTTAATGATTATGAACAAGAATTGTGATTTGGTATAACCATAATTTTTGATGTTTCGTGGTAAGAGGCGGTGATGAAAATTATCTTCGATCCCCGGGTACGAAGAGGAATTTAGAATCACAATTGTGATTATGAGTTATTCACATGATCGTGACGGAATTGTTGATTGATGTTACGAGGATAAAACATTATTGGTGGACTTTTAACATAGAGAAGATAATAGACCTTATGGTCTATTCGACTCTTCTAATGGATTGCTCGTTCTACCGCAACTATGGTTGAAAAGTTTTATCATCTACCATATGTTCTAAATTTACGATTTATTATTGATGAAAGCTATTGATAATTTAATTATCTTTAGTCATGATATTCTTTATTGGGCTAGTTGTGCTCACCCCTTCTTCATTTCATAATTCTTTCTGTGTAATAAGAGTGTTTTAGTAAGAGTGTTCAGGAATTGAGAGTGGAGATAATTGGGGAATAGAATAAGTGGTCTCTAGTCGTGGAGGTTCTCCCTAAACAATATAAAAAGTGTGTTGTATTCTATACAACATTTAGTAGTTATATTTGGTGAATCAAATAGGGTGAGGTGAACCCAACTTTGGAAGGGTGTTTTGCCACTATCATATAAGATGTCTAATGACATACAACCTCGTGTTATCATAAGAGCGAGTCAGTTATGCGCATCCACTTCTTTGAGTATATTCACGAGCACTACCTATATGATCTTGGAGTTTCTTTGAAATATAATATTCACTTGGAAACAATGGAGATAGTCATATGTCAAGAGAAGACTCACCATTGGAAAGAAGATGATAGTAATCTTCTCATTTTTCTTTGGGGTCTATTGGGTCAACCAAGGATAATTTTGTGATCATATGATATCTATTATAACCTAGACGCATGACCTCCCATGTACGAAGGTTTCCTTGAGCACTTCCCAAAGATTTTAATTTCTAAAATGTTTTTGACTATACTTTTATGTAAAGTACCATTGTAAGGTTGTGGGTGAGGCACCATGAGAGTTACATATATTTGTATTAAAACTCACAGATTAAGCGTGGTCGATGATACACGACAACTGACAACAGTTGTATAAATGAAGTTGTATTTGAATTTTGTACCATGTATCTGACGACTCAGAATGGGTGATGTATACCTAATTTTGAGGGCGTCACATATGACATTATTTACGTATACGGTACTATGTACGAATATGGAGTACTATTCATGAGTTACTATTCACGGGTACTATTCACGACAAAATTGGTTTTTTTTTTTCTGACCAAATTATCGTTGATTTATGAATCTTACTATTGAAATTAAATGCAGTTGTTGATCATATTATTTTTATTATCATATATAACATTTTTATAATCCTGGTGATGAAACTTCTCTTTGACTTGAGTGTAAAGATGGGTAGATTATTGGTATGATTGTGACTATGAGTTCTCTTTGGCTAGTAGTGCAAAGTTGAATTTTTAACTGGTATGATCATGACCATTGAATTTATAAACGATTATCTTTAGCTTAAGTGCAAAGGGTGAATTGATCAACATGGTTATAATTATTGTTTATATAAATTCTGAAATGATTATATATTTCTTTGAGATATTAATATCTTTGGCTTTGTAGTCAAGGCAAAGATGACTGTTGTTGAATATCTTTGGCCAAGATCTTGCAAAGATGAATCGTTTGTGAATATCTTTGGCCCGTAGTGCAAAGATGAATTTATCAGTATGATTATGAACAAGAACTGTGATTTAGTTTAACCATGATCTTTGATATTTCAGGTAAAGACAGGTGATGAAAATTATCTTCGTCCTGGATAAGAAGAGGAATTTAGAACCACAATTATGATTATGAGTTATTCAAATGATTGTGGACATGAACTGTTGATTGATGTTACAAGGATAAAACATTGTTGGTGGAATTTTAACATGGAGAAGATAATAGACTAATTTATGGTCTATTTGACTCTTCTAATGGATTGCTCGTTCCGCTGCAACTTTGGTTGAAAAGTTTTATCATCTACCATATGTTTTAAATCTCTGATTCATTACTGACGAAGGCTATTGATAATTTAATTATCTTTAGTCATGATATTCTTTACTGGACTAGTTGTGCTCACCCTTACGCTTTCACAATTCCTTTCGGTGTAATAAGAGTGTGGTTGGGAATTGGCGAGGGTAATGAGGGAATAGAACGGTGGTCTCTAGCTGTGGAGGTTCTCCCTAAACAGTATAGAGATAATTTTATTGAGAATTTTAGAATAGTGTGTTGTATTTTATACATCATTTAGTAGTTATATTTGGTGAATCAAATAGGGTGAGGCGAACCCAACGTTGGAAGGGTGTTTTGCCACTATTATACAAGATGTTTAATGACATGCGACTTCGTGTTATCATAAGACAGGGTTGTGCACATCCACTTGCTGAGTATATCTATGAGCACTACCTATATAATCTTGGAGTTTGGTTGAAATATAATTCTCAATTGGAGACAATGAAGATAATTATATGTCAAGAGAAGACTCACCATTGGAAAGAACATGATAGCAATCTTTTCATTTTTCTTTGGGGTCTATTGGGTCAACCAAGGATAATTCTCGAGTCATATTATATCTATTATAACTTAGATGCATGGCCTCCCATGTACGAAGGTTTCTTTGAGCATTTTTCAAAGATTTTAATTTTTAAAACAGTTATTGACTGTACCTTTATGTAAGGTACCACTGTAAGGTATCCATGTGAGGTGATATCCTGGTAAAGGGATGAGAGTCACCGTTGGTATCTATTTGTAGTAAAACTCACAACATATGTGTTGTCGTATTTTGCACGACAATTGTAATAATGAAGTTTGTATTTGGAAATTGCATTGAGTGTATTTCGTGGTGACTCAGAATAGGTTGGGTGGAATTGACCTATTTTGGGGGCGTTACAGAATACACCCCAATCCATTTTTCTTTTAATTCATACAGAGATTTCAACCATTCGTGATTATGCAGATCTTAGTTTTCCATCAATAAATTTCATTTGTCCTCAAATTCTTAAATATTCAAATACTTAAAGACATAGTAGTTAAATCAGACTTAAAAATCGAATGTGAAGAATAGATATGACTAAGTTTTTAGGATATTTTTTTACTAATGTGTCACGTACACAATGCATGGTGTGTATTAGGAAAAACCCTAACAATCACATTCGACATAACATGATCTTGATCAATGATAATGATTATGAGATGTTTGAAATCTGTTACTTCAAGCCACTGCTCAAACAATCATACAAATGTATCCTCACTCTCATGGCTCAATAGTGAACACCCAAACAATACATAATGGTAATGATGATTTACACCCGTTAAAGGAGCAAATGACATGTAATATTTGTTTGTTCAGTATGTGATATCAAAAGTAATAATGTCACCAAAATTTTGATAAGCAGGTATTTTTCGATAATCTACCCATATAATACATCCTATACGATTAACCAAGCCTGGTTTGACACTGAAATAAAATTTGTTTGGGCTCTCACACTGCAACTTTCTCAAGTAATCTATTGCAACATATGCATCATTTAAATCGATATTATCACATCTAATATTTCTAACTATATTTCGCACATCCATTTCAGAGAACCCAACATTGCTCATATTTCGTCCCAATGAGCTCAAAATATTCATCATCCTACTTGGACCAATCTTAACATTATTAAGGGTTTCAATCAAATCCCTAGCAACTCTTTAAATATTTTTGTATGTTTGAATTTGAGAAACTTTACTTGGGGACACAAATTCATGATTTGGATTCAATTCAAGAGTAGACACAAACCAATTATCTTTACTCTTATCATTCACAACATAAAAATTTACTCTATATTATGTTCTATCAATAAAGTTACTCCTTCTCTTTCCCTTAGTATTATTATCTTTATCATCAATGACAACCTCATTTTTCTTAACAACCATATATCCAGCTTTACGACACTGATACAATCTAAAACCAAAATCTTCAAAATTCACATGTTTTCTGCTAGTTTTTATTCTTACGTCAAATCCAACATGTTTCGTATATCTTCTACTCCCTCCGTCCCATAGTTATAGGCTGATTTTCCATTTTGAGATGTCCCAATATATAGGCTACTTACTATTTATAAAATTTAGTTGGTTCATTGTTTTACTTTTATGCCCTTATAATAAATATTCAACTATTACTCTTTTTTTGAAGAAACAACATTCAATGTCATTATTTTTATCACCACATTTAATGTTATTGTATTCTATTTGGTTAAAGTTCTATGATTATGAACTTTAATGGTCAGTACACGTCAATCAATGAAGTTGAGAGTTCCAGTGTGATAAGTAAGGAGTAATTAACTTATTCATTAATTCCATATTAAGGGGTATATGTGAAAAATTATGTTAAAAATTGCCACTTAAACTGATTTTCTTAAACTATGTGCCAAAAGAAATCAGCCTATAACTATGGGACGGAGGGAGTATAAAAAATTTCAACATCTACCAACATATAAAAATTTGACCAACATAAGGAATAATATCATCAACTAAACTTGTTACATCATTATTATCATGCAATTTTTTCTCAGTACTTGAAATTGTATTAAATGATTCTTCAGCAAACAAATTCATGGCAAAACAAATGAATGAGTTGTAAAAATTAAATTACAAATTACCAATTTTTGCTAATGTTTGTCTACTGGTATGCTTGTTAGTAGGCTATATTATCTTGACTGTATGAGTAGGTTAGAAAAGAAGAAATAAAAGTGATATGGTATACTCTCTCAAGTTGATTGAACCTTTTATGATAAAAGAGACGATAATAGTCGTTTGCATTTAAGGTAGTAAGATATGTTTTTTTTCGTTTGTCCGCAGTTGAGTTTTGCAAACAGGTAAAATTCTATTTTTACAGTCCGCAGTTTAATTCTATGGATTAGGGACCAAATCAAAAAAGTTCAATTTAAAGCTATAAATATTTTATTACGTCATTTTTGTATATTCTTGTTGCATATTCATGTTATCTGGGCTGATGAAAAACATGCACGGCTAAACAAATGGAATCTAACAATGAGGTGAAGTGTTTTCTTATAGTATGAAACATGTGAGACAATATACTACGGTATATATCCTAATTGTTTAGCCATGTATATTTTTCATCAGCACAGATCACATGAATCAATGAGAACAATGATATACAATAAGAAATAAAAATTTTAATAAGTTTAAATCGACCTCTTATAGTTCCAGATCGGTACTACTAAAATAAGATGAAATTCAAAAATCATACTATAAAGAACACAATACTTGATCGTTTTATATAACACTCAGATTCTCAAGTTTAGTTATACATACTAATAGTTGAATGCAAAATAACACCATTTGGATATTATATCTATTAAAAACGCATAGCGTCTTTAGTACTAAATTGCGGACGTACAGATAAAAACGACGTCGTACGAATATATATATATACGGTCCGGATCTTAAGCTCACCCCTTATTCAACTCACCCGAGCTCACCCTCTTTAGCGACGGTTTGATTAAATCTATTTGTAAATCTCATACTTTTAGCGACGAACAACATATAGCGTCGCTAAAAATATGAGCGACGGTTGTATCACCGGCAAATCACCCCGTCCGTCGCTAAAGGGGGTGAGCTTCTTGATAAAATGGATAAAGAGCTTTAATTTCCGACTATATATATATATATATATATATATATATATATATATATATATATATATATATATATATATATATATATATATTATCTGAATGGATTTATGACGAAGGATTTTTTGGACTATGGCGACCGTACCCCTCGCCGGAGCCCAGAATAACTATGGCCACCGTACTCATCGCCATATCAAAAAAATTGTGTATATGTAGGTATGTCAGATTACTCAATTGTGTACATATATTTTTTCCATATATATATTTTTTTTCCATCTATATAACAAAATACAAATGATTTTGAATTTCTCGCTCATCTTAATAAATCATCTGGGCCGTTCAAAGTTTGTGATAAATCTCACTGTTCATAATGCCGGAGGCACGGGACTGTTGCTAGTCTATCTAATAAAATACAAATAATTTTGAATTTTCCGCGTATTCAATAAATCATTTAGGCCGTCTAAAGTTTTGGATAAATCTCACCATTCATCTATCTAATATCTATCTAATATATCTAAATACAAATAATTTTAAATTTTCCGCTCACTTAATAAATAATTTGGGCCGTCCAAAATATAGACGCATATAGTTCAGCTGCCATGGCAGCGAATTTTGGAGCTTCACTGAGCTCTATCTCACAATCAACTATTACAAAAATCTCCATTATAGACCAATCAGGAACAAAGCCCATTGGAACTGGATTCGGGCGTTATGTGAATAAGAATCAGAAGATATCAATTAGGGTTTCGATTGAAGAAGAGAATTTCGCAGGAGAGAAGAAGGGCACTAATCAGAATAAATCTCAAGCTTTTAATCTTAATAGCATTTTGAATAAAGATTCTTCATCTTCTTACGATGTTGCTTCTCGAGATTCGAAATCACATCCAAGTAATAAAATTTCTTTTAGTTGCTGAGAAACGGAGGAAATTGTTGAAAATGAATTTATTTTAATTTTTTCCCTCTAGTTGTTTGTGATTTGAATTTAGTAGGGTTTAATTGTCCCAATTTCCTTATTTTGAATTTTTGATTGATGTAGCTGATTACATTGACTTTTATTTCTTACTTATTTTATAATTGTTTATGCAATCAAACACATTCATTATTAGTTGAAATTATTGTTTAGTTTCCAGGGTAAGGGTGATTGTAAAATGTGAGAAAATTTATTCATTCTATTTTAGAGAGGTGTCCGGAATCAAATCCTTGGGGATTTGGAAAGGATTATTTTGCAAATTCAATCCATTTGCTGTTTGAAGGAGAACATAATTCAAATCTATAGGTTTTTATTTTGAGTTTGGTAAAACAATAATTGGAAGTTTGGAACCGAAATAATCTGGTAAGCAAGTATACCATTACTAGGTTTGGTGAGTGAGAATATTATTTGAACTAACAAGAGTAGGACTAGAGGCCTTCATTACATAGAAAAATAAGAAAGTAAAATGCCAAGCACGGCACGAGGAAAGACAATTTAAGGACAGGCATACTTCCAACTTAGAATAGTATAAGGTACATTCTACAAAATTATAATTTCCCACTAGCATACTTATAGATTGCTACACTTTAAGAGTACTTAACTACATTCATAAAAGATGAACTGTTATAACAATAACAAAAACAACTGAGCTTGTTAAGATCACAAGCACATGAGATGTTTCATGTCCTGAACTTATAAACAAGCAGGGAAACCCTTGTAACACAAGCATAATTACATAAGCTTCCACATGGCCAACCACACTACTCTGCTCCATAGCCCAGAAGACTTGCCAGCATTACCATATCCATAGGCAATAATCTTAATAGCTGGTACAAGTGTCAAACACTTTAGAGCTCTACCGAGAATATTACAAAAAGAACAGGATCGTACCTTAGCAGCCACTACCAACAGTAAATTAAGATCAATTAAAGGTAAAAGGATTTAAACTAAACCAATTGAGACTTAAGAGACTAATGTTGATGCCAACATAGGTGCTTCACTTGATCACTCCAAAAAATTACACCCACTTCTCAGTATATTATAAGGTATTTAACCAGATAACAAGGATTAAACTTCCCCGCACTAAGAACAGAAGTCCACAGCTTATTGTTACCCAAAATCATCTGCAATCTCACAGAAATAGATGGACAAATGAGATAGGATGTTCCCCCACCCCACTTGATAGCAATTAATATAACAAATGATCTTTGATTTCTCTGAAAATTTTAGAAGTAAAAAAGAATATCTATCTTGAACAATGTGAAAAATATGTTTAAGTAATTCCAAATCCCATGAAAATCTGACCATTTTCCCTGAGATTTCAAAGCATTAAACAGAATTCAGTCAAATCCTATTCCCACTTGAAATTCACTCATTTCAAACAACTTGAATCCCTTTTAAAATGAAGTCCCATCAAATCCCAGAATTACAAACATACTAATAGTATACTCTTTGTTTTTTTGTTTTTTTTGCTTTTTGTATATTTTCAAGGAAATCCAAGTACACAATTTTTTTGTAGGTCCCTCCTTCTCTTTCTTCGTGCTAATATATGCTCGTGAACATTATAGGGCCTTTATCAACAACTGATCTGTCAAAATCCATCAGGAATCGGTCTAGACTTCGGGTTGCATACCAGGCATGAATTTTATGTTATTCAATTGTGATTTACCAACTTTTTTTTGGATTAATTTTGTAGTTGGTGTATATTTTGTTTATTTATATTTTATTGACTTCAATTTCAGGGAGTTAGCGGTGCATACAGCGAATCTCATGGCTGCAAAAGCATACCCAAATTGTGAGGCTGTACCTTGTGAACAATTTGACATTGCTTTTCAGGTGATTGTATTTTATTTAGTAATTGCTAATTTTACTTTATTTCTTATTTAACTGCTTGAAAAAATATTAAGCAATCCTTTTGGAAGTGTCTTTGGTGTGCTTGAGGTTTTAGGATTTATAGCATTTGACCTGTCATAACTGATGAATCAATTAATTATCGAATCATCTAATAGGTTTGTGGACAGTGCATAGATTTAAATCAGTCAAGTTCTCCTTTTTATGGCTTTTCAAAGTGGGGCTCCGATCATGTTTGGAGTTCACTACAACTATGAAGTCAAAATTTGAAGTTGCCCCTTAAACTGTATGTCCATCACATACTATCGTGTCACACGATTGTTGAAGACCTCATGCTTGTTGTGAATTCATCAAATAGTTGGGTAAAGCATCAGAAGTGCAAATTTTTGGGTGGTGGGTTGTGGTGGTGGTATTTATAAATTGATTGGTATTTTTTGGGAAATTTCGGTGGAGTTTTAAGTCCTCTAGCTTGGGGCTAGAAGCCTACACAGATTACTAAATAAAAAAACTGCTGTCCTTCAGAGGATGACTCGAGTACAATTTTCACACAAATTAGGAAAATCAAATTAGAGTGAGTACAAGGAAGTTCCAATTTTATCCATAGTGGACCACGTAAGGACACTAGTGTATCTTTCTCTTTCTTAAAATTACGGGGACCCATCTAATAAGTAACTTTTGAGGGTAAATTTTTCTTTGTAGCATATTATACAATTACTTATGTACGTAAGCCATTGGTGGACAATATTCTTTAGTACTTGAGACATCTTTGGAGGAGGGAGGTACTATTTATAATGCTAAAGTAAATACAATCCTCACTTTATCCATTGTTTTCAATTTCTTGGTGCAGGCTGTTGAGCAATGGGTCGTAGATAGGGCTGTTTTGCCTATTGAAAATTCCCTGGGGGGAAGCATCCATCGCAATTATGATCTTTTGCTTCGTCACAGATTACATATTGTTGGGGAGGTACAATTTGCTGTTAGGCACTGCTTGTTAGCCAATCATGGTGTACAAGTGGAAGATCTTAAAAGGGTTCTCAGTCATCCACAGGTACACATCTAGTGTTTGTCTTTCTGGTCTTCATAATGGTGTGTGAAATAATGTGTGTGACGTTTCAGGCTCTTGCTCAGTGTGAATATACACTAACAAAGTTGGGTGTGATTAAAGAAGCCGTTGATGATACTGCTGGTGCTGCACAGGTATGGCTTTATATGGCAATATGATCTCTGCTAATTTGTTGGGTGCTTCGACTTTGAAGGGGAGAGTATCTTATGAAATGTCTTTTTCCAAAGGAGTCGGTATAACAGAACCATTAAGAGCTCAAAAAAGGTTTGAAATATTTGCTAGTTTTTCCAAATTATTTTGGCACACAATTGTATTCACTGAAATTTATAAGAACAGTAATTCGCATATGTAGCAGTCGCATCAATTTTTTAATTGGTACTTGGTATTTTCTTTGAAAAACAGTGTATATTATATTAATGGAAATTTCTTCATGTTTTTGACCTATCAATTTGAATGTTGTATGTGTTAGTTCGTATCTTTGCATAAACTTAAAGACACAGGCGCAGTTGCTAGTTCTGGTGCGGCAAAGATCTATGATATGAATGTTCTCACAAAAGATATTCAGGTTCGTATTTTTTATGCTTCAACAGATAACTTCTGGATTTTGGTACCCATTTGTGCATGAACTCTGTTATGCAGGATGATTCAGATAATATTACTCGTTTTCTTATGCTGGCTAGAGAACCAATTATTCCAGGCACTGATAGGCCATTTAAGGTAATCACTACTAATATAAGTCCATAATGTCAATGGATAAGAATCAGTTAGTGACTACATATTAAGATATTGCTTTCTGGTAAACCTTAACATTCTGACACTTATTCAATATCTCTTCTTTCAATCCATATCCTAGACAAGCATTGTTTTTTCACTGGAGGAGGGGCCAGGAGTGCTTTTCAAGGCACTAGCTGTTTTCGCTATGAGAAATATCAATCTTACAAAGGTGAAATCTTTTCAACACTTTTTTTTTGTTACTCTAATTGTTCAAATCTCTACTTGCTGCTTTAATTGACTTTCTCTATAATTAGATTGAAAGTCGTCCACGACGTAGACAGCCCCTTCGCCAATCTGTTGAGAGCAGCAATGGATCACCAAAGTATGTGCAGAAACAATATAATAGTCCCCCTCCATTCCAAAATACAAAATTATTATCAACTTTTTTTAAAGTCAATTTGAGACATTTTTAAACTCAAAATTGACGATTTTAGTCATACAATGATGAATATGTACTACTAATTATAAGATTTATTATTTTATAGTTTATAATAAATCTTATCAATTTTGAGTTTGAAAATATCTGAAGTTGACTTCAAAAAAGTCGATAATATAATTTTGAATGTAGGGAGTATCGTTTTGCTTTTTTATTAATTTTTCCCTTGTGCATAATTGTAAAGAATTTCCATCATTAGTTCAGTTAGTGGCTAGTGGTGAACTGGTTATTGTGTTTCTTTGTCATGCACTGCTGCGACGGGTGACCATTGGCGTGTAATGGAACAGGTACTTTGATTACCTCTTCTATGTGGATTTTGAAGCATCGATGGCAGACCCCAATTCACAAAATGCCCTTAAGCATTTAAAGGTTGAATTACTTTGAGACTCTGTTTCTATGGCATTAGCTTTAAAGTATGAATGTAACAATTTTGAATTCGTGCAGGAGTTTGCAACATTCTTGAGAGTGCTGGGAAGCTACCCCATGGACACTAGCTTGACATAAGTGAATCAAATATCTGGTGAGAATCAAATCTTGAAAATTGATGAACATAAATCAAAGAAAAGGCAAATTAGTCTTATTCTTACTTTAATCATTATAGAACTTTCTCTTCATGCACAATTTTTTTTTCTTTCTTTTGGGGGTACATTTAATAATCATTCAGAAAGGGTGGTTTGAATCTCACACCAATTAGTGTGGCTAATGGCTATGCAGCAACTGATCGTCCCCTTACACCATTTCTTTTGTACTAGGATTCTCTCATACCTAGATTGTGATCTCAATATTAGGAAAAAATGAACTCAATTATGGTTGAATTTTATTTCTTCGCAACTATAAATTGAATTGTCATCAAACTTTCCAAAACTTTCTCTGATAACATTTGCTGGATGGTGGGGTTTGCCGTTAGTGCTTTACCTTTTTTTCTTTTCTTTTTTCAAAATTGTTTGCTTCTCACATTATCAATATACTTCTTATGTGTAGCTACTCGGTCTTTTTCTCTTCATTTGTTATAGCTACTTAGTGAGAAACTTTGTTTACCTGACATTTTACTATTCAATCGTGGGGTATGATTGAAGGAGTTCTCTCAGTTAACATGTGATATACGTGTATAGTTAATCTGTTGAAGATTTCAAAACATATAGTATTAATATAACTAATAAAAGTGATGTTATTGGCACTCTTATAATAATCAAGATTAATGTTTGTATACAAACAGACTGTCCTTTGAGGGCTGGGATTATCTGATGTGTTATGGAAGCAAGTATTGCCCATTTGCAAGTGATTATAATAGCCTTCAGGAATATTGGTTCAAAGTTCAAACCCATAAAAATACACAGTGACTTCATTTTTACTTGTATTTTGTTAAAAAAAAAAAAACAAGGCACTATCCTAGCTCAGGAGCTTTACTAATCCAATTGTGCTTGTCCAATGGTTTGAATTCAGATTAGGCACGACTCTCAGGACAACAACGTAGAAGGCACCGGAGCTCAAAATCGCCCAAGTTTAGTTAGCTTATCAATCCAAGGCAGGCTATATATTTAAGCTGTGATCAGGAGCGCAAAAGAGTATCTTTTTACATAATTCTTTAGTACAAGCTATTGTCCTCCTCTGGTTGGGCCTGGGGATCTGGATTTAAAATGCTTACTATAATTCAGGTTTTCTCTCTTTTGGGCTATTATTGTTTTGTGCATACCATGGAGAATAGTAAACAAGGTTCTTTTTTTTCCAATTGTTAAACCTTGTGTTTCATCCTTCATTCGAATGAAAAATTGAATAATCGAATGAATGAAAAAATTGTTTGATAATTGATATGTCTGAAACATCTGAATGACAAAACTTTATTATTTTACCCCTTTTAAAAAAATTCAAAATTATTTTAAATTTATTTAATATTATTTAATATAATAGTTAATATTTGTTTTTAATTTTTCTAGTTTTTACTTCTTCATATTCATTCAGCTTCAAAAAAGATTCAAATTTCGTTTATCTTCATCGATTCAGGTCATTCGAGATCAAAACAAATCGATTAACCAATTCATTCCTTTCTAAACAAACACCCCAGATAAGTTAGAGATCCGGGAAGCTCTTTCAGAGTTCTGTACTGATTATGCAACTCTTTTGGCTCTATATTCTGGATATTATGTAAGATAGTTAAAAATTTTAATGAATTCTTTTGGAGTGTGTTTTTGTGTGTGTATAATATATCTGCATAATTATATATACACAAGGAAAATTTAATATTGAAAGGAAAATGATTCACAAGAACAAGTCTAAGCATGTTCCAAGTAAATCTTAATCGAGTCTTGCACTAATTTATTCTACTCCCTCCTTTGCAAACTATAATTATGTGATTATTATTGATTTTTGAAAGTCAAATTGAGATATTTTTAAACTTAAAATTTAAATTATTCATTAAAATTTATGAAAGAAAAAATCTTGCAATGAATAATATTTTTAAGATAATTTATAATATTTATTATTATATTTATTAAAATTAAAAGAATCTGTCAATTTTGAACTTAAAAATTTCTTCAATTGACTTTAAAAATCAATAATAATCAAATAATATTGAACAGATAGAGTATTTTATCTTTTAAAATTTAACTTTAATTGCAATTTAATTTCGTCATATAATTTATCAACATATAAATTATTTCCCAAGTTAATATACACAAAGGAAAGTCAACTTATTACAAATGCTTTTAACATGGTTCAATAAAGGTTATGTGAAGTGATTATCGTTGAATATTAAGCAACGTGAGTAGGTCATTTTAAAAAAATATATGAGTCGGTCATTTTTATAAATCGTGCTTGATAGTCTTAGGGGTGGGTGCATGATTTTCGGTAAGAGTGGACACTTTTATAAGTAAATAAAAAATAATAAAATTTATTAAATATTAATTTTAATTAAAACACATAAAAAAGTCGATATAAAATCATTTTTAATATTTTATTACTTAAATTGAAACATAATTAATTGACTCTTGAGTAGGTTCATCAGAAGAGAATTTTAATTGATAACATTTAATAAGACTAGATCTTAAAAAATATTTGTTTATATTTCTATTCATTTTGATTCAAAATATCAAATACAAATACATAACATAATAAAAAATTTAAATAATAAATTAATAACATGGACAAATCAAACACCCACTAGTATAGTCTTAAAACAAAATTATATATTAATAGTTTATGTCTTTATTGATTTAAATACAACATCAAATGATACAAATGCCCAAAACTTAAAACATATATTGTAAAATTAAAAATGGAGAAGGTTTAAAAATGCCCCTGACGTTTATCGCGATGTTTATCGAGCACTCTATACTTTTTTTTTGTCCAAAAGTACCCCTAACATTACACTTTTTGAGTCACCCGTGCCCCTGCCGTTAACAGAAGACAAACGAGATTTAAATTGGCTGACCTAACAGACACATGGAGGCTTAAAGGGAGAAGGTTCAAAAATGCCCCTGACACATGTAAATATGTCATTTAATCAAAACAAAAAATACTAAAATATTTTTTACTAAATAACGTAAATTATCTTGAATTAGTTGAATTTTTGAATATTTTTAAAATTCAACTAATTACATTATCAAAAAGTATTAACGTTTTTTAACATATCAACTAATATTAATAAAATATTAACGCTTTTTTTAATATAAAAAAATATTAACGTTTTTTAATATTTTTAATATCAAAAAATTAACATTTTTAAAAAAAATTTAAATTTTTTTTAATATTTTTATATCAAAAAATATTAACGTTTTAATATTAACCTCATATCAAAAAATTTTAATATTTTTAAAATATTACTCCCTCCGTTCCATGATAAAAGTTCTTATTACTATTTTGGGTAGTCCCATGTTAAATGCCCATTTTCCTTTAATAACTAAACTTTTGCATATATTTTACTATTATACCCGTAACATTAAATATCTCATACTTTTCTTATTCTAATTATTTCTCCATATTTAATGACATTATTATGGGCAATTTTGTCATTTCATTCATCTTCTTAATATGCGTGAGAAGTCCACTAGGACTTTTATCCTGGGACGGAGGGAGTAACATTTTTTAATATCAAAAAATATTAATAAAATATTAAAAAATATTAACGTTTTTTAATATTTTTTAATATTAGTTGATATGTTAAAAAACGTTAATATTTTGATAACGTTAAAATTAGTATTCCAACACTAGATATGCAGTTATTTTGATACTAATTGATAACGTATTTTGATAACGTTAAAAATCAATTATATATTAACGTTAAAAATTGATAACGTTATTTAGTAATATTCAAAATTAGTATTTTTTTAATTAATATTTGATGTAAATATGTTATGTTTTGAATTTTAATATTTTGATTAAATGATGTAAATATGTTATACAACTTGTTTTATTTAATTAGTTGTTTTGATTAGTTAACAAAATAATTTAATTAGTTGTTTTATTTTGTTATGCTTTTTTTATTTTGAATTTTAGTATATTTTGTTTTGATTAAATGACATATTTACATTTTTAGGGGCATTTTTGAACATTCTCCTTTTAAGCCTCCATGTGTCTGCCACGTCAGCTAATTTAAACCCCGTTTGTCTTCTGTTAACGGAAGGGGCACGAGTGACCCAAAAAATATAACGTTAAGGGTATTTTTGGACAAAAAAAAGTATAAAGTGCTCGGTAGACATCGCGATAAACGTCAGGGGCATTTTTGAACCTTCTCCTAAATTAAAAATCATGTACGGATGTACTAATTAGCATGAATGAATAAAAATAAATAAGAATCAAACCTAAATAATTAACTACTCATAGATAATTAATAAATAATTAAAAAAAAACTCAATGATATTTAACCTTAACCCTAAAAAATTGAGAAAAATCAAATGGACTCATGACAATAGAAGTTAGAATTTGAATTTAAAAGAGGATATTAAAAATATTTAATTGTTAATAACAATTATTATTTTTAAGGGGATCATTACTTTACCATATTAACCCTATAAAAAGAATTCCAAATATTAAGGGTGGGCAATTGCCCCACCCTCCCCTCCCCTCCCCTCCCCTCCCCCCCTAATTTGCCCCCTTCTTCAATTCACCTCAAGATACATTGATCATCTTACATCCTTCAACATACTCGATAAAATGGCAAATCTCATGCATGTAATCTCAAATTTGTACAAGTTAATTGTTAGGGCGTGTTTATTTGGGTCTAGATGATACGGTGGGCCATAGTCCGCATAGAGGTAATTTCCCCGTTTGGGAACCTGTTTGGGCAGTTGATGATTTTAAAGAATCTAAGATTCCGAACTATATTTGATTTCCAACTCCTAAGGAAAGAATCCGGATACAATTCGATTTTCTTTCCTTAAGAAGATTGACTTTAATTCCATTAAGGTATCTTACGTAATGAGGAATCCTATTTCTATACGAGGAAGGACTTGGAGAAGGTGGTGTGATCACTATAAATACAAGGTTACACCCTCATTATCAGGTAAAACTTTATTTTACAGAACTAGAACATTAAGCCTCCATTGTTAAACCTTATTCAGCCTATACTTATTCTAATACCGGAGCTATCCCCCGGCGGCCAAAGCTGTCAAGTTTTAGGTGTGACTTCGTTTCTGTGCAGGATTTGATGCGTTTTGGTGATTGAGGCGCGTGAACGAATCTTGGCGTTAACATTGACGCTAGAAGAAGGGCTATTCTAGTGCTATATAGAGTTCAATCACACGACAGTTTGGGTTACAATCATGGTGAACAAAAAGAAGACTATTTTTAGCCCGTGACCAGTCAACGACAGACCCTCTCCTCATCAACCAAGGGGTTCAGACAAGGACATGTTGGGGACATCGATTTCTGAACGGTTGGGGTCCCATGCCAATTATGTGGCCCCATCGAGGGACATGGCAGGTGGCCCTAGGTGGAAGTTGTTCACAACAGCCAGTAAGGATGCGAGA
This sequence comes from Panax ginseng, assembly GCA_020205605.1. Classification (NCBI taxonomy): domain Eukaryota; kingdom Viridiplantae; phylum Streptophyta; class Magnoliopsida; order Apiales; family Araliaceae; genus Panax; species Panax ginseng. The sequence continues at coordinate 114,674,596 of CM035143.1, read as the reverse complement.
CCTGGAGACCATAGAAGGTCGATCTTGGCGAAGAAGGCGCAAGAGACTAATGATGCATTGAAAGACTTGCTCTTGCAGCAGAAGGACATCGACCAACAGATAGTACTCTTTGATAGGAGACGAGGACGGTGCCTCTAGCCACAGTCGAAGGTGGGGGCGATCGCCAGGGAATAAGTCTAGGACACATCGTCTGAAAAATTCTCGGTGAACTGAGAGCAGGCTTCAAAGTTGTTCTCAGGATAGGAGTAGGCATCAAAGCCACTCACGGGATTGTTCGCTAGAGAATCAGTCAATATACATTGTCCAAACGGTTCTCGCCACACTGGGAGCAGGCGCCAAAGTAGCTCCAGGGAAGCAAGCTCTGAAGGCAGTGGAAGATTTGATCAAAGAAGACGAGATCCATCTCCTGATTATAGAAGGCGAGATCCTTCCCTTCGAAGGAGTGAGATAGAGGCTCTGGCCAAAAAGGTGGTAAAGTTGAAGAAAAGATTAACTGAAGGAGATTAAAACAAAGGGACCCCCGTCAAATCATCATCACCGTTCTCTCCAAATATCATTCGAGAGAAGGCTGATCCGAACAAAATGGCCCCTCAACATGGAGAGTTACGATGGTTTGGGAGATTCGTATGAGCACAGTAAAGCTTATGATCGGCTGATGGATTACTACGACTACTCTGATGCTATCAAGTGTCAGATGTTTATGATGACCTTGAAGAAGGATGCTCGGTAGTGGATGATGACGATGGTCCCAAACTCAGTTTCATTTTAGAAAGAGCTCTACGATAAGTTCCACGTCCAGTTCGGCAGTAATAAGAGGAGGGGAAAGCCAGCCGGATCCTTAGCTCATATCAGACAATATTCAAATGAGACTTTGGACCAGTACGTGAAACGATTTCAGGAGGTGGTTGGTCAGGTAGCAAATTTAATCGATCATCAGGCTCTCGGATTATTCCAAAACGGTCTGGAAGTGGTTAAATTGAAGAAACTGGTGAAGGACTTAATTTTCAATCACCCGAAGGACTTGGCCGAAGCCTTTGACAAAGCGGAAGGCTTCATAACAGTTGAGGATGCAATGAGCAGTCTGAAGTTGAATACAGTGGAGAAGCCGAAGGATCGAGACAATAATAACAACATGTTCGATAATCAGGAGAAAAACTTCAACAACGGGGGTTCGGTAGGAGGCCGACTGCCCTTCCCGAACCGTGAAGTTAACAAAGTTTATACTCCTCTTAACACGGACCGAGCAATAATATTAGAAGAAATGAAAGATAAGCCCTATTTTGAGTCTTGCCTTAACAACACTCGTCCAGAGAGAGAAAATCATAACAGATACTATAATTATCACTAGACAATCAGACACTCTACAGAAGACTGGAGGGATTTGAAAAACCTAATCGAGAAGAATGTTCGAAGTGGGGAATTAGTTCAATACGTCGTGGGTCGAGAAGGTTCGGGAATGAGACAGAATAATATCAATTAGGAGCAGAACCCTCAGTCATAAACAATGCAAACAGTTCGGTGAGTGGTGGACGTGATAACATGTGGCTCGGTCGGGATAGTGATCGGGAGGAAAAGGTGTGACGCCCCCAAAATAGGTCCACACAACCCATTTTTAGCAGTTAAAATACATGGTACATAATCCAAATATAAATTTTCTTATTTACAACTAGTAAATTATTGTGCAAAATACAACAACACATAAGATGTGAGTTTTACTACAAATATTATCTCGTAGACAATATCCAAACTCAAATTAAGTCTCCATTACAATTATTATCACACTATTTCACAACATAGTGAAGAATTCTATAATAACTATCCCAGACCATTACTCCATTCCCCGACTAGTCCCAGCTACACTTTCAATTCCTGAGAAGAACAATGGAACAAAAAGAAAAATGGTGAGCTCAACTAGCTCAGTAAAGAATATTATGACTAAGATAATGTAGAACAAATTATCCTTAGTCTTCAACAGGAAAAAATCTGATAGAATACAATAGAAAACAAGTTTTAGATCAACAACTGCAACGAAAATAACAATCCATTAGAAGAGTCAAATAGAGCATGATGTCTACTATCTTCTATGATTTAAAAGTCCATCATCAATATTTTATCCCTGTAACATGTTGAGTGCATATTATTTATTTATTTTGATTCCTTTATGTTTAGTTTTATTGTATGTTTCATGTGTATAAGAGCTTATTAAGGTGTTTAATGATTTCAGGAAGAATTGGAGCTGAAATGAGGAAAAAGAGAAAATTGTAGGGTTTTTAGCATTAAGTTGGATGTATGGTCTTGGCTTGAGACTTGGATTTTATTTTAGAGCTCTTCCTTAGCTTTCTGGAACATCTTGAATCGTCCCAATCGAAGTTCATATGAAAAAGTAATGATCTTTTTTACCAGACGGACGTTGAACCTCAAAGTTTGGAGTTGCAATTTACATATCAGTCACTTAGAGCCAAATTTCGACCTTGATCCAGCCAGAATCTGTCAATTTTCAAAGCAGTAGAGTTGTAGATCTCGTTGAGATCTTCGATTTGATAGGTAGCAGGCCTCGTAACTCTTCCCGGATCAAAAGTTATGGTCATTTTACCAAAGGACGTCGTAGCAGAAAATGGAAATTGACCCCAGCGAATTTGAGCGGGAAAATTAGAAAATCTTGGATTTTTGAAAAGTTTTTAAAAGCATATTTTGGCAGATTTCTACATGGAATTGAATTGATATTTCTATTAGATTTAGGATATCTTTAGACTGAGATTTATTTCTAAATTGGATTCTATTTCTTTATGGAAACTAGTTATGATTTATAATTTCTTTTAGGATTTGGATTTCTAATTCCCATAGGATTTAGGACTTTGTCTAGCACTATAAATAGAGGATGATAATCAGGGTTTTATTCATTCAGTCATCTACTACATTCTCTCATCTACAACATTAGATGATTAAAAACATGTACTAAGTTCTTTTTATTCGGTTCTAAGGGATGTTGAACCTTATTTATAATTAATGGTTAATTGAGTATTCATTATTTATTCATTCTCACATGAAATTCATTCTTGATAATCTGATTTAATTTTTGAATGTTATTTGACTTAACTGATTTGATTTCTGCAGGATTGAGTTGTTTAACAAATATCATATGCTAAATCAAGGAATAATATTACGTGTAATTGATATTGTTCCTAATCACAAGTAGTAATTAGTAATACATTATGGTGGACAAGCTTTTGAGTATTGATATGATTATCATAAGACAAGTTAAACAATCCGAGCTTATGTGTTTGTTGCTTGGAATAGTCTAATTCCCTAATTCTTAATATTACTGTTATATTAAATTTAGAGAGCTTGTTCTAGGTTATATAATGGTTAAAATCTTGTGAAGAGCTTGTTTCATTAACTGATAATCTAAGGGGAGTTTCGGGTAGCAGAGTTTGTTATTACCTTAGGCTATTAGTTTCATTTAAGGGTAAATAATATTACACTATTAATCTATTGTTGTAAAAAGGTGATACTGAACTGAAGAACTGAAGTTTTTTATTCATTGTTTATTCTTGTTAGTTTAGTTAATTAATTCAAAATCCCCTTTTCATTAGAAATCATAGGATAAATATAAAACAAATCACTTTCTGTGGGATCGATCATTGCTTACTAATGTGCTAATTGTTTGAATTTGTAAATTGAAAGTGAGGTTAATTTAGGAGTGTAAACGACAGCTCCCGTAACACCAATCAATAATTAGTTTCAATCAACGAATTATCTATACACTACAGGCCAAAGATATTTTTTTGTATCACCAGTTATCATAATCATGCCAAACATCTGTCCATCTATGCACTACAGGCCAAAGAGGACTTTCACCACAAACCTTTATCTGTAATATTAAAGGTCATGATTATACAAATACACAATTCCTGGTCATAATCATACCAATCAACAGTCCATCTTTGCAGTACGGGTCAAAAATGACTTTCACCACAATATAAGCATGAGGATGATGACAATGATATAAATAATGAATCAAGTGAGATCAATGATAAATATTAGAGATTTATAATTTAATTTATCCATAGTTCAAGAATGTCCAAATTGTCAACATGATCATCAATTGTGGAGTAAAATTCAAAAATGATATTTAAGATTCAAATTTTAAAGATAATTTGGATAAGGAAAAGAAATTAAATTTCGTCGTGAATAGTACTCCGACATGAATAGTACCCCGAATGAATAGTACATCATCAAGCAAAGTACCCGAATGAATAATAGCCCGAATGAATAGTACCCCGGATGAATAGATTAAAATTTAATAAGAAAGTTCAGACCAATATTCCAGTGAAATAATATTAGATGAAGCGTAAACTATTAAGGATATTCTACTAATTTCAGGGATTTTCACAATTTAATAATAAGGTTATGGAAACAAACAATAATTTTGTATCATAAATGGAGAAATATGAAAGAAAACAATATCCCTTGACGAGTACAAAAAGAAATGATATCCAATACGAGTATGGAAGAATATACGAAACTGCAAATGGATTTTCACCCATCATGCGGTAATCCGCGTAGACAGATCATTTCCACAACTTAATAAAAAATGAATACGAAGGGTTATTCATCAGGCATGTAGTAATCATCGTAGACATGTTATACTCACAGATTAATAAAGAATGAATACAAAGGGTTATTCACCAGACATACGATAATCCGCGTAGACAGGTTATTCTCACAGATTAATAAAAATAGAATGACAACCCTTATTAGTATGAAGCAATATCACGTACGAATATGAAATAAGATAACATCCTTTACGAATATGAAATAAATAATACCCCGTACCTTAGTAGGAGATTGGATACTGCAATAATGTAGTAGCAGAATAACCTTCCTCTTTCTCTCTTATTCTCTCTCTATAGTTTTAGTGAATTGGTGAGAAAGAAGGAAGAAACGAGCTTCTATTTATAGGAGAAAGGACTAAATAGTAACTGATTCACGGACGATCCAGATTGATTTACTATTAAAACGGACGGTCCATATTGATTTATTATTAAAACTTCAACCGATGGTCCATATTGATTTGATATTAAAACTTCAACCGACGATCCATATTAATTTACTATTAAAACTTCAACCGACTGTCTGAAAAATTAACACGTCCCCCCATGGGATAATAATCCAAACTTACAACAAACGCCTCATGACAAACCCCTCTATTTATATCAAAAATTAAATAAATAATTACCATAACACGTTTTTAATCTTTCAACAATTATTCATCATTAATATTATAACTCACAATATTGACAACCAGGTCGTTCCTAGAAAAGAGAGAGCTTTCCAATAAGGATTTCTCCTTACTTGCACGTAATTAAACAACCTAACCTCTTTCCTCGACAGAACTTTCTAGACATTGCTAATAATGCTAATAATAATATGAGTAACTGTGTCGTGTCAATTATTGATTTAATAATATAAAGTATTGTGTAGACGATACTGTGATAATAATTGAATCAATAATATGATATACTATGTAGCAACTACTGTGGCAATTATTGAATAAAACTGAGTGTCTTCTTACGTAAACATCAATAATCAGAGATACTGCGCTTAATACTGGTGTCTTCTTGTGCAACAACAGATTATCAGCATTACTTTTATCATCGGGTATTTCAACAGTTTAACAGTAAAAAATTTGCTGTTATTTTTATAAAAAGGTTATTTTTGTCATTTTCTATATCCGAAATTTATTCTGTTGTGGGGTCCACCAATGATTGCGCCGTCGTACGAATATTTCCCGACAAAATAAATATTTTATGATATCTTACTTACTTTGTAAAATTTGAACATATCACCTATAACTATAGCATTTATTAAATTATCACCTTACTATTTAGAATAATATTTAGAGAAAATTAAATCTTTATTCATAAAAAGTTGAGGTCTTACAACCTCCCCTCCTTATGAAATTTCGTCCTCAAAATTGATGTACGTACATGGTATTTCGAAGATATGAGGATACCTTGCTCTCATTTCAGATTCTAACTCCCAAGTCATTTCATCAATATTATGATTTCTCTATAAAACTTTGACTTGAGGTATAACCTTTGAGCGTAGAACATATTCCTTCTTATCCAAGATTTTGATAAGTACCTCTTCATACGTTAAATATTCGGCTATCTCGTCTGGTTCTAATTCAATAATTCGGTTTGGGTCTTTCACATATTTACGTAGCATAGATATGTAAGAAACGTTATGAACACGAGACATGCTTGGCGGTAAGGCAAGTCTATAGGCCACAATTCCTACTCGACCGAGAATTTCAAATGAACCAATAAATCGAGGGTTGAGCTTTCCTCTCTTCGTCGATTCTTGCTTCTAGAATAACACCTTATTGTACTTTGTTCTTCATATTCATCAGCTTCAGGTCTGTAGTTTGAGCAGCTTTAACTTTATCGATTAAATTCGGCTCTACTCGTATATTCGTCATCTTCATGTGGGTCCTTGAAGTCTTTAACTCTATCTTTATCCTTTGTAAGTCATATAAAATGGGCCTTTATGTTGATAATATCACACTTGTACCCGCATATGATCTTCTACTTAACGCATCAACTATCACGTTCGGTTTTTTAGGATGGTATTGGATAGTATGATCGTAATCTTTTAACAGCTCAAGCCAACGTCGTTACCGCATGTTAAGTTCTTTTTAAGTAAAGAAATATTTGAGGCTTTTATGATCTGTATAGATCTCCACTTTTTCCCCATACAAGTAGTGTCTCCAGATCTTTAGCGCGAAAATGACTGATGCCAACTCTAGATCATGAGTTGGATAATTCCTCTCATATTCATTTAGTTGTCATGAGGCATAGGCTATAACTTTCCCATATTGCATGAGAACACATCCTAAACCTCTGTCTAAAGCATCGCTGTAGATGACAAATCTCTCTGAACCTGATGGTATTTTCAGAACAGGTGCTAAAATAAGTCTCATCTTGATTTCCTGAAAACTCTTCTCACATTCCTTGCTCCAACTGAATTTTGTATCTGTGATGCTCCAAAAATAGGTATACATCACCCATCTTGAGTCGCCAAATACATGGTACAAAATTCAAATACAACTTAATTATACAACTGTCGTGTAAAATACGACAAAACATAAGCTGAGAGTTTTAATACGAATAGTCTTCTAGACAGTATTCAAACTCAAATGAAGTCCTTATTACATTTATTATCACACTATTTCACTGAATAGTGAGGACTAGTATTGCAAACATCTGGACCGTTACTCCGTTCCTCAACTAGTCCCAGCTATATTTTCATTTCCTGAAGAGAACAAGGAAAACAAAGGGTGAGCTCAACTAGCCCAGTAAGAAATATTATGACTAAGATAATGCAGAATAAATTATCGTTAGCCTTCAACAGTGTTAAACTGATAAAATATAATAAACATCAAGTTTAACTGCAGCAGAACAAGCAATCCATTAGAAAAATCAAGTAGAAAATGATATCTACTATCTACTATGATTTTAAAAGTATATCATCAATTTTATCGCTGAGACTCACATTAATAAATAAACCACATCATCGAATCATCCCTGCACTACGGGCCAAGGATATTCATGTAATCATCAATGGTCATGATTATGCCGAATAATCCCAGGTCATAATCATACCAACAACTGTCCATCAATGCACTACAGGCCAATGAGAATTTTTTATCACATCATTTGTAACATTACGAGTCATAATTATACCGAATAATCCCTGGTCATAATCATACCAATCAATAGTACATCTATGCACGTAAGCCACATATGACTTTTATCACAATATAAGCATGGGGATGATGACAATGATATAAGAATTCAATTAAAAGAAAGCAAAGGATAAATTTTTAAAGATTTATAATTTAATTTATCCAGAATTCAATAATGTCCAAATTATCAACATGATACTGCTTTGTGGAGTAAAATTCAAGATTAATATTGTATCAAAAAATGATTTGGATAGCAAAGAAATCAATTTTTGTCATGAATAATTCTCTGGGTGAATAGTACTCCGTGAATAGTACTTTGGGAATAGTACCCCATGAATAGTACTTTGTGAATAGTTCTTGTGAATAGTACTTTGTGAATAGTAGCCGTAAATAGTACTTTGTGAATAGTACCCCGTAAATAGTACTTTGTGAATAGTACTGTAAAAATGAATACTACTCATGGACAATACTCCGGCATGAAAAGCTTAAAATTTAACAAGAATGTGTAAAAAATATCATTGTGAAACGATACTAGATGAAGCACAAATTTCGAAGATATTCTACTAATTTCACGGAGTATAGAAGCAATAATTTAACAAAATGAGGGTATAATCAGGAATATGAGACGAAATAATATTACTCACATACTACAGAGTATGAAAGACAATATTATTCCTTATGAATCTTTCGCGAAAAAAATAATATCCCTACCTCTCAAAAGAAGATCGGATCTTTGGAATAGTGAAGTAATGTAACTTCTCTTCTTCTTTTCTCTATAGCTTCTCTCTCTATAATTTCTCTTGTGAGTCTTAGTGAATTGGTGAGAATGAAAGAAGAATGAGCTTCTATTTATAGGAAAACATAGTTTCGATAATTGCATGTTTTGGGGCTCAAATATTACAAGATAATACCTTCATCTTTTCCTTCATTTTAATTTAGTCCTACAAGTATTATCAAACTTGCACCACCTCCCTAATAGTACATCTTGTGAATCAATAGTACAATCATGTGAAAAATAATTACAAATTATAGTACCTTCATCTATACCTCCATTTTAAATTTAGTCATGCAAGTATTATCAATCTTGCACCACCTCCCCTAATAGTACATGCATGTGAATCAATAGTACACACATGTGAACAAATAGTTATAAGCATGTGAATTAATAGCAATTAATTTCTCATTTATCCGATTAATTACCCGATTGGTCAATATAACCTCCAGACATCCATTATTATCGAAATAGATGTCGATTTCCACTAACACTAATAATCCCAACACAATGAAAATATCAATTTCATATTTAATCAACACGAACTTATTCATCATTAATATTATAACTCACAATATTTAATAACCAGATCATTCCCAGGAAAGAGGGGGCTTTCCGATAAGGATTTCTCCCTATTGGCACACAATTAGGTGACCAAATCTCTACTTGACAGAACTTTCTAGACATTGTCAATATTGCAAATAATAATATGAATAACTTTGTCGTCTCAATTATTAATTTAATAATAATAAATATTATGCAGATGATACTGTGACAATAATTGAATCAATAATATGAGAGATATTATGCAGCAATTAATGTAGCAATAATTGAGTATAATTGAGTGACTTCTCACGTAAGCATCAATAATCAATATCGTGTGCTACTATGCAACCACGCCAGACATCGCTTTTTTTTACCATAAAGAGTAGTTCAACAGTTTAACGGTAAAACTTTCGCCGTTATTTTTATAAAAAGATAATTTTGTCGTTTTCTAACTACGACAATACTTTCGTTGTGGGGTCCACCAATGATTGTGCCGTCGTACGAATATTTTCTGTTAAAATGAATATTCCCCCAACCAATCGAATATTATATAACCACTTGCTTACTTTGCAAAATTTGTAAATAATACCCACAATTATAATATTATATCAAATCCACACCATAATATTTAAAAATATGTTTCGTGAAAAATTAATTTTTATTCATAGAAGTTGGGGTCTTACAGTATCTTTTCGAGTCAGCTGAGTTAATGGAGTAGCTATTCGAGAAAATCCTTCCACGAATCTCCGATAATAACCAGCTAAGCCTAGAAAGTTACGTATTTCAGTTACTAACTTAGGTTGCTCCCAACTGTGACTCATATCCCAACCTTGGATAGTACCTCACAATGACACCTATCAGTTTGCCACCGCACAACCCGATAGTCAATGCAAATTTGCATACTCCCATATTTCTTCTTTATGAATAAAATAGGAGCACCCCAAGGCGATGTACTAGAAAAAATGAAACCAATGCCTAACAACTCCTGTAGTTGGGTTTTTAACTCCTGGAGTTCAATAGGAGCCATTCGATATGAGGTTTTGGAAATGAGTTTTGTACCGATTTCAAGGTCAATACAAAATTTAATTTCACGTTCTGGGGGTAGGCCAGGAAGTTCTTAGGGAAATACATCAGGGAATTTATTAACAACAGAAATGTTAGAAAGTTCTTAGGGAAATACATCGGGGAATTTATAAACAATAGGAATATCATTCAAATCTGACGTATTTTTGTTTAAATCAGTGACATGGGCTGTGACATCCCCAAAATAGGTATACATCACCCATTTTGAGTCGCCAAATACATGGTACATAAATCAAATACAAACTTCTTTTATACAATACGACAACAGCGTAGCTTAGAGTTTTTACACGAATATTGTCTCATAAATAGTATTCAAACTCAAATGAAGTCCTCATTACATTTATTATCACACTATTTTATAAAATAGTGAGGACTACTATAGCCACCATCTCGGACCGTCACTCTGTTTCCCGACTAGTCCCGACTACGTTCTCATTTCCTGAAGAGAACAATGAAAGCAAAAGGGTGAGCTCAACTAGCCCAGTAAAAAATATTATGACTAAGATAATGCATAATAAATTATCGTTAGCCTTCAACAGTGTTAAACTGATAAAATACAATAAACATCAAGTTTAACTATAGCGTAACAAGCAATCCACTAGAAGAGTTAAGTAGAGCATGATATCTACTATCTTCTATGATTTAAAAAGTTTTTCATCAACTTTATCGTTGAGACTCAGCTTAATAAATAAACCACATCATCGAATCATCCATGCACTACGAGCCAAGGATATTCATGTAATCATCAATGGTCATGATCATACCAACAACTGTCCATCAATGCACTACGGGTCAATGAGAACTTTTACCACATCATTTATAACATTACAGTCATGATTATACCGAATAATCCCTGGTCATAATCATACCAATCAATAATACATCTATGCATGTAAGCCACAGATGACTTTTATCACAATATAAGCATGAGGATGATGACAATTGTGACGTCCCCAAAATAGGTATACATCACCCATTCTGAGTCACCAAATACATGATACAGAAACAAATACACTTTAGTAATACAATTGTCGTGCAAAATATGACAACACGTATACTGTGAGTTTGAATACAAATATTGTCTAATAGATAGTATACAAACTCATTACAATTATTGATACACTATTTTACAAAATAGTGAGAACTACTAAAACAACTATCCTGAACCATTACTCCAAACCCCGCTTAGTTCCTGTTATGTTCTCACCTCCTGAAAAAAAAAATGGAACAAAAATGAAAAGGGTGAGCTCAACTAGCCCAGTAAAGAATATTATGACTAAGATAATATACAAAAATTTATCATTAGTCTTCAACAGGGAAAAATCTGAAAAAATACAATAGACAACAAGTTTTAGATCAACAACTGCAGCGGAAACAACAATCCATTAGAAGAGTCAAGTAGAGAAAGAATTCTACTATCTTCTAAGATTTAAAAGTCCATCATCAATATTTTATCCATGTAACATCAATCAATATACATCTTGAATTAAATATTCATCTTTGCACTTCTGAGCCCAAAGATATTCATTTGTATCACCAGTTGGTCATGTTCATCTCAACTTTTGTTTATCTTTGCACTACGGGTCAAAGATATTCATTAGGTAATCATTCATCTTTGCACTACAGGCCAAAGATATTTAGTAATATCATCATTTAGGACTGAGGATGATGAAAAATATCTTAAAGAAAACGAATCCAGTGAGATAAAAGATCAAAGATTAGGGATTCTTACTTTAGTTTATCCGAGTTTAAAAAAAACCTTATAATAATCAATTGTGGAGCAAAATTCAAGAATAAAGATCAAAACATGGATACAATCAAAGATAGTAACCATAATAGACAACTTAGACAAAGAAAAGATAATTTCATTTTTTTTTACGTGAATAAGTGTAAATGATTCGTGAATAAGTGTCGCAGATATACGTGAATAGTGCCGTATCGTGAATAGTAACTCGACACACAAAAAGGTAGAAATTCCATAATAAAATCCCTACCAATATTCCGGTATAATGATATTGAAAGAATAACATCATTATGAAGAAAATAACATTCCTTACCTCAAAAGAATAGTACTTTCGGCTGAAATATCAGGTATAAGGCTGAAGGAAACTTGCACTGATGAATAGTAACTCACAAAGTATCTAAATACTCACAAAATACGCTCGATAAAATAGAGAGAGAATGAGAGAAAACTTGTTTCTGGTGTGATTTTTAATTCTAACTAAGCACCCTGTTTATAGGAAAATGCTTAGAAACGCCATAGCGTAGAGACTAACTTCTTTGATGGCTTTTACCGCTACTATTCACGCCCACCACTTTTGAAAATAAATTCCAGCACATTTCATTTCTCACCAGCCACAAGTGGGGCCCACCATATTTTTAATAAAAACATTTATTTTTGAAACTTCAATAATTCATAATAAATAGCCCTTTTATCAGAAAAATATGAATTTTTTGTCCATTCCATAGGAAATTAAATTCTCTACAACTTTGTAGAAGAGAGTTTTTCCAAATTCTAAACGAAAAATGACCGAAATCCACATACGGACGATTTTCAAAACCTCCATTCCGACAAAATACTGATAAAACACATCAACATTAATTCCTTCATTTATGTCCACATAAAATATATCCATCATTTATATCCACATAAAATAAATATTTCTTTATCATATCAATCAATAATTAATTATTCATAAATAATATTACAGAATCACAATTATGACAACCAGGTCGTTCCTAGGAAAGATGGGGCTTTCCGATAAAGATTTCTCATTATTGGCGCGCAATTAAGTGACCAAACCCCTTTCCTAGACAGAACTTTCTTAGACATTGCCAATAATGCCATCTAACAATATTATTCAAATAATATGAATTATTGATCTGATAATGGAGATACTGTGCAGTGACAATTATTGAAACAACAATAATATAAAATATCAATGGAGCAATTATTGAATCAATAAAATAAAATATTGAACAGTAATTACTGTAACAATTATTGAGTAGTGCCTTCTTACGTAAGAATCAATAATTCAAAAATACTGTGCAATACCGTGTGCTACTGTGCAACCACACATATTACTGTATTTTAACCACCAGTTATTCCAACAGTGTTAACGGTAACCATTACGTCGTTATTTATAAAAACTCAACTTGTCATTTTCTTTATCTGACCGTTTTTCGTTATGGGGCCCACAAATGGCTGCGCCATCGTACGAGTATTCCCCGACAGAAAGAATATTCCACGATCAAACGAATATTCCCCGACAACAATGAATATTTTATAACCACTTGCTTATTTTGTAAAATTTGCACATTTCACCTATAACCAAAGTATTATATCAAATTAACACTTTATTATTCAAAATAATAATAGAGGAAATTCAATTTTATTCATTAAAAAGTTGGGGTCTTACAACCTCCCCTCCTTATGAAATTTCGTTCTCGAAATTGACGTACGTACCTAGTGTTTCGAAAAGGTGAGGATACCTCGCTTTCATTTCTGATTCCAACTCCCAGGTCATTTCTTCAATAGCATGGTTTCTCCACAAAACCTTAACTTGTGGTATAACCTTGGTGCGTAGGACATGCTCTTTCCTATCCAAGATCTTAACATGTACCTCCTCGTACGTTAAATCTTCGGCTATCTCGTCCGGTTCTAACTTAATAATGTGGTTCGGGTCTTTCACATATTTACGAAGCATAGATATGTGAAAAACATTATAAACACGAGACATGCTTGGCGGTAATGCGAGTCTATAGGCCACATTTCCTATTCGGTCAAGAATATCAAATGGACCAATAAATCTTGGATTGAGCTTTCCTCTCTTCCCAAATCTTATAACTCCCTTTCATGGAGCAATATGTAACAATACATGATCCCCAATATTAAATTCTACGTCCTTTCGATGAAGATCCGTATAACTCTTTTGTCGATCATGTGCCGTTTGTATACGTTGTCGAATCGTTTGGATCTTTTCTGTAGTTATGCATACCAATTATGGTCCCAGCAATGTTGCTTCTCCCACCTCATCCCAGCATACTGGAGAGCAAAAATTTCTTCAATACAATGCTACAAATGGAGCCACACCTATACTTGCCTGATAACTGTTGTTGTAGAAGAATTCCACCAATGGTAGGTACTTATCCCAACTCCCTTTGAAATCTAGGACACAGAGTCATAATAGATCTTCAAGAGTTTGAATAGTCCTCTCTGATTTCCCGTCCGTTTGAGGATGGTATGCCGAACTGAATTGTAAATCCATGCCCATAGCTTTCTGCAAGCTAACCCAAAATTGTGAAGTGAATCTTGGGTCACGATCCGAAACTATGGATACTGGCATGCCATGCAATCTCACAATCTCATTTACGTACATATTAGCAAGACGTTCAAGGGAATAAGTCTCCCGTATAGGCAAAAAATGGGCAGACTTGGTTAATCTATCAACAATAACCCAAATCACATCTATGCCTTGAGAAACCTTGGGAAGACCCGTAAAGAAATCCATAGTAATGTGTTCCCACTTTCATTTCGGAATCTCACGTGGTTACAATGGACCCTTTGGCACTTGATGCTCCGCCTTTACACGTTGACAAGTTAAACACCTCGAGATAAACTCTGCGATCTCTCTCTTCATATTGCTCCACCAAAATATATGTCGAAGATCATGATACATTTTGGTACTACCAGGATGGATTGCAAACGGTGTGTTGTGTGCCTCCATCATGATTCTATGCTTCAAGTCAGAATTGTTAGGAACACAAAGTCTGGAGTTGAATCGAAGTATTCCTTCTTCATCGATTCTTGCTTCTAGAATAGCACCTTCTTGTACTTTCTTCTTTATACGCATCAACTCCATGTTCGTAGCTTGAGCATCTTTAACTTTATCAATTAAAGTCGGTTCTACTCGTATGTTTGATATCATCACATGGGTACTTGGAGACTTTACCTCTATCTCCATCCTTTGCAAGTCATACAAAATAGGCCTTTGTGTTAACAACATTGCACTCGTACCCGTGTATGATCTTCTACTCAATGCGTCAGCTACCACGTTTGCTTTTCCAAGATGATATTGGATGGTATGGTCATAATCCTTCAACAACTCGAGCCAACATCGTTGCTGCATGTTGAGTTCCTTTTGGGTGAAGAAATATTTGAGGCTTTTATGATCTGTATAGATCTCCACTTTCTCCCCATACAGGTAGTGCCTCTAGATCTTCAACCTTAAAAGCGATCGGCCGCTAACTCCAAATCATGAGTAGGATAATTCCTCTCATATTCTTTGAGTTGTCGCGAGGCATAGGCTATGACTTTCCCATGTTGCACGAGAACACATCCTAACCCTTTGCCTGAAGCATCGCTGTAGATAAAAAATCCATCCGAACCAGATGGTATTGTCAAAACAGGTGCCAAAATGAGTCTCCTCTTGAGTTTATGAAAACTCTTCTCATAATCCTCGCTCCAACCGAATTTTGTATCTTTTTGAGTCAGCTGAGTTAACGGAGTAGCGATTCGAGAAAACCTTCCATGAATCTCCGATAGTAACCGTACTAAGCCTGTAAAAGCTACGCACTTGATCACCGACTTCGGTTGCTCCCAACTTTTTATGGCTTCAATCTTCACCGGGTCGACAGAAACTCTATGTTTTGACACTATGTGCCCAAGGAATGCTACTTCCTTAAGCCAGAACTCACATTTCTTCAGCTTGGCATATATCTTGTTTTCACGAAGCCTTTGTAGTACCAGCTTCAAATGGCGCTCATGATCTTCACGGCTTTTGGAATTGATGAGGATGTCATCAATAAAAACAACAACGAACTGACCCAAATATTCTTTGAACACACGATTCATTATATCCATGAAAGCAGCAGGAGTATTAGTCAACCCAAAAGACATGACTAAGAATTCATAATGCCCGTACCGAGTTCTGAAGGTAGTCTTCGGAATATCCTCAGTTTTAATCTTCAGCTGATGATATCCAGAATGAAGATCGATCTTTGAAAAGAATTGTGCTCCTTGCAACTGGTCGAACAAGTTATCAATGCGAGGTAACAGATACCTATTCTTGATGGTGACATGGTTCAATTCTCGGTAGTCAATTCAAAGTCGCATACTCCCGTATTTCTTCTTTACGAATAATACAGGAGCACCCTAAGGAGATGTACTAGGACGAATGAAACCGATGTCCAACAACTCCTGTAGTTGGACCTTTAACTCCTGAAGTTCAATAGGAGCCATTCGATATGGGGTTTTAGAAATGGGCTTTGTACAAGGTTCAAGGTCAATAAAGAATTCAACTTCACGTTCTGGGGGTAGATCGGGAAGTTCTTCAATAAATACGCCAGGAAATTCACTAACAATAGAAATATTATTCAAATCTGACGTGTTTTTGTTCAAGTCCGTGACATGGGCTAAGAAAGCTTGACATCCGTTTTTCAATAAATGAATAGCTTTATGGCTTGATATGACAGTGATTGATTTTAGTGGTTTGGTTGTTTGAATTCGCATAACAGGTTGGTTAGGAATTTGAAAACTAACAACCTTACAAAAATAATCAATTTTAGCATGATGAGTGGTTAACCAATCAATCTCTAAAATCACATCAAATGCAAGTATTTTCAACGAAATAAGATCGGCAGGTAATGTGATGGTACCAACTTGAATCAAGTAAGATTTATAAACAGTAGATGTAATGAAAGTTTTCTCTAACTGAGTCTCAATGAGATAAGTCAAGGTCTAATTTCTCCGGAGTCAAGTTCAAACGTTGAGCACAAGCAGGAGAGATAAAAGAATGGGTAGAACTGGTATCTAATAAGGTATAAATTTCGCAAGAGTTTATGATTAGCTTACACGTGATCACCTCGTTCGGGTTCCTCGCGTTTTGGGCAGTCACGACAAACACCCTTCCAGGAACACCCAACTTTGACTTGTCCGGGACAGCCTTTGGAGTCACCATCCCCGTTGAACTTGTTTTCGTAACAAGACAACCTCTAGCTATATGACCTTCCTTTCCACAGTTATAACACACCTTAGATTGTTGTGGGCAGTTTGGGCTGATGTGTCCCTCTTTCCCGTATTTATAACAAACGACTGGTGCTCGTTCTCCTCCCCTAGAAACAACTGATGTTTGTGCTGACGTCTTCACGTTATCATTGTTTTACCTTCTCTTTTTGAAATCTCCCCCTGACTCGCTTCTTCTACCATCATGGCCACGATTACCACCAAAGTGGTTACCGCTTTTGTCCGAATGTTTTCCTCCCCGCTGGTTGTCATTTCTCCGATGACCGCTGCCACTGGTATGACCCTGGTTGTGGTCCCTTGGTTGAACATACTCATTATCTCAGGTTTTAGACCTCTCAGAAACATCTGCGTCATTCGTTCCTCATTCTCGACCAAATGAGGTGCAAACCTGGATAACTCTGCAAACTTCGCCTCATACTAGGACACCGTCATGTTGTTTTGTTCCAGTCTAATAAACTCTACCTCCTTCATATGACGAATACTTTCAGGAAAGTACTTGTCATTGAACAGTTTTTGAAACGTTTCCCAAGACATGTTTAGTGCGGAAGGCTGGGTACGCTTCATAGACTCCCACCAGTAGTCTGCCTCACCACGGAACATAAAGGTGGCGAATGGAACCTTCTGTTCCTCCGTGCATCCCAAGACATCAAATATCTTGGTAATTTGTTTAACCCACATTTTCGCCTTGATTGAATCCGACTTTCCCGCAAATTCTGGTGGTCCCAACTCCTTGAACTGCTTGGCTGTGACAAACCGCGCATTGCTATCATTTCCACCCGTATTTTTTGCACGAGTCTCCCTCGTATGATTTTGTATGAACTGTAAAAAGTTTCTAAACATCCCATCATTCATCATTTGTTCGGTAGTGTTGTTTACAGGAGGAATATTGCCTTCCTGTTGTACGTTCCCCTGGTTGGTGATTAAAGGTGTCTCCACGGTCTCATTCACTCCATTGTTAATATTTTCAGCTGCCATTCTCAAATACTGCCACAAAACAAGGGTTAATTAATAAATTAACATATCACATATTAACCATATGCTCCTACTGACAAACCAAATAAGCTTAGGTATGACATACTAGCGAAGGATTACTCGTCTCTCCCCTCCTAGTTCTATTCTCCGATCTCCGTCAGAGACCAACTGTGACGCCCCCAAAATAGGTATACATCACCCATTCTTAGTCGCCAAATACATGGTACAGAAACAAATACAACTTCAGTAATACAATTGTCATGCAAAATACGACAACACATATACTGTGAGTTTGAATACAAATATATATTGTCTAATAGACAATATACAAACTCAAAAGGAGTCCTCATTACAATTATTGATACACTATTTTACAAAATAGTGAGGACTACTAAAACAACTATCCTGAACCATCACTCCAAACCCCGGCTAGTTCCTGTTATGTTCTCACATCTTGAGAAGAAAAATAGAACAAAAATGAAAAGGGTGAGCTCAACTAGCCCAGTAAAGAATATTATGACTAAAATAATATACAACAATTTATCATTAGTCTTCAACAGGGAAAAATCTGATAAAATATAATAGACAACAAGTTTTAGATCAACAACTGCAGCGGAAACAACAATCCATTAGAAGAGTCAAGTAGAGAAAGAATTCTACTATCTTCTAAGATTTAAAAGTCCATCATCAAAAATTTATCCATGTAACATCAATCAATATACATCTTGAATCAAATATTCATCTTTGCACTACAGGTCAAAGATATTCATTTGTATCACCAGTTGGTCATGTTCATCATTGCACTACGGGCCAAAGATATTCATTAGGTAATCATTCATCTTTGCACTACATGCCAAAGATATTCAGTAATATCATCATTTAGGACTGAGAATGATAAAAAATATCTTAAAGAAAATGAATCCAGTGAGATAAAAGATCAAAGATTAAGGATTCGTACTTTAGTTTATCCAAGTTTAAAAATACCTTATAATAATCAATTGTGGAGCAAAATTCAAGAATAAAGATAAAAACATGGATACAATCAAAGATAGTAACCATAATAGACAACTTGGACAAAGAAAAGAAAATTTTATTTTTTCTGTGAATAGTGCCGTATTCGTGAATAGTGTTGTATACGTAAATAGTAACCTCGACACAAAAAGGTAGAAATTCCACAATAAAATCCCTACCAATATTTCGGTATAATGATATTGAAAGAATAACATCATTATGAAGAAAATAACATCACTTACCTCAAAAGAACAGTACTTCTGGTTGAAATATCAGGTATAAGGCTGAAAAAAACTTGCACTGATGAATAGTAACTCACAAAGTATCTAAATACTCACAAAATACGCTCGATAATATAGAGAGAGAAAACTTATTTCTGGTGTGATTTTCAATTCTAACTAAACACCCTATTTAAAGGAAAATGCTTAGAAGGTCATAGCGGACTAACCTGCGACCTGATGGCTTTTGGGGGAGGGATTAACTCCCACACTTGACATCTTTCAAATTATTGTAGCTCCTCCTGCATAGTGATTTTGGAAGTTGAATATCATGTATTACTTCTTGAAGAGATTGTAATTGTGGTCTTGTTGTTCATCCATTTTAAATTTGTTTGGATATGTTCTCGATTTTAAGTATTCGACTTCTTTGGATAGAGTCCAGGTCCCGCCGCTTCCTCTAATTCATCTTCTTTGGATTGATTCCATGATCTTGCTGTTTTGCTTTATCTGGTAGGCTGGATAGAAAATTAGACACTGCTATATTCTGCTTGTTGAATCTAGTCTGTTGTTTCTTCTTACGGACGAATTCAGTTTGCTCCTTTGGCTTACTCAATCTGTTTATTTTAAAAAGGACCTTTGGCTTTGAGATGTACCTATATAAAAAATTTATCCTTTTGGTACCCATATCTTTTTGGGTCCTTTTGGGTTAGTCACATACAAATCACTTTTCTTAATCCACACACTTTTAACTTTTATATTCCTTTTATTTGATAAACAATCTAAATGTCCCCTTAAGCCACATGTTTTACAAGTAGTGAAAGGAGAGCAATAATTTAATTTTAAATGTGATCTAGATTTTAAAATTTTTACATCACTCTTTTTATGTGTTGGATTATAGCTAATTCCTTGTTTTTCAAAGCTAGGTCTTTGTTTACCCAACATAACAGATAAATTTTCTTCCCCTTGGACAAATTTAGCCAATGATAATTTTAGTGAGTCTATTTCTTTTTGTAGTTCATTCGTTGAAGGATTTTTAATATGAGAATCATCATTAAAAGCATCAATCTGACACATCTCTCATTGCTATTTCTTTGTTTAATTTTTCAACTTCTTTATTTAAATCATTAACCTTGTTGGAAAGAAATTTGTTATGATTTTCTAAAAAATCATTTTAGCAATTAAAATATTTTCTTCTAGTGATGATGTATCTTGTTTAACTTCTTTCTTTTCATCAACTAATATATCAACCTCATTCATTAAACTATTTACTAAATCTTTTAAGTATACATTCTTTTCTCTTAGTTTTTCATTTTCATGTTTCAAGATATTATAATCAGAAATGGTTACCTCACTCGATTCATCACTTGATTCATTTCTAACTCCCATGAAGCATACTTGGGATATTTCTTCGTTTACATCAACTTCCACTTCGGACTCATCATCACTCCAAGTAATAAATGCTTTATTCCTTTTGTTATCCTTGTAGCTTGGTTTGCCTTTGTTCGTTATTTTGAAGCAATCCTTTTTGAAATGGCCCGGGCGTCCGCATTCAAAGCAAGTGTCTTCATTTTGCTTTCCCTTGAATTTGTTTGAAGTTATTGCATTCTTTCTCTTAATCTTTCTTTCTAACAACACTTTGAGCCTTTTTGAAAGTTTTGCGATTTCCTCATCTGAATCGTCCTCTAGCTCACATACTACAGAGTATGCAAGAAAATATTATTCCTATGAATACTGAACAAAATAATATCCCTTACTCTCGGAAGAAGATTTGGATCTTTGGAATAGTGAAGTAACAGACTACTCTTCTTCTTTCTCTCTATAGCTTCTCTCTCTATAATTTCTCTTGTGAGTCTTAGTGAATTGGTGAGAATGAAAGAAGAATGAGCTTCTATTTATAGGAAAGCATAGTTTCGATAATTGCACGTTTTGGGGCTCGAAATATTACAGTATAATACCTTCATCTTTTCTTTTATTTTTAATTTAGTCCTGCAAGTATTATCAAACTTATACCACCTCCCTTAATAATACATCATGTGAATTAATAGTACATTCATGTGAATCAATAGTTCTATACATGTGAAAAAAATAATTACAGTATAGTACATTCATCTATACCTCTATTTTAAATTTAGTCACGCAAGTATAATCAATCTTACAACACCTCACCTAATAGTACATAATTGTGAATCAATAGTACACACATTTGAACAAATAGTTATAAGCATGTGAATTAATAGTAATTAATTGCTCATTTATCCGATTAATTACCCGATTGGTCAATATAACCTCCTGACATAAATTATTATCGGAATAGATGTCGATTTCCACTAACACTAATAATCCCCACACAATGGAAATATCAATTTCATCTTTAATCAACACGAACTTATTCATCATTAATATTATAACTCACAAATATTTAACAACCAAATCATTCCTAGAAAAAAGGGGGCTTTCCGATAAGAATTTCTCCCTATTGGCGCGCAATTAGGTGACCAAACCTCTCCTTGACATAACTTTCTAGACATTGTCAATATTGCAAATAATAATATGAATAACTTTGTCGTCTCAATTATTGATTTAATAATAATAAATATTATGCAGATGATACTGTGACAATAATTGAATCTATAATATGAGAGATATTATGAAGCAATTACTATAGCAATAATTGAGTATAACTGAGTGACTTCTCACGTAAGCATCAATAATCAATACAGGTATGTGCTTACTATGCAACCATGCCAGACATCGTTCTTTTACCAATAGGGTAGTTCAACAGTTTAACGGTAAAACTTTTGCCATTATTTTTATAAAAAGATAATTCTGTCATTTTCTAAATATGACAATACTTCCGTTGTGGGGTCCACCAATGATTGTGATGTCTTACGAATATTCTCTGTTAAAATGAATATTCCCCGGCCAATCGAATATTATATAACCACTTGTTTACTTTGCAAAACTTGTAAATATTACCCACAACTATAACATTATATCAAATCCACACTATAATATTCAAAAATATATTTCGAGAAATATTAATCTTTATTCATAAAAGTTGGGGTCTTACAACCTCCCCTTCTTATGATATTTCATCCTCAAAATTAGGGTGTGTACCTGGTATGTTGAAGATGTGAGGATACATCGACTTCATTTCAGATTCTAACTCCTAGGTCATTTCCTCAACATCGTAGTTTTTCCACAAAACTTTGACTTGAGGTATAACCTTGGAGCGTAGAGTATGATCCTTCTTATCCAAGATTTTAACAGGTACCTCCTCATACGTTAAATCTTCCGCTATCTCATCCGGTTCTAATTCAATAATGTGGTTCGGGTCTTTCACATATTTACTTAACATAAATATGTGAAAAATGTTATGAACACGAGACATACTTGGCGGTAAGGCGAGTCTATAGGCCACAGTTCCTACTCGACCGAGGATTAAAAATGGGCCAATGAATCGAGGATTGAGCTTTCCTCTCTTTCCAAATCTCGTAACTCATTTCCATGGAGCAACACGTAACAACACATGATCTCCAATATTGAATTCCACGTCCTTTCGATGAAGATCAGCATAACTCTTTTGTCGATCTTGTGAGGTTTTTATACGTTGTCGGATCGTTTGAATCTTTTTCGAAGTCATACGTACCAACTCCGGTCCCAACAACGTTGCTTCACCCACCTCATCCCAGCATACTGGAGAACAACATTTTTTTTCCATACAACGCCTCAAATGGAGCCATGCCAATACTTGCTTGATAACTGTTGTTATAGGAAAACTCCACCAATGGTAAGAACTTTTCCCAACTTCCTTTGAAGTCAAGGACACAGAGTTTTAATAAATATTCAAAAGTTTGAATATTCCTCTCCAACTGCCCGTCCATTTGAGGATGATATGCTGAACTAAATCGTAAATCCGTGCCCATAGCTTTTTGCAAACTAACCCAAAATCGTGAAATGAATCTTGGGTCTCAATCAGAAACTATGGATACTGGCATACCATGCAATCTTACAATCACGTTTATGTACATACGAGCAAGACGTTCAAGTGTATAAGTTTCTTGTATCGATAAAAAATGAGCAGACTTGGTCAATCTATCAACAATGACCCAAATCGCATCTATGCCTTGAGAAACCTTGGGAAGACCAGTAACGAAATCGATGGTAATGTGCTCCCACTTCCATTCTAGAATTTTAAGTGGTTGCAATGGACCTTTTAGCACTTGATGCTCCCCCTTGACTCGTTGAAAAGTTAGACACCTTGAGATAAACCCTGCTATCTCTCTCTTTATATTGCTCCACCAAAATGTATGTCGAAGATCACGATACATTTTGGTACCCCTAGGATGGATTGCAAACGGTGTGTTGTGCGCCTCCATCATGATTTTATATTTCAAGTCAGAATCTTTAGGAACACAAAGTCTGAAGTTGACTCGAAGTATTCCTTTTTCATCGATTCTTGCTTTCGGAATAACACCTTCTTGCACTTTCTTCCTCATACGCATCAGCTCTATGACGGCCCCGAATCTGAGGTTCCGAATCACCGCGGATCCGGTTCGATCATTCTATCACTATACAACTATTTGCGGAAGATATAAACATAAATTGTTTATACATTAAACTTACATACTTTTCCCCAAGGTCGAGTAACCTTAACTTCATCACAATTCATAACTTAACTAACACATAACATGATTATCAAACTATATTATTACAAAACTAATCGCGCACATTAACTTTTATCTGGATCTGTCTTTAATCTTTCCTTGTATCTGACGCGTTCGTCTTAATCTGCAATGTTTATCATGATATAGCAAGGGTGAGCATGAAAGTTGCCCAGCAAGTTTAAATTCAACAATATAACGATATATCATGATTGAAATGATTTGAATAATCGGCTGGCTATAATTCAACAATATAATTGTGAACTAGTAGGAACAAATTTATGACTGAACAAGTATTATACATGAACAAATATATCTGAACCAACTGGTAATGAAGGTGATCAGCCTTTCATACCCGACTTATACATGCAATATGTACAGAGTACAATTCATGGCAACCAACAATGATTAACCATAAGCTTATCCGGATGAAACAACTCTTAGTAGAGTTAAGTAAAAACAAACTTGCCTGAACCGTTGATTATCGCTACGCAATTTATATCGCCTTATCCGAAGACCTAATATTAGTAATATAGATCTCCAATATTAGAATAATATCATCACAATATAATACTATTATATATATAGATATACACAGAATAACCTAAACACATAACACATAACACATAACCCTATCAGTCTACAACACATAAGACTTAGTATCAGGTCAAACTATTTCAGTCTGAGTTGAACCCAATACAAATCTGACATCCCGACGGTCTAGTCGGACTTTTATCGAGTTTAAGTTCAATTAAACTCTTTATAAACACTTAACAATTATCTTAAATAATTTTAATATCAGTCAAAATATTTTTCGTAAGCTCGTAATAATTTTTAAATAATTATTATCATTTATCATGAATTTTCAATCATTAATATCGTATTTATATAATATAAATACCATAATATTCTTTTGTCATTAATATTTATTTATTATCAAATATTAATGAAATATATATCATAATATTATAATATATTTATAATATACAAAGTATTTTAATACCTTAAAATCATAATTATATGATTTTTAAGCGAATTAAATTCATTATCCGATAATTGCTATTAATATTAAAATATTAATATTTTCATGACAAAATATCAAAAGTTATATTTTATAACTTAAAATATTTTTTATAACACTTAAATCATTTTTAAATCATTAATTCTATTTTTCCATAATTTATTTAATATATTTATTAAATAAACTAATTATCATTAATATTGATTAATTAATGAAATTCCTTACAAAATATTAAAAGTCTTTGAGAATAACTTAAAATATTTTCTTTTACCATAATATAATTTTTCATGATTTTTCAATTAAAATCATTTTAAATTATTTATTTAATATTATAATTAAATAAATTAAATACCATTTATATTCCAAAAATATTAAATATTTATGAAATATACTCAAAATAATTAAAAACTATTTTTCAGACTTTAAAATAATTTTTTAGAATTTATTATGTATTTTTAATAATTTAAAACTATTTTTTTCAATTTATTAATTAAAATAATTAATTTCTAAACAAACTGTCGCTAAAAGAGGCTTAGGCGACAAATCTGTCGCTAAAAGTGTTCTTGGTGTTCTTGAGTACCAACCCAAAAACTCATAGCAGTTAACAAGTAGGTAGGTTTGATCGTGCATAATTCTCTGTATAACTTGTTTCTGGGTCTTTTTGAACATTGATCTTATAGTAGGTATGTAATACTACACGTTGTAATCATCATCTAAGTCATAACAGAAGATATCACGAAGATCAGGGCATGCAAATATCTTATCGGGGCACATTTCTTCATTTTCTAAGAGTTACCCGAAATGAAGAAAATGACCCGAAATTACCTATTTTGGCGACTAAAAATCATAACTTTCTGGACTTGGTTTGAGTAATATAGTTGTTTAATCTTGTAGAACACATGACAGGCTATAACGAAATAACATCAGATCATAATAATATCAACACATACGTAAGATTAAAGTCGGTCAAACTCTGACATAAAACTCGGCTGATGAAGATCTGGGTTTTCTAGAAAACCTTCATGAGGCAGTTTGGTCAACCTACTTTGACCGTGATTATTTTTCATTCTAGTTATGATCTAAGTGATCTAATAGCATATATGTGTAATTAATATACTCCTCTACAACCACAAACTAACAACACGACCAAAAGATCAAACGACTGCAAGATCAGAGGCTTGCAAAAGCTTGTCAGGAATTCTGGGAAAATTCTGGGTTACCTAGAAACGTTTTCTGTGATCGGTCAACTCCTTTTGACCGCTTATAACTGGAGATCTAGACGTGCTATGGATTTTATTCCACTTCCAGTCTACTCTCCTCATGTCAGAGAACAAATTCAAAACATAAAACACACAAAACATCTAACACATAAAGATTTAGAGGTCCTGACATATGACTGTCAGGCCTTAAAATTAGGGTTCTTGGTTAGTTTTGAAAACTTGATTTTCGTGCATCTAGATATTATGGATCCAAGTTTTAGCAACCCAGATCATCAAATGACACCCTCTAACATAACTTTAACCAACAAATAACAACATTAAACATCAAATCAAAAGATTTTTAGTTTTAGGGTTTTATACCTTTTTGAGCTTTGATCTTGGATTCTGACTTATGATTTTGATATTGCCTTGATATGAAATGATCATGTCTTTATTTTTGACTGACTTCTCCTCCAAATTTTGGAGGTTGAAGAGAGAGAAAGGGTCTTGGCTAAAATGAACACAAAAGTAAGGTTTTTCTTACTTTAATCTTTCCACTTTTTGATTCCATGGCCAAGAATGTTGCAATGTGGCCTCATGGCTGATTTGTGGTGTAGTGGGACACTTGTCAAGCCACTTTGGTGAAACACCACACAAAATAACAAAATAACTTATATTTACAAAATAATACAAAAAGGGTAAAATGGATATTTGACATTTAATTTTAATGGTAAATTTGACAATTGCTACAAACCCTTAGGTTTTAGGTTTTAACCCTTAGGGTTTAGGGTTTAACCCTTTTAGGTTTGCAATTTAGTTTCTAACCTTTCCGAATTTCGGTTTTCCAAATAGAAAATTAATATATCTAAATTATAATTAGGATTTTCTAATTATATTAAAATTTCTTAATCATAATTTAAATCTTGCTAATTAGGATTAGTATTTCCTAATTAAAATTGCTAATTAAGCAATTAGGGTCAAAATGATATATTAGGGTTTACAACCCAAAAATTAGGGTTTCTAATAGAAAAATAATTTTCTAATTTAGAAATTAGATTTCGTAATTAAGTTATGGTTTTCTAATTACTCATATCTTGAAAATTAGGATTAATATTTCCTAATTAACATTAAAATTATTAAATCAACAATTAGGTTTTCTCTAATTATAAATTAGGGTTTCAAATCCATAAATTAGGGTTTCAAATTTTGAAATTAGGGTTTTCTAACCGATTTGTTAAGATTAACCCTAATTAATCTTATAATTATTTACACTTACGCTGTTAGGTTTCCAATTTAGGATTTCATGCACCGAATTAGGGTTTCGGATTCTCAGAGCTGAAATTATGGTTTCTAGAACCGGTTTCTAGGGTTTCTTATTAATCGCTAGGGTTTTCTAACCGAATGTTAACGTTCTTAATATATACCTTGGGTTTATCACAGATATCGTTTATCTGGTCAACCCTTGACCCTTAACCATATACTGAATACTTAATTGACCATATACACAGAACATAAACACGTATTCAGTTAATCCTGAATAATTCACCTAAATCCTTCACAGAATTTTGAAATCCTCAAAATTCTATCTTAAAAATATCAAATGCATACACTTATTTTCTGTCTAGGTTCTATTTTCTCGGGTTGTCACAAGCTCCAGGTCTGTAGCTTGAGCAGCTTTAACTTTATCAATTAAAGTCGGTTCTACTCGTATATTTGCGATCATCACATGGGTCTCTGGAGTCTTTAAATCTATCTCCATCCTTTGTAAGTCATACAAAATGGGCCTTTGCGTTGACAATATCGCACTCGTACCCGCATATGATCTTCTACTCAATGCGTCAGCTACTACGTTCGCTTTTTCAGTATGGTATTGAATAGTATGATCGTAATCTTTCAATAACTCAAGCCATCGTCGTTGTCGCATGTTGAGTTCCTTTGAGTGAAGAAATATTTGAGGCTTTTATGATCCGTATAGATCTCCACCTTCTCTCTATACAGGTAATGCCTCCAAATCTTAAGCTTAAGCTTGACGATTTGCCAACTCTAGATCATGAGTAGGATAATTCCTCTCATATTCTTTGAGTTGTCGTGAGGCATAGGCTATGACTTTTCCATGTTGCATGAGAACACATCCTAAACCTTTGCCTGAAGCATCGCTGTATATGATAAATCCCTTCGAACCAGCTAGTATTGTCAGAACAGGTGCTGAAATGAGCCTCCTCTTGAGTTCTTGAAAACTCTTCTCACATTTCTCGCTCCAATCGAATTTTGTATCTTTTCGAGTCAGCTGAGTTAATGGAGTAGCGATTTGAAAAAATCCTTCCACGAACCTCCGATAATAACCAGCTAAGCCCAAAAGCTACGTGCTTGATCCATCGACTTAGGTTCCTCCCGACTTTGAATTGCTTCAATCTTTGTCGGGTCAACAGATATTCCGTGATTTGATATCACGTGCCCAAGGAATGCTACTTCCTCAAGCCAAAACTCGCATTTCTTCAACTTTGCATATAACTTATTTTCACAAAGCTTTTGGAGTATCAGCCTCAAGTGTTGCTCATGATCTTCACGGCTTTTGGAGTAAATGAGGATGTCATCAATAAAGACGACCATAAAGTGATCCAAATATTCCTTGAATACTCGGTTCATCATATCCATGAAGGCAGCAAGAGCATTAGTCAATCTAAAAGACATGACTAGGAATTCGTAATGCCCGTCTTAGAAGTTTAAAGCGATCTTTGGAATGTCATCGATTTTAATCTTTAATTGATGATATTCGAAACGAAGATCGATCTTTGAAAAGAATTTGGCGCCTTGTAACTGGTCAAACAGATCACCAATACGAGGTAACGGGTACCTATTTTTTATGGTGACATAATTCAACTCCCGATAATCAATACAAAGTCACATACTTCCATCTTTCTTCTTCACGAATAGAACAGGAGCACCCTAAGGAGATGTACTAGGACGAATTAAACCGATGTCTAACAATTTCTGTAGTTGGGTTTTTAACTCCTTAAGTTCAATAGGAGCCATTCGATATGGGGTTTTTGAAATGGGTTTTGTACCGGATTCAAGGTCGATACATAATTCAATTTCACGCTCTGGGGGTAGGCCAGTAACTTCTTCAGGGAATACATCAGAAAATTTATTAACAATAGAAATATTATTCAAAACTGACGTATTTTTGTTTAAATCCGTGACATGTATTAAGAAAGCTTGACATCCATTTTTCAATAAAAAAAATAGCTTTATGGCTTGATATGACAGTGATTGAATTTAGTGGTTTGGTTACTTGAATTCACATAATAGGTTGGTTAGGAATATGAAAGCTAACAACCTTACGAAAACAATCGATTTTAGCATGATGAGTAGTTAACCAATCAATCCCTAAAATCACATCAAATGCAAGTATTTTCAAAGAGATAAGATCGACGAATGTAACGTCGATTCTACCGATTTGAATCAAACAAGACTTATAAACACTGGATGTAATGAAGGTTTCTCCCAACGAAGTTTCAAAAGATAAATCAAAGTCTAATTTCTCTTGAGTTAAATTTAAACGTTGAGCGCAAGTAGGAGAAATAAAAGAATGGGTAGAACCGGTATCAAATAAGGTATAGACTTCGCTAGAGTTTATGATTAGCTTACCCGTGATCACCTCGTTCAGATTCCTCACTTTTTGGGAGGTTACGATAAACACTCTCCCTTGAAATACCAATTTTGTCTTATCTGGGACGGCCTTTGATGCCTCCATCCTAAGCTGGACTTGACTTGATTACCAACGACAAAATCGGTCTAGGTGAACTCATTCCACAATGGTAACATGCTTTGAATTTGTTGTATGCAGTTTGATGATGTGTCCTCCCTCCGCATTTGTAACATACGATCGGCGGTCTTTCTCCTTCCTTAAGAACAGGTGCTGGTGCTGACGTCCTTCTAACATTATTGAATCTCCTTTTCTTGAAATTCCCACTTTTATTGTCTTGGCCATGATTACCAAGAAGTGGTTACCATTTCAGCATGTTGACTTCCTGCGTTTGTTGTCACTACTTGACGATGTTGCTAACTTTGGTATTCTCATTTTTAATTTGCTCTCTCTTGGTTGGGTTGACTCGTTATCACGCTCCAATAACTGAGCCCTATTTACAACATCTGAATACAAACACAGTTTATGAAAAAATTTTGTATTGACGTATCTCAGGTTTCAAACCTCTTAGAAACATCCGCGTCATTCTCTCCTCATTATCAACCATGTGCGACGCAAACTGGGACAACTCGGAAAACTTAGCTTCGTATTGTGACACGGTCATAATGTTTTGCTCCAGCTTGATAAACTCTACCTCCTTCATGTGACGAATACTTTCGGGAAAGTACTTATCGTTGAACAGTTCTTAGAATTTCTCCCAAGACATCTTGATGCGGCGGAGTTGAGTAAGCTTTTACTGATTCCCTCAAGAATCGCCTCCTCGCATAACATGAAGGTGGCAAAGGGAACCTTTTGCTCCTCGGAGCATCCCAAGACATCAAATATCTTGGTGATCTTCTTTATCCACGTCTCTGCCTTAAGTCGTTTTGGTTCTCCAAAAAACTATGGTGGTCCCAGCTCCTTGAACTGTTTAGCGGTGATGTAAGACCCCAACTTTTATGAATAAAGATTAATTTTTCTCAAAATATATTTTTGAATATTATGGTGTGGATTTGATATAATGTTATAGTTGTGGGTATTATTTATAAATTTTACAAAGTAAGCAAGTGGTTATATAATATTCGAGTGGTCGGGGAATATTCATTTTAACAGGGACTATTCGTACGACGACACAATTATTGGTGGACCCCACAACGAAAGTATTGTCGTAGTTAGAAAATGACAGAATTATCTTTTTATATAAATAACGACGAAAGTTTTACCGTTAAACTGTTGAACTACCCGGTGGTAAAAAATACGATGTCTGGCATGTGGTTGCATAGTATTTACGGTATTGATTATTGATGCTTACATGAGAAGTCACTCGGTTATACTCAATTATTACTACTGATAATTCTTTGCATAATATCTCTCATATTATTGATTCAATTATTGTCACAGTATCATCTGCATAATATTTTATATTATAAAATTAATAATTGAGACGACAAAGTTATTCATATTATTATTTGCAATATTGACAATGTCTAGAAAGTTCTGTCAATGAGAGGTTTGGTCACCTAATTGCGCGTCAATAGGGAGAAATCCTTATGGGAAAGCCCCCTCTTTCCTGGGAATGATCTGGTTGTTGTGAGTTATAATATTAATGATGAATAAGTTCGTATTGATTAAAGATGAAATTGATATTTTCATTGTGTTGGCATTATTAGTGTTAGTGGAAATCGACATCTATTTCGATAATAATGGATGTCTGGAGGTTATATTGACCAATCGGGTAATTAATCGGATAAATGAGCAATTAATTGCTATTAATTCACATGCTTATAACTATTTGTTCACATGTGTGTACTATTGATTCACATGCATGTACTATTAGGGGAGGTGATGCAAGATTGATAATACTTGCATGACTAAATTAAAAATGGAGGTATAGATGAAGGTACTATACTATAATTATTTTTTTCACATGATTGTACTATTGATTCACAAGATGTACTATTAGGGGAGGTGGTGCAAGTTTGAAAATACTTGCAGGACTAAATTAAAAATGAAAGAAAAGATGAAGGTATTATTCTGTAATATTTTGAGCCCCAAAACGTGCAATTATCGAAACTATATTTTCCTATATATAGAAGCTCATTCTTCTTTCATTCTCACCAATTCACCAAGACTCACAAGAGCAATTATAGAGAGAGAAGCTATAGAGAGAAAGAAGAAGAGAAGTACATTACTTCCTTATTCCGATATCGATCTTCTTCTAAGGTAAGAGATATTATTTTGTTCAATTATTCATAGGAATAATATTTTCTTCCATACTCTGTAGTATGTGAGTAATATTATTTCATCTCGTATTCCTGATTATACCCTCATTTTGTTAAAGTATTGCTTCTATACTCCGTGAAATTAGTAGAATATCCTTGGAATTTGCGCTTCATCTAGTATCGTTTCACAAGAATATTTTCTACACAGTCTTGTTAAATTTTAAGTTTTTTCATGCCGGAGTACTGTCCATGAGTAGTATTCATTTTTACGGTACTATTCATAAAGTACTATTCACAGGGTACTATTCACAAAGTACTATTCACGAGTATTATTCACAAAATACTATTCACGAGTACTATTCATAAAGTACTATTCACAAGTACTATTCACGGGGTACTATTCCCAAAGTACTATTCACGGGGTACTATTCACCCGGGGAATTATTCATGACAAAAATTGATTTTTTTACTGTCAAAATCATTTTTTTTATACAATATCATTCTTGAATTTTACTCCACAAAGCAGTATCATGTTGACAATTTGGACAATATTGAATTCTGGATAAATTAAATTATAAATCTTTAAATATTTATCCTTTGCCTGCTTTTAATTGAATTCTCATATAATTGTCATCATCCTCATGCTTATATTGTGATAAAAGTCATATGTGGCTTACGTGTATAGATGTACTATCTATTGGTATGATTATGACCAGGGATCATTCGGTATAATCATGACTCGTAATGTTACAAATGATGTGGTAAAAGTCCTTATTGTCCTGTAGTACATTGATGGACAGTTGTTGGTATGATTATAACTAGGGATTATTCGGTATAATCATGACCATTGATGATTACATGAATATCCTTGGCCGTGGTGCAGGGATAATTCGATGATGTGGTTTATATATTAAGCTGAGTCTCAGCGATAATGTTGATGAAAAACCTTTTTAAATCACAGAAGATAGTAGATATTATGCTCTACTTGACTCTTCTAATGGATTGCTTGTTCCGCTGCAGTTAAACTTGATGTTTATTATATTTTATCAGTTTAACACTGTTGAAGGCTAACGATATTTATTATGCATTATCTTCGTCATAATATTTCTTACTGGGCTAGTTGAGCTCACCCTTTGTTTTCTTTGTTCTCTTCAAAAAATGAGAATATAACTGGGACTAGTCGGGGAACGGAGTGACGGTCCAGATGTTTGCATTAGTAGTCATCACTATTCAGTGAAATAGTGTGATAATAAATGTAATAAGGACTCCATTTTAGTTTGAATACTGTCTAGAAGACAATATTCGTATTAAAACTCTCAGCTTATGTTTTGTCGTATTTTACACGACAGTTGTATAATTAAGTTGTATTTGAATTTTATACCATGTATTTGGCGACTCAGAATGGGTGTTGTATACCTATTTTGGGGGCATCACAGTTGGTATCAAAGCTTAGGGATATGATCCCTGACTGAGATGTGAGACTAGAACTAGGAGGGGAGAGACGGGGAACTCCTTCGCTAGTATGACCTACCTAAGTTTATTAGGTATTTAATTGGTCGGTCAGAGTATAGGGATAATATGTGACATGTCAATTAACTCTTGTTTTGTGGCAGTATTTGAAAATGACATTCAAAAATGTTGAGATAAGTATTGAAGCACATGAGACCGTTGAGTCACCAACGATCAATATCCAGGATAATGTGCATCAGGATGGCAATAATCCTTAGGAAAACAAAAACGTTGACCAAATAATGAACGATGGGATGTTCAGAGGCTTTATGCAATTCATGCAACATCAGGCGAGAACGACTCCTATTCAAAATACAGGTGGAAACACTGACAACTCTCGGACGGCCACCTTTATATTGCGAGGAGAGGAAGATTACTGGTGGGAATCGGTAAAGCGTACTCAACCTGCCGTACTGAAGATGTCTTGGAAGAAGTTCCAAGAACTGTTCAACGACAAGTACTTTCCCGAAAGTATTCGTCACATGAAGGAGGTAGAGTTCATCAAGCTGGAGCAGAACAATATAACTGTGTCACAGTACGAAGCTAAGTTTGTTGAGTTGTCCCGGTTTGTGTCCCACTTGGTTGATAATGAAGAGAGAATGACGCAGATATTTCTAAGAGATTTGAAACCCGAGATACGTCAATACTTAATTTCTCACAAAATGTGTTTGTATTCAGATGTTGTAAATAGGGCTCAATTATTGGAGCGCGATAATGAGTCAACCCAACCAAGAGAAAGCAGCCGAAAAAATGATAATACCAGTGGTAGCAGTCATCAAAGCGGTGACAACAAACGTGGAGGGAATCAACATGCCAGAAATGGTAACCACTTCGGTGGTAATCATGGCCAAGATATTAGAAGTGGAAATTTCAAGAAGAGGAGATTCAACAATGATGGAAACACATCATCACCAGCACCTGTTGTTAAGGAAGGGGAACGACAGCCAATCGTATGTTACAAATGTGGAGGGGAGGGACATATCAGTCCGAACTGTACACTGCAATCCAAAGCTTGTTATAATTATGGAAGAGAAGGTCACCTTGCCCAATTTTGTCGTGCACCGAAGTCAAGTCTAGTTGGGATGGAGGCATCAAAGGTCGTCCCAGACAAGACAAAATCGGTAGTTTAAGGGAGAGCGTTTGTTGTAACCTCCCAAAAAGCGAGGAATCCGAACAAGGTGATCATGGGTAAGCTAATCATAAACTCTAGCGAAGTCTATACCTTATTTGATACTGGTTCTACCCATTCTTTTATTTCTCCTACTTGCGCTCAATGTTTAAATTTGACTCCGGAGAAATTAGACTTTGACTTATCTGTTGAAACTCTGTTAGGAGAAACCTTCATTACATCCACTCTTTATAAGTCTTGTTTGATTAAAATCGGTAATCGAACGTTACCTGTCGATCTTATCTCCTTAAAAATACTTGCATTTGACGTGATTCTAGGGATTGATTGGTTAACCACTCATCTTGCTAAAATTAATTATTTTCGTAAGGTTGTTAGCTTTCATATTCCTAATCAACCTATTATGTGAATTCAAGCGACCAAACCATTAAAATCAATCACAGTCATCTCAAGCCATAAAGCTATTCGTTTATTAAAAAAAGGATGTCAAGTTTCTTAGCCCATGTCACAGATTTAAACAAAAATACGTCAGATTTGAATGATATTTCTATTGTTAATAAATTTCTGACGTATTCCCAGAAGAAACTTCGGCCTACCCCCGGGCGTGAAATCGAGTTTGGTATCGACCTTGAACCCGGTACAAAACCCATTTCCAAAGCCCTATATCGAATGGCTCCTATTGAACTTCAGGAGTTAAAAACTCAAATACAGGAATTGTTAGACATCGGTTTCATTCGACCTAGTACGTCTCCTTGGGGTGCTCCTGTTCTATTCGTAAAGAAGAAAGATGGAAGTATGCGACTTTGTATTGATTATTGGGAGTTGAATCACGTCACCATCAAAAATAGGTACCCGTTGCCTCGCATTGATGACATGTTTGACTAGTTGCAAGGCGCCAAATTCTTTTCAAAGATCGATCTTCGTTCTGGATATCATCAGTTGAAGATTAAAACTGATGACATTCCAAAGAATGCTTTCAGAAATCGGTACGGGCATTACAAATTCCTAGTCATGTCTTTTGGATTGACTAATGCTCCTGCTGCCTTCATGGATATGATGAACCGAGTATTCAAGGAATATTTGGATCACTTTGTGGTCGTCTTTATTGATGACATCCTCATTTACTCCAAAAGTCATGAAGATCATGAGAAACACTTGAGGCTGATACTCCAAAAGCTTCGTGAAAACAAGTTATATGCTAAGTTGAAGAAATGAGAGTTCTGGCTTGATGAAGTAGCATTCCTTAGGCATGTGATATCAAATCATGGATTATCTGTTGACCCAGCAAAGATTGAAGCAATTCAAAGCTGGGAGAAACCTAAGTTAGTGACCGAAGTACATAACTTTCTCGGCTTAGCTGGTTATTATCGAAGATTCATAGAAGGGTTTTCTCGGATCACTACTCCATTAACTCAGCTGACTCAGAAAGATATAAAATTCGGTTGGAGCGAGGAATGTGAGAAGAATTTTCAAGAACTCAAGAGGAGACTCATTCCAGCACCTGTTCTGACAATACCATCTGGCTCGGAGGGATTTGTCATCTACAGTGATGCTTCATGCAAAGGGTTAGGATGTGTTCTCATGCAACATGGGAAAGTCATAGTCTATGTCTCACGATAACTCAAAGAATATGAGAGGAATTATCATACTCATGATCTAGAGTTAGCAACTGTCATTTTTGCGCTTAAGATTTGGAGGCATTACATGTATGGAGAGAAGGTGGAGATCTATACGGATCATAAAAGCCTCAAATATTTTTTCACTCAAAAGGAACTCAACATGCAGCAAAGACGATGGCTTGGGCTATTGAAAGATTACGATCATACCATTCAATACCATCCTGGAAAAGCGAACGTAGTAGCTGACGCATTGAGTAGAAGATCATATGCGGGTACGAGTGCAATATTGTCAATGCAAAGGCCCATTTTGTATGACTTACAAAGGATGGAGATAGAGTTAAAGACTCCAGGGACCCATGCGATGATGGAAAATATACGAGTAGAACCGAATTTAATCGATAAAGTTAAAGTTGCTCAAGCTACAAATCTGGAGCTGATGCGTATGAGGAAGAAAGTGCAAGAAGGTGCTATTCCGGAAGCAAGAATCGATGAAGAAGGAATACTTCGAGTCAACTCCAGACTTTGTGTTCCTAACGATTCTAACTTGAAGTATAAAATTATGATGGAGGCGCACAACACAACGTTTGCAATCCATCTTGGGAGTACCAAAATGTATCGTGATCTTCGACATACATTTTGGTGGAGCAATATGAAAAGAGAGATAGCGGGGTTTATCTCAAGGTGTCTAACTTGTCAACGAGTCAAGGCGGAGCATCAAGTGCCAAAAGGTCCATTGCAACCACTTGAAATTCCAGAATGGAAGTGGGAACACATTACCATGGATTTCGTTACTGGTCTTCCCAAGGTTTCTCAAGGCATAGATGCGATTTGGGTCATTGTTGATAGATTGACCAAGTCTGCTCATTTCTTACCGATACGAGAAACTTATACACTTGAACGTCTTGCTCGTATATACATAAACGAGATTGTAAGATTGCATGGTATGCTAGTATCCATAGTTTCTAATCGAGACCCAAGATTCACTTCACGATTTTAGGTTAGTTTGCAAAAAACTATGGGCACGAATTTACGATTTAGTTCAGCATATCATTCTCAAATGGACGGGCAATCGGAGAGGACTATTCAAACTCTTGAAGATTTATTAAGACTCTGTATCCTTGACTTCAAAGGAAGTTGGGACAAGTTCTTATCATTGGTGTAGTTTTCCTACAACAACAGTTATCAAGCAAGTATTCGCATGGCTCCATTTGAGGCGGTGTATGGAAGAAAGTGTTGTTCTCCAGTATGCTAGGATGAGGTGGGTGAACTAACGTTGTTGGGACCGGAGTTGGTACGTATGACTACGAAAAAGATTCAAACGATCCGACAACGTATAAAAACCTCACAAGATCGACAAAAGAGTTATGCTGATCTTCATCGAAAGGACGTGGAATTCAATATTGGAGATCATGTGTTGTTACGTGTTGCTCCATGGAAAGGAGTTACGAGATTTGGAAAGAGAGGAAAGCTCAATCCTCGATTCATTGGCCCATTTTTAATCCTCGATCGAGTAGGAACTGTGGCATATAGACTCGCCTTACCGCCAAGTATGTCTCGTGTTCATAACGTTTTTCACATATCTATATTAAGTAAATATATGAAAGACCTGAACCACATTATTGAATTAGAACCAGACAAGATAGTGGAAGATTTAACGTATGAAGAGGTACCTGTTAAAATCTTGGATAAGAAGGATCATATTCTACGCTCCAAGGTTATACCTCAAGTCAAAGTTTTGTGGAGAAACCACGATGTTGAGGAAATGACCTGGGAGTTAGAATCTGAAATGAAGTCAAGGTATCCTCACCTCTTTGACATACCAGGTACACACCCTAATTTCGAGGACGAAATTTCATAAGAAGGGGAGGTTGTAAGACCCCAACTTTTATGAATAAAGATTAATTTTTCTCAAAATATATTTTTGAATATTATAGTGTGGATTTGATATAATGTTATAGTTGTGGGTATTATTTACAAATTTTGCAAAGTAAGCAAGTGGTTATATAATATTCGAGTGGTCGGGGAATATTCATTTTAACAGGGAATATTCGTACGATGGCACAATCATTAGTGGACCCCACAACGGAAGTATTGTCGTAGTTAGAAAATGACAGAATTATCTTTTTATATAAATAATGACGAAAGTTTTACCGTTAAACTGTTGAACTACCCGGTGGAAAAAGTACAGTAATATGCGTGGTTGCATAGTAGCACACATTATTGATTATTGATGCTTACGTGAGAAGTAACTCAGTTATACTCAATTATTGCTATAGTAATTGTTGCATAATATCTCTTATATTATTGATTCAATTATTATAACAGTGTCATCTGCATAATATTTTATATTATTAAATCAATAATTGAGACGACAAAGTTATTCATATTATTATTTGCAATATTGAAAATGTCTAGAAAGTTCTGTCAAGGAGAGGTTTGGTCACCTAATTGCGCACCAATAGGAGAAATCCTTATCTCGAAATTTATGAATAAAGAATAATTTTCTCAAAATATTTTTGAATATTATGGTGTGGATTTGATATAATGTTATAGTTGAAGGTAATATTTACAAATTTTGCAAAGTAAGCAAGTGGTTATATAATATTAGATTGGTGGTGGGGAATATTCATTTTAACGAGGGAATATTAAATGCGATGCGACACAATCATTAGTGGACCCCTAGCGGAAGTATTATTTCGTAGTAGTGAAAAGCGACAAAAAATATCTTTCTATAAAAATATGGGTGGATTTGATAGTATGTTCTAATTAAAAAATGTTGAACTACGGTAGAGAATATTCAAAGTAGATAAATCGATGGCGTGGTTGCATAGTAGCACACGGTATTGATTATTGATGCTTACGTGAGAAGTCACTCTGGGATAATTTGAGTTATACTCATTGATTATTGCTACGATAATTCTGCTACGATAATTGCATCATATCTCTCATATTATTGATTCAATTATTATTACGTATCATCATGCATAATATGATATATTATTAAATCAATAATTGAGCGACAAAGTTATTCATATTATTATTTGCAATATTGACAATGTCTAGAAGTTACATCGAGGAGAGGTTTGGTCACTAATTGCGCGCCGATAAGGAGAAATCCTTATCGGAAAGCCCCCTCTTTCACAGGAGCGACACTGGTTGTTAAATATTGTGAATTATAATATTAATGATGAATAAGTTCGTGTTGATTAAAGATGAATTTTATAGTTCCTTTGTGTTGGAATTATTTGTGTTAGTGGAAATTGATATTTATGTTTGATAATAATTGATGTCTGGAGGTTATATTGTTGATCGGGTATTTGGGCACTTTTTGTGTAGGAGTACTATTACTATTCACGAGTTACTATTCATGAGTTACTATTCACGAGGTTACTATTCACGTAAGATATATTTCTTTTTGGGTCAAATCATTTTTTTTGGGGTACAATATTATTCCATGAGGAGATGTGTGCTAATTTTTAGGATAGTTGGTTGAAGATATAATAGTAAATCAATATGGATGATTGGTGGAAAGTTATAATATAATAAATCAATATGGATCATTTGGTTTAAAGTTTTAATAGTAAATCGGTATGGATGAAGTTGCTTTAAGTTTTAATAGTAAATCAATATGGACCGTCAGTTTTAAAAGTAAATCAATCTGGATAGTTCATGAATTAATTCTTATTAGGTCCATTCTCTATAAATAGAAGCTCATTCCTTCATTATTTCTTACGAATTCTTTGAAACTCTAGAGAGAGAAACTATAGAGAGAAAGAAGAAAAATATTCTGCTACTTCATTACTCGATATTCGAGTTTTTTCTAAGGTAAGGGATATTATTTGTTGTACTCGTAAGGGTATTATTTTCTTTCTTATTCATGAAGAGAACTTACATTATTCCATTCTTTATTATTACATTGGAATAACTTTGTATATCATGAAATCTGCATACTTGGTGAAATTCTACATTATTCCATTCTTATTATTACATTGGAATAACTATATTATTATCACAATCTGCATACATGGTGAAATTCTTAATAATTCTTTATTATTATTGGAATATCATATGCATTCTTTATTATTACATTATGGAATATATCATATGCATGCGTTATGTGGGACTGGTTCCATTATTTATTATTACGTCGGAATATCACATGCGTGCGTTTCTGGGGACTGGTTCCATTATTTATTATTACATTGGGAATAATTTTATGCATGTGATCTATATCGCGCATGGTGAATCATACATTATTCCATTCTTTATTATTACATTGGAATAACTTTGTCTATGTGGATTACCACATGCATGGTGAATGATCCTTTGTATTCATTCCTTATTAAATTGTGGAAATGATGCATGTCATCGTGGATTCTGCATGGCGGGTGAAAATCCATTTGCGATTTCATATATTCTATTATACTCGGTTGGTTAAAGTTTTGGCTTATATACTCCATGAAATTAGTGGAATATCCTTGATATTTGCGCTTCATCGATATCTTTTCATGGAAATATTCTTACGAGCATTCTTGAATTTTTCTTCACAAAGCGATATCATGTTGACAATTTGGGCGTTATTGAGTTCGGGATAAATTAACTTATAAATCTTTAAAATTTATTCTTGAACTTGTTTTATTGAATTGTCATCATCCTCATCCTGCTTATATTATGTTGAAAGTCATCTTTGGCTTACGTGCGTAGATGGACTTGGTATGATTATGACCGAGGATTATTCGGTATAATCATGGTAGTAATGTGACGAATGATGTGGTAAAAGTCCTCATTGGCTTTTTGTAGTTCATTGGTGGGCGAGTTGTTGGTATGATTATGACCGAGGATTATTCGGTATAGTCATGACCATTGATGATTACATGAATATCCTTGGTAGTGGGCGAGGATGATTCGATTTTATTTATTAAAATTTGAGTCTCGTGATAAAGTTGATGAAAAACTTTTAAATCATAGAAGATAGTAGATTTTATACCTTACTTGACTCTTACAATGGATTGCTTGATCATTTAGATTAAACTTGTTGTCTATTATATTCTATCGGTTTAACATTGTTGAAGGCTAATGATAATTTATTACGCATTATCTTAGTCATAATATTTCTTCTTGGGCTAGTTGAGCTCACCCTTTCTTTTCTTGTTCTCTTGAGGAAATGAGAGCGTGGTTGGGACTAGTCGGGAAGCAGTGATGGTCTAGATGGTGCATTAGTAGTCCTCACTATTACGTGAAATAGTGTGATAATAAATGTAATGAGGACTCCATTGAGTGTGGATATTGTCTAGATGACAATATTTGTATTAAAACTCATGACCTATGTTTTTGTCGTATTTTACATTTGTTGTATAATTAAGTTGTATTTGTATTGATTACCTTGTATCTGGCGACTCAAGATGGGTGATGTATACTATTTTAGGGGCGTCACGGTTGGTATCAAAGCTTAGGGATATGATCCTGGTGAGATGTGAGATAAGAACTAGGAGGAGAGAGAGGGAATTCCTTTGCTAGTATGACCTACCTAAGTTTATTTGGTATTTAATTGGTGGGTCGAGTATAGGGATAATATGTGATATATTAATTAACCCTTGTTTTTTGTGGCGGTATTGGAAAATGGCATCAAGAAAATGTTGAGATAAGCAATGAAGCACATGAGATCGTGGAGTCACCGCAGTTAATACCGAGGATAATGTGCAGCGGGAAGACAATAATCCTCGGTGAACAACAACAACAGACCAAATGGTGAAGCGACGGAATGTTTAGGAGCTTTACGCATGATTCGTCTGACATCGAGGCAAGAGAAACTCTGTCCAAAATGTAGGTGGAAACTCTTTGAAACTCTCGGACGGTCTGCATTAAGCGATTCAAGAGGCTGGGACCACGGAGTTTTTATTGGAAGCCAAAACCACTTAAGGCGGATGCATGGATAAAGCGAGATCACCAAGATATTTGATGTCTTGGGATGCTCAGAGAGCAAAAGGTTCCTTTTGCCACCTTTATGTTTGCGAGGGAGGCGATTCTTGGTGGGAATCGATAAAAGCGTACTCAACTGCTTGCCTTGAAGATGTCTTGGGAGAAGTTCAAGAAGCATTCAACGACAAGTACTTTCGAAAGTATTCGTCACATTAAAGAGGTAGAGTTCATCAAGTTGGAAGCGAGAACAATATGGGTAGTGGCGCGATCTGAAGCTAAGTTTTTAGAGTTGTCGGTTTGCGTCCCACTTGGTTGATAATGAGGAGAGAATGGCGGATGTTTTTAAGAGGTTTGAAAAGCAGGAGATCGTCGATATCTTATTTCTCATAAAGCGTGTTTGTATTAGGATGTTGTAAATAGGGCTCGATTATTGGAGCGCGATAGCGAGGTCAAAGCAACAAGAGAGAAAGCGGTGGCGCAGAATGAAAATACCGAGTGTACTTGATCGTGAAGCGGTGACAACAAGCGTGGAGGAATCAACATGCGAAATGGTAACCACCGGTGGTAATCATGGCGAAACAATAAAAGTGGGAGTTTCAAGAAAGGAGATTTAATAATGATGGAAGGGCGTCGGCACTTTTTTTTATTGTTAAGGAAGGAGAGCGACCGGCCTTTCGGTCGTATGTTACAAATCACGGAGGGAGGACACATCGGTTCAAGCTATGCTGTGACGGTCAAAGCATGTTACAATTGTGGAAGAAGGTCACTAGCCCGATTTTTTGCGTGCGTGCAGAAATCAAGTCC
Source organism: Panax ginseng (assembly GCA_020205605.1). Classification (NCBI taxonomy): domain Eukaryota; kingdom Viridiplantae; phylum Streptophyta; class Magnoliopsida; order Apiales; family Araliaceae; genus Panax; species Panax ginseng. The sequence continues at coordinate 114,631,452 of CM035143.1, read as the reverse complement.
AATTTGGGATGGAGGCATCAAAGTCCGTCGAGACAAGATAAAGCCGGTAGTTCGAGGGAGGCGTTTGTTGTAACCTCCCGAAAGCAAAGGAACGAGCGAGGTCATCACGGGTAAGCTTATCATAAACTCTAGTGAAGTATATACCTTATTTGATCTGGCTCTACCCATTCTTTTATTTCTCTACTTGCGCTCAGCGTTTAAATTTGACTCGGAGAAATTGGACTTTGACTTATCGGTTGAAACTCCGTTGGGAGAAACCTTCATTACATCCACGGTTTATAAGTTTGTTTGATTCAAATCGGTAGCGCACATTACATCGATCTTATTTCTTTAAAAATACTTGTGTTTGGCGTAATTCTAAGGGATTGATTGGTTAACTACTCATCATGCAAAAATTGATTATTTTCGTAAGGTTGTTAGTTTTCATATTCTAATCAACCTATTATGCGAATTCAAGCGACCAAACCATTAAAATCAATCACGGTCATTTCAAGCCATAAAAGCTATTCGTTTATTGAAAAGCGGATGTCAAGCTTTCTTAGCTCATATCATGATTTAAACAAAAATCGTCGGTTTTGAATGATATTTCTATTGTTAATAAATTTCTGGCGTATTCACTGAAGAACTTCTGGCCTACCCCAGGCGTGAAATTGAATTTTGTATCGACCTTGAACACTGGTACAAAACCCATTTCCAAAGCCCCATATCGAATGGCTCTATTGAACTTGAGGAGTTAAAGACCCAATTGCGAGGAATTGTTAGACATTGGTTTCATTCGTCTGAAAGTCGTCTCCTTGGGGTGCTCTCTGTTCTATTCGTGAAGAAGAAAGATGGGAGTATGCGACTTTGTATTGACTCTAGAGAATTGAACCATGTCACCATCAAGAATAGGTATCAGATTACCTCGCATTGATGACTGTTTGACCGGTTGCAAGGAGCATAATTCTTTTAAAGATCGATCTTCGATTACGGATATCATCAATTTGAAGGTTAAAAGCGAGGATATTCAAAAGGCGCCTTGAGAACTCGATGCGGGCATTATGAATTCTTGGTCATATCTTTTGGATTGACTAATGCTCTGCTTTGCCTTCATGGATATGATGAGCCAGAGTATTGAGGAATATTTGGATCACTTTGTGGTTGTCTTTATTGATGACATTCTCATATATTCCAAAAGTCGTGAAGATCATGAGCAACACTTGAGGCTGATACTCAAAAGCTTCGTGAAAACAAGCTTTATGCCAAGTTGAAGAAATGTGAGTTCTGGCTTGAGGAAGTTGCATTCCTTGGGCATGTGATATCAAATCATGGAATATCTGTTGACCCAGCGAAGATTGAAGCAATTCAAAGCTGGGAGCAACCAAAGTCGATGGAAAAATCGTAGCTTTCTCGGCTTAATTTGGTTATTATCGGAGATTCGTGGAAGGATTTTCTCGAATCGCTACTCCATTAACTTTCGGTGACTCGAAAAAAGATACAAAGTTCGGTTGGAGGCGAGGAATGTGAGAAAGAGTTTCAAGAACTCGAGGAAGACTCATTTTATTTTGTTACGACAATACCATCGGCTCGGAGGATTTGTCATCTCTGGTGATGCTTGGGCAAAAAGGTTAGGATGTGTTCTCATGCAACATGGGAAAGTCATAGCATATGCCTCTCGACAACTCAAAGAATATGAGAGGAATTATCCTACTCATGATCTAGAGTTGGCAGTTGTTGTCTTCGCATTTAAGATTTGGAGGCATTACCTATATGGAGAGAAGGTGGAGATCTATACGGATCATAAAAGCCTCAAATATTTCTTCACCCAAAAGGAACTCAACATGCGGCAGCGGCGTTGGCTTGAAGCTATTGAAAGATTATGATCATACCATTCAATACCATCTGGTAAAAGCGAGCGTAGTGGTGGCGCATTGAGTAGAAGATCATATGCGAATGCAGTGCAATATTGTCAACACAAAGGCCCATTTTGTATGACTTACAAAGGATGGAGATAGAGTTAAAGACTCGGGGACCCATGTGATGATGGCGAATATCTGAGTAGAAGCAGACTTTAATCGATAAAGTTAAAATTTGCTCAAGCTCACGGACACGGAGGCGATCGTATGAGGAAGAAAGTGCAAGAAGGTGCTATTAGGAAGAAAGAATCGATGAAGAAGGAATACTTGAGTCGACTCCGGACTTTGTGTTCTAACGACCACGATTTAAAGTATAAAATCATGATGGGCGCACAACACACCATTTGCAATCCATCACAGGAGTACCAAAATGTATCATGATCTTGACATACATTTTGGTGGAGCAATATGAAGAGAGAGATAGCGGAGTTTATCTCAAGGTGTTTAACTTGTCAGCGAGTCAAGGTGGAGCATCAAGTACCAAAAGGTCATTGCAACCACTTGAAATTCGAGAATGGAAGTGGGAGCATATTACCATGGATTTTATTCTTTGGTCTTCCCAAGGTTTCTCAAGGCATAGATGCTGATTTGGGTCATTGTTGATAGATTGACCAAGTCTGCTCACTTCTTACCTATCTGAGAAACTTATACACTTGAGCGTCTTGCTCGTATGTACATAAATGAGATTGTAAGGCTGCATGGTATGCGGTATCCATAGTTTACGATCGAGACCAAGATTCACTTCACGATTTTGGGTTAGTTTGCAGAAAGCTATGAGCGCGCATTTCTGATTTAGCTTCGGCATATCATCCTCGAGACGGATGGGCGTTCGGAGAGGACTATTCAAACTCTTGAAGATCTATTAAGACTCTGTGTCCTTGACTTCAAAGGAAGTTGGGACAAGTTCTTACATTGGTGGAGTTTTCTCTACAACAGCGAGTTATCAAGCAAGTATTGGCATGGCTCCATTTGAGGCGTTGTATGGGAGAAAGTGTCGTTCTCTCGGTATCTTTGGGATGAGGTGGGTGAAGCAACGTTGTTGGGGCCAGGAGTTGAGTGCGTATGACTACGAGAAAAGATTCAAGCGATCAAATGCGTATAAAAACTTCACAAGATCGACAAAAGAGTTATCTTGATCTTCATCGAAAGGGCGTAGAATTCGATATTGGAGATCATGTGTTGTTACGTGTTGCTCCATGGAAAGGAGTTCTGAGATTTGGAAAAGAGAAAGCTCGATCCTCGATTCATTGGCCCATTTTAATTCTCGGCGAGTAGGAGCGTGGCCTATAGACTACGCGCTTACTGCTTGAAGTATGTCTCTCGTGTTCATAACGTTTTTCACATATCTATGTTACGTAAATATGTGAAAGACCGAACCACATTATTGAGTTAGAACCGGCGAGATAGAGGAAGATTTAACGCGTATGAAGAGTTACTGTTAAAATCTTGGATAAGAAGGATCATGTTCTACGCTCCAAGATTATACCTCAAGTCAAAGTTTTGTGGAGAAACCACGATGTGGAGGAAATGACTTGGGAGTTAGAATGCGAGATGAAGTCGAGGTATCCTCATCTCTTGACATACCGGTATGTACCCTAATTTGAGGATGAAATTTCATAAGAAGGGAGGTTGTAAGACCCCTGACTTTTATGAATAAAGAATAATTTTCTCAAAATATTTTTTGAATATTATGGTGTGGATTTGATATAATGTTATAGTTGTGGGTAATATTTACAAATTTTGCAAAGTAAGCAAGTGGTTATATAATATTTGATTGGTGGGGAATATTCGTTTTAACGGGGAATATTAAATGCGATGGCACAATCATTTAGTGGACCCCTAGCGGAAGTATTATCGTAGTTAGAAAATGACAAAATTATCTTTTATAAAAATAACGGTGGAGGTGTTACCATTAAAAGCTGTTGAACTACGTTAGTAGTAAAAAATGCGATGTCTGGCGTGGTTGCGTAGTAGCACGGTATTGATTATTGATCTTTACGTGAAGTCACTCGGTTATACTCAATTATTACTTCTCGATAATTCTTTGCATCATATCTCTCATATTATTGATTCAATTATTATTACGATATCATCGCATAATATGATATATTATTAAATCAATAATTGAGAGGCAAAAAGTTATTCATATTATTATTTGCAATATTGACAATGTCTAGAAGTTACATCGAGGAGAGGTTTGGTCACTAATTGCTTGCATGATAAGGAGAAATCCTTATCGGAAAGCCCCCTCTTTCACAGGAGCGACTGGTTGTTAAATATTGTGAATTATAATATTAATGATGAATAAGTTCGTGTTGATTAAAGATGAATTTTATAGTTCCATTGTGTTGGAATTATTTGTGTTAGTGGAAATTGACATTTGTTTTGATAATAATTGATGTCTGGAGGTTATATTGTTCAATCGAATTATTTGGGGCACTTTTTTTGTTTTATTACGAGATTCTTATTCACGAGTTACTATTCGAGTTACTATTCATGAGTTACTATTCATGAGTTACTATTCACGAGGTACTATTCACACGTAAGATATATTTCTTTTTGGTCCAAATCATTTTTGGGTACAATATTATTCCATGAGGAGATGTGCTTAATTTTTTGAATAGTTGGTTGAAGATATAATAGTAAATCAATATGGACATTTGGTGAAAGTTATAATAGTAAATCAATATGGATCATTTGGTTTAAAGTTTTAATAGTAAATCGGTATGGATAGTTGCTTTAAGTTTTAATAGTAAACCGATATGGATAAATCAGTTTAAAAGTAAATCAATCTGGATAGTTCATGAATTAATTCTTATTAGATCCATTCTCTATAAATAGAAGCTCATTCCTTCATTATTTCTTACGAATTCTTTGAAACTCTAGAGAGAGAGAAACTATAGAGAGAAAGAAGAAAAGTATTACGCTACTTCACTACTCGATATCCAGGTTTTTCTAAGGTAGGGATATTATTTGTTGTACTCGTAAAGGGTATTATTTCTTTCTTATTCATGAAGAGAACTTACATTATTCCATTCTTTATTATTATGTTGGAATAACTTTTATCTATGCTGAAATCCTATACATGGTGAAATTCTTACATTATTCCATTCTTATTATTCTATTGGAATAACTTTTGTTTATCTGAATATCTGCATACATGGTGAAATTCTTCTAATATTACATTCTTTATTATTACATTTGGAATATCATTCTAATTATTATTACACGGGTTCCATATTTATTATAGCCGGAATATGCGTTTCTGTGGGACTGGTTCCATTATTTATTATTACGTGGAATATCACATGCATGCGTTTACATGGGACTGGTTCCATTATTTATTATTACATTGGGAATAACTTTTATGCATGCGATCTATCACGCGCATGGTGAATCATACATTATTCCATTCTTTATTATTACATTGGAATAACATGTCATGTGGATTACCACATGCATGGTGAATGATCCTTTTGTATTCATTCCTTATTAAATTGTGGAAATGATGCATCTCGTGGATTTACGCATGGCGAAGGTGAAAATCCATTTGCGGTTTCATATATTCTATATATACTCGGTTGGTTAAAGCTTTGGCTTTATACTCCATGAAATTAGTGGAATATCCTTGATATTTGCGCTTCATCCAGTATCTTTTCTGGAAATATTCTTTTGAGCATTCTTGAATTTTACTCCACAAAGCGGTATCATGTTGACAATTTGGACGTTATTGAGTTCAGGATAAATTAACTTATAAATCTTTAAAATTTATTCTTGAACTTGTTTTATTGAATTGTCATCATCCTCGTGCTTATATTATGTTGAAAGTCATCTTTGGCTTACGTGCATAGATGGACTTGGTATGATTATGACCGAGGATTATTCGGTATAATCATGGTAGTAATGTGACGAATGATGTGGTAAAAGTCCTCATTGGCTTTGTAGTTCATTGGTGGGACGGTTGTTGGTATGATTATGACCGAGGATTATTCGGTATAGTCATGACCATTGATGATTACATGAATATCCTTGGTAGTGGAGGCGAGGATGATTTGATTTTATTTATTAAGTTGAGTCTCGGTGATAAAGTTGATGAAAAACTTTTTAAATCATAGAAGATAGTAGATTTTATACCTTACTTGACTCTTCTTAATGGATTGCTTGATCATTTATGAGTTAAACTTGTTGTCTATTATATTTATTCTATCGGTTTAACATTATTGAAGGCTAATGATAATTTATTACGCATTATCTTAGTCATAATATTTCTTCTTTGGGCTAGTTGAGCTCACCCTTTCTTTCTTTGTTCTCTTGAGGAAATGAGAGCGTGGGCGGGACTAGTCGGAGAGCAGTGATGGTCTAGATGGTGCATTAGTAGTCCTCACTATTATTACATGAAATAGTGTGATAATAAATGTAATGAGGACTCCATTGAGTGTGGATATTGTCTAGATGACAATATTTGTATTAAAACTCTGACCTATATTTTTGTCGTATTTTACACATTTGTTGTATAATTAAGTTGTATTTGTATTGATTACCTTGTATCTGGCGACTCAAGATGGGTGATGTATATACTATTTTGTGATAATAAATGTAATAAGGACTCCATTTGAGTTTGAATACTGTCTAGAAGACAATATTCGTATTAAAACTCTCAGCTTATGTTGTGTCGTATTTTACACGACAGATGTATAATTAAGTTGTATTTAAATTTTGTACCATGTATTTGGCGGCTCAGAATGGGTGATGTATACCTATTTTGGTGGCGTCACAGGTGACCGTCCGAGAGTTGTCAGTGTTTCCACTTATATTTTGAACAGGAGTCGTTCTCGCCTGATGTTGCATGAATTGCATAAAGCCTCTAAATATCCCATCGTTCATCATTTGGTCAGCGTTGTTGTTTTCCTGAGGATTATTTCCATCCTGATGCACATTATCCTGAGTATTGATCGTTGGTGACTCAACGATCTATTGTGCTTCATTGCTTATCTCAATATTTTCGGATGCCATTTTCAAATACTGCCACAAAACAAGGGTTAATTGACATGTCACATATTATCCCTATACTCTGACCGACCAAATAAATACCAAATAAACTTAGGTAGGTCATACTAGCGAAGAAATTTCTCGTCTTTCCCCTCCTAGTTCTAGTCTCACATCTCAGCCAGGGATCATATCCCTAAGCTTTGATACCAACTGTGACGCCCCCAAAATAGGTATACATCACCCATTCTGAGTCGCCAAATACATGGTACATAAATCAAATATAAACTTCTTTTATACAATACGACAACAACGTAGCTTAGAGTTTTTACACGAATATTGTCTCATAGATAGTATTCAAACTCAAATGAAGTCCTCATTACATTTATTATCACACTATTTCATAAAATAGTGAGGACTACTATAGCCACCATCTCGGACCGTCACTCTATTTTTCGACTAGTCCCGGCTACGTTCCCATTTCCTGAAGAGAACAATGAAAGCAAAAGGGTGAGCTCAACTAGCCCAGTAAGAAATATTATGACTAAGATAATGCATAATAAATTATCGTTAGCCTTCAACAGTGTTAAACTGATAAAATACAATAAACATCAAGTTTAACTGCAACGGAACAAGCAATACATTAGAAGAGTCAAGTAGAGCATGATATCTACTATCTTCTATGATTTAAAAAGTTTTTCATCAACTTTATCGCTGAGACTCAGCTTAATAAATAAACCACATCATTGAATCATCCCTGCACTACGGGCCAAGGATATTTATGTAATCATCAATGGTCATGATCATACCAACAATTGTCCATCAATGCACTACGAGCCAATGAGGACTTTTACCACATCATTTGTAACACTACGGTCATGATTATACCGAATAATCTATGGTCATAATCATACCAATCAATAGTACATCTATGCACGTAAGCCACAGATGACTTTTATCATAATATAAGTATGAGGATGATGACAATGATATAAGAATTCAATTAAAAAAAAAGAGCAAAGTATAAATTTTTAAAGATTTATAACTTAATTTATCCATAATTCAATAATGTCTAAATTGTCAACATGATACTGCTTTGTGGAGTAAAATTCAAGAATAATATTGTATCAAAAATAATTTGGACAACAAAGAAATTAATTTTTGTCATGAATAATTCCCCGGGTGAATAGTACCCTAGTAAATAGTACTTCGGGAATAGTACTTTATGAATAGTACTCGTGAATAGTGTGACACCCCCAAATCCGGGTACTTCAATTCCACGGGATTTGGTGTTCACTGTACAAATATCATCTATCTATCTACCCATAATAAATGTAAACCATGCAATAGATAGAAATAATAATAAATCTCCCCTTATGGGGTTATATCAACTACATAATAAATACAATCCCAGGTTACTCTAACCTTAAACATATGTGCGGAATCATAAACAATTAAGTCTTAAACAACATCATTAACTTAAGTCTTAAACAAATACATCATCATATAAAACAACAAGTCTTCATCACTTGTTAACCTTGCCCTTGCCTTTACTAGTAGAAGGTTCGTCGGTTCTTTCGTTCTTAACTGCAATGTTATTATTACGCAAGAGTGAGCACAAATGCCCACAAGTATAACAATGAAATAACAGTATAATAACATGCGAGTGAATCAAAGACATCTGAATAAAAGCTCAACTTTTGAATCAAGAATGAATAACAAGAATCAAAAGATTTCTGAGGGTCATAAGACCTTGAACTATGTCCTAGGTTATCAAGGGTTATACTTGAAACCTTTAATGATCATAAGACTATGGACCTTTCTATTCGTACTTAGGGGGATCAACCCTTAGTACCATCACGTGCACAATATCTTAACGCTTAACGCATAAGTAAATCCTTTTCAGGGTTGTTCATCTCAGTTTGACATTAGAATCCGCACCAAAGGAAGTTTGGTTTGGATAATTCAATAAGGGTTCTGAAATTTAGAACGTTCATCAACTAAGGACTAGTTGAATCAATAAAGTTCACTAGTCTAATAAGGTTCAATAATAATGATATTCAATTGAATAATAATCTCAAGTATACAATAGAACAATTATTGTATAAGCTGAATCATGCTTTGAAAAGATAATAAATCTTTAATATAACATTCGAACTTGAATAATAGTAATGATAATTTACTCGAGGTAAATAATAAACTTGAACAATAATGACAAGTAGGGTTAGGAAACTTGCCTTGTGCGTAGGCTAAGCGATTACTACTTTCGCTCACCACAAATCCTACACACATACCATATGTATTCACGACATTCATTAGTTACATTTTACTTAATTATTTAATATAAACTCTACTTTATTTAACAAATCATTACCCTTCTAATTTAATTACTTAATTAAATTAGAATATTTTCATTCTCTTCTTATTATTACACTTTAATAAATTATTTCATAATAATTTCCATCGAATATTTATTTTATTCCATAAACATCTCAATTAAAATATTTACTTTATTTTATAAATATTTTAATAATAATTTTCATCGAATATTTATTTTATTCCATAAATATCTCAATTAAAATATTTAATTTATTTTATAAATATTTTAATAATAATTTTCATCGAATATTTTTTTATTCCATAAATATCTCAATTAAAATATTTAATTTATTTTATAAATATTTTAATAATAATTTTCATCGAATATTTATTTTATTCCATAAATATCTCAATTAAAATATTTAATTTATTTTATAAATATTTTAATAATAATTTTCATCGAATATTTTTTTATTATTATTTATTTATTTATTTTGATCAAGTAGTGTAATGTAGTTTAGTAACATTTTTGGCCAGGGTGGAGTTATCGAGCTCATTTTCTATGATTCATAGATTTATGCGATTCATGAACATAACAAGGCCAAATTAGGCCAAAAATCAATCATGCGTAAAATTATACATGAATATGGCCATAACTTCCAATTAGTTATTTTTTACAATTTAGACTTACAGATCATTGTAATACATATATAATCATTACTTAACCCATCTACAATACGATTTTTAACAAGTTATAACACATAATTTGCAAAATCAACACATTTACTTCCCTTCGTTCTTGATGTTCTTGAAGGTTTTGAAAATAAAAAATTGAAAATTGTCACTACGGATTCGTTATAACAAGAATACATTTATTTAAACTTTGGTCTCTTCGTATCAACATGCATAACAACATACGAATGTAAAATTTAGGGATAATATACGCTTGATACATGATATATCACGTATAAGGCCATATGGCCAAAACCCAAACTCTGTAAATTTTGAAATAGCAATTTCATAGTATTATAAACTGATGACATGATAATTCACATAATATATATATATAATCAAATACGATTTGATATATCTTAACCCATATATAAACTCATAATCAAACCCTTTTTCAATTACGGAGATTTTACAAAATATATGAAAGACATTTTTATAAAAACTAAATGACGTAACTTTAAAATTTGGGAAGAAGGATTACCCTTGAATACTCTGCTAGAAAGTACACGGGGTGACAACAATTCCCAATTTCTCACACTTCTTCACCTTTAATCACGATTCGCAATCTCTCTCAAAGTTCTCAAACTCTCTCTGCCTCTACGCTTTTCCGGACTTAGAATAATAATAATAAAAGAAGGCGTAATATAACGGAGGAGAAGAGAAGCGATCATGCGTAATAATGCGTTAACCCAAACATGGGTAAGCTGCATCCAACCACTACTAGGGCCTTGTTTGGCAACCCTTAATTGATTCAAAGTCATTTAATTTAATAAAGCTTTATCATATAGTTTGAAAATGTCACACTCCTTATACAATAAATCTAATATTTTATTTAATATATTTTAAATAAAATATAATAATTTCTCATAAATTCACATAGTCACATAAATAATTTTCTCATTAATAAATAATGCCAAATTATTAATTCTCTAATTAATAATTAAATTAATTAAAATACCAATATGCTTATTAAATATTTCTTTTAATACAATAAGCTCACATAATCACATACTTTGATAATAAAACTCTCTACATTAATTTAATAAATGTAACACATATAATTAAATTAATCTACCACAATTAAGCGCTAATTAATTATTTAATCTAATAATTAAATCATCGAAAAATATTTATTTAATTCAATAAATATTAAAATTAATTACAAAATTCTCGTTCATCACAAATAGTACTTTGTGAATAGTATCCCGTGAATAGTACTTTGTGAATAGTATCCCATGAATAGTACTTTGTGAATAGTACCCTATGAATAGTACTTTGTGAATAGTACCGTAAAAATGAATACTAATCATGGACAGTACTCCAGCATAAAAAGCTTAAAATTTAACAAGAATGTGCAGAAAATATCCTTGTGAAACGATATTAGATGAAGCGCAAATTTCAAAGATATTCTACTAATTTCACGGAGTATAGAATCAATACTTTAACAAAATGAGGGTATAATCAAGAATACGAGACGAACCAATATTACTCACATACTAAAGAGTATGAAAGAAAATATTATTCCTATGAATACTGAACAAAATAATATCCCTTACCTCAAAAGAAGACTGGATACTGGAATAGTGAAGTAGCAGACTTCTCTTCTTCTTTCTCTCTATAGCTTCTCTCTCTCTCTCTATAGCTTCTCTCTCTATAATTGATCTTGTGAGTCTTAGTGAATTGGTGAGAATGAAAGAAGAACGAGCTTCTATTTATAGAAAAACATAGTTTCGATAATTGCACGTTTTGGGGCTCAAAATATTATAGTATAATACCATCATCTTTTTTTTCATTTTTAATTTAGTCCTGCAAGTATTATCAAACTTGCACCACCTCCCCTAATAGTACATCATGTGAATCAATAGTACATTCATGTGAATCAATAGTTCTATACATGTGAGAAATATAATTACAGTATAGTACCTTCATCTATACCTCTATTTTAAATTTAGTCATGCAAGTATTCTCAATCTTGCACCACCTCACCTAATAATACATGCATGTGAATCAATAGTACACACATGTGAACAAATAGTTATAAGCATGTGAATTAATAGCAATTAATTGCTCATTTATCCGATTAATTACCCGATTGGTCAATATAACCTCCAGACATCAATTATTATCGGAATAAATGTCGATTTCCACAAACACTAATAATCCTCACATAATGGAAATATAAATTTTATCTTTAATCAACACGAACTTATTCATCATTAATATTATAACTCACAATATTTAACAACCAGATCATTCCCAAGAAAGAGGGGGATTTCTGATAAGGATTTCTCCCTATTGGCGCGTAATTAGGTGACCAAACCTCTCCTTGTGAACTTTCTAGACATTATCAATTTTGCAAATAATAATATGAATAACTTTATCGTCTCAATTATTTATTTAATAATAATAAATATTATCAATTTGATATTGTAACAATAATTGAATCAATAATATGAGAGATATTACGCACGACAATTCTTTGTAGCAATAATTGAGTATAAGCGAGTGACTTCTCACGTAAGCATCAATAATCAATATCGTGTGCTACTTTATGCAACCCAGACATTCGCATTCTTTTACCAGGGGTAGTTCAACGGTTTAACGGTAAAACTTTCACCGTTATTTTTATAAAAAGATAATTATGTCATTTTCTAAATACGACAACACTTCCGTTGTGGAGTCCACCAATGATTGTGCCATCGTACGAATATTTCCTGTTAAAAACGAATATTCTCCGACCAATCGAATATTATATAACCACTTGCTTACTTTGCAAAATTTATAAATATTACCCATAACTATAACATTATATCAAATCCACACCATAATATTCAAAAATATATTTCAAGAAAAATTAATATTTATTCATAAAAGTTGGGGTCTTACATGGGCTAATAAAGCTTGACGTCTGTTTTTCAATAAAATAATGGTTTTATAGCTTAATATGACATTGATTGATTTTAGTAGTTTGGTTGCTTGAATTCGTATAACAGGTTGTTAGAAATATGAAAGATAACGACCTTACGAAAATAATCAATTTTAGCATGATGAGTAGTTAACTAGTTGATTCCTAAAATCACATCAAGTTCAAGTAGTTTCAAAGAGATGAGATCAACAGATAATGTGAGGGTGCCAATTTGAATCAAACAAGATTTTTAAATGGTGGATGTAATGAAAGTTTCTCCTAACGGAGTTTTAACAGATAAGTCAAAGTCTAATTTCTCAATAGTCAAGTTCAAACTTTGAGCACAAGTAGGTGAAATAAAAGAGTTGGTAGAACTAGTATCTAATAAGGTATAGACTTCACAAGAGTTTATGATTAGCTTACCCGTGATAACTTTGTTCGGTTTCTTCGCTTTTTGGGAAGTCGCGACAAAAGCTCTTCCTTGAACCGCCGACTTTGACTTGTCCGGGACAACCTTTGGTGTCATCATTACCGCTAGACTTGACTTTGCTACATGACAAAATCGAGCTAAGTGACCTTCCTTTCTGCAATTCTAACACACTTTGGGTTGCTTCGTACAGTTTGGACTAATGTGTCCCTCATGTCCGCATTTGTAGCATATGACCGGTGGTCGTTCTCCTCCCCTAGAAACGAGTGTTGGTGATGGTGTTGGTGCTAATATCTTTCCATCATTGTTGAATCTTCTCTTTTTAAAATTTTCACTTGACTCACTTCTTCTATTATCTTGACCAGGATTACCACCGAAGTGGTTACCATTTTTGGCATGGTAGTTTCCTTCACGCTGGTTATCATTGTTCTGATGACGGTTGCCACCGGTATAACTATTATCGTGATGTTGGTTGTTGTCTTTTGCTTGAAAAGTGTCATTATCTCGCTCTAATAATTGATCCATATTCACAACATCTGAATAAAAACAACGTTTATAAGAAATGAGGTATTGCCAAATTTCAAGTTTCAAACCTCTCAGAAATATTCGTGTCATTCATTCCTCATTATCCACCAAATGGGATGCAAATCGAGATAATTCTGCAAACTTGGTGTCGTATTATGATACAGTCATCTTGTTCTGTTCTTGTTTGATGAATTCCACCTCCTTTATAGGACAAATACTTTTTGGAAAATATTTGTCGTTGAACAATTCCTAGAACTTCACCCAAGATATATATCTTAAGTGTGGATAGATGAGTACGTTTCACATATTCCCACCTGTAATATGCTTCTCTACACAACATAAATGTGGAGAAGGGAACCTCTTGCTCCTCTGTGCATCCCAGGAAATCAAATATTTTGGTGATATGCTTATTCCAAGTTTCTGCCTTTAGTGGCTCTGGTTTTTCTAAAAATTCTGGCGGTCCCAACTCCTTAAATTGCTTGGCAGTGACCAGCCGTGAGTTACTATTGTTTTCACCTATATTTTGAATAGGAGACTCTCTCTTCTGGTGTTGCATGAATTGTAGAAAGCTCCTAAACACCTCATCGTTCATCATTTAGTCGGTGTTGTAGTTTATAGGAGGATTATTACCTTCCTGATGCACATTATATTAGCTATTGATTGGCAGTGTCTCAATGGTCTCATCTTGCACCAGGAGCCCTTGAAACTCTATTAAAAACAAGTTTTTGACTAGGCTTTTGATGTTTCATTGCTTAGATTTTCATATGTCATTCTTGAATGTTGCCACAAAACAACGGTTAATTAAAGAAAATTGACATGTCACATATTATCCCTATATTCCGACCGACCAATTAAATAACAAATAAGCTTAGGTATGACAAACTAGCGAAGGTTTTTACTCGTCTCTCCCCTTCGAGTTTTAATCCCAGATCTCTACCAGAGACGATATCCCTAAGCTCTAATACCAACTGTGATACCCCCAAAATAAGTTCACACAACCCATTTTGAGTCGCCAAAATACATGGTACAAAATTCAAATACAAACTTTCCTATTTACAACTATTAAATTGTCGTGCAAAATACGACAACACATAAGCTGTGAGTTTTAATACAAATATTGTCTTGTAGACAATATCCAAACTCAAATTAAGGCTTCATTACAATTAGTATCACTATATTTTACAACATAGTGAAGACTTCTATAGTAACTATCTCGGACCATTACTTCAC
Source organism: Panax ginseng (assembly GCA_020205605.1). NCBI lineage: Eukaryota > Viridiplantae > Streptophyta > Magnoliopsida > Apiales > Araliaceae > Panax > Panax ginseng. The sequence continues at coordinate 114,616,433 of CM035143.1, read as the reverse complement.
TCCCCGACTAGTCCCAGTTACACTTTCATTTCCTGAGAAGAACAATGGAACAAAAAAGGAAAAGGGTGAGCTTAACTAGCCTAGTAAAGAATATTATGATTAAGATAATGTAGAAAAAATTATCTTTTGTCCTCAATAGGGGAAAATCTGATAAAATATAATGGACTACAAGTTTTAGATCAACAACTGCAGCGGAAATAACAATACATTACAAGAGTCAAGTAGAGCATGATGTCTACTATCTTCTATGATTTAAAAGTCCATCATCAATATTCTATCCCTGTAACACCAATCAATAATTATTTCCAATCAACGAATTATCTATGCGCTACGGGCCAAAGATATTCGTTTGTATCACCAGTGGTCATAATCATGTCAAACACCTGTCCATTTATGCACTACGGGCCAAAGAAGACTTTCACCACAAACTTTTATCTATAACATTAAAGGTCGTGATTATACCAATACACAATTCCTGGTCATAATCATATCAATCAACAGTCCATCTTTGCACTACGGGCCAAAGATGACTTTCACCACAATATAAACATGAGGATGATGACAATGATATAAAGAATGAATCAAGTGAGATCAAGGATAAATATTAGAGATTTATAATTAAATTTATTCATAGTTCAAGAATGTCCAAATTGTCAACATGATCACCAATTGTGGAGTAAAATTCAAAAATGATATTTAAGATTCAAATTTCAAAGATAATTTGGACAAGAAAAAGAAATTAAATTATGTCTTAAATAGTACTCCGGCATGAATAGTACCCCGAATGAATAGTACCCAAATAAATAGTACCTAATGAATAGTACCTCGTCATGCAAAGTACCCCGAATGAATAGTACCCCGGATGAATAGATTAAAATTTAATAAGAAAGTTCAAACCAATATTCCAGTGAAATAATATTAGATGAAGTGCAAACTATTAAGGATATTCTACTAATTTCAGGGATTTTTACCATTTAATAATAAGGTTATGGAAACAAACAATAATTCCGTACCCTAAATAGAGAAATATGAAAGAAAACAATATCCCTTGACGAGTACAAAAGAAATGATATCTAATACGAGTATGAAAGAAAATACAAAACTACAAATGGATTTTTCACCCGTCATGTCGTAATTCGCGTAGACAGATCATTTCTACAACTTAATAAAGAATAAATACGAAGGGTTATTCACCAGGCATGCGGTAATTCACGTAGACAGGTTTTACCCACAGATTAATAAATAATGAATACGAAGGGTTATTCACCAAGCATGCGGTAATCCGCGTAGACAGATTATTACCACAGAGTAATACGGAATAAAATGATAACCTTATGAGTATGAAGCAATATCACGTACGAATATGAAAGAAGATAATATCCTATACGAATATTTAAAAATTAATACCCCTTAACATAGTAGGAGATTGGATACTGTAATAGTGTAGTAGCAAAATACTCTTCTTCTTTCTCTCGTATATGTCCACAAATTTTGAACCGTTAAAAATGAACGCATAATTTGTTATGAATTTTAAGAGGTGACTGATTCGGAAATTAGGTTTATAAATGATTTTGGTGGAAAATTCTAGAAATGGGTGGGCCCCACTTTTGGTTGTTGGGGAAGATGGTTGATTTTTGGTGGGTGAAATAGTAGCGGTAAAGCCATCGTGTGGCGAAGGTCAAGTCTGCCTTGACGTCTTAACATTTTCTATAAATAGAGGGCTAAGTTAGAATTGAAAAACACACGAATTCATAAGTTTTCTCTCTTTTCTCTCTAGATTATCAAGTGTATTTTGTGAGTATTTAGATACTTGGTGAGTTCTTTATTCATCGGGTACAAGTTTCCTTGATTGTCATATTCGATATCCGAATGGAAGTCTTTGCTCTTTTGAGGTAAAGGATAGTAAAGGATGTTATTTTCTTTCTAATGATGTTATTCTTTCAATATCATTATCTTTGAAATATTGGTATGGATTTTATTGTGGAATTTCTACCTTTTGAGTGGGGTTACTATTCACATATCTAATTATTCACGTATCACGACTAATTATTCATGTATATGGCACTATTTACGTATATGACATTATTTATGTATACGGTACTATGTACGAATACAGAGTACTATTCACGAGTTACTATTCAAGAGTTACTATTTATGAGTTACTATTCACGAGTTACTATTCATGGGTACTATTCACGACAAAATTGATTTCTTTTTCTGACCAAATTATCGTTGATTTATGAATCTTACTCTTGAAATTAAATCCGTGTGTTGATCATATTATTTTTATTGTCATATATAACATTTTTATAATCCTGGTGAAGAAATTTCTCTTTGACTTGAGTGTAAAGATGGGTAGATTATTGGTATGATCATGACTATGGATTCTCTTTGGCCAGTAGTGCAAAGTTGAATCGTTGACTGGTATGATCATGACCATTGAATTTATAATTGAATATTTTTAGTTTAAGTGCAAAGGTGAATTGATCAACATAGTTATAATTATGGTTTATATAAATTCTGAAATGATTATATATTTCTTTGAGATATTAATATCTTTTGTCTGTAGTGCAAAGATGAACTGTTGTTGAATATCTTTGGCCCGTAGTGCAAAGATGAACTGTTGTTGAATATCTTTGGCCTGTAGTGCAAAGATGAACTGTTGATGAATATCTTTGGCCCGTAGTGAAAAGATGAATTTATTAGTATGATTATGAACAGGAGGCTGTGATTTGGTATAATCATGATCTTTGATGTTTGGGTAAAGACATGTGATGAAAATTATCTTAGATCACAGGTGCGAAGAGGAATTTAGAACCACAATTATGATTATGAGTTATTCACATGATTGTGAATAGGAACTGTTGATTGATGTTACAGGGATAAAACATTGTTGGTGGACTTTTAACCTGGAGAAGATAATAGACTTTATGGTCTATTTGACTCTTTTAATGGATTGCTCGTTCCGCTGCAACTATGGTTGAAAATTTTTATTATCTACCATATGTTCTAAATCTCTGATTTATTACTGATGAAGGCTATTGATAATTTAATTATTTTTAGTCATGATATTCTTTACTGAGCTAGTTGTGCTCACCCTTTTGCTTCACAATTCCTTTCGGTGTAATTAGAGTGTTTTGGGTCGAGTGGGGATAACGGGGAATAGAGCGGTGGTCTCTACAGGCGTGGAGGTTCTCCTAAATAGTATAGAAAAGTGTGTTGTATACATCATTTAGTAGTTATATTTGGTGAATCATATAGGGTGAAAGTAACCCAACGTTGGAAGGTGTTTTGCCCTTTATCATATAAGATGTCTAATGATATACAACCTCGTGTCATCATAAAACGGGGTTGTGCACATCCACTTCATCGAGTATATCTCTACGCTTTACTACTATATGATCTTGAAGTTTATTTGAAATATAATTTTCAAGCGGAGGCGGTGGAGATAGTTATATGTCAAGAGAAGACTCACTATTGGAAAGAACATGATAGTAATCTTCTCATTTTTCTTTGGGGTCTATTGGGTCAACCAAGGATAATTCTGTGGACATATGATATCTATCATAACTTAGACGCGTGGCCTCCCATATCACGAAGGTTTCTTGAGCACTTTCCAAAGATTTTAATTTCTAAAGCAGGTTTTTGATTTGTACCTTTATGTAATGTATCAATGTGAGGTGTTGTCCATAGTTGGGACATGAGTCACAGTTGGTATTAAAACTCACAGTATATGTGTTGTTGTATTTTGCACGATAATTTTAGTAATAAAGTTGTAGTTGTTTTCTGTACCATGTATTTGGCGACGCAGAATAGGTTGAATGGATTGGACCTATTTTGGGGTTGTCACAAGAAATGTCCTATGTGATTCGATAAATGACAACCCATGAATCATTGGCCAATGTGGAATGAAATTAGAAAGTAGTTTCGAATTTGTATTCATTAGGAGTTGTGCATTTAGGAATCGAAATATATATAATTAAATAAAATAAGACTTGACAGTAATTCCATGTCTTATATTTAATTGGGACATTGTATGGTGGAAGGATTGAATTGTATGGTAAATATTTACTTAAATGTTCTTTTATGATTAATGTTAAAATCTATATTATTTGAAAAGTCGTTGATCACTAGGGAGGCTTATCCTTATTGTAGAATAAATATTATTTATTTAAATAAATATTATTTATTTAAATAAATAGTTTAATTTATTTATTTAAATAAGATTAGAATTGTTCTAATTGATTTATTCACAACCGGTTTAATATGGAGAACCTAAAGGGTCACACAATAAAAGAAAGAATAATTATTTAAAAAGTTAATGGCATTATCGTAATAATATGTTAAATATATTTAATTCAATCTATGGTGATGGAATAAATTAAATAGCTTAATATTTATTATTTAATATTTTGGAAATATTAAATATAAATTAATAAGAGGAGTCTTTTATTATTTTAATTTCTAAAGGAGTTTGGAAATTAATTTAATATTAATACTCTCATTTATTCCTAATAAGATTAGGAGGCAAATTAATTAAAAGAGTTTAATTAATTATCCCTAATAAGATTAAGGAGCCTAATTAATTAAAGGAGTTTAATTAATTAAATAATACTCTATTTTAATTATATTAAAATAGGTTAACTGATATCTTTATAAGAAGAGTCTTATATTAGATATTAGTAAGTTGTGTGTGAATCTGTGATTCCAGCGGTTGAGAAATCGCCTTTTTTTATAGAGATAGAAAACTAGGGTTTGAGCCAATACACCCTTTCTTCTTGATTCTTGTTCTTCCTTGGTGGATCACCTCTAGAGGCCAAACGCTTAGGTGGCTAACGTTGACCAAAGAAAGGAACCAAACTCGTGTATTCAAGGAGAACACAAAGGAATAGGAGTTGAACTTGTACATGAAGAAGCTTGAATCTTCAAGGGTATGATTTTGAGTCTCCTACTCTTTTAGAGACTGATAATCAAAGCATAAGAATGATCTTGGTTTATGGTTTGTAAGAAAATTTTTAAATCCGTTTTTACATCGCTTCCGCTTACTTATGTGATTTGATTGCATGCTCTTATTTCTAGCAAACCTAACGACGTCTCATGACAAACCCCTCTATTTATATCAAAAATTAAATAAATAATTACCACAACACATTTTTAATCTTTCAACAATTATTCATCATTAATATTATAACTCACAATATTGACAACCAGATCGTTTCCAGGAAAGAGGGGGCTTTCCGATAAGGATTTCTCCTTACTTGCGCGTAGTTAAATAACTTAACTCTTTTCCTCGATAGAACTTTCTAGACATTGCCAATAATGCTAAGAATAATATGAGTAACTGTGTCGTGTCAATTATTGATTTAATAATATAAAGTATTGTGAAGATGATACTGTGACAATAATTGAATCAATAATATGAGATACTATGTAGCAACTACTGTGGAAATTATTGAATGAAACTGAGTGGCTTCTTACGTAAGCATCAATAATCAGAGATACTGTGTAATACAGTGTACTACTGTGCAATAACGCGTATTACTGTAGTTTTATCACCGGGTATTTCAACAGTTTAGCAGTAAAAGTTTCGCTGTTATTTTTATAAAAAGGTTATTTTTGTCGCTTCTATATCCGACAGTTATTCTGTTGTGGGGTCCACCAATGAATGCACCGTCGTACAAATATTTCTCAATAAAACGAATATTTTATGACAACTTTCTTACTTTATAAAATTTACATATATCACCCATAATTATAGCATTTATTAAATTATCACCTTACTATTTAGAATAATAATATTAAGAGAAAATTAAATCTTTGTTCATAAAAAGTTGGGGTAAAGGCGTGGGGTTCTGGATTATATACTCACAGTGTCCGAACAGCCTGCGAGGAGGGACCAGCAGTACCCTGTCATGATCATCACTTTTTCTGATGAGAATTACCCATCGGAACCTATTAAACACATGATGGAGTATTGGTAATCACTGCACAGGTTGGATTGGTAGATATGAATAGGATCATGATTGATAACAGTTCATCGGTCGATATATTGTACGCCCATGCATACCAAAGGATGGATTTAGAAGGAAGGAAGGAAGGAAGACGGAGAATAGGCAGGAGCTCCCTCTATACGAATTCAACAACGACCAAGTTCGAGTAGCAGGTGTCATTGAACTGTCGGTCATCTTCGGGACAACTCCTCGGCAAGTGGAATTGATTTGCAGATTTTTCATGGTACATATAGATTCGGCGTCGGTGAAGTCGCTGGGGATCTTAAATTAGCAAGGAAATGTTATCAAAATGCTTTAGTTTCTTCGGGAGTATGGGTCAGCAAGCAAAGGGATATACTCAATGAGGTTCGGGGTTGAAGTATTGAAGCCAAGAATTTATCGGCTTCAAGTAATGGATAGTACAAGATTCAAAAACACTTGGCGTGCTGGGATTATCAAGTTGTTTTCTTTTGTGACTGTAAATTTTTCAAGTTACTAATAGGAATATTCATTCAATTTTGCCAAAAGATAGTTTTCGTCCATAGTTGATGTTTTATGTGTTGGAGGTATAAGGTCGGATCGAAGTCCCCTACAGGGTTTGGGAAGGATTATGATATAAGGACGGACAAACATCTTTCGGGACGGACTAGCATCCTCCCGAACGGATATTTTCCTTCGAGATGAACTAATGTCCTCTCGAACAGGTAACATCCTTCGGGACGCTTTAGCGTCCTCCCGAATAAGTAACATCCTTCAGGACAAATCAATATCCTCTCGAACGAATAATATCCTTCAGGACGAACCAGCGTCCTCCGGAACGAATAAAATCCTTCGGAACGGACCAAAGTCCTCCCGAACGAATAACATCTTTCGAGACGGATCAATGTCCTCCCGAATGGGTAACATCCTTCAGGACGGACAAGCGTCCTCCCGAACAAATAACATCCTTCAGGACGGACCACCGTCCTCCTGAACAGATAACATGCTTCTGGATGAATTAATGTCTTTCATGACTAATTGATAACTCTCTTATTTTAAGTTCCTTATAATAAGAGAGTGGGGGTAATATTAGGGCGTGTTTATTTGGGCTCAGATAATACGGTGGGTCATAGTTCGCATGGAGGTAATTAACCCACGTGGAAATCTGTTTGGGCAGTTGATGATTTTAGGGAATCTAAGATTCCTAATTATATTTGATTTCCAAATCCTAAGGAAAGAGTCCGGATACAATCCAATTTTCTTTCCTTAAGAAGATTGACTTTAGTCCCATTAAGATATCTTACCTAACGAAGAATCATATTCCTGTACGGGGAAGGGTTTGGAGAAGGTGATGTGATCACTATAAATACAATTCATTATCAGGTATAACTTTATTTTATAGTATTAGAGCATTAAGCATCTATTGTTAAATCTTATTCAACATGTACTTATTCTCACACCGGAGTTATTCTCCGACAATCCAAACCACCGTTAAACTTTTGGTATGACTTCATTTTTATGCAGAATTTAACGCGCTTTAAAAATTGAGGCGTGTGGACGAATATTAACATTAATCACAATAATTTTCTCATTCATGTAATCTTTACAAGTTCTGAAAATAATGTTATAGTTTGACTGTATAAATATTGGAAAGATATATGTATTATAAGTTGCAAGTAGAAGATATAAATTTAACACTGAAAATTGGATTCGAAAAAGTAGAAATAACTTATTTATGAAATGATAATATTAAAATTTATTATCATATTATACTATTAGTTGTGTTCTGTGTCTCCGGCACTACATGGACGGTGAGATTTATTCTAAACTTTGGACGGCCCAGATAATTTATTAGGGTGAGCGGAAAATTCAAAATAAATTGTATTTTGTTAGATAGATTAAAGTAGTAATATATATTTTTAGAGGTATACTGTAATAAAAATATATCTTAAGATTTTAGCTTGCAAATTTTACAAATAATGTTCTTTTTGTAGAGCAGAGATAGGATTATATACGGGCTGTAAATTTAGGATGAATTACATATTCTATTACATTTTTAAAAATAATTACAACAATAGTGCTCTCATAAAATCTTTACACAACTAATACACTTCCATATTTATTTATAATACTAGTTCAATTAGGATTCCTTAATTTAGGGAATTAATATTCAATTAGAATTTCTTAATTTAAGGATTAGTTATACCCATGACTTCTTCTCTATCTCCTCATCTATAACAAGCGCAGTAGTTAGTCATCACCCCTTCTTCATTCAACGTATTATTCATATATATATATATATATATATATATATATATATATATATATATATATATATATATATATATATACATCACGATATTCCTTTTTTTCCTTCTATTTTTCTCTCTACTCTCGACTCTCTACAAACTAATCAAACCATTTCTCTGTAGAATTAAGCTTTAATTTCTTAACTTCAAGACCCCGAGAAGATTTTTCATGTTTTGAGTGTAAATAGATTATTTATCAACTATTCAAATTACGTAATTCTCTTCTCTCTCTATATGTACATCATATATGTATATATATTAATGGATTTTTTTTGTTATTAGTTTCCACGAATTTGAGGGATATCTTGGACTCGATTTTTGTTTGTTTGAATTTTGAATTTTGGAGCATCTTTGGACTGTAATCGTAATCAGTTATCATTTAATTCGGCATGGGTGGAAGATGGGTCTAATTTGGCGGTGGAGCACAAAAAGTGGATTGAGGAGGGTATGAAGATTCAGGCGGTGGTGGATATGAATACTGGATAATGGTAACCAAATGGATGATGGTAACCAAATCTTCATACCAAAAGGTAACAATGTCATATCAAAGTAACCAATCAACCCCACACTTTAAATTTTTCTTAAAATACGGTTGGTTACCAAACCTTCAGATCAAGGTAAGCAAACCTTCGTACCAAGGTAACAAAACCTTCATACCAAAGTAACTAATTTACATCCACACTTCAGTTTTTTCATAGCTTCTGTCATTGAGGTATTTTATAAAAGAATTTTTAAAAATATTTTAGAAATAATTAAGCATATTTTTTTTATTAAGTTTATTATAATAATGGTGTCAATAAATAATTTGATATTATGACTAATGTTATTATGTTTTTTTACCTTAAATTAAGATACTTAAATTATGTTTGTTTGTGAAAATAATAGATGAGATAAACTATTTGTACTGATTTAACACCATTAAATAATATTTTATCCCATTATTAGTATGTTTTTAATGTCATTAAAGATTATTTTATCCCATTAAATAACAAATTTTCACTTAGGATTATAATTTATCATTAAATGACATTAAAATGATAAAATTTAGAACCTGAAATTAAATAATAAACTAATTATGCGATAAATTAGTTCATAATGATGATATGATAATTATTTTTACAATCAAATGTAATCTTATTTCAATAAAGGAGAACAATTTGGGTTAGAAAAAGTATATAATTAAAATTTACTTATTTTCTTTTCTACTCCTATCATCAAAACTTTTCCTTGCCATTTTTGATTTGAAACACAAGACTAGATTGACCAATGGGTTGACTTAGTGGTCAAAGATATTTTCTCTTTTGTTCGACTTCTTGAGTTAGAACCTTGGGGTAGTACCCAAGAAAATTTCTTCATAAGGTGACTCGATGATACCCTTACCGTTCAAACTGATAAAAAAATAACACACTAAAAAAAACTAATGGATTTAGTTTAGCTTTATGAGGATACCCTTACCATCGCTGTTAAGTTTCAGAGAGAACTCAATAAGTTGGCGTATAAATGATTGCCTTTATTAGATAACTTAAATGACTTTTAAAGCCTTACAAAACATGAAAGAGAAACCACCTCGCACATAATCAGGTTGGTGGGTTTAACAAAACAAATAACTAACAGAACACTACTTTGGCATCCCAAAAAATAGGTCTTTCATCTCTGATGCACTAACAGAACATTACTTTGGCATCCCAAAGAATATGTCCTCTATCTCTAATGCCTACGTGGCTTATTTTCTATGTGGTGATCTCTAACAATCCTCCTTTGAACTCATCCTCTGTAAGATTAGTTCATAACAAAGACACACACACCTGACTTTCTTGAAGTGTCAAGAATTGCATCCAACTTGAGTGGTTTGGTCATCAAATGCAAGTTGATCTTGTATCTTCTGATGAACCCGGTTCCACAACTCCCTCCTTGGTAAGATCCTTAGAAAATGAAACCTCACCACGATATGTTTGGAGCGGCCATGAAACACGTGGATTTTTGGACTGACTTGATGGTAGAAGTGTTGTCACACTTGACACTATTTTCCTTCCTACTTATACTTGATCTCCCCAAGACTCGTCTCATCCGGATAACTGACTGACGCTTTGTTTATTCTTTGCCATGAACTCTGCCTCCGTGGTTGATAGAGTGACTATGGGTTGCTTCTTCTAAGACCATGCTATTGCTCCTCCACCCATAAGAAATACATAACCTGAAGTGCTCTTGTTGTCTTCCACATCACCAGCATAATCACTGTCTGTGTATGCTTGTAAATCATTATGTTAGTTCCTAGTAGGCACACAATAGATCTAGAAGGGGGGTTGAATATATCCTTTTTAATTTTAAATACTTTTCTCGTTTATTTTTTATTACTAATGAATTAGCATATGACAAACATAAGAATCTTTTCAAGCACAGCGGAATAAGTAAAAGATCCCCTTCATTGATATATTCATGAACATACATACATTATTCATAGAGTTAGTTAGGTTGTAAGGAGTTAATACATACAAAGCATTTATAGCAGTTAGGTACATAATGTAAATGACTGAATGTAAAAGACACAAGGGTTTTTAAGTGGTTCAGAGACTCAAGCTCCTAATCCACTCTTCTTTTTAAGCATGAGATTTCCACTCAAGGAATGGCGGCACCTGAATAACTAAGATTCCTTGAGGCGGTGACCTTAGAACTCTAGTTCACTAAAAACTCTTCAAGCCCAGTAGACTTGGAACTCCTCTAGTTCCCTAGGAACTCTTCAAGCCCGGCAGGCTTGGAACTTCATTTAGTCCCTCCAGACAAAGACCCCTCAGGCCCTGGCTACTTGTTTTTGTTGGTGGTAATGTTGTTGGTGCCTTGCTGCTAAGATGTCTTTAAGCTTAAACATCTTTTGTACTAAGCAGCTTGGCGTGGTCCTCTTTGCATTCAGCGTAGAGTCTGGACCACATCTTCTCTGGTGCAGCTGATCTTCACATTGTTCAGCTCATCTTCAACCGATGTCAGTTGTGCACCATCATCATTTGGGTTTGCTAGGTGTTTGAGCTTTTGGTATACTTCGTCTTGCACTTAGCATCCCCTGAACCCTTCTTGAATGTTTGCAGACATGGTTCTGCATCTGTTCTATTTCAGCTTTTGGTTCATGGTGATTCGTAGAGTGGCTCTCTGGATCTTCTTTGTGCTCTGCCACTTTTCTGAATGCTATCTTCTTGGCCTTCTCGACTCTCAGCTTTGCTGCCATCTTCAATGGCATTCTCATCCTTGTTTAGTGAAACTTTAGTCTATTTGAGTCCTTCTTCAAATCTGTTTCACTTCCACCTTTGTGGTCTCACTGCCACTGAGACTTGTTCTGTTAAGCTCTGGTGGAACTCGTAGAGTCAACAATGTAGCATTCCAACAACTCTACGATCCTTCAACACAGCAACTATTGATCTTTGAGGCTCTGGCTGATATATACTCATTCCTAATTTTCCCATTAGAATATAGTCATTGAAGGTTATTTGAATGGCTTCGCAGATCTCGAGTTATTTGGTATAGACTGCAGATGTGACCTGACATCCCCTTTATGACTTTCTGACATTGCAGTCTACTGTTTCACCTACCCCGTCAGAGATGTCACTTTGATGTCTCGGGTAGTTAATCAACTTTATTTCTCCTTTCTGATTTCTCGATTAGATCATCAGGAGTTGTCCTTTTGCATCGAGGCTCTCACACAGCAATTTTCAAATATCAGTCTTCAGATTGAACCGTTGCCAATGCTTCAATCTTCAGATATCCGAACTCTACGATTTTGATGCAGCTGTTCTTGGACCTGATCGTAATGTGTCATGTTGAATGTTGCTCATTGACAGGTTGAGACAACACTACAATTTTGAAGAGTGTTCATTGGATCTTCAATGTAGAACTCCTCTTCATTTTCTTGTGCAGTGATTACTCACTTTTGTTTGCCTCGACTGATCTCAGAAACTGATAGCTTGACTTCTTGTTCTGACCTCTTCTGAATAGAAAGACACATCAGATTTATGGCATGCCCAGCTCGCTTTCTCCTTGTGATCTCCCGTTCACTTATCATTAATGGACTGACCCATGCTTAATCACTTTAGCCTTGTTCTTCAAAAGCTGGCCATTATCTCTGTGTATACTTCAGCAGTTCCTGCTTTGTTTGGTAAACACTACGATCATGGTTAACCCCAAGATAGTTGTCTTCTATTCGTTTGACAGTTACTTCACTTGCTGACTTTCCTTAGTCAGTTACTTTTACTGAAGTCTTCTTCTGATTAATCTTGTGGAAGATTTCGTATTGAATGGCTTCACAACTCAATCTGGATGTTGATTGGGTTAGTGTTTAGTACTTCTGTTAGCTTGCATGCCATTCGTTGAGTGCTCTCTGGTTTTCTTTAAGTGGAATGTATCTTTGCAGCTCAGACCAGAGGCTTCATACTTTGGATATTCTGGGAGTGCTCGTTTGTTTAGAATCGTATTTACTCTATGATTCTTCCTTGGCATTGTGAGCACATTTGTTGAAGTCTTAGTTCTGCACTTTACGATCTAGCTTTGGTTTTATAGACACTACGACTTCGAGATCAGTTCTTGACACTCTATGATCTCTGTCCTTAAGCTTGTTGTCTTCATCTGATCTGGATCGACTACGATCTCTGCCTCTGATATGATCAGTAGACTCTACGACTCAAAGTGTGGTCTACGATTCTTGACTTGGCTTTGGCAGATGCTCGTTTGGCTCTTAGATAGGCTATCTCTACGATTCTGAACATGACTTCCTCGGCAAACTAAGGCTTCAAGGAAGTTCTTCTCAACACACTACGATCCTTCCTCGTCTCTCTTGGCAGTCTACGAACTCCGAGATCTACTATCTTGCAGACTACGATTCCGCCTTGAAAGTTCTCAAGTTTTCCTTGACTCTCTTGGCAGACTACGATTTCTGGTGCAGTGTTTGACGATCAGACAAGCCTATCTATTACATTATGAGATCAACCCAACAAGCTTGATCTTTCTATATTTATAGTCCTTGTACATTATTTCTTTTTAAGGACTTTACAAAGCTGGTTTGCTTATGTAGGATCAACCTAGCATATTTGATCAATTCATTCTAAGTCCTTGTACATATGTTCCTATTATTTATCAAAGAAATTTACAGCTTTTCTTAATGCAAGCATACTTGCATATTCATTCATTTATATCATACATAAATAAAAATATCATTCACATGCTTATTCCTAACACATTGGACACTCCTCGTTTGTACATCACCCCATAATCCATTGTGCCTCTTATCTATCTCATGATTCTTTTTACTGCTGCAAAGTGTTGTTGTGTAGGACTTCCCATAAACCTGCTAATAAACTTACAGCAAACATAAGATTTTGGCCTTGTAGCTGTAAGGTACATAAGGCTTCCTATCATTTGCTTGAACAGAGTTGGATCCACCACCAAACCATCCTTATCTCGATCAATTCTCTACCCAGGGACTATGGGTTTACGAACATCATTGCAACCCATCATTCCAAACTTCTCCAGAATGTCTTCAACATACTTCCTTTGGAAAATGAAAATCCTTCCATTCTGTTGAACAACCTCAATACCAAGGAAGAACTTCATCCTTCCTAGGTCTGTCATTTCAAATTCCTTTCTCATGGAACTCCTAAAATCAGCAATCATCTAATCATTATTACTTGTAAACAGTAAGTCATCCACATAAACACTAACGGTGAGAATTTTACATTTCTTCTTTTTGATAAACAGAGTTTGTTCACTATTGCTGCTTGTGAAACCATCTTAAATGAAATATGTCTCTATTCGACTAAACCAGGCTCTTGGTACCTGTTTTATAGACCAAGTGTTCACAGCCCTTCTTTTCATAACCTTGTGGTTGTGTCACAAAAATATCCTCCTACAGCTTCCCATATAGAAAGGCAGACTTTACATCCAGCTGATGAAGTCCCATCCTCTTTAAGCTGCAAATGCAATTATCATCCTCACTGTATCCATACGAGCAACTGGTGCAAAGACCTCTGTATAATCAATGCCATGCTATTGAGAATACCCTTTCACCACTAATCTTGCTTTGAATTTGTTAACTTCTGCTAACTCATTTAGCTTGGTCTTGTACACACTTTACCCCTATCTTATTTCCTCCTGTTGGTAATTCCACTAGACTCCATGTCTAATTTTTCTCAATGGAATTTATTTCCTCATCCATAGCTAGCTTCCACTTCGCATTTCTGACAACCTCTTCATAGGTAATGGGATCTAACATTACCATCAGAGCCAGAGCCAAATTTGTTTCATCATCTGACAGACCATCACCAGCTAGATAATCAGAAGACCATACTGGGGGTCGCCTGATCCTTCCCTCCCTGGCTGTCAAATCTTCTTCACCCACTACTAGAACATCTCTATGCACAGCTGGATCACCTTCCATAAATTCTTCAGTAGCAGGCTCCTCAAGAACATCAACTTCTTCTATGTCTTTGTGTACAATAGTATTCTCCTCCCATTCCAGATCCATGGACTATTCTTCTTTGTAACTGGAGTCTTAGTCCCATACACGATCCTCCTCACATACAACATCACGACTGATAATTATTTTCTTGCTGACATTATCAAACATCCTATACCCTTTTGATTCCTTACTCACCCCAAGCATCACACATCGTATACTTTTGTTGTCCAATATAGTCCTCTTGGTGTCTAGTATGTGAACATGGCCAACACATCCAAACACCCTGAAATATTCTACTGTTGACTTCCTTCCATTCCATGCCTCCTCTGGTGTCATGTCCTTAACAACTAGTGTTGGTGATCTGTTTAAGATATGATTGGTCCACTGAACCACCTCGGGCCAGAAGGATTTGGGGATCTCCTTCTCAGTCCGCATGGATCTCACCAGATTCATAATGGTGCGATTCTTCCTTTCAGCCACTCCATTCTGTTGTCGAGTGTGAGTTGCCTCTTGATTCCATGTTGGCTGCAAAACTCCTTGAATTTTGTTGACTTGTATTCCCCTCATCTATCCCTCCTTAAACATTTTATGAACACACCAGCTTCTTTTTCCACTAACATCTTAAATTTTTTAAATAAATGGAATGTCTCTGATTTTTCCAACAAAAAGTATATCCAGGTCTTCCTAGAAAAATCGTTAATAAAGGTCAACAAATACCTCTTCTTGCTATTGGATGCTCGTGTGATGGGACCACACATATCTGAGTGAATGAGCTATAAATGTTCTGTGGCCCTCCATTTGTTCTTCCATGGCATGGGATTTCGATGTTGCTTGCCTTTCATGCATGCCTCATATATCACATCATTAGCCTTCAGCTTGGGTAAACCAGTCACCATATTTTTGCTCGCAAGTGTATTCAGTCCCTTATAACTAAGATGTCCAAAACAATGGTGCCATAGCTCAGCTTGATCTTCAGTGTTGATCTTGAAACAGCTCCCTTCTCTTGAGTTGTTATAGGTATCAGGTGACAAAATAAACATCCTATTTCCATTCATAATTGAGTATGTTATCTTTCCCTTTTATGGATGAAACATACTGCATACACCACCTTTGAACAACACATCAATCCCCTTTTCTTGGAGTTGCCCAACACTTAGAAGATTATTTCTAAGCTCAAGAACCAAGTACACATCTCCAATCACATAGCTAACTCCCAGTAAAACCAACCTCACTGTTCCTTTTCCAATAACACTGAGTTTGGTATTGTTCCCAAGCTTGACAGTATGTGTAAAGCTCATGTCTAAATTTTTGAACATCTCTTGGTCACCACACATGTGGTTGGAACAGCCCGAGTCAATAAACCATTCATCTTTCCGCTTCCACACATGCCATTAACAGTACATCCTCTTCTTGCTCCTCTTCAAACTCAGCATAATTGGCTTCTCTTTTCCACATAGGGCACTCATACTGAAAGTGACCCAACTGATGACATTTATAGCATTCAACAGTAGCTTTGCTGAAGCTTGTTCTGCCTCTCCCTCGACCTCTTCCATTGGAAGGTGTTCGACCTCTGAAAAATGTTCTGCCTCTGGACCCAAAGTGATTCTCAACCTTCAAAGCATGTTCTTCCTATGCAGAATCTAGCCTTCGAAACTTCTGCTCATGCACCACCAACGAACTCTGCAACTCATCAATTGACATGTTGTCTTTATCTTGTGATTCTTCAATAAAAAACACCACATAGGTGAATCTCTCGGTGAGAGTCCGAAGAATCTTTTCTACAATCTTTGAATCTGGTATCTTTTCACCATTTCTTCGCATTTTATTTGACACAGACATCACTCGAGCAAAATATTCTGTAATCGTCTCTTCTCTCTTCAATGTCAGCACCTCAAATTCTCTTCGTAAAGAGTTCAACAGAGATCTCTTGACTCTCTTATTCCCTCCAAATTTCTTCTTCAGAGAGTCCCAAACATCCTTGGCTGTCCTCCAATTCAGAATTTGCTCAAACACAGTCCGATCAATAGCTTGAAAGAGATAATGCTTCACTTGATGGCCCCTGGTTCGCATCTCTTCAAGTTCCTTCCTTTGCGCCTCTGTTGCTTCTATTCCTGATGGCTCAACAAATCCCTCAGCTACCATATTCCAAAGTCCCTTTGCCCTTAACAGATTTTCCATCAGCTCACTCCAATGATCATAGTGACCATCGAACTGTGGAATTTTTGTTAGAGTTTTATCCTCACTCATTGTCACGTTTTGAATCACTCAAAGACTGCAGCTTTTCAACAAAACCCAGTGGGGGCTCTAATACTAATTTGTTAACCTTCAGAGAGAATTATCATTACTCAATTTAATTAACATAAATCAATTTAGTTACTAAATTAATTTACTACAATTCATCAATTATTTATTTCCCTCAATAAATAAAATATTTATTTAATTCAATAAATATTTAAATTAAAATACAAATTTCTCGATCGTTACATTTAACAAGCAGTCTGTTGCTCTTTCTTCTCCTTGGAGGTTCAGATATAGGAGTTTCAGACTCTTCTTCTTCTTCAGAATCTGAAGCCTATGTATCATCAGATAAACTTCCTTGATGTTTAGCAACAATAGGGGCAGGTCCTTCTTCTTTAGACTCAACATCTTTTGTATCATCAAATGAACTTGTTGGGACTTTAGCAGTAAGAGTTGCAGTTGTTTCAACTCTCAAACTTTCTTCATCAGTAGAGTTGCTGCTCTGAGTGTTAGCCATAGGGCTTGCACATTCTTCTTCACCATCGTATTTAGCTATTCCTTTCATGGATTCAACTTCTTCTTCATTGTTGGACTTGCTCTTTGAGGGTTCATCCTTGAGACTTTCAGTTCCCTTCTCATCTTCTGACTCTGCGTTCTCTTTCTTGGTAGATAGACTTCCTTGGGAGGCTGAAATGGACTCCTTTGCTTTCTTCTTGGATGGCCCTTGGAGTAATCTGTTACTTCTTCTTCTCTTTGGGGTTGCTGCAGTTGATGCTTTTTCTTCTCCTGCTCTATGTCTCTTTTTATCAGTGGAGAGACTGTTTGTTGGAGCCTATGTACTGTTCACACTCTTAGACTTCTTCTTTGCTAGTGTGGCTGCTACCGGTACAGAATCATCAGATTGAGATAGCTTGTTTTCCACCTCTTTTGCCTTTCTCTTCTTTGCAGAGACTTTGTTACTGCTGCAAGATGTTATTAGCCTCTTGTTTTCCTTAGGATATTTCTTCTAGTTTTCGAACAGATGTGGGGACATCACTTTATGAACATTAAGTGGTTCTCCCTCATCATCCTTTATCTTGCTTTTCAGTTTCTTCTTTAGAACAATGCTCAAGAGTCTTCCATGAAAAACCTTTGTGAGGGGTTTATCTGTAGACTTCTTTGTCTCTGCCTTTTTTAGACATTTGGTCAACTAATCAATTAGGAGGGCTCTGAAGTTCATCTACTTCTTCATGATGATTGCAGTCATAAGTCTCAATTACAGATCACTGACAGTATCATGTGCAGTATCCTTGCACAAGATGCATTTTCCTGTAATCTCAGCTAAAAATTCAAACTCTTCAAGAAACTCCTTCTTCTTCACATCTTTTATATTTGCATTCCTTCTGTAATGCATTAACTTCTTACCTTCTTCAATGTCAACTTCCTTGAGGTTTATCAGACCTTGGTTGGGAAACCCTAGACATTGGTTGATATCTGATGCCCTTATCTTCAGGCTTGCTCCTTTGACCTTTCTGGACAGAAGCCCAGAATCTATCGATGCATTGGAGTAGAATTGGTTCACTAGCTCTGTATAGACTAGACTGTTAGCTTCCAAGCATTCAGAAAACCCAGCATTCTTTACAATCTCAAGTATATCCTTGAACTTCTTTTCTGATCTTTTGAACTTCTTGAAGCCGAGTTTGTGACGCCCCCAAAATAGGTATACATCACCCATCTTGGATCGCCAGAAAATACAGTACTAATAACAACTCCATTTATACAATTTGTGCGTGCAAAATCGAATTACAGTTAAAGCTGTGAGTTTTAATACAAAATATATGTAACTCTCATGGTGCCTCGACCACAACACCTTACAATGGTACCTTACATAAAGGTACAATCAATAACTGTTTTAGAAATTAAAATCTTTGGAAAATACTCAAGGAAAACTTCGTATATGGGTGACCATACGTCTAAGTTATAATAGATATCATATGTCCACATAATTATCCTTGGTTAACCTAATAGTCCCCAAAGAAAAATGAGAAGATTGCTTTCATGTTCTTTCCAATGGTGAGTCATCTCTTGACATATAATTATCTCCTTTGTCTCCAATTAAGAATTATATTTCAACCAACTCCAAGATTATATAGGTAGTGCTCGTAGATATACTCAGCAAGTGGATGTGCACCTGACTACGTCTTATGATAACACGAAGTCGTATGTCATTAGACATCTTGTATGATGGTGGAAAAACACCCTTCCAAAGTTGGGTTCGCCTCACCCTATTTGATTCATCAAATATAACTATTAAATGATGTATAAAATACAACACACTTATCTAAAGTTCTCAATAAAATTATTTCCATCTTTGTTTAGGAGAACCTCAGCATTTATAGACCACAGATCGCTCTAATCCCTTGTTACCCCCGCTCTACCCAGCTACACTCTTATTACCTAAAAGGAATTATGCAAAAGGGTGAGCACAACTAGCCCAGTAAAGAATATCATGACTAAAGATAATTAAATTATCAATAGCTTTCGTCAATAATAAATTAGAAATTTAGAAGATATAGTAGATGATAAAACTTTTTAACCATAGTTGCAGCGGAACGAGCAATCCATTAGAAGAGTCAAATAGACCATAACGTCTATTATATACTCCATGTTAAAAGTCCACCAACAATATTTTATCCCTGTAACATCAATCAACAATTCTTGTCCACAATCATGTGAATAACTCATAATCATAATTGTGGTTTTAAATTTCTCTTCGAACCCAGGACGAAGAAAATTTTCATCACTTGTCTCTACCTGAAACATCAAAGATCATGGTTATACCAAATCATAGTTCATGTTCATAATCATACTAATAAATTCATCTTTGCACTATGGGCCAAAGATATTAATTAACAGTTCATCCTTGCACTACAGGCCAAAGACATGCAACTGTATTTTAGAAGAGTCAAGTAGAGCATGATATCTACTATCTTCTACGAATTAAAAGTTTATTCTCAATATTTTATCATGAGACTCATTTCGATAAATAATCCACATCACTTAAGAATTATCCATTACTACTGACCGAGGATATTCGTGTTTTTATCAACGGTCATGATCATGCCATAAAGTAATTCATCTTTTCACCCTTAGCCGAAGAGAACCCATGATTATGATCATACCAACATATGTCCATCAATGCATTACAGGCCAATGAGGACTTTTACCACATCATTTGTAACATTACAGTCATGATTATATTGAATAATCCCTGATCATAATCATACCAAGTCCATCTATGCACGTAAGTCACAGATGACTTTCATTACAATATAAGCATAAGGATGATGACAACGATATAAGCATTAATCAAACGAAATCAAGGATAAATATTAAAGACTTTAAATTTATCTAGAGTTTAAAAAATATCCAAATTATCAACATGATACTGCTTTGTAGAGTAAAATTCAAGAATAATATTCATGTATCAAAAATAATTTAGACAGAAAAGAAATATATTTTTCGGGTGAATAGTACCCCATAAATAGTACCCTGTTAATAGTACTTCATGAAGAGTACCTCGTGAATAGTACCCCGGCATGAAAAGTGCCCCAAATACCCGAGTGAATAATATTTGAGTGAATAATAATCGGGTGAATAGTAACTCGTGAATAGTACTCCGGCACGAAAAGTGCCCCAAATACCCGAGTGAATAATATTCGAGTGAATAGTAATCGGGTGAATAGTAACCCGTAAATAGTAACTCCTGAACAGTAACTCGTGATTAGTACTTATAAAAGGAAAATACAAAAGAAAACAATATTCCCTAACGATTACAAAAAACATGATATCTCATACAAGTATAATAGAATATACGAAACTGCAAATGGATTTTTACCCGCCATGCGGTAATCCACGTAGATAGATCATTTCCACAATTTAATAAAGAATGAATCTGAAGGGTCATTCACCGTGCATCTGGTAGTCGCGTGAGGCGAGTTATTCAACGAAATAATAAAGAATGGAATAACAGAAAATTTTCACCATGCATGCGGTAGTCCACGTAGACAGGTTATTCCAACAGAATAATAAGGAATGAAATAACATAAGAATTTCACCATGCATGCGGTAGTCCGCGTAGACAGGTTATTCCAACAGAATAATAAGGAAAAGAATAACAGAAGAATTTCACCATGCATGCGGTAGTTCGCGTAGACAGGTTATTCCAACAGAATAATAAAGAATGGAGTAACAACCCTTACGAGTATTGAAAGAAAACAATTCTCTTCATGAAAATGAAAGAAAAATACTCCTTACGAATATTGAACAAAAATAATATTCATACGAATACGCAAAATAATATCTCTTCAGAATATGAAATTAATAATACCCCTTACCAATACAATAAATAATATCCTTTACGAATACAACAAATAATATCCCTTACGAATACAACAAATAATACCCCTTACCTCAGAAGAAAACTGGATACTGGAATAGTGAAGTAACAGAATTCTCTTCTTCTATCTCTCTATAGCTTCTCTCTATAGTTTCTCTCTCTATAATTGCTCTTGTGAGTCTTAGAGAATTTGTGAGAATGAAGAAAGAATGAACTTCTATTTATAGGAAAATATAGTTTTGATAATTGCACGTTTTGGGGCTCGAAATATTATAGTTTAATACCTTCATCTTTTCCTTCATTTTTAATTTAGTCCTGCAAGTATTATCAAACTTGCACCACCTGCCCTAGTAGTATATCATGTGAATCAATAGTACAATCATGTGACTCAATAGTTCTATACATGTGAAAAAATAATTACAGTATAGTACCTTCATCTATACCTCTATTTTTAATTTAGTCATGCAAGTATTATCAATCTTGCACCTCTTCCCCTAATAGTACATGCATGTGAATCAATAATACACACATGTGAACAAATAGTTATAAGCATGTGAATTAATAACAATTAATTGCTCATTTATCCGATTAATTACCCGCTTAGTCAATATAACCTTTAGACATCAATTATTATCAAAATAGATGTCAATTTCCATTAACACTAATAATCCCAACACAATAAAAATATGAATTTCATCTTTAATCAACACAAACTTATTCATCAGTAATATTATAACTTACAATATTTAACAACCAGATCATTCCAAGGAAAGAGGGGGCTTTCAGATAAGAATTTCTTCCTATTGGCGCACAATTAAATAACCTAACCCCTTTCCTCGACAGAACTTTCTAGACATCATCAATAATACAAATAATAATATGAACAACTTGTCATCTCAATTATTGATTTAATAATATAAAATATTATGCAAATGATACTGTGATAATAACTGAATCAATAATATGAGAGATATTATGCAGGAATTACTGTAGCAATAATTGAGTATAACTAAGTGACTTCTCACGTAAGCATCAATAATCAATACCGTGTGCTACTATGCAACCATGCGTATAACTGTACTTTTATCACTGATTATTTTATGACAACTTGCTTACTTTGAAAATTTTTCACATATCACCCTTAACTTTAACTTTTTATCAATTTAACCATTTACTAAATAGAATAATAATTATAGAAAAATTGAATACTTTCATTTCATAAAATTCGGGATCTCACAATCTCCCCTCCTTATAAAATTTCGCCCTTGAAATTTACATACCTGGTATGTCAAAGAGATATTGTGGTTCTAAAATTATGTGTAGGTGATCGTGAGTTTAATTTTATAGCTTACGCTCAAGGCAAGTTTTCTAACACTACACTTTCATTGAGCTAGTTCATCTATTACATTGAGCATGTTTTAAATTCTGAATTATTGGAATTCTAATCATTTTGACTTACTCTAACTTGTTCATATTTAAACAAGTTTCTTTAGTTTATTATTTTATAATAAATGCTTCTTGAACCTTAATTCCTTGTGTCAAATGGTTCAATCACTTTGTATATCTTATTACCATGTGGAGTAAGCATTGTTTCCGACTTCTTTATCAACTATTGCATGTCGATAACTAAAATTCTAATTTGACAAGATTATAGACCTAGCTTATTATTATTATTGAGCCAAGGTTTACCATTTCTTTATTTTGATCAATACTTATGCTCTCTAGTTATTTCAAACATAAGTCTAGAATATGGTCAGTTCACCTATGATTCTCAAATGTTCTAAGTTACGTTGTTATTAAACAACTATTGTGTTATCAAGCATTGTTGATTCAACTAGTTCCCTAGTTGATGATCATTAAACTTCAATTACCCTTGAAAGCTTATCCAAACCAAACTTTCTTTGGTGCGGACTTGTACTCTAAATCTTGAGATGAACAACCCTATGTTTTGGGGGTTTACGCTTAAGCGTTGAAATGGTTGTGCACAATACATTGTACGAAGGATTGATCCCCCTAAGTACGTGTAGTCCTTATAGTCATACGACTGTTAAAGTTAAAGTTGAAAGATTACTTATAACTGTGGACAAGGTTCATGGTCATTTAACCCTCAGTAGTATATTTAAGAATGTTAATAGAACATATCATTCAGTTCTATTGAGCCTATGAGTTGGCAAATTTGAAATGTTAATAGAACATATCATTCAGTTCTATTGAGCCTATGAGTTGGCAAATTTTGAAATCATTCAGTTCTATTGGGCCTATTATTTGGCAAATGATGTAAAGATATTTATTCTTATTTCAAGTGAGCTTTGTTTGCTCACTCTTGCATATTTATACATTTATTGCAGCTATGGTTGAGAAGGTAGATAAACCTACAACTAGCAAAGGAAAGGAAAAAATGTACAAGTGATGAAGACTTATAATTTTGTTTTATCGTTATGATGATAGACTTTTAATAATGATGTGATGTAATAATTTAAATTCCGCACTTTAATGATTGTATTAAAGGTTAGAGAACCTGGGAGATAATGTTTTTATTAAAGTAATCATGTATGGGCAGGTTTTTATTATTCAATTTATTATGATTGGGTAGTTAGATATGAATGTTTTGATTACGTAAACACCAAATCTTGAGATAATGAAGTACCGGGATTTGGGGGTGTCACACATGCAAAATACGATCACAGTTAAACTATGAGTTTTAATACAAATATATATAACTCTTATGGTGTTTCGACTACAACACCTTACAATGGTACCTTACATAAAGGTACATTCAATAACTATTTTAGAAATTAAAATTGTATATGGGAGACCATACATCTAAGTTATAATAGATATCATATGTCCACAGAATTATCCTTGGTTGACCCAATAGTCCCCAAAGAAAAACGAGAAGATTGCTATCATGTTCTTTCCAATGGTGAGTCTTCTCTTGACATATAATTATCTGCATTGTCTCCAATTAAGAATTATATTTCAACCAACTCCAAGATTATATAGGTAGTGCTCGTAGATATACTCTCAAGTGGATGGATGTGCACAATATCATCTTTACGATAACACGAAGTCGTATGTCATTAGACATCTTGTATGATGGTGGCAAAACACCCTTCCAAAGTTGGGTTCGCCTCACCCTATTTGATCCATCAAATATAACTATTAAATGACGTATAAAATACAACACACTTATCTAAAGTTCTCAATAAAATTATTTCCATACTATTTAAGGAGAACCTCAATAGTTATAAACCACCGTTCTAATCCCTTGTTACCCCCGCTCGACCCAGCTAAACTCTTATTACCTGAAAGGAATTGTGAAGAAAAAGGGTGAGCACAACTAGCCCAGTAAAGAATATCATGACTAAAGATAATTAAATTATCAATAGCCTTCGTCAATAATAAATCAGAGATTTAGAACATATGGTAGATGATAAAACTTTTCAACCATAGTTGCAGCGAAACGAGCAATCCATTAGAAGAGTCAGATAGACCATAACGTCTATTATCTTCTCCATGTTAAAAGTCCACCAACAATGTTTTATTCCTATAACATCAATCAACAATTCATGTCCACAATCATGTAAATAACTCAAAATCATAATTGAGGTTTTAAATTCCTCTTCGTACCCAGGACGAAGATAATTTTCATCACTTGTCTTTACCTGAAACATCAAAGATCATGGTTATACCAAATCACAGTTCCTGTTCATAATCATACTAATAAATACATCTTTGCTCTACGGGCCAAAGATATTCATTAACAGTTCATCCTTGCACTACAGACCAAAGACATGCAACTGTATTTTAGAAGAGTCAAGTAGAGCATGATATCTACTATCTTCTGCGAATTAAAAGTTTATTATCAATATTTTATCACTGAGACTCATCTCAATAAATAATCCACATCACCGAATTATCCATGCACTACGGCCAAGGATATTCGTGTTTTTTATCAACCAGTCGTGATCACGCCATAAAATAATTCATCTTTGCACCCTTGGCCGAAGAGAACCCATGGTTATGATCAAAGCAACATATGTCCATCAAAGCACTACGGGCCAATGAGGACTTTTACCACATCATTTGTAACATTACGATCATGATTATACTGAATAATCCCTGGTCATAATCATATCAAGGCCATCTATGCACGTAAGCCACAAATGACTTTCATTACAATATAAGCATAAGGATGATGACAATGATATAAGCATTAATCAAACGAAATCAAGGATAAATATTAAAGACTTTAAATTTATTCAGAGTTTAAAAAATATCCAAATTATCAACATGATGCTGCTTTGTAGAGTAAAATTCAAGAATAATATTCATTTATCAAAAATAATTTAGATAGAAAAGAAATATATTTTTTGGGTGAATAGTATCCCGTAAATAGTACCTTGTGAATAGTTCTTCAGGAATAGTATTTTGTGAATAGTACCCCGGCATGAAAAGTGCCCAAAATACCCGAGCGAATAATATTCGAGTGAATAATAACCAGGTGAATAGTAACCTGTAAATAGTAACTCCTAAACAGTAACTCGTGAATAGTACTCATAAAAGGAAAATACAAAAGAAAACGATATTCGCTGATGAGTATAAAAGAAATTATATCTCATACGAGTATAATAAAATATACGAAACTGCAAATGGATTTTTACCTGCCATGCGATAATCCACGTCGACAGATCATTTCCACAATTTAATAAAGAATGAATACGAAGGGTCATTCACCATGCATGCATGATAGTCGCGTAGAGCGAGTTATTCAACGAATAATAAAGAATTGAATAACGGAAGAATTTCACCATAAATGCGATAGTCGCGCAGAGCAAAGGTTATTCAATGAGAATAATAAGGAATGAAATAATATAAGAATTTAACCATACATGCGGTAGTCTGTAGACAGGTTATTCCAATAGAATAATAAGGAATGGAATAACAGAAGAATTTCACCATGCATGCGGTAGTCGCGTAGAGCGAGTTATTCAGCGAATAATAAGGAATAGAATAATGAAGAATTTCACCGTGCATGCGGTAGTCTGCGTGAGCAGGAGTTATTCAAGAATAATAAAGAATGGAGTAACAACCCTTACGAGTATTGAAAGAAAATAATTTTCTTCATGAATACGAAAGAAATAATACTCCTTACAAATATTGAACGAAAATAATATTCATACGAATACGTAAAATAATATCTCTTCAGAATATGAAAAAAAATAATACCCCTTACCAATACAACAAATAATATCCTTTACGAATACAACAAATAATATCCCTTACGAATACAACAAATAATACCCCTTACCTCAGAAGAAGACTGGATACTGGAATAGTGAAGTAGCATACTTCTCTTCTTATATTTCTCTATAGCTTCTCTCTTTATAATTGCTCTTGTGAGTCTTATTGAATTCGTGAGAATGAAGAAAGAATGAACTTCTATTTATAGGAAAATATAGTTTCGATAATTGCATGTTTTGGGGCTCGAAATATTACAGTATAATACCTTCATCTTTTCCTTCATTTTTAATTTAGTCCTGCAAGTATTATCAAACTTGCACCACCTCCTCTAATAGTATATCATGTGAATCAATAGTACAATCTTATGACTCAATAGTTCTATACATGTGAAAAAATAATTACAGTATAGTACCTTCATCTATACTTCCATTTTTAATTTAGTCATGCAAGTATTATCAATCTTGCACCACCTCCCCTAATAGTACATGCATGTGAATCAATAGTACACACATGTGAACAAATAGTTATAAGCATGTGAATTAATAGCAATTAATTGCTCATTTATATGATTAATTACCCGATTGGTCAATATAACCTCCAGACATCAATTATTACCAAAATAGATGTCGATTTCTATTAACACTAATAATCCCAACGCAATAAAAATATGAATTTCATCTTTAATCAACACGAACTTATTCATCATTATTATTATAACTCACAATATTTAACAACCAGATCATTCCAAGGAAAGAGGGGGCTTTCCGATAAGGATTTCTCCCTATTAGCGCGTAATTAAATAACATAACCACTTTCCTTGACAGAACTTTCTAGACATCGTCAATAATGCAAATAATAATATGAATAACTTGTCATCTCAATTATTGATTTAATAATATTAAATATTATGCAGATGATATTGTGACACTAATTGAATCAATAATATGAGAGATATTATGCAACAATTACTGTAGCAATAATTGAGTATAACTGAGTGACTTCTCACGTAAGCATCAATAATCAATACAGTGTGCTACTATGCAACCATGCGTATTACTGTACTTTTATCACCGATTATTTTATGACAACTTGCTTACTTTGAAAAATTTTCACATATCACCCTTGACTTTAACCTTTTATCAATTTAACCATTTACTAAATAGAATAATAATTATAGGAAAATTGAATAATTTTATTTCATAAAATTCAGGATCTCACAAAGTTGGATTCCGGTTATAACACGTCATTCTTCCATTTTAAGGGTTCGAAATTTATGGGTATTTAGTTTCAGATTTCTTAAGAGAGATAGTTGAATGCGATTTGGGCGAATCTAGAGGTTTAATGGATACAGGCTTTGAAGAGCATTTTAGGGTTTGAGAAAGAGAGGGAGAGAGGTTCGATAGCTTCTGATAACTGTTTGGAGATTTTGAATTTATCTTTATGACAGTTCCTTCAGACTCTGCATAAGCTGTGATGTGTCAACCAGTCATTGGTTGCACGATGCCCAGTAAAAAACTGTAACTCCCCATAAACTGAACAGTTTTTCAGTTTTAATTTTCTTTTAGGAAAATAAGCATTACTGATTTAGATTGACCGTTGACCTTTTCAGTACATAGAGTAGCTTGTTGAGGTAGCTATAGACTCTATGATTTTCTTAGTGGACTCAACGATCGTCTTCTAAGAGATGCTTCAGTGGATGATTTGACACTAATCCTCATCTTGAAGTTACATGGCTTAACCACTGATGTACTCCGAGATAGTTTGGGCACTGGAATTTCTGAGGTGAGTTTGTAGGGCATCTTTTCAAACTGTATTCGAACTTATCTCCATACGATTTAAATAGTTGGGCACATATCTAGTTTTTCTGAGTTCCCCATGAGATAGTGTATCCTCTAGGAAGACTGCGATCGTCGAGCCTACTCTACGATCGTTAAGGTTATACTACGATCGTCGAGTTCCCTTCAGAATCTGATCTACAAACGTTGTATGTCCTGGTCCTTGAGATGAACTTGACTAAGCATTCAATCTGGGTTAAGGTAGCTTAGGAAGGGTCAACCTCTTAAAGTGAACTAAGGGTCAGGTTTGTCCCTGAGGTGTTTTCCAGATGAAAAAACTTTAGAAGTGATTTCCACTGATATCTCATTTAACCTTTTCTGCTGGGGAGTTCCTCTACCAATTTATACATTTACATTGGTTGTAATCGTGGTGTCCTCTTGCTCTTACACTACGATCAGATGTTTGATTGTAGGCGTTCCACGATTTTGAGTTGGGTGGTTGACAAGGTTATTAGTAGCACGTTTTGAGACGTTCCTACTGACCATGGATCTTCATTTGGTTTATCAGTCACAAAGTTTTGGGACTTTATAACTGGTATATTGCTTCATAGTGTATTTCTGATACTTTCAGTGATGTTATTCCTTAACAGATCACTGCTCCCCCATGGTTGATACTATCTTCTTAGAGAGGTGTGAGTTCTTCTTCTTCATGTGCATCAGAAGGCAGCCTTGCATATCTCCTTCTGACTGAAGTTATCATTATCAATTAAATCTTCTTATATCATAGAAATGGATATCTTCGGGACTGATCACTCTACGATCATTTGACAGAACTACGAACGTAGTCTTCTTTGACAATTTGTGCTTGCGGAGTTCTGCTTCTTTAATGAGTTCCTTAAGGGTTCTTCTCAGATGATATGCTTTGGATGATTGAGCATATAAGACCCTTTTTATCTTAGGGTGAATGGTCTGCTTCCATATGGAGATCAGCAACCATGCAAGCTTCATTCATGTTAGCTCAGCAAGTCTTCAAGGATAGGTTTTGACAAATAAGGATTTTGTCAGAAACATATATGAAATGTCTTAAGCCTCCATCTGGTTAAATCTTCTTGACTGAAGTCATCTGCTTCAGCATTCCTTAGTGTGGTCAGATAGACCAAGTGCATGCAAGTTAGATAAATTTCTATTTTTGGTACCCATGGTTAAATGGGTCCTGCCAGGTTAGTTTTTCAAAATCCCTATTCCTCATATATTTGTATTTTCATCACATTGATCACCAACAATCATATTCATGCATATATCAAATTAGATATGACATTTTAAGATGCATGATGATAAGTGTGTGTAAGATTAACCCCTTTAATAAAACACTCTTTTTCTTTGATGGTTTCATCATTTTACTTGGTTATGTTCACAAATTTTAAATGTTCACAGAGTGAGAATTAACTCTATCACTTATTTGTATATGTTTAATTCATGGAGGTGATCAGTTTCTACGAATCTTCAAGATACTCTTGTAGAATTGATCATACTCTATGTGTTAACAAAAACCTAGAACATAGGTTTGTACATACACACTAACCCATCAGCAAAGATTACTCCACTTAAGATTAATTAAATCATGATATGCTTATGACCTATTTCATACTTATTTCGAGATGTTATCTTCAACCTAAAACTTGGATGGAGAGAAAGTTTATTAGCATTTGAGTTTCCAACCTCACTGTACTTTCTCTCTTCTCCTTTTTAGGTAGAGTATGGTCTCTTGATAGAATACTGTTATAGTGCATAAGGTGGTGCAACATGATGTTCACATTTATATTAA
Source organism: Panax ginseng (assembly GCA_020205605.1). Lineage (NCBI taxonomy): Eukaryota > Viridiplantae > Streptophyta > Magnoliopsida > Apiales > Araliaceae > Panax > Panax ginseng. The sequence goes on along the minus strand of CM035143.1, from coordinate 114,586,259 downwards.
TGAGGAACCGTACCTTTCCACTATCATTTTCTCGACAGTCATTTATCTTGATATAATAAGGCTAGGCATTGATGTGCATACTTTTTCATTCATTTCTGACAGCTTGTTGCTCCAGTTGTCCTTCGATCCATCAATCATAATCTTGAAGATGTAAGCTAAGAAAATCTTGGCATCTTTAGATCTTTGACAACCTTGAGTCCTCAAGGTTAACATCCAGTTGCTGGTTAGCCAAATCCATATTTGAGAAATTCTTCTTTCTTCTCTGAATAAGTACTTCGTATCATATATGGCCTTTTCATCTGTGACAACCCGAAAATTTAGAAAATCTTAAATGATTAAATTAAAGGTTAAACTTTAAAACCTAGAGTAGAAATAGATGGTTTATTTAAAAAAATTTAGAAAATCTATACGATTTAATAATTAAAAGAAATTATATACTAATATATATGGCAAGCCATATGAAAAAGGATTATTAATTGTAGCAAACCGCATTAAGAGATTTTAATAAGACATTGAATTAAATGTCTAGCTTAATATATGAGATATATTATGGTAAATATTTTTGTGATTTATGTGAGTAATGAATATGAATATTAGGTGATGGTTTATATTTTATTAATATAAACAAATAAAAGAAATTAATGTAATCTAATTATATATTAGGAATGAAAAATTGAATAACTTAAGGGTTATGGTATGAGAGAATATTGGTATTTAAAATATATACTAATTCCAAGAGATTTATTTTATACATCTCAATTAGTTAAATTTAAAACCTAATTATAGCAAGTCTAATTGGGTTAAGAAAGTAAGGGCATGTAAGTAAGGAATTAAATTATAATTGAGGAAATGAAAACCCTAATTAAATAAATAGGAAATGATATAATTAAAAGTATTGGACTATGTTAATTTACATGGCCCAAAGAATTAGTTAGGAAGTCCAAATATTTTAATTAGATAGCCCAAAAGAATTAATTGTTAAGCTCAAGTGTTGGCCCAATTATGGAGGGAATGAATGTAAAGATTTTATTACCCACTTCTACTAACTCCTTAACAACTCTTCCATGTGTCACTCCTTTATTTAACCAACATTCTTAACCAAAGCTACAAGCAACCTTTTAATTATTGAGGAAGAGAGAGAAAGAGGAGTGGGGGATGTATGTTAGATATACAAAGTATATCTCTTAATTACACCAAAATGCATTTACTTTCTCTTGCATCCCTTATTTCCTCTCACTTCTAATTTTGCTAACAAAAAGAGAGAGAGAGAGAGAGTGTGAGAGAGAGTTCAGTCAAGAGGAAGGAAGAAGGAATAGAGTTTTGATCTTCCATGCCATCCAAGATCTATCACATAGCTTGGAATAAAAAGATATGTCAAGAAATTAAAGGTATAAAACCAAACCTAAGTTATCCTTTTATTTAAGTTATTTTGATAGAATAAAGATCTAAGGTTTTAAAACTCAAAAATCTTAGATCTACATGATTTAGAATGTGTTATGTGTAGATCTATCCATTTTGTGTATTAAAAGTTAGATCTAAAGTATGAAATGAAAACTAGGTTTTTCAAAATGTAGAGAACCTAATTTTTCTTAGCCTTGATTGTGTTTAATCTTGTGTTTGATGCTTGTTTGATGAAATAGATCATGTATTATGGTATATTCATGGGTATATGAAGTATTAGTAGGTATTATGATGAGTTATGTTGGTTATTAAGTGAGAACATAGAAGTTTTCTTAGAAATCACCAAGAGTTAAAAATTAGATTTTTGTGAAAACGAAACATGAAATTCAAATGACCATATCTCCTATTATATTGCGCATTTTTGAGTGTGTTCAAGTCCTAGAGTTATATCTATGAGTTTCTAACTTATCCAAGTGGAATCACTGGAAAAGGTGTTGTAGATTTTCGTGTGGACTGATTTTAGCAAAGGAGTCAAAACAGAAAAATGACAAAAGTAAACTGCTAAGAACTTTCCAGGGGATGTTTCGGCAGCTTAATTTGTGAGAAACATTCCTGCCTTTTGGGAAATGAAAATATATGGTATTAAGTACCTTCTGTCCAAAAATGAGCTCATTTCAACTTAAAATGACCAAGTTATGACCATTTCAATATTTGGGTTTTTCGGACGAAAACGACTATAACTGGAGTTCTATAACTCCGATGGCCACAAAATTTAAACTGGAGGCTCACGATAACACGTATAAGATTGTGTCAAAATATGGGAATTTCTGGAGTTGAGCATGATAGGGCTAATTTCTTAAGCTACACACTAAAAAATGATTTTTGAAAAATACTAAAGAAAGTTGGAAAATTATGAAAAAATACTTTTTGTGTGTATGATTTATATGTATATGTGTTTGGACAAAGGATAGAAAAATAATAAGCTGATTAGGTATTTTTGTGAAAAGGATATGGAATCCAGCTTGCTGGATTGAATAATTTATGAATCTAGTTTCTTTGGATTGAAAAATCGATGAATCCAAACTTCTTTGGATTGAAAAGAAGTTCTTGAATTGAAAATATGTTAAATTGACTATTTGGATTGCAATCTAATTCTTGGATTTGATATCCGGTTCTTTGGATTGTGATTTAGTTTTCTTTGGATTGGCCATCTAGATATTGGATTTTGAATCCAGTTTGCTGGATTCCAAATCTGGGTTGCTGGATTGGTATTTGACTTATATGTTCAAGAAAAACTTTTAATATATGAGATTAAAGCATTTAAATCATATAAATATGATAGTAATGATTAAAAAATCATAATAAATGATAATAATTATCTAAAAATTATTATGAGACTTGAAAAATTATTTTGACTGATAATATAAATAGCTAAGATAAGTGTTAAGTGTTTAGGCAGAGTTTAATTGAACTTAAACTCGATATTGGTCCGACTAGGTTGTCAGGATGTCAGAGTTGTACCGAACTCGACTCAGACTGTAAAAGTTTGACTTGAGGTTAAGTCTTATGTGTGTTATAGACGGATAGGATTGTGTGATAATGTGTTTAGGTTATTTTAAATAATGTGATGATATTATTTTAATTGGTATATCGATATTATTTATATATTAGGTCTTCAGACAAAGCTTATTAAAATGCATAATGATAATCAACGGAACAGGCAAGTTCTTCTTAGCTCGACCTCGAGTTGTATTATTCAATTATACTTATGGTTAATCATTTTTGATTGTCATGTCTAAGAATTATTAAATCGCACTTTGTGCATACTGCATGTATTCATCAGGTATGAAAGGTTGATCACCTTCATTACCATTCAATCCAGATATATATATGTTCATGTTCCATGTTCATTTAGCTATGAAAATTTGTTCATGCTAGTTCATAATTATATTGTAGAACTTTAGCCAGCTTATTGTTCAATTCTTTCAATCATGATATATCCTTAAATTATTGAATTTAAACTTGTTGGGCAAACTTAGTGCTCACCCTTGCTATATCATGATAAACATTGCAGATAAGGCGAATACGTTCAGATACAGGAAAAGATAAAGCCAAGTTCAGCTTGGGATTTTATGTGCAGCTTAATTGTAACAGTTATATATGATAATAACACTATATGTTAGATAGTTTTTGAATTGTGTATAAGTTAAGGTTACTCGACCTTGGAGAATAGTGTATAAAGTTTATTGTATAAACAATTTATGTTTATATCTTCCGCAATAGTTGCAGAATTGATTGAACAGGATCCGCGGTGATTCGGGACCCGGATTCAGGGCTCTCACATCATCTTTTAGACTGGTGGATGCTTGACTCTTTGTTGTTGATGCCTCTTGAGCTTCCTTGTCTAGTCTTCAGACTACAAGATTGACAGTGGCCAAGGATTGGTCTTGTCGTTATGGCATTTAAGAACATGGACCATTCTGAGCAGCTTCAGATGTATATACACATTTACCTATACACAATATTTCCAACGTTAGAGCTCATCTGCATTTATAAGCGACCTACTACTAAACTAAGTTTAGAACAATATTTTTGCCTAGGATTTAACTCAAAGCGATTAGCTTTTGAATATAGCATGAGACCCTGCTCTGATACCAATTGTTAGTTCCCAGTAGCGAAACAAGCAATCCATTAAAAGAGTCAAGTAGAAAATAAAATCTACTATCTTTTATGATTTAAAAGTTTTTCATCACTTTTATCCTTTGAGACTCAAATTTTAATAAATAATCCACATCATTGAATCACCCCTGCACTACGGCCAAGGATATTCTTTAGTATCACGACCACAAATTATCCATGCACTATGGGCCAAGGATATTCGTGTATTCACTAATGGTCATGATCATGCCAACAAGCTGTAAAATCAATGCACTACGGGACAATGAGGACTTTTTCCACATCATTTGTAACATTACGGCCATGATTACAATGAATAATCCTCAGTCATAATCATACTGAAGTCTATCTATGCCTTCACGTGCCATGGATGACTTTCAACATAATATAAACATGAGGATGATGACAATGATATAAGAATTCAATAAAACAAGTTCAAGAATTAATTTATCCAAGAACCAATAACGTCAAATTGTCGACAACACGATACTTCTTTGTGGAGTAAAATTCAAGAATGCTCGGAAGAATATTTCCATGAAAAGATCTTTGGATGAAGCGCAAATATTAAGGATATTCCACTAATTTCATAGAGTATAGAAGTCAAAACTTTAACCAACTGAGTATAATAAAGAATGGAATAACAAAAGAAATCACCAGGCATGCGATAAACCGTACATACAGGTTATTCCAACAGAATAATGAATAACGGAACCAAGTCATGCGTAAATGCACGCACAGGATGTTCCAATGAGAATGATAAATAATGGAACCGGGTCATGCGTAAAGCTTATGCAGACGAGGATGTTCAAAGCAGAATAATAAAGAAGCGGAACCAGTCATGCGTAAAAGCACGATGCGGGATGTTCTAACGAGAATGATAAAGAAGCGGAATAATAAATGAAGAATTTCACCAAGTATAGGGGGTAGCAGCGTATCTGAGTTATTCCAATGAATAATAAAGAATGGAATAATGAGACTTTCTCTTCATGAATCTGAAAGAAATAATACCCCTTACTTAGTACAACAAATAATATCTCCTACCTTAGAAAGAAGAAGATTTGGATATAGAAGTAGTGAAGTAGCGAGAACACTTTTCTTCTTTCTCTCAATAGTTTTCTCTCTACAGAGTTTCGGTGATTTCGTAAGAAATAATGAAGGAATGAGCTTTATTTATAGAAGAATGGGTGCATAGTAACTAATTCATGAAGCGGTCAGATTGATTTACTTTAAAGCAGACGGTCAGATTTAAAACTAAATCTTTTAAATAAAATATAATATATTCTATTTATAATCTAATAAAACGAATAACTTTATAAAAGTATTATGTTTTATATAAAAAGATTTTACTATGCAAAACACTATCAGATATCTTATCTGACACTTTGTATAATAAAATATAATATATTCTAATTATTGTCTAACAAAACAAATAACTTTATAAAAGTATTACATTTTTATATAAAAAGATTTTTTATCTGCAAACACTATGAAGACACTATATCATAATAGAATATCATATATTCTATTTATAGTCTAATAAAACTAATAACTTTATAAAAGTATTATGTTTTATATAAAAAGCTTTTTCATTTTATTACATTAATAATACTAATAAAAAAATTTATCATCATTATTATTATTCACATTATTAATCGACTGTGTCGTTCCCGTGAAAGAGGGGCTTTCAATAAGGATTTCTCCTATCGGGCGCCGCAATTAGGTGACCAAACCTCTCTTAATGGAACTTCAGACATCGTTAATATTGCAAATAATAATATTAATAACCTTGTCGTCTCAATTATTGATTTAATAATATATAAAATATTGACAATAATTGAATCAAATAACGTGAGATCTTATGCAAAGCAATTCTTTGTAGCAATAATTGAACAAAGCTGAGTGACTTCTCACGTAAGCATCAATAATCAATACCGTGTGCTACTATGCAACCACGCGTATTACTATACTTTTAACACCGGGTGTTTCAACAGTTAACGGTAAAAACTTCCTTCGTTATTTTTATAAAGTATTTTTGTCATTTTCTCAATCCGACAATAATTCCGTTGTGGGGTCCACCAATGATTGTGCCGTTGTACGAATATTTCCTGTTAAAACAAATATTCCCCGATCAATCGAATATTATATAACAACTTGCGTACTTTGCAAAATTTATAAATATTATCCACAACTATAACATTATATCAAATTTACTCCAGAATATTCAAAAATGATATTTATAGAAAATTCATCTTTATTTATAAAAGTTGGGGTCTTACAACCTCCCCTTCTTATGAAATTTCATCCTCAAAATTAGGGTACATACCTGGTATGTCAAAAAGGTAAGGATACTTTAATTTCATTTCAGATTCTAACTCCCAGGTCATTTCCTCAACATCGTGGTTTCTCCACAAAACTTTGACTTGAGGTATAACCTTGGAGCATAGAATATGTTCCTTCTTATCCAAGATTTGAACAGGAACCTCTTCATACGTCAAATCTTCTATTATTTCGTCCGGTTCTAACTCAATAATGTGGTTCGGGTCTTCCACATATTTACGTAACATGGATATGTGAAAAACGTTATGAACACGAGACATACTTGGTGGTAAAGCGAGTCTATAGGCCACAGTTCCTACTCGATCGAGGATTAAAAATGGACCGATGAATCGAGGATTGAGCTTTCCTCTCTTTCCAAATCTCGTAACTCCTTTCCATGGGGCAACACGTAATAACACATGATCTCCTATATCGAATTCCATGTTTTTTCGATGAAGATCAGCATAACTCTTTTGTCGATCTTGTGAGGTTTTTATACGTTGTCGAATCGTTTGAATCATTTTCGTAGTCATACGTACTAACTCTGATCCCAACAACGTTGCTTCACCCACCTCATCCCAGCATACTGGAGAACGACACTTTCTTCTATACAACGCTTCGAATGGAGCCATGCCAATACTTGTTTGATAGCTGTTGTTGTAGAAAAACTCCACCAATGGTAAGAACTTGTCTCAACTTCCCTTGAAGTCAAGGACACAGAGTCTTAATAGATCTTCAAGAGTTTGAATAAATCTCTCGATCGCCCGTCCGGATTCGAGGATGATATCCGAAAGCTAAATCGTAAATCCATGCCCATAGCTTTTTGCAAACTAACCCAAAATCTTGAAGTGAATCTTGGGTCTCGATCAGAAACTATGGATACTGGCATACCATGCAATATTACAATCTCGTTTATGTACATATGAGCAAGACGTTCAAGTGTATAAGTTTCTCGTATCGATAAGAAATGAGCAGACTTGGTCAATCTATCAACAATGACCCAAATCGCATCTATGCCTTGAGAAACCTAGAGAAGACCAGTAACAAAATCCATGGTAATGTGCTCCCACTTCCATTCTTGAATTTCAAGTGGTTGCAATGGACCTTTTGGTACTTGATGCTTCGTCTTGACTCGTTGACAAGTTAGACACCTTGAGATAAACAGCACTATCTCTCTCTTCATATTGCTCCACCAAAATGTATGACGAAGGTCACGATACATTTTGGTACTCCCAGGATGGATTGCAAATGGTGTGTTGTGCGCCTCCATCATGATTTTATACTTTAAATCAAGGTCGTTAGGAACACAAAGTTTGGAGTTGACTCGAAGTATTCCTTCTTCATCAATTCTTGCTTCCGGTATAGCACCTTCTTGCACTTTATTCGTCATACGCATTAGTTCCAGGTCTGTAGCTTGAGCAGCTTTAACTTTATCGATTAAAGTCGGTTCTACTCGTATATTTGTCATCATCACATGGGTCCCCGGAGTCTTTAACTCTATCTCCATCCTTTGTAAGTCACACAAAATGGGCCTTTGCGTTGACAATATCGTACTCGTACCTGCATATGATCTTCTACTCAATGCGTCAGCTACCATGTTCGCTTTTCCAGGATGGTATTGGATGGTATGATCATAATCTTTCAACAGTTTAAGCCAACGTCGTTGTCGCATGTTGAGTTATTTTTGAGTGAAGAAATATTTGAGGCTTTTATGATCCGTAAAGATATCCACTTTCTCCCCATACAAGTAATGCCTCCAAATTTTAAGTGCGAAGATAACAATTTGCTGACTCTAGATCATGAGTAGGATAATTCCTCTCATATTCTTTGAGTTGTCTTGAGGCATAAGCTATGACTTTCCCATGTTGCATGAGAACACATCCCAACCCTTTGCTCAAGATCATCTTTATAGATGACAAATCCTCCGAGCAGATGATGGTATTGTCGAGCAGGAGGTGAAATGAGTCTCATCTTGAGTTCTTGAAAACTCTTCTCACATTCTTCGCTCCAACCGAACTTTGTATCTTTCCGAGTCAGCTGAGTTAATGGAGTAGCGATTCTAGAAAATCCTTCCACGAATCTCCGATAATAACCAAATAAAACCGAGAAAGCTACGTCTTGGCATCATCGATTTAGGTTGCTCGGCTTTAAATTGCTTCAATTTTGTCGGGTCAATGATATTCCATGACTTGATACTACGTGCCCAAGGAATGCTACTTCCTCAAACCAGAACTCGCATTTCTTCAACTTGGCATAAAGCTTGTATTCACGAAGCTTTTGAAGTATCAGCCTCAAGTGTTGCTCATGATCTTCACGGCTTTTGGAATAAATAAGGATGTCATCAATAAAGACGACCACAAAGTAATCCAAATATTCCTTGAATACTCGGTTCATCATATCCATGAAGGCAGTAGGAGCATTAGTCAATCCAAAGGACATGACTAGGAATTCATAATGCCCCGTCTTAGGAGTTCTAAAAGCCGTCTTTGGAATGTCCTCGGTTTTAACCTTCAAATTGATGATATCCGTAAGCTAAGATCGATCTTTGAAAAGAATTTGGCTCCTTGCAATTTGGTCGAAACAGGTCATCAATACGTGGCAATGGGTACCTATTTTTTTGATGGTTACATGATTCAACTCCGATAATCAATACAAAGTCGCATACTCCCATCATTCTTCTTCACGAATAGTAAACAGAGGCACCCCAAGGAGAAGTACTAGGACGAATAAAGCCATGTCTAACAATTCCTACGGTTGGGTCTTTAACTCACGAAGTTCAATAGGAGCCATTCGATATGGGGCTTTGGAAATGGATTTTGTACCGGGTTCAAGGTCGATACAAAATTCAATTTCACGCTCTGGGGGTAGGCCAGGAAGTTCTTCAGGGAATACGTCAGGGAATTTATTAATAATAGAAATATCATTCAAAACTGACGTATTTTTATTTAGATCCGTGACATGAGCTAAGAAAGCTTGACATCAATCTTTTAATAACCGAATAGCTTTATGGCTTGAGATGACAGTGATTGATTTTAATGGTTTGGTTGCTTGAATTCGCATAATAGGTTGGTTAGGAATATGAAAGCTAACAACCTTACGAAAACAATCAATTTTTGCATGATGAGTAGTTAATCAATCAATCCCTAGAATCACATCAAATGCAAGTATTTTCAAAGAAATAAGATCAACAGGTAACGTGCGGTCGCCGATTTGAACTAAACAAGACTTATAAATAGTGGATGTAATGAAGGTTTCTCCCAACGGAGTTTCCACAGATAAGTCAAAGTCTAATTTCTCCGGAGTCAAATTTAATCGTTGAGCGCAATTAGGAGAAATAAAAGAATGGGTAGAACCGGTATCAAATAAGGTATAGACTTCGCTAGAGTTTATGATAAGCTTACCCGTAATGACCTCGTTCGGGTTTCTTTGCTTTCGGGAGGTCACAACAAACGCCTCCTTGAACTCTTGGTTTTGACTTATGCGAAGCAGTATTTTGTGTCACCGTTCCAACTGGACTTTATCTTGATTGCCACGACAAAATCGGGCTAGGTGACTTCTCTTCCATAATTATAACACGTTTTGGATGGCATCGCGCGATTTGGTGATATGTCCTCCCTCCACATTTGAAGCATATGATAGGTGGTCGTTCTCCTTCCTTAGCCACGGGTGCTGATGGTGACGTCTTTCCATCATTGTTGAATCTCCGCTTCTTGAAATGTCCATTCTTATTATCTTGGCCATGATTACCACCGAAATGGTTACCATTTCTGGCATGTTGATTCCCTCCACGTTTGTTGTCACGGCTTCGATGACCATTACCACTGGTATTTTCATTCTGTCGGCTGCTTTCTCTTGGTTGCGTTGACTCATTACCGCGCTCCAATAACTGAACCCTATTTACAACATCTGAATACAAACACAGTTTATGAGAAATAAGATATTGACGTATCTCCGGTTTCAAACCTCTTAAAAACATTTGCGTCATTCTCTCCTCATTATCAACCAAGTGAGACGCAAACCGGGACAACTCAGCAAACTTAGCTTCGTACTGTGACACGGTCATATTGTTCTACTCTAACTTGATGAACTCTACCTCTTTTATGTGACGAATACTTTCGGGAAAGTACTTGTCGTTGAATAGTTCTTGGAACTTCTCCCAAGACATCTTCAGTGCGGCAGGTTGAGTACGCTTTACTGATTCCCACCAGTCCACTCCTCACAACATAAAGGCGGCAAAAGGAACCTTTTGCTCCTCGGAGCATCCCAAGACATCAAATATCTTGGTGATCTGCTTTATCCATGCTTCTGCCTTAAGTGGTTTTGGCTCTCCAATAAAATCCGGTGGTCCCAGCTCCTTGAACTGTTTAGCGGTGATCGTCCGAGAGTTTCTAGTGTTTCCACCTACATTTTGGACAGGAGTCACTCTCGCCTGATGTTGCATGAATTGCATAAAGCCTTTGAACATTCCATCATTCATTATTTGGTCAGTGTTGTTGTTTGCATGAGGATTGTCGCCTTCCTGATGCACATTATCCTTATTATTGATATGTGGAGACTCAACGGTCTCCTGTGCTCCATTTGTGACGCCCCCAAAATAGGTCCATTCCATCCAACCCATTCTGAGTCGCCAAATACATAGTACAGAGATAACTACAACTTTATTAATACATTTGTCGTGCAAAAATACGACAACATATATCTTGTGAGTTTAAAAAAACAATTATTGTCTTCAGATAATATACATACCCAAATAAATCCTCATCACAATTATTTATACATTATTTTACAAAAATGGTGAGGACTACTAAACAACTCTTTCTAGAATCTTTATTCCATACCCCCACTAGTACTCATTTACATTCTCGTCTCACGAGAAGAAAAATGGAACAAAAAGGAAAAGGGTGAGCTCGATTAGCCCGAAGAAAGAATATTATGACTAAGATAATATACAACAAAATTATCGTTAGTCTTCAACAGAGGAAAAATATAATAGAATACAATAGACAACAAGTTTTAAATCAATATTCATGATGAAATAATAATTCATTAGAAGAGTTAAGTAGAGAATGCAAACTACTATCTACATGTATGAATTTTAAAGTTCATAAATCTATTTTTATCCTGTAACATCAATCAATATATATCTCGAGATCAAATATTCATCCTTGCACTACGGGCCGAGGACATTCACCGATTGGTCATGTTCATCTAAACACTGTTCATCTTCTTTGACTACTGGGCCAAAGATATTCATCGAAATCATTCATCTTTGCACTTCTGGGCCAAAGATATTCATCGAAATCATTCATCTTTGCACTACTGGCCAAAGATATTCCATAATATCATCATTTAAGACCGAGGATGATGAAAATATTTTTAAAAAAAGCGAATCCAATTGAATCAAAATGACAAGGATTAAGGATTCGTACTTTGTTTTATCCACGTCCAAAATACCTCAAAAATAATCATAGTGGTGTAAAATTCAAGAATGATCAAAACATGGATACAATCAAAACTAGTATCCACAATAGATATTTTGGACGAAAAGAAAAATTTTCATGTTTAGATGAATAGGTCAGATTAAGTGAATAATCTTAGTATCGTGAATAGTGTTGTATCGTGAATAGTAACTCACACACCAAAAGTTCCAAATTTGATAAAACTTGGATCAATATTTCAAAGATAATGATATTGAAGAAATAATATCATTCTGAAAAAAAATAATATCCCTTACCTCGAAAGCGAGACTTTAGTTGAAACAGGATATAAGGCTATGACTTGAACTTGCACACCAGTATAGCAATACTCAAAGTATACTCAAAATACTCACAAGAATACGCTCGATAATATAGAGAGAGAAAACTTGATTTACGGTGTGATTTTCAATTCTAACCTAAGCACTATTTATAGGAAATTGCTAGAAGAACACAAAAGCAGAAAATTTAATATAATAATATATATATATATATATATATATCAAAATTCTCTACGCCATTCTTGAATCTGAAAATCTAGAATTCAACCCATTCAAATCACATGTTAGACCCAAAAAAACGTTTTTCTTATTTTAAATATTTTAAACTTCCAAAAATCAATTATTTTGAACTTGAACTTCAATAATTCATAATAAATAGCCCTTTTATCAGAAAATTGAATCTCGCGTGTTTTATAGGAAATTCAATTTCTACAACTTTGCGGAAGAAAGTTTCTCCAAATTCCAAGCAGAAAATGACCGAAATCCATAAATGAGCGATTTTCAAAGTTATAATCAAATTTCAAATCGATAAATGGGTCCATGAGACATGTTTAACATGTTTTAAACATTTATTGCAACAAAAAATACTCTTCCTCCTCGTATACTCATATATCCCACATTCGTTGTAAAAATATCACCATTATTATATTATTAAAATATAATATTATATATATATAAATGAATTATTTTATCGAGAAAAGATAAAATTTCAATTTTCAACAATTGTCACATTAAAATTTTTCGCATCTATATCCACATAAAATCAATATTTTCCTCATCATATGAATCAATAATTAATTATTCACAAATAATATTATATAATCACAATATTGACAACCAGGCAGTTCCCAGGAAAGAGGGGCTTTCCAATAAGAATTTCTCCTTACTGGCGTGTAATTAGGTGACCAAACCTCTCCTTAGACAGAACTTTCTAGACATTGCCAATAATGTTATCTAATAATATTATTCAGATAATATGAATTATTGCTTCGATAATGAAAAATACTGTGTAATGACAATTATTGAAACAACAACAATATAAAATATCAATGCAACAATTATTGAATCAATAAAATAAAATCTTTGAGCGGTAATTCATCTGTAACCATTATTGAGTAAGTGCCTTCTTACGTAAGAATCAATAATTGGTGCAATCTGGTATCTTCTTGTGCAATAACGCGTATTATTGTGTTTTAACCACGGGGTATTCAACGATGTAAAAACCAGAATAACTACGCAGAGTTATTTTTAAACAACTTATTTTTGTCGTTTTCTTCCTCCAATCGCTTTCAAGTTATGGGCCCACACGGTGCAAGTACCGTCAGACGATATTCTTCTGACGATACGAATATTCCACGACCAAACGAATATTCTCAAACAATAATGAATATTACATCACCACTTGCTTTTTAAAATATTTGCGCATTTTACCCATAACTAACCACATTAATCAAATCCACCCTTACTATTTCAAAATAATAAATAAAGGAAATTCCTTTTATTTAAAAAATTTGGGGTCTTACAACCTCCCTCCTTATGAAATTTCGTCCTCGAAATTGACGTCACGATCACAGTGTTTGAAAAAGATGAAAATACGTCGCTTTCATTTTCGTTTCCAACTCCCAGGTCATTTCCTTAATAGCATGGTTTCTCCACAAAACTTTAACTTGTGGTATAACCTTCGTGCGTAGGACATGCTCCTTCCTATCCAAGATCTTGACAGGTACCTCCTCATACGTTAAGTCTTCGGCTATCTCGTCCGGTTCTAACTCAATGACGTGGTTCGGGTCGTCCACATATTTACGTAACATCGATACGTGAAAAACGTTATGAACACGCGTCATACTTGGCGGTAAAAAGCGATTCTATAGGCCACGATCCTATTCAATCGAGAATTTCAAATGGATTAATAAATCGAAGGTTTGAGCTTTCCTCACCTCACCGATTCTCATTTTGAAATAACAACTTCTTGCACCTCCTTCTTCAAATTCATCGACTCGGTGTGTAGCTTGAAGCGACTTTAACTTTATCGATTAAAGTCGATTATACTCGTATATCATCACGTGGGTACCTAGAGTTTTCATCTCCATCTCTATTATTTGTAAATTAGTTTTTTGACAATATCGTACTCGTACTTGTATACGATCTTCTACTCAACACGTCGCCTACCACGTTAAACTTTTTTCGAGGATGGCATGGTCGAACATGTCTTTGAAATGAGTCTCTCTTGAGTTCTTGAAGCTCTTCCCACATTCTTTGCTCCATTCGAATTTTGTATCTCTACGAGTCAATTTGCGTTAATGGAATAGCGATTCGAGAATATCCTTCAACGAATCTCGATAATAACCAACTAAGCTGAAAGCTACATATTTCGATTCTGAAACTTAGGTTGTTCTCAATTGTGACTCACATCCCAACCTTGGATAGCACATTGCAATGACACCTGTCGGTTTCTATCACACGAATATGGCATCCTCTACGAGAAAGTGCGGCTTCAACAGTATTCCACAAAGGAAGTCACCGGATAAAGGCTCGGGTATCAACTTCTACAGTTGGGTTTTAACTCCTGAAGTTCAATAGGAGCCATTCGATATGAGATTTTAGAAATGGGTTTTGTACCGGATTTAAAGTCGATACAAATTCAATATCACGCTCTGGGAGTAGGCCAAGAAATTCTTCAGGAAATACGTCAGGAAAAATCAATAACAACAGGAATATTATTCAAATCTGACGTGTCTTTATTCAAATCCATAACATGGACTAAGAAAGCTTGACATTCGTTTTTCAATAAACAAATGGCTTTATAATTTAATATGAAAGAGTTTGACTTCAATGGTTTGGTTCTTGAATTGAATATGAGGTTGTTTAAGAATATGAAAACTAACAACCTTACGAAAGCAATCAATTTTGGCATGATGAGTAGTTAACCTTAAAATCACATCAAAACAAATATCTCTATAGAAATAAGGTTAACAGGTAATGTGATAGTGCCAACCCTGAATCAAGCAAGATTTCTAAACAACGGATGTAATAAAAGTTTCTCTTAACTGAGTCTCCACAGATAGGTCAAAGTCTAATTTCTCCATAGTCAAGTTCAAACGTTGGGTAAGCAAAGAAGAGATAAAAAGAACGGGTAGAACCCAGGTATCTAGTAAGGTATAAACTTCGCAAGAATTTATAATTAACTAACCCGTGCTAACCGTTCGGGTTATTCACTTTTTGAGAAGACACGAAAAACGCTTCTTCCAAGAAGCTAGCGATTTCGACTTATCCAGGACATCCTTTTGAGTCACCATCCCCATTGGACTTGGTTTTATTCTAGTACACTCTCGAGCTATATGTCCTTCCTTTCCACAATTATAGCATACAGGCTGTTGTGGGGCGATTTGGTGATATGTCCCTCTTTCCGCATTTTATAGCTTATTACCCGTTGGTCGTTCTCCTCCCTTGGAACCGTTGCTGCTGGCGCTGACGTCTTCACATGGTTATTGTTGAACCTTCTCTTCTTGAAATGTCCACTTGAGTCACCTCTCCTATTATCATGGCCATGATTACCACCCGAGTGGTTACCGCCTTTGTCCGTATTCTTTCCTCCCCGCTGGTTATCATCGTTTTGATGACTGCTGTCACCGATATGACCCTGGTTGTGGTCCCTCGGTTGAACATACTCGTTATCACGCTCTAATAATTGAGCCCCTGTTTACAACATCCGAATATAAAGAAAATTTATGAGAGATAAGATATTGTCGAAATCTGGGTTTTAGACCCTCGAAACATACGCGTCATTCCTTCCTCATTTTCCACCAAATGAGGTGCAAACCGACAACTCGCAAACTTCGCCTCATCCGAGACACCGCCATGTTGTTCTCGCCCGGTCTAATAAACTCCACTTCCTTCATATAGCGAACACTTTCGGAAAGTATTTGTCATTAAATAGTTCTCAAACGTCTCCCAAGACATGCTTTGGCCTTGGTTTGGATGGGTGCGCTTCACGAGACTCCCACCGAGTGGTCTGCCTTTCGCCCACGAAACATAAAGGTGGCGAATGGAACTTCTGTTTCTCCGTGCATCCCAAGACATCGAATATCTTGGTGATTTGCTTGACCCATATGTTTCCGCCATGATCGGATCGAGGGCTTTCCCTTAAATTCGGTGGTCCCAACTCTTTGAACCGCTTATTTGTGACAACCCGTGAATTGCTATCATTTCCTCCTATGTTTTGAACACGAAGTCTCCATAAATGCGATTTTGCATGAATCGCAAAAAGCTTTAAACATCCCGTCATTTATCGTCTCGCTTTCGGTGGTGTTGTTTACGGGAGGTACATTGCCACGACTGTTGCACGTTTTTCCTCGTTGGTAAATCTGACAGCATCTCCACGGTCTCATTCACTCCACTTTGTTAATATTCTCGATCGACATTCTCAAATCTTTGTCGTCATAAAAACAAGGGTTAATTAAGGAAATCGATATATCACATAATATCCCTATATCTTAACCAACTAACAAATAAGCTTAGGTAGGACACACTAGCGAAGGATTTACTCGTCTCTCCCTCCTAGTTCTATTCCCGATCTCATGGAGATCATATCCCTAAGCTCGATATTAACCTGTGACGCCCCAAAATAGGTCCATTCCATCCAACCCATTACGAGTCGCCAAATACATAAAGACAGAGATAACTACAACTTTATTAATACATTTGTCGTGCAAAATACGACAACATATATCTTGTGAGTTTAAAAAAACAATTATTGTCTTCTAGACAATATACATACCCAAATAAATCCTCATCACAATTATTTATACATTATTTTACAAAAATGGTGAGGACTACTAAACAACTCTTTCTAGAATCTTTATTCCATACCCCGACTAAGTACTCATTATATTCTCGCCTCTCACGAGAAGAAAAATGGAACAAAAAGGAAAAGGGTGAGCTCGACTAGCCCAGTAAAGAATATTATGACTAAGATAATATACAACAAAATTATCGTTAGTCTTCAACAGGGAAAAATATAATAGAATACAATAGACAACAAGTTTTAAATCAATATTCGCAATGAAATAATAATTCATTAGAAGAGTTAAGTAGAGAATGCAAACTACTATCTTCATGTATGAATTTTAAAGTTCATCGTCTATTTTATCCACTGTAACATCAATCAATATATATCTCGAGATCAAATATTCATCCTTGCACCTCTGAGGCCAAGGACATTCACGATTAGTCATGTTCATCTAAACACCTGTTCATCTTTGAACTACGGGCCAAAGATATTCATCAGAAATCATTCATCTTTGCACTACAGGCCAAAGATATTCATCAGAAATCATTCATCTTTGCACTACAGGCCAAAGATATTCATCGAAATCATTCATCTTTGCACTCAGGCCAAAGATATTCCATAATATCATCATTTAAGGCGAGGATGATGAAAAATATTTTTTAAAAAAAACAAATCCAGTGAATCAAAATGACAAGGATTAAGGATTCGTACTTTGTTTTATCCACGTCCAAAAATACCTCAAAAATAATCATAGTGGTGTAAAATTCAAGAATGATCAAAACATGGATACAATCAAAACTAGTATCCTGATAGATATTTTGAGACGAAAAGAAAAATTTCATTTTCGAGATGAATAGTGTCAGTATTCGTGAATAAGACCAAGTATCACGTGAATAGTGTTGTATACGTGAATAGTAACTCCGACACCAAAAGTTCCAAATTTGATAAAAACTTGAGATCAATATTTCAAAGATAATGATATTGAAGAAATAATATCATTCTGAAAAAAATAATATCCCTTACCTCGAAAAGCATACTTTAGTTGAAACACCTGGGATATAAAGCTATGACTTGAACTTGACCATAGTAAGCAATACTCAAAGTATACTCAAAATACTCACAAGAATACGCTCGATAATATAGAGAGAAAACTTGATTTACGGTGTGATTTTCAATTCTAACCTAAGCACCTATTTATAGAAATTGCTTAGAACACCAAAAGCGAAAATTTAATATAATAATATATATATATATATATCAAAATTCTCTCGCCATTCTTGAATCTGAAAATCTAGAATTCAACCCATTCAAATCACATGTTAGACCCAAAAAACGTTTTTCTTATTTTAAATATTTTAAACTTCCAAAAATCAATTATTTTGAACTTGAACTTCAATAATTCATAATAAATAGCCCTTTTATCAGAAAATTCGAATCTCATGAGTTTTTATAGGAAATTCAATTCTCTACAACTTTGCGAAGAAAGTTTCTCCAAATTCCAAACAGAAAATGACCGAAATCCATAAGCAAGCGATTTTTCAAAGTTTATAATCAAATTTCGGTCGATAAATGGGTCCATGAGACATGTTTAACATGTTTTAAACATTTATTGCAACAAAAATACTCTTCCTCCTCGTATACTCATATATCCCACATTCGTTGTAAAAATATCACCATTATTATATTATTAAAATATAATATTATATATATATAAATGAATTATTTTATCGGAAAAGATAAAATTTCAATTTTCAACAATTGTCACATTAAAATTTTCTCCATCTATATCCACATAAAATCAATATTTTCCTCATCATATGAATCAATAATTAATTATTCACAAATAATATTACGAGAATCACAATATTAATGACAACCAGGCGGTTCAGAGAAGCAGGGCTTTCCAATAAGAATTTCTCCTTCTTGGCATGCCAAGTAATTAGGTGACCAAACCTCTCCTTAGAGCGTAACTTTCTAGACATTGCCAATAATGTTATCTAATAATATTATTAGGATAATATGAATTATTGCTTCGATAATGAAAAATCTTGTGTAATGACAATTATTGAAACAACAAGAATATAAAATATCAATGCAACAATTATTGAATCAATAAAAAAAAAATATTGAATGTAATTATCGTAACCATTATTGAGTAGTGCCTTCACGTAAGAATCAATAATTGGTGCAATCTGCAGTGTCTTCTTGTAATAACGCCAGCGTATTCGTGTGTTTTAACCACCGGGTATTCCAACGATTAATAACCAGTAACAACTACTGTAGTTATTTTTAAACAACTTATTTTTGTCGTTTTTCTTCCTCCAATCGCTTTCAGTTATGGGCCCCACATGGCATGGTGGCAAGTCGTCAGACGATATATTCCCAAAGCGATTGAATATTCCACGACCAAACGAATATTCTCAAACAATAATGAATATTACATCACCACTTGCTTATTTAAAATATTTGCATTTTACCCATAACTAACCACATTAATCAAATCCACCCTTACTATTTCAAAATAATAAATAAAGGAAATTCCTTTTTATTTAAAAAATTTGAGGTCTTACACCATTCTTTATTCTCAACATTCTCCGATGTCATTTTCAGATACTGCTACAAAACAAGGATTAGTTATCATATCACATATTATCCCTATACTCTGATCGACCAATTAAATACCAAATAAACTTAGGTAGGTCATACTAGCAAAGGAATTCTCTGTCTCTCCCCTCCTAGTTCTAGTCTCACATCTTAGCCAGGGATCATATCCTAAGCTTTGATATTAACCGTGACGCCCCCAAAATAGGTATACATCACCCATCTTGAGTCGTCAAATACATGGTACAAAATTCAAATACAATCTTAAATATACAACATGAGTGTGAGTTTTAATACAAACATTGTCTTCAGACATCATTAAAACTCAAAATAAGTCCTCAATAGATTTATTAACTTTATTGCACGCAGAATAGTGAGGACTACTAATGCTTATCCTACGGACCGAATCACTCCGGTTCCCCGACTAGTCCCTCGCTACGTTCTCATTTCTCAAGAGAAACGGTGAAAGAAAGGGTGAGCTCAACTAGCCCAAGAAGAAATATTATTATAAGATAAAGCAGAATAAATTATCCTTAGTCTTCAATAGTGTTAAACTGATACAATATAACAAACATCAAGTTTAACTGCAGCGAAACAAGCAATCCATTAAAAGAGTCAAGTAGAAAATAAAATCTACCATCTTTTATGATTTAAAAGGTTTTTCATCACTTTTATCGCTGAGACTCAGCTTAATAAATAATCCACATCATTGAATCACCCCTGCACTACGGCCAAGGATATTCTTTAGTATCACGACCACAAATTATCCATGCACTACGGGCCAAGGATATTCGTGTATTCACTAATGGTCATGATCATGCCAACAACTGTTTGTCAATGCACTACTACGGACAATGAGGACTTTTTTCCACATCATTTGTAACATTACTATCATGATTACATCAATAATCCTCGGTCATAATCATACCAAGTCCATCTATGCACTCTGAGCCACAGATGACTTTCAACATAATATAAACATGAGGATGATGACAATGATATAAGAATTTAATAAAACAAGTTCAAGAATTAATTTATCCAGGAACCAATAACGTCTAAATTGTCAACATGATACTTCTTTGTGGAGTAAAATTCAAGAATGCTCAGAAGAATATTTCCATAAAAAGATACTAGATGAAGCGCAATTATCAAGGATATTCCACTAATTTCATGGAGTATAGAAGTCAAAACTTTAACCAACTTAGTATAATAAAGAATGGAATAACAAAAGAAATCACCAGGCATGCGATAGACCGCACAGACAGGTTATTCCAACAGAATAATGAATAACGGAACCAGGTCATGCGTAAACGCACAAACAGGATGTTCCAATAGAATGATAAATAATGGAACCAGGTCATGCGTAAAGCAGAGACAGGATGTTCCAACAGAATAATAAAGAATGGAACCAAGTCATGCGTAAAGCATAGACAGGATGTTCCAACAGAATGATAAAGAATGGAATAACAACTTTTTCTTCATGAATACGAAAGAAATAATACCCCTTACGAGTACAACAAATAATATCCCCTACCTTAGAAAGAAGAGTATTGGATATAGAAGTAGTGAAGTAGCAGAACACTTTTCTTCTTTCTCTCTATAGTTTCTCTCTCTAGAGTTTCAGTAAATTCATAAGAAATAATGAAGGAATGAGCTTCTATTTATAGAAGAATGGACTGCAAAGTAACTAATTCATGAACAGTCCAGATTGATTTACTTTAAACGGACGGTCCAGATTTAAAACAAAATATTTTAAATAAAATATAATATGATGCCCCCAAAATAGGTATACAACACCCATTCTGAGTCGCCAAATACATGGTACAAAAACAAATACAACTTCAGTAATACAATTGTCATGCAAAATACGACAACACATATACTGTGAGTTTAAATACAGCTATTGTCTAATAGACAGTATAAAAACTCAAAAGGGGTCCTCATTACAATTATTGATACGCTTATTTCACGTAGAATAGTGAGGACTACTAATGCAACCATCTGGACCCATTAATCCATTCCCCGACTAGTCCCAAATTTATATTCTCTTTTCAAGAAGAAGAAAGTGAAGAAAAAAGGGTGAGCTCAACTAGCCCAAGAAGAAAATGTTATGACTAAGATAATATACAACAAATTATCATTAGTCTTCAACAGGAAAAATCGATAAAATATAATAGACAACAAGTTTTAGATCAACAAGCTGCAATGGAATAAGCAATCCATTAGAAGAGTCAAGTAGAGAAAGAATTCTACTATCTATAAGATTTAAAAGTTCATCATCAATATTTTATCCCTGTAACATCAATCAATATACATCTTGAATCAAATATTCATTTTTGCACTACAGGCCAAAGATATTCATTTGTATCACCAGTTGGTCATGTTCATCTCAATACCTGTTCATCTTTGCACTACCGGCTAAAGATATTCATTAGGTAATCATTCATCTTTGCACTACAGGCCAAAGATATTCATCAGTTAATCATTCATCTTTGCACTACAGGCCAAAGATATTCAGTAATATCATCATTTAGGACTGAGGATGATGAAAAATATATTAAAGAAAACGAATCTAGTGAAATAAAAGATCAAATATTAGGAATTCGTATTACAGTTTATCCAAGATCAATAATACTCCATAATAACCAATTTCGAAGTAAAATTCAAGAATAAAGATCAAAACATGGATACAATCAAAGATAGTAACCATAATAGACATCTTGGACAAAAAGAAGAAAATTTTATTTTTCGGTGAATAGTGTCGTATACGTGAATAGTGTCGTATACATGAATAGTAACTCTGACACCAAAAGATAGAAATTCCACAAGAAAAATCATCATGCTTCGTGAATAGTACTAGTGAATAGTAACTCGTAAATAATAACTCATGAATAGTAACTCGTGAATAGTAACTCATGAATAGTACCCCGACATGAAAAGTTCCAAATTTGATAAAAAGTTCCAACCAATATTTCGGCATAATGATATTGAAGAAATAATATCACTTACGAAGAAAATAACATCCCTTACCTCAAAAGGATAATACTTCTGGCTGGAATACTGGATATAGTGTTGAAGGAACTTGCACCGTATAGCAACACTCAAAGTATCAAAATACTCACAATAATACACTTGATAATATAGAGAGAGAAAGAGAGAAAACTTATGAATTCTGGTGTGATTTTCAATTCTAACTAAGCACCATATTTATAGGAAAATGCTTAGAACGCCATAGAAGACTAACCTGCTACCTGATGGCTTTACCTGTTACTATTGCCACCCACCACATTTGAAATTCAATTGAGCACATTTCTCACCAACCAATTCTAGAATTTTCCAAAATGTTTTATCATTTAAACAATAATCAGAAACTTTAATAATTCATAGAAAATAGCCCGTTTATCAGAAAAATACGAATTTTATGTCCATTCCACACGAAATTGAATTCTCTACAACTTTATAGCTTTGAGTTTTTTCAAATTCCAAACAAAAAAATATCTGAAATCCACCAACGGATTATTTTTAATACCTCCAATCCGACAAAATACTGATAAAACACCTCAGCATTAATTCCTTCATTTATAACCACAATAAATATATCCAACATTTATATCCACATAAAATAAATATTTCCTTATCATATAAATCAATAATTAATTATTCACAAATAATATTACAGAAATCACAATTATGACAACCAAGCCGTTCCCAAGAAAGAGGGGCTTTCCGATAAGGATTTCTCCTTCATGCGCCGCAATTAGGTGACCAAACCTCTCCTTGACAGAACTTTTTAGACATTGTCAATAATGCTATCTAATAATATTATTCAAATAATATGAATTATTGATCCGATAATGGAGATATGTGCAAATGATAATTATTGAACAACAATAATATAAAATATCAACGCAAAGAATTATTGAATCAATAAAATAAAATATTGAACGAAGAACTCACTGTGACAATTATTGAGAAAAGGCCTTCACGTAAGGATCAATAATTCAACAATCTTGTGCAATACAGGTGTCATCTTGTGCAACAACCACGCGTAGACATCGTATTTTTAACCGGATATTCCAACAGTCTTTAATTATGTAATAACTATGCCGTTATTCAATTTTGTCATTTTCTTCATCATGGCCATAATTTATCCGTTATGGGGACCACAAATGGTCTGCGGCGAGTAAATGCGAATATTTCTCGATGAAAGAATATTCCACGACCAAATGAATATTCCCGACAATTGAATATTTTATAACCACTTGCTTATTTTGCAAAATTTTCACATTTCACCCATAACCAAAGTATTATATCAAATTAATACCTTATTATTCACAATAATAAATAGAGGAAATTCGATTTTATTCATTGAAAAGTTGGGGTCTTACAACCTCCCCTCCTTATGAAATTTCATCCTCGAAATTGGACGTACGCGTACACAGTTTTGAAAAGGTGAGGATACCTCGCTTTCATTTCTGATTCCAACTCCAAGTTCATTTCTTCAATAGCATGGTTCCTCCACAAAACCTTAACTTGAGGTATAACCTTTGTGCATAGGAAATGTTCTTTCCTATCCAAGATCTTGACAGGTACCTCCTCGTACGTTAAATCTTTGGCTATCTCGTCTGGTTCTAACGCAATAATATGATTCGGGTCGTCCACATATTTACGTAACATCAATACGTGAAAAACGTTATGAACACGCGACATACTTAGTGTTAAGGCGAGTCTATAGGCCACAGTTCCTACTTGATCGAGGATTTCAAATAAATCGAAGGCTTGAGCTTTCTTTTCTTCATCGATTCTTACTTCTAGAATAACGCATTCTTGCACCTTCTTCTTTATATTCATCAGCTCCGGTGTGTAGCTTGAGCGATTTTAACTTTATCGATTAAAGTCGATTCTACTCGTATATTCGTTATCTTCACGTGGGTCCCTAGAGTCTTTAACTCTATCTTCATCATTTGTAAGTTATACAAAATGGGTTTTTATGTTAACAACATCGCACTCGTAAACGCATACGATCTTCTACTCAACACGTCAGCTACCACTTTTATTTTCCCACGATGGTATTGAATGCTACGATCGTAATCTTTAACAGCTCGAGCCAACGTCTTTGGCGCATTATACGTTCATTTTGGTTGAAGAAATATTTAAAGGTTTTAGAAATGGGTTTTGTACTGGGGTCAATACAAAATTCAATTTCACGCTCTAGGGGTAGGCTAAGAAGTCCTTCAGGAATACGTCAGGAAATTCACTAACAACAGAAATATCATTCAAATCTGACGTATTTTTGTTTAAATCCATGAAATGGGATAAGAAAGCTTGACATCCATTTTTCAATAAACGAATGGCTTAATGGCTTGATATGAAAGTGTTTGACTTCAATGGTTTGGTTGCTTGAATTCGCATAACAGGTTGGTTAGAAATATGAAAACTAACAACCTTACGAAAACACTCAATTTTGGCTTGATGAGTGGTTAACCAATCAATTCCTAAAATCCCATCAAAAACAAGTATCTTTAAAGAGATAAGATCAACAGGTAATGTGATAGTGCCAACTTGGATCATGCAAGATTTATAAACTGTAGATGTAACGAAGGTTTCACCTAACGGAGTTTCAACAGATAAGTCAAAGTCCAATTTCTCCGGAGTCAAGTTTAATCGTTGAGCACAAACAAGAGAAATAAAAAAGTGGGTAGAACCGGTATCTAATAAGGTATAGACTTCGCAAGAATTTATAAATAACTAACCCGTGCTAACTTCGTTCGGGTTACTCGCTCTTTGAGAAGTCACAAAAAACACTCTTCCTGAAACCACCGACTTGGTTTTGTCCGTATCCACCTTTGGTGCCACCGTCCCAACTGGACTTGATTTCGCTACAGGACAAAATTGAGCTATGTGACCGTATTTTCCACAACTAAAACATATCTTGGAAAGCTATGAACTGTTTAGACTTATATGTCCCTCCTCTCCGCATCTGTAGCATCTAACTGGTGGTCGTTCTCCTCCCCTAGAATTTGTTGTTGGTCTTTGGTCTTCATTCTGAAGCGTCTTCTCGTCATTGTTAAATCTTCTCTTCTTAAAATTTCCACTTGAATCATTTCTTCTATTATCTTGGTCATGATTACCACCGAAGTGGTTACCATTTCTGGCATGATAATTTCTTCCACGATGGTTATCATTGTTAGATGGATCATTGCCACTAAGAAGACGATTATTATCGTGTTGTTGCTTTCGTTATCCTTCGGTTGAAATTTGGCTCATTATCGCGGCTCCAATAATCGGAGCCCTATTCACTACATCGAATATAAACAAAGTTTGTGAGAAATGAGGTATTGACGTATTTCGGGTTTCAAACCTCGCAAAACATTCGCGTCATTCTCTCCTCATTATCAACCAAATGGGATGCAAATTGGGATAACTCCGCAAACTTAGCTTCGTACTGCGACACGTTCATATTGTTTTGCTCCAGCTTGATGAACTCAACCTCCTTCATGTGACGAATACTTTTGGGAAAGTACTTGTCGTTGAACAATTCTTGGAACTTCTCCCAAGACATCTTCAATGCGGCATGTTGAGTACGCTTTACCAATTCCCACCAGTAATCTGTCTCTCCTCGCAACATAAAAGTGGCAAAGGGAACCTTTTGCTCCTCGGAACATCCCAAGACATCAAATATCTTGGTAATCTGCTTTATCCACGTCTCTGCCGTAAGTGTTCTGGCTTTCCCAAAAACTCCGGTGGTCCCAGCTCCTTGAACTGCTTAGCGGTGACCAACCGTGGGTTGCCATTGTTTCCACCTATATTATGAACATGAGTCTCTCTCGTTTGGTGCTGCATGAATTCTAAAAAGCTCCTAAACGTACCGTCGTTCGTCATTTGGTCGGTGTCGTTGTTCACCTGAGGATTATTGTCATCATGATGCACATTATCCTGGGTATTGATCGTTGGTGACTCAACGGTCTCATATGCTTCATTGCTTATCACAACATTTTTAGATGCCATTTTCAAACACTGCAACAAAACAAGGATTAATTGACATGTCACATATTATCTCTATACTCTGACCGACCAAATAAATACCAAACAAACTTAGGTAGGTCATACTAGCGAAGGAATTTCCCATCTCTCCCCTCCTAGTTCTAGTCTCACATCTTAGCCAAGGATCATATCCCTAAGCTTTGATACTAACTATGACGCCCCCAAAATAGGTATACAACACCCATTCTGAGTCGCCAAATACATGGTACAAAAACAAATACAACTTCAGTAATACAATTGTCGTGCAAAATACGACAACACATATACTATGAGTTTAAATACAACTATTGTCTAATAGACAATATAAAAACTTAAAAGGGGTCCTCATTACAATTATTGATACATTTATTTCACGTAATAGTGAGGACTACTAATGCAACCATCTGGACCGTCAATCCATTCCCCGACTAGTCCCAACTATATTCTCATTTCCTGAAGAGAACAGTGAAAGAAAGGGTGAGCTCAACTAGCCCAGTAAGAAAATATTATAACTAAGATAATATACAACAAATTATCATTAGTCTTCAACAGGGAAAAATCTGATATAGCAGACAACAAGTTATAGATCAACAACTGCAGCGGAAACAACAATCCATTAGAAGAGTCAAGTAGAGAAAGAATTCTACTATCTTCTAAGATTTAAAAGTACATCATCAATATTTTATCCCTGTAACATCAATCAATATACATCTTGAATCAAATATTCATCTTTGCACTACAGGCCAAAGATATTCATTTGTATCACCAGTTGGTCATGTTCATCTCAATACATGTTCATCTTTACACTACGGGCCAAAGATATTCATTAGGTAATCATTTATCTTTGCACTACAGGCCAAAGATATTCATCAGTTAATCATTCATCTTTGCACTAAGGATGATGAAAAATATATTAAAAAAAACGAATCCAGTGAAATAAAAGATCAAATATTAGGGATTCGTATTACAGTTTATCCAAGATCAATAATACTCCATAATAACCAATTTCGAAGTAAAATTCAAGAATAAATATCAAAACATGGATACAATCAAAGATAGTAACGATAATAGACATCTTGGACAAAAAGAAGAAAATTTCATTTTTCGGTGAATAGTGTCGTATACATGAATAGTGCCGTATACGTGAATAGTGTCGTATACGTGAATAGTAACTCCGACACCAAAAGATAGAACTTCCACAAGAAAAATCATCATGCTTCGTGAATAGTACTCGTGAATAGTAACTCATGAATAGTAACCCCGACATGAAAAGTTCCAAATTTGATAAAAAGTTCCAACTAATATTTTGACATAATGATATTGAAGAAATAATATCACTTAAGAAGAAAATAACATCCCTTACCTCAAAAAGATAATACTTACGATTTGGAATCTTTGGATATAGTCTTTGAAGGAACTTGCAGATATAGCAACACTCAAAGTATCAAAATACTCACAAGAATACGCTTGATAATATAGAGAGAGAAAGAGAGAAAACTTATGAATTCTGGTGTGATTTTCAATTCTAACTAAGCACCATATTTATAGGAAAATGCTTAGAACGCCATAGAAGACTAACCTGCTACCTGATGGCTTTACCTGTTAATATTGCCACCCACCACATTTGAAATTCAATTAAGCACATTTCTCACCAACCAATTCTAGAATTTTCCAAAATGTTTTATCATTTAAACAATAATCAGAAACTTTAATAATTCATAGAAAATAGCCCGTTTATCAGAAAAATACGAATTTTATATCCATTCCACACGAAATCGAATTCTCTACAACTTTGTAGCTTTGAGTTTTTTCAAATTCCAAACAGAAAAATATCTGAAATCCACCAACGGATAATTTTTAATACCTCCAATCCGACAAAATACTGATAAAACACCTCAGCATTAATTCCTTCATTTATAACCACAATAAATATATCCAACATTTATATCCACATAAAATAAATATTTCCTTATCATATAAATCAATAATTAATTATTCACAAATAATATTACAGAATCACAATTATGACAACCAGGCCGTTCCCAAGAAAGAGGGGGTTTTCCGATAAGGATTTCTCCTTACTGGCGCGCAATTAGGTGACCAAACCTTTCCTTGACATAACTTTCTAGACATTGCCAATAATGCTATCTAATAATATTATTCAAATAATATGAATTATTGATCTGATAATGGAGATATCATGCGTTGATAATTATTGAACAACAATAATATAAAATATCAACGCAAACAATTATTGAATCAATAAAATAAAATATTGAGCAAGAATTCACTGTGACAATTATTGAGTAGTCCCTTCTTTACGTAAGGATCAATAATTCAACAATATTGTGCAATACCGCAGGCACTTTCTTGTGCAACCCACGCCAGACATCGTATTTTAACCACGGGTATTCCAATGAGTCTTAACGGTAATAACTACGTCGTTATTCAATTTTGTCATTTTCTTCATCCCACTGCTATTATACGTTATGGGGCCCACAAATGGCATTTTGCCGCATTTAATATTCCCTGACAGAAAGAATATTCCACGACCAAACGAATATTCCCCGATAATTGAATATTTTATAACCACTTGCTTATTTTGCAAAATTTTCACATTTCACCCATAACCAAAGTATTATATCAAATTAATACCTTATTATTCACAATAATAAATAGAGGAAATTCGATTTTATTCATTGAAAAGTTGGGGTCTTACATATAATATATTCTATTTATAATCTAATAAAACGAATAACTTTATAAAAGTATTCTGTTTTATATAAAAAGATTTTACTATACAAAACACTATCAAGCAATTTATGCAACACTATGCGTAATAAAATATAATATATTTTAATTATTGTCTAATAAAACAAATAACTTTATAAAAGTATTATGTTTTATATAAAAAGATTTTACTATGCAAATACTATCACGAGGACATTATCGCAAACACTATGCATAATAGAATATCATATATTCTATTTATAGTCTAAAAAAAGCGAATAACTTTATAAAAGTATTACATTTTATATAAAAGTTTTTCGTTTTATTACATTAATAATACTAATAAAACAAAACTCATCATCATTATTATTATTCACATTATTAATCGACCCGTGTCGCCCGGAAAGAAGGGTTTTTCAATAAGGATTTCTCCTATTGGCGCATGATTAGGTGACCAAACCTCTCCTTGATGAACTTACTGAACATCGTTAATATTGTAAATAATAATATTAATAACTTTAATCGTCTCAATTATTGATTTAATAATATATAAAATATTGACAATAATTGAATCAAATAACGGAGAGATCTTGTCAAAGAATTAATCAGTAGCAATAATTGAACAAAAGCGAGTGACTTCTCACGAAGCATCAATAATCAATACAGGTGTGCTACTTATGCAACCACGCGTATTCATCGTACTTTTTAACCGGGTGTTTCAACAAGTTAACGGTAAAAACTTCGCCGTTATTTTCATAAAGTATTTTGTCATTTTCTCGATCAATCCGACAATAATTTGGTTGTGGGGTCCACAAATGATTGTCTTAGTTATACGAATATTTTTACGTTAAAACGAATATTTCCCGACCAATCGAATATTATATAACAACTTGCGTACTTTGTAAAATTTATAAATATTACCCACAACTATACATTATATCAAATTTACTCCATAATATTCAAAAATGATATTTATAGAAAATTCATCTTTATTTATAAAAGTTGGGGTCTTACAGTCCTCATTACAATTATTGATACACTATTTTATAAAATAGTGAGGACTACTAAAACAACTATCCTGAACCATCACTCCATACCCCGGCTAGTTCTTGCTATGTTCTCACCTCCTGAGAAGAAAAATGGAACAAAAAGGAAAATGGTGAGCTCAACTAGCCCAGTAAAGAATATTATGACTTAAGATAATATACAATAAATTATCATTAGTCTTCAACAGGGACAAATCTGATAGAATATAATAGATAACAAGTTTTAGATCAACAACTGCAGTGGAAACAACAATCCATTAGAAGAGTCAAGTAGAGAATGAATTCTACTATCTTCTAATATTTAAAAGTCCATCATCAATATTTTATCCCTGTAACATCAATCAATATACATCTTGAATCAAATATTCATCTTTGCACTACAGGCCAAAGATATTCATTTGTATCACCAGTTGGTCATGTTCATCTCAATACCTGTTCATCTTTGCACCAAATATATTCATCAGTTAATCATTCATCTTTGCACTACATGCCAAAGATATTCAGAAATATCATCATTTAGGACTGAGGATGATGAAAAATATCTTAAAGAAAACGAATCCAGTGAGATAAAAGATCAAAGATTAAGGATTCGTACTTTAGTTTATCCAAGTTCAAAAATACCTTATAATAATCAATTGTGGAGCAAAATTCAAGAATAAAGATCAAAACATGGATACAATTAAAGATAGTAACCATAATAGACAACTTGGACAAAGAAAAAAAAATTTCATTTTTACGTGAATAGTCTGAAGATTAAGTGAATAGTGTCGTATACGTGAATAGTGTCGTATACGTGAATAGTAACCCCGGCATGAAAAGGTAGAAATTCTACAATAAAATTCATACCAATATTTCGGTATAATGATATTGAAAGAATAACGTCATTATGAAGAAAATAACATCCCTTACCTCAAAATAACAATACTTCTGATCGGAATATCGGTATAAGGCTGAAGGAAACTTGCACTGAATAGCAACTCAAAAAGTATATAAATACTCACAAAATATGCTCGATAATGTATAGAGAGAGAAAACTTATTTTTGGTGTGATTTTCAATTCTAACTAAGCACCTTATTTATAGGAAAATGCTAGAACGTCAAAAAAACTAAATAATAAAATAATATTATATCTTTTCTTCTTTTCTACGCCCACCTCTATCAAAGCTAGCCATCTTGGACACAAATTTGCAGCCCATATGTTAAAAACAAAAGTGGGTCCCACCCACAATTTTAATAAAAATATTTAATTTTCAAAACTTCAATAATTCATAATAAATAGCCCTTTTATCAGAAAAATACGAATTTTATATCAATTCCATAGGAAATCGAATTCTCTACAACTTTGTAGAAGAAAAGTTTTCCAAATTCCAAACAGAAAATGCCTGAAATCCACATACGAACGATTTTTAATACCTTCATTCCGACAAAATACTGATAAAATACCTCAACATTAATTCCATCATTTATAATCACAATAAATATATCCATCATTTATATCCACATAAAATAAATATTTCTTTATCATATAAATTAATTATTCACAAATAATATTACAGAATCATAATTATGACAACCAGGTCGTTCCCAGGAAAGATGGGGCTTTTCGATAAGGATTTCTCCTTAGTGGCGCGCAATTAGGTGACCAAACCCCTTTCTTAGACAGAACTTTCTTAGACATTACCAATAATGCTATTTAATAATATTATTCAAGTAATATGAATTATTTATCTGATAATAGAGATACTGTGCAGTGACAATTATTGAAACAACAATAATATAAAATATCAACGCAATAATTATTGAATCAATAAAATAAAATATTGAACAGTAATTACTGTAACAATTATTATGTAGTGCCTTCTTACGTAAAAATCAATAATTCAAAAATACTATGCAATACTATGTGCTTTCTTTGTGCAACCACGCCAGACATCTTGTATTTTAACTTAGGAAGTATTCCAACAAGGTGTTATTCAGAATAACTACGTCGTTATTTATAAAAACTCAAATTTGTCATTTTATTCATCCAACTATTTTTCATTATGGGGCCCACAAATAGTTGCGCCATCGTACGAATATTCCCCGACAGAAAGAATATTCCATGACCAAACGAATATTCCCCGACAACAATGAATATTTTATAACCACTTGCTTATTTTGCAAAATTTGCACATTTCACCCATAACCAAAGCATTATATCAAATTAACACCTTATTATTCACAATAATAATTAGAGAAAATTCAATTTTATTTATAAAAAGTTGGGGTCTTACAACCTCCCCTCCTTATGAAATGTTGTCCTCAAAATTGGCGTACGTACCTAGTGTTTCAAAATTCGATTTCATCCGATGTCAGTTGTGCACCATCACCATTTAGGTTTGCTAAGTGTTTGAGCTTTTGCCCATAACTAAAGCATTATATCAAATTAACACCTTATTATTCACAATAATAATTAGAGAAAATTTGATTTTATTTATAAAAAGTTGGGGTCTTACAACCTCCCCTCCTTATGAAATGTTGTCCTCAAAATTGACGTACGTACCTGGTGTTTCAAAATTCGATTTCATCCGATGTCAGTTGTGCACCATCACCATTTAGGTTTGCTAAGTGTTTGAGCTTTTGGTAGACTTCGTTTGGCACTTAGCATTCCCTGAACCCTTCTTGAATGGTTTGCAGACATGGTTCTGCACTTTTTCTATTTCAGCTTTTGGTTCATGGTGATTCGTAGAGTGGCTCTCTAGATCTTCTTTGTGCTCTGCCACTTTTCTGAATGTTATCTTCTTATCCTTCTTGGCTCTCAGCTTAGCTGCCATCTTCAGTAGCATTCTCATCTTTGTTGAGTGAAGCTTTAGTCTGTTTGAGTCCTTCTTCAAATCTGCTTCACTTCCACCTTCGTAGTCTCACTGTCACTGAGACTTGTTCTGTTAAGCTTTGGTGGAACTCATAAAGTCTACAATAGCATTCCAACAACTCAACGATTATGTAACTTCAGCAACTCTTGATCTTTGAAGCTCTGGAATATAGCTGTTGAAAGTTATTTGAATTGCTTCGCAGATCTCGAGTTATTTGGTGTAGACTGCAGATGTGACATGACATCCCCTTTTTCATCTTTCTAACACTGCAGTCTACTGTTTCACCTACCCTGTCAGAGATGTCACTTTGATGTCTCGGGCAGGTAGTCATTTTTATTTCTCCTTTCAGACTTCTCGATTAGAACGTCAGGAGCTGTCTTTTTGCATCGATGCTCTCAACTAGCAATGTTCAAATAACAGTCTTCAGATTGAACCGTTGATAATGCTTCAATTTTCAGATGACCGAACTCTACGATTCTGATGCAGATGTTCTTGGACCTGATCATAGTGTGTCTTGTTGAATATTGCTCATTGACAGGTTGAGACAACACTACGATCTTGAAGAGTGTTCATTGGATCTTTAATGTAGAACACCTATTCTTTTTCTTGTGCAGTACTTAATCACTTCTGTTTGCCTCGACTGGTCTCAGGAACTGATAGCTTGACTTCTTGTTCTGACCTCTTCTGAATAGCAAGACACCTCAGATTTGTGGCATGCCCAGCTCGCTTTCTCCTTGTGCTCTCCCGTTAACTTATCATCAATGGACTGACCCATGCTTAATCACTTTAGCCTTGTTCTTCAGAAGCTGGCCAGTATCTCTATGTAGACTACAACAGTTCCTGCTTTATTTGGCAAACACTACGATCCTGGTTGACTCCAAGATCGCTATCTTCTGTTCTCTTGACAGCTACTGCACTTGCTAACTTTCCTTAGTCAGTCCCTTTTACTGAAGTCTTCTTCTGATCAACTTGTGGAAGAGACTTCATTGAATGGCTTCACAACTCAACTGGATGTTGATTGGGTTGGTGCTTAGATCTTTGTTAGCTTGCATGCCATTTGTTGAGTGCTCTCTGGTTTCCTTGGTGGAATGTATCTTTGCATTTCGGCATGTGAGGCTTCATACTTTGGATATTCAGGAGTGTTTCATTTGTTGAGAATCGTGTTTACTCTCTGATTCTGTCTTGGCGTTGTGAGCACCTCTGTTGAAGCCTTAGTTCTGCACTCTAAGATTTAGCTTTTGTTTTGCAGACACTACGACTCCGAGATCAGATGTTGACACTCTACGATTTCTGTCCTTAAGCTTGTTGTCTTCATCTGATCTGGCTCTTATATGATCAGTAGACTCTACGACTCCGAGTGTGGTCTACAATTCTTGACTTGGCTTTGACAGAAGCTCATTCGGCTCTTAGACATGTTGTCTCTACGATTCTGAGCATGGCTTCCTCAGCAGACTACAACTCTAAGGAAGTTCTTCTCGACACACTACGATCCTTCTTTGTCTCTCCTAGCAGTCTACGAACTCCGAGATCTACCATCTTGCAGACTACGATTCTGCCTTGATAGTTCTCGAGTTTTCCTCGACTCTCTGGCGGACTCACGATTTACAGTGCGGTGCTTTCGACAATCAGACAAACCTATCTATTACATTATAAGATCAACCTAACAAGCTTGATATTTCTATATTTATAGTCCTTGTACATCATTTCTTTTTAAGGACTTTATAAAGATGTTTTCCTTGTACATCAACCTAACATAACATATTTCATCAATTCATTCTAAGTCCTTGTACATATATTCCTATTATCTATCAAATTTACAACTTTTCTTAATGCAAGCATACTTGCATATTCATTCATTTATATCATAATCAAATCATACATAAATAGGAATATCATTCATATACTTATTCCTAACACAACAATTTCGGCGTATGTGGTGGTTTTAGGTGAGTTGAAAAACCAAATTTACTGTTTCGGTTTGGTTACTAGCCAAAACCACACGTATAAAGCCGAAACCGCACCATATTGGTACAGTAATTATAATATTTTTGACTCTTTGTATTATGATTGTAATATGATATTTGTTAACAATATATTGTAATATGATTGATCAACTCTTAGTAACAATATGTTATAATATGGTAGAGTAGCTTGTAAATTATTACAACATATTGTTACTAAGGATATTACAACATATTGCTACTAAGAGTAGAGTAGCAAAGATTGTATTTAGCTTTTGTTACTTTACTATATTCTATTCTAATAATTTACATCATATTAATTTATTATATTTAGCTTTTGTTTTGACAAAATATTACAAGTAGGGTTGTGTGTGTTATCAACGTGATATTTAATATCGTGCAATGCTAAATTATTAATTTAAATTGTATAAAATTTTGTTGTTTCAATTGGTTTTGGAATCGAAACCGCACCAAATGAAACTGTACTGCACGATTCAAAACCGCACCGCACCGATTACAAGCGGTTTCATGTACGATTTTGAATTTATCAAACTACATATAAACGGTTTTGTGTTCGATTTGATTTTAAATCAAACCGCTGTGTTTACCTCTAATGGTTAAAAAAAAAAAAAAAAAGAGGGTTTTTTAAATATCCGAGACGACAATTGTATACTACAAAGGTAAAAGTACGCCTTTTTCAGCCTATGGTACAATTTCCTTCGGCACGAACGTAATTTGACCCGGGCTGTTTCGGAAGATACTTTGTACATAAGAGAGAGAGGGGGGGAGAAGAGTGAGATCTGTGTTGGAAATACGAATTTCGAGAGGCCATGTCGAGGGAGAGAGCTAAGAGAGGAACACTACCTCCGGCTAAGGAGGTATTACTATATTAATTCAAATTTTCATACTTTTCCCTCTCCTTTAATCTCTATATCCTATTCGATTCCTGAATTTTGTTGTTTTCGTTTCTCAATTCATCATGGTGTATACTGAAATTCATGTGAAATTGTTGCCTGATTGCAACTTCTTATCAGGATTAAGCATTCGTACATTGTATGCAATGGGTTAAAATTTTCAGAATTGTTTTTGGCTGATATTATTTGCAGAATATTGACAAGTTTGAAAAAGTTGTGAAAGAAGGCAATCACTATGGAGCTCAACAGATGTATAAGTCTGTTACTGCAAGGTAAAAAATTTCCATATATATATATGTATATTTATATATATGTATATTTGTAATTGTATGCTTGTTTGCTGATAATATGGCTGCAGTTAATTTTTGTCTGTAGAGCTTACTTTTGTGCGCAAATGTTTGGTTTTTGAAAAAAATGTGTGCTTTATTACAGATATGTGTCTGCTGAGAGGTATTCCGAAGCCTTGGATATTCTTCAAGCTGGTGCTTGCATCCAGTTGGAACATGAACAGGTGATGCTAGTCTTTCTAGTGTGCCATTTTGTACTAATGTGTGTTGTTTAAGTAATTATCAGAAACTGCATAGAGGAAAATTTTAGTAGAAAAGAAGACAAAACAGCGACATAGGGTGTGTTAACTGATAAAAAACATGGTTTTGGGTTTGCTCGTCTTTATTAGACTAATATGGCCACCAACTAGGTTTCAACCTTATTGGTGAAGGTCTTCTAATTTTATTTCTGGTAATATGGACACTCATATGAGTTTGAAGTTTGAACTGTGATGGTGGGGATCTTGTACTTCAATATGTTCTTACCAAAGTCCTACATTTTGTTGTATAAATTTAAAACCTCGCCTCCTCTTCTGTTTATACATCTTAGTGATAGGTAACGTGAAAAAAAGAAGGAAAAAGGAAAAGGAAGAGCTTTCCTACTTCAGATAGAATATGTTTTTCTTTTAGAATGATGCTATTGTTGTTCGAAGGTTTTGATTCATTTAACTTCCTTACGATGGAGTCAGAGGCATCACTAGAACACATTAATGCCCTTCAAAGAAAGAGAGATTGAATTTTAATTCCAATGGATCCATAATTACGTCTCTTTAATTATATGTTTTTATAATGTTTCATCCAGTATATATCTTAAAATATAGGTAACATCGCATAAGATGGTAGAGATGCAAAGTTGTACGACTCTCCCTTGGAATTTGTGGATTATAGATTTGTTTAGCAGGCTGGCAGCAAGCTCAATTTATAAAATGTAAATGTTGTTTACAAAGGTTTTTATATTGTCATAAAAAATATTCTTTCTTGAAAATATGTTACAAATGTATAACATATCATTCTTATTTCCTTACGGAATCCGCCACATTGACATATATTTACATATTCAATTTTCAGGTTATTTGTGGGGCTGAGCTCGCGGTGCTATTTGTAGAGAACCTTGTTAAAGCCAAAGTTCTCTATGACGTGGATAGTCTTGGTCAGTTTAATTTTTTATTTATCTTGTTTGTGGTGTTATTCTTTTGTCAACTCTTCCTTTCTCTAGATTATAGGCGGTAGAGTATAATTGAATTTAAACCTAATATTTTTTTTGAAGTAATAGACAAATATTTCATGGGGAATGGCAGACTAATATATATATATATATATATATATATATATATATATATATATATATACACACACACACACACACACACACACACACACTCTTATATGTGGAAAGGTGGTCTCTTTGTCTTTCAAGAAAGTTAGATCATTAGTAGATTCTTTTCTTTCACAAGTTCTGTTTGGTCCTCACCGCTCAACATTTATGCACGGGGGCACATGCTTTGGTTACTCCTTTGGCATCACAATCAAAGTTCCTCATCACCCCTTGGCGTTGTAAAGGGGCCTCTATAGGAAACATTGGCTTGAAAATAGAATGGACTTAGTCTCTCTAAGAGAATCAACCTAATACATGAGCTAGAGTCTCTGCACCAAGCAAAGAAGCTGGCGATGATACCTGGAATGACCTTGGCTACTCTGAGATATATGAAACAAAATCATCTTAGTTTTACACTTTTACTCATATGCTTGGCTTTTGGGGATGTCTTCTGTGTCAACAAGATTTGCATTCACAAGTTTGGCTAAACTGTACACTATTGAACCTTGTTATTCTCTGCTGTATGAATAACAAGCCTGGCCTCATCATGAGGGGGTTATTAATTCTCATCTAAGTGGCATGATGGCATTCCTTTAGCTCAATCCTCTTTCCTGTACTTTGCCTTTTAGGGTTGTTGGCTGCCTGACTTATTGATTAAATTACACCTGGAGCTGGAGAAGTTTATAGTCTTCTTGATTAGTTGATTTGCTTTTTGTTGTTCACATATGTGCTTCTGCCACGAGGATTGGTTGACTTTAGATTCTTCAAAATTTAATAAAGTTCCAAATGGTCGATACTAAAACGAGATGTGCAACAGCTTAAAAATAGCTAATTGCAGTAGGTGGTCCTTGAAATACAACAAAGAGTACTGGTGATATCGGTAAACAGGGGTCCTAAGGTAAGGGGGCATTCCTACGCACATCAAAATTACCAGAGTACTTGTTTTCACCCTCATTCATGTTTTAAAGGAGCTTTATATGTTCTTAATATGTATGATTTCTTCATGGTAAAAAATACCTCAAAGGAGAAAATTGAAACAACCATAATATAATGTATGCAAGCCAAGTTGTCAAGCCTTGTTGGACATTCAAGTATGCTGTTGTGGACCTTGTAGCGGTCAATGTCTCTCACATTCTGCAGGTTGTGCAGATCAAAGATGTGAACCAAAAACAATATAGGGATTAGTGAATAGGTTTGACTAGGGATAACTGATAACATCATAGGTTGTTGTAGTATCATTTAGCCTAAATCCATGGAAACTATAACAGGTAGATTGCTTTTAAGTACTCCCTCCGTTCCAAAATATAAGAGTTATTTTGACTTTTTAAAGTCAATTTGAGATATTTTTAAATTCAAAATTGATGCGATTCAATTAGGAATGTGATGATGGTAAAATGGTTCTGATTTATTACTATTGATGTCGGAGAGTCGGACTATTTGGAAATATCTGTATGTGTTCTTTGTAAACCATTACTGGGTACTCATGTGTGCCGAATTCTACTTGGTAATAATCGAGGAATCCTGTAATTAAATAAGATTTAAATAAAAGAGAAATATTTTATTTAAATGGAGATTAAGTACAAAAAGGATAAGGGGATATACACTCCTC
Organism: Panax ginseng; assembly: GCA_020205605.1. Classification (NCBI taxonomy): domain Eukaryota; kingdom Viridiplantae; phylum Streptophyta; class Magnoliopsida; order Apiales; family Araliaceae; genus Panax; species Panax ginseng. The sequence goes on along the minus strand of CM035143.1, from coordinate 114,546,945 downwards.
TAAAGTATAACATCTTAAGCAAAAGAAACTATGGAAGCCTAAAATTAAGTAGTCCACCAATCCATTTGCAAACCGGAGATAGACAATCCCTAAATACCCCACAGAAACCCATAAAGATACTAGAAAGGTGATTTTCTTTTTTGTAAAAATGTGCTGAAAATTCCTGTAAAAGTTGAAATAAGGTGTAAGCTAAGCGTACTGGAGATGTGCTTATTAAGCCTTTCCAGCTCCTTCTATAGTCACCTCCCGAGGGTAAGATCGAGGGTTCCCTATCGTTCGAGTTAGTTTCACTACCTCCGGTCGCCTTAGCCTTCTTAATATTTTGAAACAAATTTCCAAAAACCTCCTTATTCCAACTTTTAATAGCCTGCTTTAGTCTCTGAAGCAAAGTGTTCATAATATTGTTTAACTGCATTCTTTTTAGTACCTGTGGTTGTTTGAAATCCAAATATTTCCAAAAATTCTTTTCTTCATGATATGATAAAAACCCGATCTTAGATCGTGTCAGGAAAATCTACGAAAAGTTTCCTCGAATTCCTGTACCACAGCACGTGGATTTGGCAGATGATGACATGCAACGAATTTCTGAAGCACTTGGAGCAGCAAAAACACGTGTTGAGAGCTGCTCATCATTTCTAAAAGCTGCAATTAGGTGAGATTTTCTTCCATTGCTTTTTCCTTTGTTGTGAGTGAAATTTGTGTTTATAATTTTCTAGCTGTTTCACCTCTTTAAGTGGCCTTGACTAGTGTCCATATTGTTTAACATTTAGCTTAGTAAAGATTGAATGACCCCTTGTGCTAATATCAATGATGTCTAGCACAATGAAGACTGAGAACAACCAAGGACAAGAATGGAAAGAGTGGTAGTTGGTATAATCTAGAATAAGTAAGATGCATACGAGTTTAGAATGAATTCTTTGCTTTTAAGGGACAAATTATTTTTTTCCCCTTTTGTGTTGGATAGGATGATTTTCTCGCTTCTGTGGGCTTCTACCAAGCAAAGAGATCTATTCATTGATAAAAATAACAAAAAAATGTGAACGAGGATTGTATTGATGATAAAAAAGAATCCTGCCCGCCTAACATGGGGGCCGAAGGTACAGTAAATGGATGCCTTTATGGGTAATTCTGTATCTAATCTTTGTAGAGAATGGAGAGCTGTGAGATAGGTTCATTTTTTGATTCTCTGTGGGCTTTCTACCATGAGAGCTTGGAGAGCTGCCATTGCTTAAATGTTTTCTAATTTATTTAACTTGTTTTAGGGTTGTTGAAATCCTTGTTCTCCATCTTCTTGTATTCTCTTTAATTTATTAATAGAATCTCTTATTTTATCCTAAAGGTTGAGTACAATCCCTTTCCTAAATGGAACTCGATCTTGTGGAATTATATTCAATATTGGATGTACATATATCTAGGTTTATGTGTAAAGTGGGACAGGGAGGGTGGACGTCTTTCTGTATAATGAAGTTAACTATATTGTTTGGCACAACTGATGCACCCTAACTATGTCACTTTTTTTTTGCTCCTAGGTGGTCTACGGAATTTGGAGCTCCTAGGAATGGATCTCCTGAAATACATGACATGTTAGCTGAGTATATATACTCTGAATCCCCTGAGGTGGTAAGTCTGACATCTACTTTAGGGTCCAATATATATTTTTTAATTTACATATTCCCTCCATCCGTTTTAGTTGTCCCCCCTTTTTTGGGCGTGTTTACAAAATTTAAGATATGTAAAATACATTATATATTACAGTATATTTTTATATAGTTGAAAGTTTAATATAAAAATTTATTACTCCTTCCTTTCTGAAATCGAAGTTCAAATTTGATTTTTTAAAGTCAATTTGAGATATTTTCAAAATTTGAAATTAGTTTGACTAATTTAACTTTTGAAAACAATCAATCTTATAATTAGTAGTACTTTTTAGATATTTTACACTTTTCATAATTGTATTGCCCAGGACTCTAAATTAAATGAATTATGTAAAACAGAGGGAATAAAAAACAGAATATGTAAATGTATCTTGACAACTCTTTAATGTTTAATCTGCGCGACACAAATAATGGGGCAGTGGGTGTACACAAGCATCACTCTGCTTCTTCAGTTCTGTCTGTCTCCTTGTCCCGATTCATAAGTTTACCAGGTATGCTAAGTTGTTTATAAAACGGTTGAGGTGAACCATCCAAAATTATCGGGTATCTATTACTTATGTGAAAAAATACATCAACATGGCTTAGTACATGTTTTGGGGAACAAGAAGATCATTTTAATTTTCTTTGCACTTATGGATGGAGTTTTAGATACAAATTTGTAGGATCATGACAAAATTTATGAAATGTTTTAATACTCCACCGCGGCAATGATTCCCTTGGAGCACTAGCACATAATTTAGTATGGAATTGCCTTGTGTGCGCAGTTAGTATTGCGTGAACCCTGGGGTTTATCCGCACTTCCTAAGGGTAAGTAAGTATGGGTCCACCATGGTTGGGAAAAAAGAAGAAAAAAACTTGTGAAATGTTGACTCATAAAAATGGTCAAGTCCAAACCTGATAGTTGCTGCAATGGCAGATAAGATTATTGGACAACTTATACCGGCCTAGTTTAAATCTCGTATGTTTTTATCCATGTTTACTATCCCTTGCAAGATGTCATTGTGAAGTTACCTACATTATGGCCCGCTTGAAGTGAAAGTGTTTGACTATTTGCAAAAGTAGATGTAATGAGTTTCCATTGGCCTTGCAATAGTGCACTTCTACTTAGTTGGATTTGCAAGAACTCATTTGAGAATTATTTCGCAGTGAATAAACTTAGACTACAACCACTCCACTTATAGCTTGCATGGTTGTTAATCTTATGGTTCAGTGGGATGTTCATCAATATATGTTGCCGTGCAGGACATGGCTAGAGTGTCTTTCCATTTTGTTCGAGGGAAAAATCCAGAGAAGTTCGCTTCAACTCTAGTAAATTTTATGGGCAAGGTTAGCCTTCCTACTTTTTTATTGGACCTTTTTCATAAGTTTGACCATAGAACTGCTATTAGGCAACTATATTCATCCCTGGTTTGTCTGACTTTCCATCTAAATTCATTTAATTTTGTTGCTTTTAGGTTCTAATTACATTGAAGTGTCTTTTGTCAATATAACTTTTAGAGGAGAAAGTCTTATTTCTGAACAATATAGTAATTTTTTTGGCATCCTATTATTTCTAAGCATCATAAAACACATTGTCTGATCCGTCCTAGATTACCATTTCTTTGTGAAGTTCTCTACATGTAAAATATTCATGCATGGTGTGCCTTGTCTAAACTACCATACTTTCGTGAAGTTGTACATTTTTAACTCTCTACCATGTTATCTATATTAACATTAAAAACTGTAGCCTTTCGCTTTCATGGTTGTAGTCATGAGTAATACAGTTGTTTTCTTTGAGATACTGATTGCTTTGTGGTTCAACTTATATATTGTTTGAATATGCAGTGCTATCCAGGTGAAGATGATTTGGCAATTGCACGGGCAGTTTTAATGTAAGTACGTATAGATAGACAATACTCCAAAAGTTTTCATTTGTTATGGTTGTTGAACACCTTATCTAGATCATGTTGCTCTAAGATTTGCAATTTTATAATATGGGCAAAATACACTTTTGTCCCTCCAAGTATAACCCAATTTACAAAATCGACCCTAATTTATAAAAACTAATAAAACACACCCCAAGTGCATTTAAGTGAGCAAAATTGACCCTCGGGGACACTAACTGTAAAGTCATGTATTTATAAAATTTAATATTTTTTCAACGTATTTAAAGTCATTTAATTGTATTTTATTGTATAAAATAATATGACTTAATGTTATAGATGTGTATATACTATATAAAATAAATAGAATTCATTACATAGTCTACATTACCATATCAACACATAAAATAATTAATATCATATTATCATTAACTAACTTAAATAAAATAATTAAATTTGTTTATTTACTCAAATAAAATAATTAACTCCACTAATTAACTTTAATAAAATAAATAACTCAATTAATTAACTCAAATAAAATAATTGACCCCACTAAATCAACAAAGTAAAATAATTATTTAGTTAGTTATTTTTAATTACTTTACTTGAATTAATTAGTGGGTTTAATTATCTTATTTATTAATTAGTTAGTTATTTTAATTAGTTATTTTAATTATTTTACTTGGTTGATTAGTGGAGTCAATTATTTTATTTGAATTAATTAATTGAGTTAGTTATTTTATTTGAGTTATTTAGTTGGGTTAGTTATTTTATTTAAGTTAATTAGTGGAGTTAACTATTTTATTTGATTAAATTACTCAATTTAGTTATTTAATTTAATTAATGGGATTAATTATTTTATGTGTAGAAAATTTATTTATTTTATATAGTATATACATGTTTATACTATTTAATTATTTTATTTTATACAAGAAAATACAATTAAATGACTTTAAATACATTAAAATAAGTTAAAAAGTATTAAAATTGTATCAACACATGATTTTTTGTTATACATCAACATTTCGCCAAAGTTATCGTGGGAGGGCCAATTTTGCTCACTTAAATGTAGTTCGAATTTCTTTTTTAGTTTTTATAGATTAGGAATTCGATTTTGTAAGTTGGGTTATACTTCGAGGGACAAGTGTATATTGCCCATTTTATATTATATATTTTCTTCTCTTCCAATTCCATTTAGTAAATTTCAAACAAACATCTATTGATGTGATCTTTGGGACTTTATGTTTTATGTTTGTCGGTCACAACTCACAAATTATCATTAGTAATGATAAAAAATTAGTTCTACTCAGATGTCCGGGTACAATTAGGTTTCAGATACTTTCCATATGTCGAAACGACATATGACTTTGTTGCAGGCTTGTTAATTTAGTAAACTTTTCTAGAAATAGCTAGCACATGGGTGATAGTGTACCAATGGTGCATTTGTAGTTCTTATAAGAGAATAATTTTAACATTTATCCTCATGTATGAAATGAATTTGAAGGGTGGTTTATCCATTGTAAATCTTCATGAAATAAAATTAAAGGGTGGTTTATTCATTGTAATGTTTATCTTCATGAAATAAATTTAAATAGTTGTTTATCCATTCCTTAGCTCTCAAGCCTTCTTCTTCTTCAAGTTCTTATCAGAGCTAGTTTTCATAGGCATCATCATTTTCATCCTCATCCTTTATACACACTAAAAATCTCAAAACCCTATTCACAAACCCAAAACCCTCAAACTCACCTGTTCATTATCCATCCGTTCTCTCCAATGCAGTACTTCTCCATTCTAGACCAAAAATTCGAACAGGTTGCAGAGGAAGTCGAATAAGGTTCTCATTCCACTCACAAAAAGATTCCATTGAATACCCCTGGAAACATACTCCAATCAAAATGAAAAGTAACAAGCGGAACTTGAAGAAGCGAGCCTCTATAAGGGAAAACCGTTGCTCTAATGGCTCGTTATGTATACTTTACTCGCTCTTTAAGGAGAGACGCTCTCGTTGAGCATTCCGTGATATAATTTGATGAGATTTTATTCATGAATTCTTTATGGGAATTGTAGCTGTTCTATTCTTTTTTTTTCTTTTCTCTATTCACAGAGATATTTCTTCACTTACAACAGGAACTCTGGGTTGAGGAGCGAAGGCGGCACGCATAGTCTATCTACTACTAGATGACGGTTCTTTTGTATACATTATAAAGTAGCACAAATTCTGAGAATAACCTAAGTTCTAGATTCGATATGTGGCGATTTAGTATTTCTACATTCATTTCCATCCAATCAAAAAAGTGTTTTTTGTGATTGAGCAGATTTTTTTTTCTATATCTTGAGTGTAAGATAAAAAGGATCGTTCTTATCGGATCTAGTTTTCCTAGGCATCATCTTCTTCATCCTCTATAAACACTAAAAATCTCAAAACCCTAATTGCAAACCCAAAACCCTAATCACAAACCCAAAACCCTCAAACTCACCTGTTCATTATCATCTCAAACTCCAACTTACTGAGTCGCCTACTCCAATTATTTTACACTGAGTTAATATTGATTTCCCAAAAAAGCCTAACCAAACCTATTCCAATAAATGATCAAAAAGTGGTGGGTTTAAAAAAATCCTCTGGGCTTTTATTTTTCATCAATTTTAAACTGAGCAAGCATCCATAAATAATTCCAAATAAACACCTAATCCCAGAAAATCTCACCTATGATACTCTGTTTTGCGGCAGAGAGAGAAACTCCAAGAAAATTAGACTTTAAACCCTCCACACACACAGAGAGACATATATATATATAAATTATTAACTTAAGCCAATGGTTTTTAAAAAGTTGTATTTAGCAATTCAATATCGTTGATCTTGTTACCGCAGCTAGTTTATCGTCGATCGGAAGTTGAGATCGATACCCCGTGGTTCTAGGAGTCAAGTATATGTTAAGACCAGTGTTGAGAATTGACTATCCAATACGGCTCCCAATACTGTGGCTTTGAACCTTGAGTTGTCATCGGTGGATCTCATGCTTGTTCAATGCTTGCAGGACTATGCAAACTTAATCTTGATTGCATAGATTTTTTCTTCTATTTTTCTTTATCATACTTTTTTTAATATATCTGTGCATATGTTCTTTAATATGCCATGGCAATTCAATATCGTTGATCTTGTTACTTATGAACAACCTATTAACTAGGTTTGATATATTTCCTCCTTTACTGGAAATCGACCCTAATTGGCCCACAAAATGTCCTCGACTCTGTCCAGACAGTCCTGGTGTCAAAAGTCAAAACCTTAATGTTACTTTTCCCTTGAGCTTCATGGCAGTGTAATAGTAATACTATAAACTTGAGGTAAAGTCTTTTCAATCCAGATACCTAATTTATGTTGATAACTTAAGGTTCCTTCCAACAATTTATAAACATATAGTGAAGATTTTTGTAACGATTACAAACAGGTATGCACTAGTATTATCTTTCATCCGTCTGTCTCGAAACTGCATGATATATGGTTTCAGATTTCCTGCTTACTAGGAGCTTTATCTTTCACGTGTCAACGAAGTCTCATATTGGAACCACTTTTTGTATTAGGTATTTATCATTAGGTAACTTGAGAGACGCTAACTATCTTATGGATGAAGTAAAGAAGCAAGTGCAGTCTAAGGAGCTTGACTTTCCACAATCAAATTTGATCCAGTTCATCAATTACCTTTTACAAACGTAAGTTGTGTATATAGAATTTCAACTTCGATGCTTGGTATATTTATGTTGTGGAGAAATATTGGATGACATTTCTACGATTGATATATCTGTTTATTTGTTCACTTATTTATATTGTGGAGAAGTATTATATGACACTGCTGTAAGTTTGAAGGCTTTGGCAGCTGCTAGGTTTTAATATATCATCAAGTCTGCTACTTTACTTATTTCCCTTCTCTATGTTCGAATTTAAAGAAAGCCAGGATCCCCATAAGACTGTGGAAGCTAATCCTTGGAATGAAAATTTTAATTATTCTCCAACTCTCTGAGTAGAAAACCATATATACGGTGGGAATACTTTACAATTGCTTTTCAAATCTAATGCGATTCACTTCATTCTAAGTTCGCAATTATCTACACTTTCTATTTGTAAACCAAAGCTCAATTGGCAATTCAAACTCAAGTATGCTGAAATTCTGCTATAATTGTGTTCTAGTGCTTAGTAACATCTGACATGGTGTTAATTCTGACATGAAAGCATAATAGCTTCCTTTGAAACTTTACCTATCATTGCAAGCTCAACTACTCTAACAGTTCACCTAATTTATATATTAGTTGCATTGTTGAACCGAGTATCAAAATATTTTGGTAGATTCAAATTCTCCTTGGATTGCCATGAATTTGATAGTCTAAGCAGCTCACTCACTCTATAAATCAAGTTAGTGTTGACATTAGCTTGATACGTCCTTGAATTCTAAGATTCATTGTTCTGAGATCTTAATTTGATCTTAAAGCCGAAGTTCAAGTGCTTCAGTTCTGGCAGGAGTTTTCAGATCACATCCTCCATTACAAGAGGCCTTCCTAAACTTCAGAAATTATACTAATGATAAGTTGCATCAATTAGAGGCACAATTGAACAGATTCAGGGCTGATTTACCTATATTGATAAAAGAGGATGTTCAATACAGTGGGAGAAAATTTAAGGAATGCAAACATTCGATCAGATAAGCAAGTGATTTTGGGAATTTGGGATTGATAGTGAGACTCAGACCAAAGATTTTCGACTAACTTTGTAGAAAAACAGATTAGTAAAATAGAGAATTCTAAAGAAATTCTATGAACGATTAGACGAGGGAAAGACGAGAATCTCCGATTCATACAAGGATGACTCTGATATCTTTCTCTCTTTAGGTCCATACTCTCTATTTTTGCTCTATATCATTCTAATGCTCCTATTTCTTTCTATTATCTTTTTATCTCTCCTTCCTAACTAATTCTTCTCTGATTGAGTTGCAAACTAGATCACAAACTTTGAGTGTGTGACACTAATTGCAGAAGCCCACAATGATGCCTGGTAAGTGACGCTGTCCCGAAAAAGATAAAGGACGAGGATTGAGCACAGAAAATTTGAGCTTGCCTTTCAGTCCAGTCCTCCCAAAGAAGCAAATGAAGATCTTAGTTATAAGCTTATATACATGCTAGGCACCAAACTTCTAGGAATGTGATACCTGACCTTGAGGAATAAGAAGAATTGATATCCTTGCAACCCTGTTCGCATAAAATTCAAGAAAAACTTTCATGAGATCAGTCATTAAATATCCGCACTATCCCTAGAGAGTGCTAGAGGAGAATTAGTATCACTTGAGACATACTCGATCTTCGAGACACGAAGTTGGTTATAAGCATGCTAATCTCCAAACTGATATTCCCCTAACCTTGATGTATTACTTGCATAAAAAAATAAAAATAAAAAGTGGAATTCGTATCCTTACTCCTTTTCTTGATTAATTAGAGTTCAATTTTTTAATTTTTTATTTCTGGATAAATTGATAAGTAGAATTCATATCCTTATGTATCACTTTATTACAGTGTTCTAAAAGTCGCTAGTCGGTCCCATGTTGGTTGGCTACCAACTAGCGATTAGGGGATTAATCGGAGATTAATCGGCTAGTCGGATTTCAAACACCACAGTCAAATTTTAATAATTTAATTTATAACTGAAGTTGAAAAAATTTAAAATTTAAAATGAAATATTACAATTAACTAAAAATTAACTAATTTAATTTATCAAACCTTTTCTTTAATGCCCACTAAGGAACTAATTAACTAAAACCAAAAATATTAAAAAAATAATAATTTTACCCACTTTGGCCAGTTTGTCGACAAACTGCTTATGCCTTATAAGGCTTATATCACTATTCAGTTGATGGTAAACTATTTAGTATTTACAAAAAAAAAAAAGAGAAATTGAGAGAGAGAGATGAGCCGATCCAGTCGTCGTCGGAGAAGCAGCCGCAGTAGCGGTCGGCGTTGTCGATCGAAGAAGGAGAAGAAGCGGCAGTTGCGATCCAGTCGTCGATCGAAGAAGGAGAAGCAGCAGCAGTTGCGATCCAGTCGTCGGCGGCGGCAGTAGCAACTGCTGATGAGGAAGAAGAAGAAGTAGTCGTCGGCGGTCGAAGAAGAAGTCGAAGTCGGCGTCGGTCGAAGAAGTCGTCGTCGGCAGTAGCAGTCGTCGGTTGAAGAAGAAGTCGTTGTCGGTCGAAGAAGAAGCAGCAACAGTCCGATTTGTTCCGATTTGCCCCGACTTTACCGACTAATCGACGACTTGATCCCGACTAAGTCGGCCAACGACTAAATCAAAGGACTAGGGCCTGGTCGACTCGGCGAGCCTCCGACCCCGACCTAGTCGGCCGACTAGGCCGACTTTTAGAACACTGTTTTATTAGCATAAAATTCAAGAACTTCCATTAACCTTTAGTATATCCCAACTATATTTCAAGCATGCCATGGTAAAAACTAGCAGGGCAATTGCCTTATCCTTATCTGTTAGGCCCATTCCTAGGGCATTTTATGTTATTTAGTTAATTAGTTTATATTAGAGAATGAATAGATATTGTGATCTCACATGGACCATGTGATGGTAGTTATGGTGTAGGATAGTCATGTGCATGTTAGTGGCTCATTTAGCAGTCATATATCTAGTAGTATAAATAGGAGAAGGTGTAAATGTGTAATTGCGTTAGAAGCTTTTGTTGAATGAAAATCTGAAATAGAGCTCATTTAATTTAGGCTCACTAAATCCTTAGAACAAAGGACATCAACTAGAACTCATCAGAGAACAAATCACGACTCATTTTAAGCTTGTGCAAGTTATCAACTAACCTAAAATTGTCTCTAATCACTAGAGCAGATCAGCTCTAACTTTTAAATGGTGCTATACTGTCTCCTAGGACTCGCCATCCTATGGAACATCTTACAATACCTGTCCATTTTATCCTGGTCTTCTGCTCAAATTTCATTCCATCAAGAGAATCACCTCGAATGAGTTGGACTTCTATTTTTTCTGAATCTCTGACACGATTTTCACCTTCTGTTGAATCAAGAACCAGATAATTTATTCAAAATAAAGGTCTTCTTACCCTCACTCGTTCAGTTACAAATTTATTGAAATTTTTGCAATGAGTGTCATTTACACGTCTTTATTTGTCGGATTCTTTGATAATGTTGAGATTTTGAGTTTTCCATCAAAACGAGAGCTCTTAGCTTTGAAGTATCTACTTTTGTTTTTCCTATTTGGTGTCTTTATTTTTGGATCATATAATCTCCTTTAAAAATATTTTGTAAACAGTATTCAAGGTTACAATTGATACTCCATTAAATTGAAAATAGAAGCACAACTGATATAGTTCTTGGATATAATTGAGTTGGTCAATATTCTTTCCAATGCAGGTTGCTGAGAGATTCTTTGCCGCTGTTTAATATGTTGAGACAGAATTATGCATCCAGTATAGATAGAGAACCTACATTCAACGAGGTGCGTAATATTTTACTGAGAACCTCATAGTTTTCTACATCAACTTATTTATTTGACACTTCTTAATCTTGGTTCATCAGAAATATATCCAGAACCATGCACATCTTATATTTTTGGGAACATGACTGCTAACAGGCGTGTCCACTTTCGTGGTTCTAAAGTTCACGACGACTTTTAGGCTGTTTTCTGATTTCGGTGCTTTTCTTTGTTTAGTTACTAGATGTCGTTGCAGAGAAGTTTTATGGAGTGCGACGTAAAAATCCACTACAGGATATGTTTGGAGATATCTTTAAGGTAATTATTATAATTTTTTTAAAAAAATATTGTTTGCAACCTCAAACCCATTAATCTTGATAATGGAACAAACAATAATAACAAATAGAATAATCTGAAAGTGATTCCTAAATCAGTAATGGAACCATGGGTACCTATTTTGCAGATGATGGGAGGTGATGGCATGTGACGGACCATTTCAAATTCTCCAGCATGAAAATTACTTGGACATCATATTTTTATATGGATTCTTATTTTATTTTGTCAACGGGCGGAAGTATTTTTGGGAGATGTGATGCACTTGAACACAAACTGTGTTACCTTGTTACGCTGCAAAATCTTTCAAATTGCCAGTTTTATATACTATTAATTAAAGATTTGTAATATTTTAAAGGATTTATTTATTCTTTATGAAATGAAGTTTTGTGTGTATACTTTATTATGTATGAGAATTAGCTATGTCCCGTGCTTCCGGCACTACATGGACGGTGTGATTTATTCCAAACTTTAGACGGTCCAGATGATTTATTAGAGTGAGTGGAAAATTTAAAATCAGTTGTATTTTGCTAGATAGACTAGCAATAGTCTCGTGCTTCTGACAATATGGACGGTGAGGTTTATCTCAAACTTTGGATGGCCCAGATGATTTATTAGGATGAGCGGAAAATTTAAAATTATTTGTATTTTGTTATATTGATTGGGATCTAGTTAACATAGAGTTTATTTTTTGGTAAGTTAGTTAATTAATCAATAGAATGTTAACACACAGAGTTTTGTCTACGTGTCAGTATTCTATTGGTTAATTGATCAATTTAATCAAAAATGAATTTCATACTAACCACTTCCGATAGATTGAGAGGGGCATTATTACTGATGGCTGATGTGTTATTACATATTAGAAAATTTAAATTTTTGAAGCAAACGTATCTTAGTGCACTTTAAAAATTCTTTTTCTCTAAATTAATTACACCAATATTTTTAACCATTAAAAACGCACCCCAAAGTTCTTTTGGGTGCTAACTGTAATTTTTTAAAGTAAAAAGAAATTGTAGAGTGCATTTAAATATGTTTAAATATTGGGGGTATAAACTTCAACAACTCTACAAATTTTGGGGTATAAGTTCAGTTATACTAATTTGAAACCAATACAGTTTATGAATTTGATTCACACCATTTTAAAATTTAATTTGCAAAAGTTTAAATTTTAAAGTTAATTTGAATTCATTTAAAGATTTAAAAGTTACAAATATGATAGTTAATCCTTAATAATTAATCCGTGGGGTATTCCAATTTCATTTATAAGCTATATATTCTATTCTAAAAATAAATGATTTTAAATTAACAAATTCCAGTCTGATTATAAGTTATATATTTTATTCTAAAATGAATGATTTTAAATTAACAAAATTCAATCCGATGAACAAAATATGTAAAAAATTGAAAGTACTTAAAACTCTATTTGACTTAAGAGTGCGAAACAATATTACTATAACCATGTAAATAGAAATATTTTAAAATTTATTTTTATTATTTATTTATATTATTAAGGAAGAACAAAAAAGTCACTTTTCTTAAATATCTATCTTCTATCTTCTTTCTTATTCTCATTCATATTTTATAACTCTTTACTTTTATATTTATTTATTTTTAATTAGATACATAGCATGTACTAATAACTTAATATAAAGTCGCTATCATTACTAATTATACTCCTTACATCCCGAATTATTAAATTAATTTAAAATTTTAATTTAAATTATTTTTAAATTTAAAATTGATATAATTTATTTAAATTTTAAAAATAATAAATTTATAAATTAATTATACTTTTTAAATAATTTATGATATTTATAATTGTATGGTTATAAATTATATGAATTTATGTTATCTTTAAGAATAAGTCTAGCTGGACAGGAAATTGGGATCGGAAAATTGGATCGGTCCAATTTAATTTTTTTATTTTGTTATTTATTGTGATTTTCAAAAAATGTATAGTATTTATTTTAACAGAATTTTTACAAAAATATAGTGTTTTTTGTTTATATTTACAGTGCAATCGCCTTGAATGTAATCGATGCAGCCGCTTTATCGTCGAAAGAAATTGAAGGGACTCGCTACCGATCTTAATTTAAAACACCACTCTTTCTTGTAATATTTGTTGTACTCAGTGTGGCCAAGACGATCGATTTGTCTTGAGAGAAACTTTTCGTTTGTATTTATGCAAACGATATACAAATGCGCTTATACAATCTGTATAACCTCAGTATTTGTATATGTATCTAAATTATACCTAAAACATTATATTTTGTAAAATTTCTGTTGAAATAAATCTATATATATTTTTTGAGAATCATAAATAAAAAAATAAAAAAATTGAAAAACTCCATCCAATTTTTCTTTATTATATAATTTAATCAATATCATTCGCCTGTCCTCGTAGCATTACTCTAATTTTAAATTTAAAATATTTAAAGTTAACTTTTTAAAAGTCAGGACAGAGGGAGTAAAACAAAAATCTACACAACATTTTTTTTTGCAGACTATTCAATTGTTTTCTAAATTTTAATATTTCACTGCTCCAAACAGGCCCTTCTCTTAACACTGCTCTGACCTTTCAGGCTCTCACCGTCACTGAGAATGATTCACCCGCCACTAGCGGCACCACCACCATTTTCGCCATTACAACCACCATTAAAACCTCCTCAAATCGTCCAAACAATCACCACAATCCTCAATTCTTCCCCACCTAATCAAAACCCGTACGAATCACTCGCCCAATTCATCCCCCACCTCACCCCATCAATCATCCACCCCATCCTATCATCCAAAACCCTCTCCTCTCGCCCCAAAACCGTTCTCTCCTTCTTCAAATGGGCCCAAACACAAATCCCCTCCATTTTTTCTCTCCACAACAACACCCCATCTTCTCTCCTCCTCACTCTTCTCCCACTCCTCTTCGCCCACCGCAAATTCTCCGACGCCAAATGCCTCCTCCTCCATCACATCTCCGCTGATCCCCGCCACCACCTCCACCAATCTCTCCTCCATCCTCCGCGCTCCGTTCCGCCGCCCACCAAAGCCCTCCTCGACACCGCTGTTGGCGCCTATGTCCAATCTGGCCGCCCCGACCTCGCCGTCGTGATTTTCAAGAAAATGAAGCGCCTAAGGCTCCGCCCCAATTTACTCACCTGTAATACTCTCCTTTCTTCATTGGTAAAATACCCATCTCCCAATTCCATTGTATCTTGTAAAGAAATTGTTAATGATACAATTAGGCTCGGTATAGCATTAAATACATCTACTTTTAATATTTTGATCAAGGGATATTGTTTGAAGAATAAATTTAATGATGTTACGGAGTTGTTGAATACAATGAGTGAATTTAATTGTTTGCCTGATAATGTGACTTACAATACAATATTGGATGCTTTGTTTAAAAAGGGTAGAGTGAATGAGGCTAGAGAATGTTTATCAGATATGAAGAATAGAGGGCTATTGCTAAATAGAAACACATATAATATATTAGTTTCTGGGTATTGTAAAATGGGGTGTTTAAAGGAAGCTTCCAAGATTATCGAGTTGATGACGCTGAATAATTTGTTGCCAGATGTTTGGACTTATAACACGTTGATTGATGGGTTATGTAAAGAGGGAAAGATCGATGAGGCTTTAAGGCTTCGAGATGAGATGGAGGGATTTAAAGTGTTGCCTGATGTGGTTACTTATAACACTTTAGTCAATGGTTGTCTGCACTGGAAAGGCAGTTGGGAGGCTTTCAAGTTACTTGATGAAATGAGTGTAAATGGAGTTCAAAGAAATGAGGCGACTCACAATATAGTGATTAAGTGCTATTGTAAGGAAGGAAACATGGATGGAGCTAGTGATGCTATTCGAAAGATGGAAGCTAGTGGGTTTGGCCCAAATTATGTTACTTACATTACTTTGATAAAAGGGTATTGTAAGGCAGGAAATCTGGGGGAAGCCTTAAAGATGATGAGTGAAATGGGTGTGAAAGGTCTAAAGATGGATACTTTTATCCTCAATATTGTTCTTCATGCTCTTTGTGGGGAGCACAAGCTTGACGAGGCCTATGAGTTATTAATTAGTGCTAAAAGGCGAGGTTATATTGTTGATGAGGTAAGCTATGGCACTTTGATTGTGGGTTACTTTAATGATGAAAATGTGGACAGGGCTTTGAAACTCTGGGTTGAGATGAAGAACAAAGAGATCATTCCCAGTATTATCACATATAACTCTATTATCGGAGGACTTTGCAAATCAGGAAAGACTGAGCAAGCATTTATCAAGTTAAATGAACTTTTGGAGAATGGGTTGTTTCCTGATGAGAGGACATACAAGACACTTATTCATGGGTACTGCTTGGAGGGGAATGTTGAGAAAGCATTTCAATTTTACAACAAGACGGTCGAGAATTTATTCAAGTCTGATGTGTTCACATGTAATATTCTACTTCGAGGGCTTTGTAAAGAAGGGATGTTAGAAAAAGCCCTTATACTCTTTAACACTTGGATCTCAAAAGGGCAAAAAATGGATGTTGTAACCTATAACACGTTGATAACAGCTCTATGCAAAGAAGGGAGAGTTGAAGATGCTGTGAGCCTTGTTGCTGAAATGAAATTAAAGAAACTAGGGCCGGATCAGTATACACATTATGCCATTTTTGGTTCACTCAAGGATGAAGGGAGGATGAAACAAGCAGAAGATTTAATTTCCGAAGTGACTGAGATGGGAAAGTTAACTGACCAGCCCCTACAAATGGATAAGGGGCAAGATATTGTAACTTGTGAAACTCCAGATGAATCAGATTCAAGTTCCATTGCTCATTCGGAACGGATTAATGATCTTTGTACTGAAGGGAGATACAATGATGCAATGCGAACTTTTGTAGAATTGACAGATAAGGGCATATCCTTGAATAAATCCACATATATCAGTTTGATGAATGGACTCATCAAGAGAAAAATAAGAACACTAAGGGCAGGTTGACTACGCTAGCTCTTTCCATTGTCTACACTCCCGGACAATCGAGTTGGCTGGTTTCATTGCAAGTGTCGCAATAACTTTCCAGCAAATCAACCAGGTTGGAAGGCAGACTGACTACGCTAGCTCTTTCCATTGTCTACAGTCATTGACAATTGAGTGGGCGGATTCATTGCCATTGTTACAAGAACATTCCAGCAAATCAACCAGGCTGTGTGGCCTTTTTTATGCAGTCTCTCCCTCACATGCATAAGCGCTCTTGGAATTGGAAGAAATTGATTGGATATGACCACTGTTCACGTGTTGATACCTTCTTATTGATTGGTAGCTGTTTACTAGTAGCTTCATCATTTACCTGTTTAATACTTCAAATCTTTTATACGGTAAATCCTTTTATTTCATTTTTATGATATGTTATTTATGAAATTATGATCATGAGTCTTGTTTGTGTGACATGGTGATTTGTTTTTTGATAAGTTGTATTTTCATTGCTCATGGGTGGGATGAGCAATGAAAATTATGAAATTATGAAATTCATTACAATTAAAATTTAAATTCTCTTAATAGCAACTAAATTTAATTCTTGCTTCTTCTTAGCATAATAAATAATTCAACCAATTTAATTTATGCATAATAAATAATCTCCATAGCCATTATCTTAACCCAAAAAATCAATTCAAACAAGCTCATTTACAGGTATGCCTACCAAACCTTTACTTTACATTCAAACACACCTTTACTTTTGTAACCCACAAAAATCCATCATCAAGCATCCAACGTCAGTGTAACACCTCCTTCCCAAAAAAAAAAAGGTCACGCATAAAACACAATAAATATCAAAATAATAAATATAAATTTTCAAATTTATAGAATAATCAAATTTTAAAATCAAATAAATCTATTAGGTCAAATGTAGATCTCTTCACACTAAACTCTAAACCGTGTTAGTCAAAAAATTCGTCGCATAACCCCACTGTATAATGTATATATACATATAGCGTATATATTTAATATATCTCATGGATGATGTATGGTAATTGGTATTTCTGCTTCCTGTAAGATGTATAAACATCATCATATTAACCCGCCTCGTTAGGATTAGCTGTGGCCCCAAGCCCCAACCTTCCTGAACAAGTTGATCCAGGTTTAAATCCCATAATAACATAATATATTTAATATTATAATGATATATATATTTAAATCCCATTATAACAGAATATATTTAATATTATAATTAAACTAATATATTTAAATCTCATAATAACAGAATATATTTACTATTATAATGAAACTAATATATTACTCCCTCCGTCCCATGATAAAAGTCCTTATTACTATTTTGGGTAGTCCCATGTTAAATGTCCATTTTCCTTTAATAACCAAATTTTTACACATATTTTCCTATTATACCCGTAGCATTAAATATTTCATACTTTTGTTATTCTAATTCTCTCTCCATATTTAATGACATTATTATGAACAATTTTATCATTTCATTCATCTTCTTAATATGCGTGAAAAGTCCACCAGGACTTTTATCATGGGACGGAGGGATTACAAAATAACAATTCTATTGAACAAATATGTTATTATTGGTAAGGGTATAATAGTTCAAACGATATTTTTTTATCCAATCCTTTAATTAATTCTGAAAAAAATAAATATAACATGAAATTATTTTAAGTTATCCCATAAATAATCTCATAAAAAACAAACATGTGAGTATGACTATTTAATCATACGATTAATAATTTTGAAATTATAATCCCATAAATTATAATCTCAAAATTATAATATTTACAAACAAACATCTATTTAACTCAGCAGATTAATGAAATCAAATTGGTTACTTTAATTGTTTTCATTCATACTATCTCTATGGTCTTTAACAGAAGCGTGCATGCACGTTTTTTCTATGTTACTTAGATTGTTTGATTTTAATTAGTAATTTATTTCATGCAATTATTATTATTAGTAGTTTTAATTTTAATTTTGTTAGTTTTAAATTCCATGTCAAACTAAATCTTTAATATTTAAAATGATTATCAAATTAGGTATTTTATAATTAATATTTTTTTCTCGCTCCAAAATTCATATATGATTCTTATATTAATTAAGAGGTTTTGATAAATTCTAGTTAATTTGTGATTTTTCATAATTTATATTTGCTCATATTAATTATTAATATATTAATCATTATTTTAAAGAGAAGGAGAACAAAATTAAGAATTAATTTAAAAATAAGAAATAATTTATTACGTTAGTACTTATTGGATTCGGATTCTTAGGTAATTTTTTACATTAATAATTTTTATTATGATAGTTTGCATTATATAATTATTAATCACGTCCACTATTATTATTTCTAATTTACCTGAAATATAAGTTAACGATATTTAAAATTAATCTAATTTTTGAACTTTAATCTATACTTGTCAATTATTCAATTTGACACGCACTTGCAGTTACTCATTTTTAATACATTACATGTGCATGAGAAGCATATCATTTTAAAATATATAGTGTTAAGTAAAAATCAACTCATATTATAAGTTTAAGCTTTTAGAAAAAGTACAAACAATGTATATTCTACTAATACTTTTTCTTAAATGTAACTTTATCATGCTAATAGTCTCCCTCGAACGTAACTTTATAGAGAACTAAAGTGTATTTGTATTATTAAATTAAGATAATTGTGCAGTTGAGAAAATTTGAATTTAAAATGTAAAACCCTAACTTTTATAAATAAAGATGATTTTTCTATAAATATCATTTTTGAATATTATGAAATGAATTTGATATAATGTTATAGTTGTGGATAATATTTATAAATTTTACAAAGTACGCAAGTTGTTATATAATATTCGATTGGTCGGAAAATATTCGTTTTAATAGGAATATTAAGTACAACTAAGGCACAATCATTGGTGGACCCCACAACGAAATTATTGTCAGATTGAGAAAACGACAAAAATACTTTATGAAAATAACGGCGAAAGTTTTACCATTAACTGTTGAAACACTCGGTGTTAAAAGTACAGTAATACACGTGGTTGCATAGTAGCACACGGTATTGATTATTGATGCTTACGTGAGAAGTCACTCAGTTTTGTTCAATTATTACTATAGTAATTGCTGCATAGTATCTCACGTTATTTGATTCAATCAATATTTTATATATTATTAAATCAATAATTGAGCTGACAAAGTTATTAATATTATTATTTGCAATATTAACGATGTCAGAAGTTACTGTCAAGGAGAGGTTTAGTCACCTAATTGCTGCCAATGATGGGGAGAAATCCTTATTGAAAAGCCCCTCTTTCCAGGAACGACTTGGTCGATTAATATTGTGAATTATAATAATGATGATAAATTTTGTTTTATTAGTATTATTAATGTAATAAAAAATGTAAAACTTTTTATATAAAATGTAATACTTTTATAAAGTTATTTGTTTTATTAGACTATAAATAGAATATATTATATTTTATTATGCATAGTGTTGCATAGTGCCTGCATAGTATTTTGCATTGTAACTCTTTTTATATAAAACAGAATACTTTTATAAAATTATTTATTTTATTAGATTTTAAATAAAATATATATATATATATATATATATTTAGAATATATTATATTTTATTGCATAGTATTCTTTCAATTCTCTTATAAATAGGATGCTTAGTTAGAATTGAAATCACACTAGAATTCAGAGAATTCTTCTTCTATAATCTTGAGCGTATTTCTTTAGAGTTTTCAGAAGCTGTGAGCGTAGAAAAACAATATAAGTTTTCTTCAAGAATATCTTCGCCCTACTAGTCGGAATACTCTTCTTTTACGCTAAGGGATATTATTTGTTGTACTCGTAAGGGATATTATTCTTTCGTATTCATGAAGAGAGTTATTTTCTTTCAATACTCGTAAGGGTTGTTATTCCATTCTTTATTATTTTGTTGGAATTATCTGTTTGTGCGGTCTATCGCATGCCTGGTGAATTCTGTTGTTATTTAATTCTTTATTATTCTGTTGGAACATCCTGTCTGTGTGGATTACGCATGACCTGGTTCCATTCTTTATTATTCTGTTGGAACATCCTGTCTGTGCGGATTACGTATGACCTGGTTCCATTCTTTATTATTCTGTTGGAACATCCTGTCTGTGCGGGTTACGCATGACCTGGTTCCATTCTTTATTATTCTGTTGGAATAACCTGTCTGTGCGGATTATGCACGCTTGGTGAATTCTTCTGTTATTCTATTTTTTATTATTCTGTTAGAATAAATTGTCTACGTGGATTACCGCATAGCGACAAAAGTCCATTTACGGTTTCATATATTCTATTATACTTAGTTGGTTAAAGTTTTGGCTTCTATACTCCATGAAATTAGTGGAATATCCTTGATATTTGCGCTTCATCCAGTATCTTTTCATGGAAATATTCTTCTGAGCATTCTTGAATTTTACTCCACAAAACAGTATCATGTTGACAATTTAAACGTTATTGAGTTTAGGATAAATTAACTTATAAATCTTTAAAATTTATTCTTGAACTTGTTTTATTGAATTGTCATCATCCTCATGTTTATAATATGTTGAAAGTCATCTGTGGCCTGTAGTGCATAGATGGACTTGGTATAATTATGACCAGGGATTATTCAGTATAATCATGACCGTAATCTTGCAAATGATGTAGTAAAAATCCTCATTGGCCGTAGTGCATTGATGGACAGTTGTTGGCATGATCATGACCATTGATGAATACACGAATATCCTTGGCTCGTAGTGCATGAATAATTTGTGGTCATGATACTAATGAATATCCTGGTCAGTAAAGCTTGGGGATGATGTGGATTATTTATTAAGCTGAGTCTTAGTGATAAAAGTAATGAAAAACCTTTTAAATCTTAGAAGATAGTAGATTTTATTCTCTACTTGACTCTTCTAATGGATTGCTTGTTCCGCTGCAGTTAAACTTGATGTTTGTTATATTTTATCAGTTTAACACTGTTGAAGACTAATGATAAATTATTCTGCATTGTGACAACCCCAAAATAGGTCCATTCCATCCAACCCATTCTGAGTCGCCAAATACATGGTACAGAAAACAACTACAACTTTATTACAACAATTGTCGTGCAAAATACAACAACTCATGTGTTGTGAGTTTTGATACAAATATATATATCAACTGTGACTCTTGACACTAACTTGGGTAGCACGTCACCATGACATCTTACATAAAGGTATAGTCAAAAACCTGTTTTAGAAATTAAAATCTTTGGGAAGTGCTCAAGGAAACCTTCAGACATGGGAAGCCACGCCCAGGTTATGATAGATATCATATGGCCACGTAATTATCCTTGGTTGACTAATAGACCCTAAAAAAACGAGAAGAATACTATCATATTCTTTCCAATGGTGAGTCTTCTCGACATATCATTATCTCCACCGTCTCTAATTGAGAGTTATACTTCAACCAAACACCAAGATTATATAGGTAGTGCTGCGTCACGATATACTAAGAAGTGGATGAGCACAACCCTGCATCTTATGATGACACGAGGTTGTATGTCATTAGACATCTTGTATGATAGTGGCAAAACACCCTTCCAACGCTGAGTTCGCCTCACCCTATTTGATTCACCAAATATAACTACTAAATGATGTATACAACACCTTTCTATATACGCTAGGAGAACCTCCACAACTAGAGACCACCGATTCTATTTCCTCGTTACCTCGCTTTCACCCAAATTTACACTCTTATTACTAAAAAGAATTGTGAAGCAAAAGGGTGAGCACAACTAGCCTAATAAAGAATATCATGACTAAAGATAATTAAATTATCAATAGCCTTCATCAATAATAAATCAGAGATTTAGAACATATGGTAGATGATAAAACTTTTCAACCATAGTTACAGCGGGACGAGCAATCCATTAGAAGAGTCAAATAGACCATAAAGTCTATTATCTTCTCCATGTTAAAAATTCACCAACAATGTTTTATTCCTGTAACATCAATCAACAGTTCTAGTCCACAATCATATGAATAACTTATAATTATAATTGTGATTCTAAATTCCTCTTCGCATCTAGGACGAAGATAATTTTCATCACATGTCTTTACCTGAAACATCAAAGATCATGGTTATACCAAATCACAGTTCCTATTTATAATTATACTAACAATTTCATCTTTGCACTACGGGCCAAAGATATTCATCAACAGACCATCTTTGCACTATAGGCCAAAGATATTCAACAACAGTCATCTTTGCACTACGGGCCAAAGATATTCATCAACAATTCATCTTTGCACTACAAAAGCCAAAGATATTCCTCAATGATTCATATTTGCACCTACAGCCAAATATATTCATCAACAATTCATATTTGCACTAACGTGCCAAATATATTAATATCTCAAAGAAATATATAATCATTTCGTAATTTATATAAACAATAATTATAACCATGTTGATCATTTCACCTTTGTACTTAAGCTAAAGATATTCAATTATAAATTCAATGGTCATGATCATATCAGTCAACAATTCAACTTTGCACTACTGGTCAAAGAGAACCCATAGTCGTGATCATACCAATAATCTACCCATCTTTACACTCAAGTCAAAGAGAAATTAATATCGTCATTAGGGTTATAAAAATGTTATATATGATAATAAAAATAATATAATCAACATATAGATTTAATCTCAAGAGTAATATTCATAACTCAACTATAATTTGGTTAGAAAAAGAAACCAATTTTGTCATGAATAGTAACTTGTGAATAGTAACCCATGAATAGTAACTTTATGAATAGTAACTTATGAATAGTAACTCGTGAATAGTAACTCATGAATAGTAAACCCGACACAAAAAGATAGAAATTCCACAATAAAATCCATACCAATATTTTGGTATAATGATATTGAAATAACATTTCTTAAATTTATTTTAATTGTTTACACTTTACTAAATAATGCATTTAATCATCCTAAAATTCCAAACTCATAAGATTTCATCACCAATAACCAAAACCATCATCAAAAATTTGTATATACCTCATATAGGATTCTCAAGCCATAAAATCCTATTTTCCAATTTTCTTACTTCACATAACATATTTAATTCATTTACTCATAACTAGTCCATTTTCATGAAAAATACCAAATCAGTTCCAAAAATATTTCTTTTCTGAGATTTAGCATAATATAGTCCCACATTGAACATATATTTTTCTCAGAATTTTTAAAATTCATTTACTATTTTTCATATGGCCAAAATCGTCGAATATTTAGACATTTATCATAAATTGTACTCTTGTCCAAAAATTCCAAAATTCACAGAGTACACTGATATTATATAGATTTACTCCCAATAAAAATTTCATCAATTTTGGAGTTAAGCACAAGGAGTTATAAGGGTTTACTTTTAAAATAGTATTTTCTCATAAAATTCATAACTCCTAATCTATACATCAAAAAATCGCCATATTTGGACACAATCTAGAAAACTCATCAAATTATTATTTCAAATTTTTTCAGAATTTTTGAGAATCGGAAAAACTACGAAACTGAAAAAAACATAATAACCCTTAAAATCCCTTACTATCCCTTACCTCAAAAGAGCAATACTTCTAACTGGATATCGGATATGACGCTGAAGGAAACTTGCACTGATGAATAGCAACTCACCAAGTATCTAAATACTCACAAAATACACTCGATAATCTAGAGAGAAAAAGAGAGAAAACTTATGAATTCTGGTGTGATTTTCAATTCTAACTTAGCCCTCTATTTATAGGAAAATTAAGAGACGCAAAGCAGACTTGACCAGAACTCGATGGCTTTACTCGCTACTATTCTACCCACCAAAAATCAGCCATCTTCCCCAACAACCAAAAGTGGGACCCACCCATTTTTAGAATTTTCCACCAAAATCATTTATAAACCTAATTTCCGAATCGGTCACCTCTTAAAATTCATAACAAATTATCGCTCATTTTAACGGTTCAAAATTTGTGGACATATACTCAACTTATATATGTATAACATATCCAAAAAATCATAACGATCCAACGGTCGATTAAATATTATAACTCACACAATAAAGTCGTAAGAACAATCGATTTGATCTTTTAATACCTCCAATCTGACAAAATACTGATAAAATACCTCAACATTAACTCTTTCATTTATAACCACATAAATAAATCCATCATTTATATCCACATCAAATAAATATTTCCTTATCATATAAATCAATAATTAATTATTCACAAATAATATTACAGAATCACAATAATGACAACCAAGCAGTTCCCAAGAAAGAGGGGGCTTTCCGATAAGGATTTCTCCTTACTGGCGCGCAATTAGGTGACCAAACCTCTCCTTGATAGAACTTTCTAGACATTGCCAATAATGCTATCTAATAATATTATTCAAATAATTTGAATTATTGATCTGATAATGGAGATACTGTGCAGTGACAATTATTGAAACAACAATAATATAAAATATCAACGCAACAATTATTGAATCAATAAAATAAAATATTGAACAGTAATTACTGTAATAATTATTGAGTAGTGCCTTCTCACGTAAGAATCAATAATTGATAAAAATTTCATGCAATACCGTAGTGCCATCTTGTGCAACAATGCGACATTACTTTACTTTACCAATAAGGGTATTTCAACAAAGTTAATCTTCAGAACGATTTACTAAGTTATTTATAAAAACTCAATTTTGTTGTTTTCTTCATCAAGGCGCTTATTACGTTATGGGGCCCACAAATGATAGCTGCTACTGGGTGCATTTAATATTCCCCGATAACATGAATATTCCACGACCAAACGAATATTCCTCAACAAAAATGAATATTTTATAACCACTTGCGTATTTTGAAAAATTTGCACATTTCACCCATAACCAAAGCATTATATCAAATTAACACCTTATTATTCACAATAATAAATAGAGGAAATTCGATTTTATTCATTAAAAAGTTGGGGTCTTACATGCATTATCTTAGTCATAATATTTCTTACTGGGCTAGTTGAGCTCACCCTTTTGCTTTCATTGTTCTCTTCAGGAAATTAGAACGTAGCGGGGACTAGTCGGGGAACGGAGTCACGGTTCATATGATAGCATTAGTAATCCTCACTATTCTATGAAATGGTGTGAAAATAAATGTATTGAGGACTTATTTTGAGTTTGAATACTGTTTAGAAGACAATGTTGTATTAAAACTCACAACTTATGTTTTGTCGTATTTTACACGACAATTGTATAATTAAGATTTTATTTGTATTTTGTACCATGTATTTGACGACTCAGAATAGGTGATGTATACCTATTTTGGGGGCATCACAGTTGGTATCAAAGCTTAGGGATATGATCCCTGGCTGAGATGTGAGACAAGAACTAGGAGGGGAGAGACGGGGAATTCCTTCGCTAGTATGACCTACCTAAGTTTATTTGGTATTTAATTGGCCGGTCAGAGTATAGGGATAATATGTGATATGATAACTAACCCTTGTTTTGTGGCAGTATCTGAAAATGACATCTGAGAATGTTGAGAATAGCAATGGAGCACAGGAGACCGTTGAGTCTCCATATATCAATAATCAGGATAATGTGCATCAGGAAGGTGACAATCCTCATGCAAACAACAACACTGACCAAATGATGAATGATGGAATGTTCAGAGGCTTTATGCAATTCATGCAACATCAGGCGAGAGCGGATCCTATCCAAAATGTAGGTGGAAACACTGGAAACTCTCGGACGGTCACCGCTAAACAGTTCAAGGAGCTGGGACCATCAGAGTTTATTAGAGAGCCAAAACCACTTCAGGTGGAGACGTGGATAAAATAGATCACCA
This sequence comes from Panax ginseng, assembly GCA_020205605.1. Taxonomy (NCBI): domain Eukaryota; kingdom Viridiplantae; phylum Streptophyta; class Magnoliopsida; order Apiales; family Araliaceae; genus Panax; species Panax ginseng. The sequence goes on along the minus strand of CM035143.1, from coordinate 114,520,757 downwards.
AGATATTTGATGTCTTGGGATGCTCCAAGGAGCAAAAGGTTCTCTTTGCCACCTTTATGTTGCGAGGAGAGGAAGATTACTGGTGGGAATCGATAAAGCGTACTCAACCTGCAGCATTGAAGATGTCTTGGGAGAAGTTCCAAGAACTATTCAACGACAAGTACTTTCCCGAAAGTATTCGTCACATAAAAGAGGTAGAGTTCATCAAGTTGGAGCAGAACAATATGACTGTGTCACAGTACGATGCTAAGTTTGCCAAGTTGTCCCTGTTTGCGTCTCACTTGGTTGATAATGAGGAAAGAATGACGCGGATGTTTCTAAGAGGTTTGAAACCCGAGATACGTCAATATCTAATTTCTTATAAACTGTGTTTGTATTCAGATGTTGTAAATAGAGCTCAGTTATTGGAGCGCGATAATGAGTCAACTTAACTAAGAGAAAGCAACCGACAAAATGATAATACCAGTAGTAGCAGTCACCGAAGCGGTGACAACAAACGTGGAGGGAATCAACATGCTAGAAATTGTAACCACTTCGGTGGTAATCATGGCCAAGTCAATAAGAATGGACATTTCAAGAAGAGGAGATTCAACAATGATGGAAAGACATCGAAGATCAAGACCGTGGTTAAGGAAGGAGAAACGACCACCATCATATGCTTCAAATGCGGAGGGAGGACATATCACCAAAACGTGCGATGCCATCCAAAGCGTGTTATAATTGTGGAAGAGAAGGTCACCTAGCCCGATTTTGTCGTGCACCGAAGACAAGTCCAATTGGAACGGTGACACAAAATACCGTCCCAGACAAGTCAAAACCAGTAGTTCAAGGGAAAGCTTTTGTTGTGACCTCCCAGAAAGCAAGGAACCCGAACGAGGTCATCACGGGTAAGCTTATCATAAACTCTAGCGAAGTCTATACCTTATTTGATACCGGTTCTACCCATTCTTTTATTTCTCCTACTTGCGCTCAACGATTAAATTTGACTCCGGAGAAATTAGACTTTGACTTATCTGTGAAACTCCGTTGGGAGAAACCTTCATTACATCCACTGTTTATAAGTCTTGTTTGGTTCAAATCGGTAGACCTCACATTACTCGTCGATCTTATTTCATTGAAAATACTTGCATTTGATGTGATTCTAGGATTGATTGGTTAACTACTCATCATGCAAAAATTAATTATTTTCGTAAGGTTGTTAGCTTTCATATTCCTAACCAACCTATTATGCTAATTCAAGCAACCAAACCATTAAAATCAATCACCGTCATCTCATGCCACAAAGCTATTCGCTTATTAAAAATGGATGTCAAGCTTTCTTAGCTCATGTCACGGATCTAAACAAAAATACGCCGCTTTTGAATAATATTTCTATTGTTAATAAATTTCCGACGATTCCTCGAAGAACTTCGGCCTACCTTGAAGCGTGAAATTGAATTTTGTATCGACCTTGAACCCAGATGACAAAACCCATTTGCAAAAGGCCCATATCGAATGGCTCTATTGAACTTCGTGAGTTAAAGACCCAATTGCAGAGAATTGTTAGACATTAGTTTCATTCGGCCCTAGTACGTCTCCTTGGGGTGCTCTGTTTCTATTTGTGAAGAAGAAAGATGGGAGTATGCGACTTTGTATTGACTACCGGGAATTGAACCATGTCACCATCAAGAATAGGTATCCGTTACCTCGCATTGATGACCTGTTTGACCAGTTGCAAGGAGCATAATTCTTTTCAAAGATCAATCTTCGTTCTGGATATCATCAGCTGAAGGTTAAAACTGAGGATATTCCAAAGACCGCTTCGAACTCGTCATTGCACTATAAATTTTTAGTCATGTCTTTTGGATTGACTAATGCTCCTGCTGCCTTCATGGATATGATGAACCGAGTATTCAAGGAATATTTGGATCACTTTGTGGTCATCTTTATTGATGACATCCTCATATATTCCAAAAGTCATGAAGATCATGAGCAACACTTGAGGTTGATACTCCAAAAGCTTCGTGAAAACAAGCTTTATACCAAGTTGAAGAAATACGAGTTCTGGCTTGAGGAAGTAGCATTCCTTGGGCATGTAGTATTAAGTCATGGAATATCTGTTGACCCGACAAAGATTGAAGCTATTCAAAGCTAGGAGCAACCTAAATCAGTGAGCGAAGTACGTAGCTTTCTCGGATTAGTCGGTTATTATCGGAGATTCGTGGAAGGGTTTTCTCGAATCGCTACTCCATTAACTCAGCTGACTCGGAAAGATATAAAATTCGATTGGAGCATGGAATGTGAAAAGAGTTTTCAAGAACTCAAGACGAGACTCATTTCAGCACTTGTTCTGACAATACCATCTGGCTCGGAGGGATTTGTCATCTACAGTGATGCATCGGGCAAAGAGTTAGGATGTGTTCTCATGCAACATGGGAAAGTCATAGCCTATGCCTCTCGGCAACTCAAAGAATATGAGAGAAATTATCCTACTCATGATCTAGAGTTGGCAGCTGTTGTCTTCGCACTTCAAATTTGGAGGCATTACTTGTATGAGGAGAAAATGGAGATCTTTACGGATCATAAAAGCCTCAAATATTTTTTCACTCAAAAGGAACTCAACATGCGACAACGACGTTGGCTTGAACTATTGAAAGATTATGATCATACCATCCAATACCATCTTGGTAAAGCGAACGTGGTAGCTGTCGCATTGAGTAGAAGATCATATGCGGGTATGAGTGCGGTATTGTCAACGCAAAGGCCCATTTTGTGTGACTTGCAAAGGATGGAGATAGAGTTAAAGACTCCGGGGACCCATGTGATGATGGCTAATATACGAGTAGAACCGACTTTAATCGATAAATTTAAAGCTGCTCAAACTACAGACCTGGAGCTGATGCATATGAGGAAGAAATTGCAAGAAGGTGCTATTTTGGAAGCAAGAATCGAGGAAGAAGGAATACTTCGAGTCAACTCCAGACTTTATGTTCCTAACGACCCTGATTTAAAGTATAAAATCATGATGGAGGCACACAACACACCGTTTGCAATCCATCCTGGGATTACCAAAATGTATCATGATATTCGACATACATTTTGGTGGGGCAATTGAAGAGAGAGATAACGCTGTTTATCTCAAGGTGTCTAAAGTGTCAACGAGTCAAGGCGGAGCATCAAGTACCAAAAGGTCCATTGCAACCACTTGAAATTCCAGAATGGAAGTGGGAGCACATTACCATGGATTTCGTTACTGGTCTTCAATTCCCAAGATTTCTCAAGGCATAGATGCAATTTGGGTCATTGTTGATAGATTGACCAAGTCTGCTCACTTCTTACCTATACGAGAAACTTATACATTTGAACGTCTTGCTCATATGTACATAAACGAGGTTGTAAGTGTAAGACTCCAAATTTTATGAAATAAAAGTATTCAATTGTTCTTATAATTACTATTCAGTAAATGGTTAAAGTGAAGGGTGATATATGTAATTATTTTAAATAAGCAAGTGGTTATAAAATACTCATTATTGTTGGGGAATATTCGTTTGGTCGTGGAATATTCTTCATGTCGGGGAATATTCGTACGACGACGCAGTCTTTTGTGGGCCCTGTAACGAAAAAGCGATTGGAGTAAGAAAATGACAAGTATAAGTTATTTATAAATAATCGGCGAAGTTATTACAGTATCATCTTGTTGGAATACCCTATTGGTTAAAATACAAGAATACGCGTTGTTGTATATAGTAGACACGGTATTGCACCAATTATTTATTCTTACGTAAGAAGGCACTTTCAAGAATTGTTAAAGAATTATCGCTCAATATTTTATTTTATTGATTCAATAATTGCTACATTGATAGTTTATATTATTGTTGTTTTAATCATTGTCACTACATAGTATTTTCCATTATCGAAGCAATAATTCATATTATCCTAATAATATTATTAGATAACATTATTGGCAATGTCTAGAAAGTTCGCATCTAAGGAGAGGTTTGGTCACCTAATCATGCTGCCAAGAAGGAGAAATCCTTATTGGAAAGCCCCCTCTTTCATGGGAACTGCCTGGTTGTCATTATTGTGATTCTGTAATATTGTTTGTGAATAATTAATTATAGATTTATATGATAAGAAAAATATTCATTTTATGTCGATATAGATGGAGAAATTTTTTTTAAAGTGACAATTGTTGAAAATAAATATTTTATCTTTCTTGATAAAATAATATTTTATTATATTATTATAATATAATAATGGTGATATTTTTACAATGAATGTGGAATATATGAGTATATGAGGAGGAAGAGTATTTTTGTTAGATTAAATGATTAACACATGTTTTGTGTGTCGGTGGACCCCATTTCTTGACTGAAATTTGATTATAGCATGTAAAATCGTCCATATGTGGATTTCGGTCAATTTCTGTTTAGAATTTGGAAAAACTTTCTTCTGCAAAGTTGTAGAGAATTGAATTTCCTAAAAAAATTCACGAGATTCGAATTTTCTGATAAAAGGGCTATTTATTATGAATTATTGAAATTCCAGAATAATTGATTTTATTTTATTTTTGGAGCTTTAAATGATTTTTGTGTGAAAAACGTTTTTGGTGAGTTTGATGCATGTGTGGCTGATGTTTTGATCAAATGAGGGGTGCATAGGAATTTTAAAAAAATATATATTAATATTATATTAAATTTTTCAGCTTTGGTATTCTAAGCATTTTCCTATAAATAGGGTGCTTAGGTTAGAATTGAAAATCACACAAGAAACTAAAGATTTCTCTCTCTTTCTCTCTCTATAATATCGAGCGTATTTTGTGAGTATTTTAGTACTTCGAGTATTGCTATACGGTGCAAGTTCTTTTAGCACTATATCCAGTATTTCAGTCAGAAATACTATTCTTTCTGAGGTAAGGGAGATTATTTTCTTCATAAATGATATTATTTCTTCAATATCATTATGCCGAAATATTGGTTTAAACTTTTTATCAAATTTGGAATTTTTTCATGTCGGGGTTACTATTCATGAGTTACTATTCACGAGTTACTATTCACGAGTTACTATTCATGAGTTACTATTCACGAGTTACTATTCACGAGTACTATTCACGAAGCATGATGATATTTTTTGTGAAATTTCTATCTTTTGGTGTCGGAATTACTATTCACGTATACGACACTATTCACAAATACGACATTATTCACAGAAAAATTAAGTTTTCTTCTCTGTGTCCAAGATTGTCTATTATGATTCCTATCTTTGATTGGATCTATGTTTTGATCTTCATTCTTGAATTTTACTCCACTCTAGTTATTTATGAAGTATTTTTTAACTTGGGTTGTCTAAAGTACGAATCCTTAATATTTGTTCTTTTGTTTCACTGGATTCATTTTCTTTAAAATATTATGCATCATCCTCAGTCCTAAATGATGATATAACTGAATATCTTTGGCCTGTAGTGCAAAGATGAATGATTTCTGATGAATATCTTTGGCTCGTAATGCAAAGATGACCTGTTGTTGAATATCTTTGGCCTGTAGTGTAAAGATGACCTGTTATTGAATATCTTTGGCCCGTAGTGCAAAGATGACCTGTTGTTGAATATCTTTGGCCTGTAGTGTAAAGATGACCTGTTGTTGAATATCTTTGGCCCGTAGTGCAAAGATGACCTGTTGTTGAATATCTTTGGCCTGTAGTTCAAAGATGACATGTTGTTGAATATCTTTGGCCTGTAGTGCAAAGATGAATTTATTATTATGATTATGAGCAGAGGCGTGATTTGGTATAACCATGATCTTTGATGTTTCAGGTAAAGACAGGTGATGAAAATTATCTTTGTCTTGGATGAGAAGAGGAATTTAGAACCACAATTACGATTATGAATTATACATGTGATTGTGGATAGGAATTGTTGATTGATGTTACAGGGATAAAACATTGTTGGTGGACTTTTAACATGGAGAAGATAATTGACTTTATGGTCTATTTGACTCTTCTAATGGATTGCTCGTTCCGCTGCAACTATAGTTGAAAAGTTTTATCAACTAACATATGTTCTAAATCTCTGATTTATTACTGTTGAAGGCTATTGATAATTTATTTATCTTTAGTCATGATATTCTTTACTGAGCTAGTTGTGCTCACCCTTTTGCTTCACAATTCCTTTCAGGTAATAAGAGTGTAGCTGGGTCGAGTGAGGGTAATAGGAAAATAGAACGGTGGTCTCTAGCTATGGAGGTTCTCCCTAAACAGTTATTGACTTTACCTTTATGTAAGGTGTCATTGTGACGTGCTATCCAAGTTGGTGTCCAGAGTCACAGTTGGTATATATTTGCATCAAAACTCACAACATATGTGTTGTTGTATTTTGCACGACAATTGTTGTAATAAAGTTGTAGTCATTTTCTGTACCATGTATTTGGCGACTCAGAATAGGTTGGATGGAATGGACCTATTTCGGGGGTTGTCATATTTTGTATCAGAGCTTAGGGATATGATCTCTGGAGGAGATCGGGATTAGAACTAGGAGGGGAGAGATGAGAAAATCCTTCGCTAGTGTGTCCTACCTAAGCTTATTTGTTGGTCAGTCATAATATCGGGATATTATGTGATATGTTAATTTGTTAAATTAACCTTTGTTTTTGAAGCTGTATTCTAGAATGATATCTGAAATACAGGAGATGAGCAATGGAGAAATCATGATGACAGGAAAGATGGAATTTGAAATAAAAGCAAGGTATTCTCAACTCTTTGAAATACCAGGTACGTAAATTTCGAGGACAAAATTTCATAAGGAGGGGAGATTGTAAGACCCCGAATTTTATGAAATAAAAGTATTCAATTGTTCTTATAATTACTATTCAGTAAATGGTTAAATTGATAAAAGGTTAAAGTGAAGGGTGATATATGTAATTATTTTAAATAAGAAAGTGGTTATAAAATACTTATTGTTGTCGGGGAATATTCGTTTGGTCGTGGAATATTCTTTCTGTCGGAGAATATTCGCATTTATTTACGCGATCTTTTGTGGGCCCCAGAATCTGGAAAGTTTATTGGAGGAAGAAAACGACAAGTATAAGTTGTTTATAAATAACGACGTAGTTGTTACTGATTAATCTTTGTTGGAATACCCGGTGGTTAAAATACAGTAATACGCATTGTTGTATAGTAGCACACGGTATTGCACCAATTATTGATTCTTACGTAAGTAGGCACTACTCAATAATTGTTACAGTAATTACTGTTCAATATTTTATTTTATTGATTCAATAATTGCTACATTGATAGTTTATATTATTGTTGTTTTAATCATTGTCACTACATAATATTTTCCATTATCGAAGCAATAATTCATATTATCTGAATAATATTATTAGATAACATTATTGGCAATGTCTAGAAATGTCTGTCTAAGGAGAGGTTTGGTCACCTAATTGCGCGCCAGTAAGGAGAAATCCTTATTGGAAAGCCCCCTCTTTCCTGGGAACTGCCTGGTTATCATTATTGTGATTCTGTAATATTATTTGTGAATAATTAATTATTGATTTATATGATAAGAAAAATATTCATTTTATGTGGATATAGATAGAGAAATTTTTTTTAAAGTGACAATTGTTGAAAATCGATAGTTTATCTTTTCTGATAAAATAATATTTTATTATATTATTATAATATAATAATGGTGATATTTTTACAATAAATGTGGGATATATGAGTATATGAGGAGGAAGAGTATTTTTGTTGCATTAAATGATTAACATATGTTTTGTGTGTCGGTGGACCCCATTTCTTGACTGAAATTTGATTATAGCTTGTAAAATCGTCCGTATGTGGATTTCGGTCAATTTCTGTTTAGAATTTGGAAAAACTTTCTTCTGCAAAGTTGTAGAGAATTGAATTTCCTAAAAAAATTCACGAGATTCAATTTTCCGATAAAAGGGCTATTTATTATGAATTATTGAAAATTTAATAATTGATTTTATTTTATTTTTGAGCTTTAAATGATTTTGTGTGAAAAACGCTTTTTTGGTGAGTTTGATTGATGTGTGGGTGATGTTTTGATCAAATGAGGGTGTATAGGAATTTTAAAAAATATATATTAATATTATATTAAATTTTTCAGCTTTGGTATTCTAAGCATTTTCCTATAAATAGGGTGCTTAGGTTAGAATTGAAAATCACACCAGAAACTAAAGATTTCTCTCTCTTTCTCTCTATAATATCGAGCGTATTTTGTGAGTATTTTAGTACTTCGAGTATTGCTATACGGTGCAAGTTCTTTTAGCACTATATCCAGTATTTCAGTCAGAAATACTATTCTTTCTGAGGTAAGGGAGATTATTTTCTTCATAAATGATATTATTTCTTCAATATCATTATGCCAAAATATTGGTTTAAACTTTTTATCAAATTTGGAATTTTTTCATGTCGGGGTTACTATTCATGAGTTACTATTCACGAGTTACTATTCACGAGTTACTATTCATGAGTTACTATTCACGAGTTACTATTCACGAGTACTATTCACTTAAGCATGATGATATTTTTTGTGAAATTTCTATCTTTTGGTGTCGGAATTACTATTCACGTATCTATTAATTATTCACAAATACGACATTATTCATGTAAAATTAAGTTTTCTTCTCTGTGTCCAAGATTGTCTATTATGATTCCTATCTTTGATTGGATCTATGTTTTGGTCTTCATTCTTGAATTTTACTCCACTCTAGTTATTTATGAAGTATTTTTTAACTTGGGTTGTCTAAAGTACTTAATCCTTAATATTTGTTCTTTTGTTTCAATTGGATTCATTTTCTTTAAAATATTATGCATCATCCTCACCCTAAATGATGATATAATCTGAATATCTTTGGCTCGTAGTGCAAAAAGATGAATGATTTCGATGAATATCTTTGGCTCGTAATGCAAAGATGACTTTTTGTTGTTGAATATCTTTGGCCTCGTAGTGTAAAGATGACTGTTATTGAATATCTTTGGCCCGTAAAAGAAAAGATGACTGTTGTTGAATATCTTTGGCTCAGTAGTGCAAAGATGACATGTTGTTGAATATCTTTGCCCCGTAGTGCAAAAAAGATGAATTTATTATTATGATTATGAAGCGAAGGCTGTGATTTGGTATAACCATGATCTTTGATGTTTCGTAAAGACATGTGATGAAAATTATATTTGTCTTGGATGAGAAGAGGAATTTAGAACCACAATTACGATTATGAATTATACATGTGATTGTGGGTGATGGAATTGTTGATTGATGTTACAGGATAAAACATTGTTGGTGGACTTTTAACATGGAGAAGATAATAGACTTTATGGTCTATTTGACTCTTCTAATGGATCGCTTCCACCGCAACTATAGTTGAAAAGTTTTATCATCTACCATATGTTCTAAAATCGATTTATTATCGTTGAAGGCTATTGATAATTTATTTATCTTTAGTCATGATATTCTTTACTGAGCTAGTTGTGCTCACCCTTTTGCTTCACAATTCCTTTCAGGTAATAAGAGTGTAGCTGGGTCGAGTTAGGGTAATAGGAGAAAAAACGGTGGTTTCTAGCTGTGGAGGTTCTCCCTAAACAGTTATTGACTTTACCATTATGTAAGGTGCCATTGTGACGTGCTATCCAAGTTGGTGTCCAGAGTCACAGTTGGTATATATTTTCATCAAAACTCACAACATATGTGTTGTTGTTTTTTGCACGACAATTGTTGTAATAAAGTTGTAGTCATTTTCTGTACTATGTATTTGGCGACTCAGAATAGGTTGGATGGAATGGACCTGTTTTGGGGGTTGTCACATTTGGCATCAGAGCTTAGGGATATGATCTCTGGAGGAGATCGGATTAGAACTAGAGGGGAGAGATGAGAAAATCCTTCACTAAAGTGTGTCCTACCTAAGCTTATTTGTTCGTCATAATATCGGATATTATGTGATATGTTAATTTGTTAAATTAACCTTTGTTTTTGAAGCTGTATTCTAGAATGATATCTGAAATACAGGAGATGAACAATGGAGAAATCATGATGACAGAAAAGATGGAATCAGAAATAAAAGCAAGGTATTCTCAACTCTTTGAAATACCAGGTACGTAAATTTCGAGGACAAAATTTCATAAGGAGGAGAAATTGTAAGACCCCGAATTTTATGAAATAAAAGTATTCAATTGTTCTTATAATTACTATTCAGTAATGGTTAAATTGATAAAAGGTTAAAGTGAAGGGTGATATATGTAATTATTTTAAATAAGCAAGTGGTTATAAAATACTCATTGTTGTCGGGGAATATTCATTTGGTCGTGGAATATTCGTTCTGTCGGGGAATATTCGTACGACGGCGCAGTCTTTTGTGGGCCCCGTAACGGAAAGCGATTGGAGAAAGAAAACGACAAGTATAAGTTGTTTATAAATAACGACGTAGTTGTTACCGTTAATACTGTTGGAATACCCGGTGGTTAAAATACAGTAATACGCATTGTTGTATAGTAGCACACGATATTGCACTAATTATTGATTCTTACGTAAGTAGGCACTACTCAATAATTGTTACAATAATTACTGTTCAATATTTTATTTTATTGATTCAATAATTGCTACATTGATAGTTTATATTATTGTTGTTTTAATCATTGTCACTACATAATATTTTCCATTATCGAAGCAATAATTCATATTATCTGAATAATATTATTAGATAACATTATTGGCAATGTCTAGAAAGTTCTGTCTAAGGAGAGGTTTGGTCACCTAATTGCGCGCCAGTAAGGAGAAATCCTTATTGGAAAGCCCCCTCTTTCCTGGGAACTGTCTGGTTGTCATTATTGTGATTCTATAATATTATTAGTGAATAATTAATTATTGATTTATATGATAAGAAAAATATTCATTTTATGTGGATATAGATGGAGAAATTTTTTTTAAAGTGACAATTGTTGAAAATCGATAGTTTATCTTTTCTGATAAAATAATATTTTATTATATTATTATAATATAATAATGGTGATATTTTTACAATAAATGTGGGATATATGAGTATATGAGGAGAAAGAGTATTTTGTTGCATTAAATGATTAACACATGTTTTGTGTGTAAATGGACCCCATTTCTTGATTGAAATTTGATTATAGCTTGTAAAATCGTCTGTATGTGGATTTCAACCAATTTTGTTTGGAATTTGGAAAACTTTCTTTCGCAAAGTTGTAGAGAATTGAATTTCCTAAAAAATTCACGAGATTCAATTTTCCGATAAAAGGGCTATTTATTATGAATTATTGAAATTCTTAATAATTGATTTTATTTAATTTTGGAGCTTTAAATGATTTTTGTGTGAAAAACGCTTTTGGTGAGTTTGATGCATGTGTGGTCGATGTTTTGATCAAATGAGGGTGCATAGGAATTTTAAAAAATATATATTAATATTATATTAAATTTTTCAAATTTTGGTATTCTAAGCATTTTCCTATAAATAGGGTGCTTAGGTTAGAATTGAAAATCACATTTAAACTAAAGATTTCTCTCTTTCTCTCTCTATAATATCGAGCGTATTTTGTGAGTATTTTAGTACTTGAGTATTCTTTATACTGGTGCAAGTTCTTTTTAGCACTATATCCAAGATTTCAAATGTAAATACTATTCTTTCTCGAGGTAAGGGAGATTATTTTTCTTCATAAATGATATTATTTCTTCAATATCATTATGCCAAAATATTGGTTTAAACTTTTATCAAATTTGGAATTTTTTTTCATGCTGGGGTTACTTATTCATGAGTTATTATTCACGAGTTACTATTCATGAGTTACTATTCACGAGTTACTATTCACGCAGTACTATTCATTTAAGCATGGTGATATTTTTTGTGAAATTTCTATCTTTTGGTGTCTAATTACTATTCACGATAAATACGACATTATTCACAAATAATGACATTATTCACATAAAATTAAGTTTTCTTCTCTCGTGTCCAAGATTGTCTATTATGATTCCTATCTTTGATTGGATCTATGTTTTGGTCTTCATTCTTGAATTTTACTCCACTCTAGTTATTTATGAAGTATTTTTTAACTTGGGTTGTCTAAAGTACGAATCCTTAATATTTGTTCTTTTGTTTCACTGGATTCATTTTCTTTAGAATATTTTGCATCATCCTCAATCCTAAATGATGATATAACTGAATATCTTTGGCCTGTAGTGCAAAGATGAATGATTTCTGATGAATATCTTTGGCTCGCAATGCAAAGATGACCTGTTGTTGAATATCATTGGCATGTAGTGCAAAGATGACTTGTTGATGAATATATTTGGCCTGTAGTGCAAAGATGACCTGTTGTTGAATATCTTTGGCCTGTAGTGTAAAGATGACCTGTTGTTGAATATCTTTGGCCCGTAGTGCAAAGATGACCTGTTGTTGAATATCTTTGGCCTGTAGTGCAAAGATGACATGTTGTTGAATATCTTTGGCCCGTAGTGCAAAGATGAATTTATTATTATGATTATGAATAGGAACTGTGATTTGGTATAACCATGATCTTTGATGTTTCAGGTAAAGACAGGTGATGACAATTATCTTTGTCTTGGATGAGAAGAGGAATTTAGAACCACAATTACGATTATGAATTATACATGTGATTGTGGACAGGAATTATTGATTGATGTTACAGGGATAAAACATTGTTGGTGGACTTTTAACATGGAGAAGATAATAGACTTTATGGTATATTTGACTCTTCTAATGGATTGCTTGTTCCGCTGCAACTATAGTTGAAAAGTTTTATCATCTACCATATGTTCTAAATCTCTGATTTATTACTGTTGAAGGCTATTGATAATTTATTTATCTTTAGTCATGATATTCTTTACTGAGCTAGTTGTGCTCACCCTTTTGCTTCACAATTCCTTTTAGGTAATAAGAGTGTAGCTGGGTCGAGCGAGGGTAATAGAAGAATAGAACGATGGTCTCTAGCTGTGGAGGTTCTCCCTAAACAGTTATTGACTTTACCTTTATGTAAGGTGCCATTGTGACGTGCTATCCAAGTTGGTGTCCAGAGTCACAGTTGGTATATATTTGCATCAAAACTCACAACATATGTGTTGTTGTATTTTGCATGACAATTGTTGTAATAAAGTTGTAGTCGTTTTCTGTACCATGTATTTGGCAACTCAGAATAGGTTGGATGGAATATACCTATTTTGGGGGTTGTCACAGTAAGATTGCATGGTATGCCAATATCCATAGTTTCTGATCGAGGCCCAAGATTCACTTCACGATTTTGGGTTAGTTTATAAAAAGCTATGGACACGGATTTACGATTTAGTTCGTCATATCATCCTCAGACGGACGGACAATCAGAGAGGAATATTCAAACTCTTGAAGATTTATTAAGACTCTGTGTCCTTGACTTCAAAGGAAGTTGGGATAAGTTCTTACCATTGGTGGAGTTTTCCTACAACAATAGCTATCAAACAAGTATTGGCATGGCTCCATTCGAAGCGTTGTATGGAAGAAAGTGTCGCTTCCAAAGATCTTTGGGATGAGGTGGGTGAAGCAACGTTGTTGGGACCGGAGTTGAGTACGTATGACTACAGAAAAGATTCAAACGATCCGGCAACGTATAAAAACCTCACCAGATCGACAAAAGAGTTATGCTGATCTTCATCGAAAGGACGTAGAATTCGGTATTGGAGACCATGTGTTGTTACGTGTTGCTCTATGGAAAGGAGTTACGAGATTTGAAAAGAGAGGAAAGCTCAATTCTCGATTCATTGGCCCATTTTTAATCCTCGATCGAGTAGGAACTGTGGCCTATAGACTCACTTTACCGCCAAGTATGTCTCGTGTTCATAACGTTTTTCACATATCTATGTTACGTAAATATGTGAAAGACCCGCACCACATTATTGAGTTAGAACCAGACGAAATAGCGGAAGATTTAACGTATGAAGAGGTTCCTGTTAAAATATTGGATAAGAAGGAACATGTTCTACGCTCCAAGGTTATACCTCAAGTCAAAGTTTTGTGGAGGAACCACGATGTTGAGAAAATGACCTGGGAGTTAGAATCTGAGATGAAATCAAGGTATCTTTACCTCTTCGACATACCAGGTACGTACCCTAATTTCGAGGGCAAAATTTCATAAGAAGGGGAGATTGTAAGACCCCAACTTTTATAAATAAAGATGATTTTTCTATAAATATCATTTTTGAATATTATAGAATGAATTTGATATAATGTTATAGTTGTGGGTAATATTTATAAATTTTGCAAAGTACGCAAGTTGTTATATAATATTCGATCGGCTCTGGGAATATTCGTTTTAACGGGGAATATTCGTATAACAAGACAATCATTGGTGGACCCACAACGAATTATTATTATCGGATTGAGAAAATGACAAAAAATATTTTATGAAAATAACGGGAAGTTTTACCTTTAACTGTTGAAAACACCGTTGTTAAAGTACGATGAATACGCGTGATTGCATAGTAGCAATACCAGTATTGATTATTGATACTTTACGCATAAGTCACTCGCTTTTGTTCGCTTATTACTATAGTAATTCACTTGATAGTATCTCATGTTATTTGATTCAATTATTGTCAATATCTTATATATTATTGAATCAATAATTGAGATGACAAAATTATTAATATTATTATTTGCAATATTAACGATGTCTAGAAGTTCTGTCAAGGAGAGGTTTGGTCACCTAATTGCGCGCCAATGGGGAGAAATCTTTATTGGGAAGCCCCCTCTTTCCTGGGAATGACCTGGTCGATTAATATTGTGAATTATAATAATGATGATAAATTTTGTTTTATTAGTATTATTAATGTAATAAAACAGAAAAACTTTTTATATAAAACAGAATACTTTTATAAAGTTATTTGTTTTATTAGACTATAAATAGAATATATTATATTTTATTATGCATAGTGTTGCATAGTGTTGCATAGTGCCTGCATAGTGTTTTGCATAGTAAACTCTTTTTATATAAACATAATACTTTTATAAAATTATTTTTTTATTAGATTTTAAATAAAATATATAAATATATATATATATATATATATATTTAGAATATATTATATTTTATTGCATAGTATTCTTTCAATTCTCATATAAATAGGATGCTTAGTTAGAATTGAAATCACACCAGAAATTCAGAGAATTCTTTTTCTATAATCTTGAGCGTATTTCTTTAGAGTTTTCAGAAGCTTTGAGCGTAGAAAAATAGTATAAGTTTTCTTCAAGAATATCCTCGCCCTACCAGTTGTAAACTCTTCTTTTACGGTAAGGGATATTATTTGTTGTACTCGTAAGGGGTATTATTCTTTCGTATTCATGAAGAGAGTTATTTTCTTTCAATACTCGTAAGGGTTATTATTCCATTCTTTATTATTCTGTTGGAATAAACTGTCTGTGTGGTCTATCGCATGCCTGGTGAATTCTGTTGCTATTCCATTCTTTATTATTCTGTTGGAACATCCCGTCTATGCGGATTATGCATGACCTGGTTCCATTCTTTATTATTCTCTTGGAACATCCTGTCTGTGCGGATTACGCATGGCCGCCTAGTTCCATTCTTTATTATTCTGTTGGAATATCCTGTCTATGCGGGTTACGCATGACCTGGTTCCATTCTTTATTATTCTGTTGGAATAACCTGTCTGTGCGGATGCACGCCTGGTGAATTCTTCTGTTATTCCATTCTTTATTATTCTGTTGGAATAATTTGTCTACGTGGATTACCGCTTGGCGGCAAAAGTTCATTTGCGGTTTCATATATTCTATTATACTTAGTTGGTTAAAGTTTTGGCTTCTATACTCCATGAAATTAGTGGAATATCCTTGATATTTGCGCTTCATCCAAAGATCTTTTAATGGAAATATTCTTACGAGCATTCTTGAATTTTACTCCACAAAGCAAAGATCATGTTGATAATTTGACGTTATTGAGTTCGGGGATAAATTAACTTATAAATCTTTAAAATTTATTCTTGAACTTGTTTTATTGAATTGTCATCATCCTCATGTTTATAATATGTTGAAAGTCATCTATGGCCTGTAGTGCATAGATGGACTTGGTATAATTATGACCAAGGATTATTCGGTATAATCATGACCGTAATGTTGCAAATGATGTGGTAAAAATTCTCATTGGCCGTAGTGCATTGATGGACAGTTGTTGGCATGATCATGACCATTGATGAATACACGAATATCCTTGGCCCGTAGTGCATGGATAATTTGTGGTCGTGATACTAATGAATATCCTCGGCAGTAGTGCGGGGATGATGTGGATTATTTATTGTCGAGTTGAGAGATAAAAGTAATGAAAAACCTTTTAAATCATAGAAGATAGTAGATTTTATTCTCTACTTGACTCTTCTAATGGATTGCTTGTTCCACCGCAGATTAAACTTGATGTTTGTTATATTTTATCGGTTTAACCTTTGTTGAAGACTAATAATAAATTATTACGCATTATCTTAGTCATAATATTTTTCTTGGGCTAGTTGAGCTCACCCTTTTGCTTTCATTGTTCTCTTGAGAAAATGAGAACGTAAGGGGACTAGTCGGGAGCAGATGAGTGATTCGTTCAGATGATAGCATTAGTAGTCCTCACTATTCTATGAAATAGTGTGAAAATAAATGTATTAAGGACTTATTTTGACTTTGAATACTGTTTAGAAGACAATCTTGTATTAAAACTCACAGCTTATGTTTTGCCGTATTTTACACAACAGTTGTATAATTAAATTTTTATTTGTATTTTATACCATGTATTTGACGACTCAGAATAGGTGATGTATACCTATTTTGGGGGCGTCACATAAGACATTCCTCAAATGCAACTTTATCATGCTAATAATACCCCTCGAATGTAATTTTATAGAGAATTAAAGTGCATTTGCACTATTAAATTACTATAAAGATAATTGCATAGTCGAGAATATTTGAATTTAAGATATTGTACAAACGGAACTCTGATATAATGTTAAGTAACCAATT
This sequence comes from Panax ginseng, assembly GCA_020205605.1. Lineage (NCBI taxonomy): Eukaryota > Viridiplantae > Streptophyta > Magnoliopsida > Apiales > Araliaceae > Panax > Panax ginseng. The sequence goes on along the minus strand of CM035143.1, from coordinate 114,503,751 downwards.
CATCTAAAAAACTTGAATAGTTAGAAAGAGATAACAACAATTAATGTAAATCATGCTAATATAAAACTATCTTATATTCAGAGGCGGAACTAGGGGAGGCGGGGAGACGTGGGGGCAGGAGGGGGGGCAATCGACCTAGTAGGATGGTACCGATTCTAGAGTACTTCTGTCCGTCATGTGCATCTTTGTCCCTGGCCTCACGCAGATTTGGTGCCATACATTGACGACTTGAGTAATTGGACTGTTGGGTCTTTGATAGCTTGCCAACCGTCCAAAAGTAGGCCTCTCAGGCCACCCACTACGGCGGAGACATCCAAGAAAAGGGAAGCAATACAGAGGGTGAGAATTATGAGGAAAAATGGTTGAAAATTCAGGGCCATTTTTGTGTGGATAGTAGATGTTTGTAGAAGGAATGGTAGATGTGTGGATAGTGTGATAGCTAGTAATATAATATAATATAATATAATATAATATAATATAATATATTGAAGATTCACACTAGAAAAGACAAGTACTTACTAAATGTGAGCTTAATGCACTCTTTTTGTCAATAGGGGTAATAAGTAATATGGAAATATGGGAGAGTTCTTTTTTTTTTTAAACTCACTTTTTATTTATTTATTTGTGAGTTTCGGGAATATCCGATTGATCTTGATTAGTTATTTCGTTTATGAATACTAATAAATGGGAGACAATTTTGTTTTGTTCAATATAAAATTATTATGAACTTTTTAAAGTTAAATTAAAATATTTTTAAACTCTAAATTAATATAATTTTTTTTAATTTTAAAGATTGCACGTGCTCTCAATAGTAAAAATCAATTAAAAGTCTCATGAAAACACAATTCCTTTCTTATTTGATGCATTAGAAACTCCAAATTAGCCTTTAATTTAATTAATGGGTGATATAATAAGCATCTCAATTTTTACATGCATTCTTCACAGGAGAAACTCCAAATTAACCTTTAGTTAATATGTAATCAAGAAATCTTTGTAAAGAGATTCAATCAAATATGCTCATTTCTATTTCTCACAATTTTTACAAACACATTGAATTATTATATTTTTTGAACAATTGAAAACGAATAAATTTTGAGACGTTTTCAAATTATGCAGACTCGCATGATACAGTTGCCTCCTCTCAATCGTACAACCGAAATAAGCACCTCAAACGTTAATAAATATTTTTTTTTTACTTATGTATTTTGACCCCCTATGAAAACGTTCTGGTTCCGCCACTGCTTATATTAGTTTCAAAAAATTAATAATGATCTTATATCAAAAGTAAAAAAAGTCAAGAACAGAGGAAGTATAAAATTAATACAACGATTATTACTATAAACCACCTAAACACATATATTTTTAAACTTTAATGAATTATATATACTAATTTTAAATTTTAAAAAAATGTCTCAAATTAATCTTTAAAAAATTAATACTAATCTTATATTTTTGGAACAAGAAAATATAAAATAAATCTTTAATCATTGGAAACTGATATTTTTACATAAAAAAAAAAATAATTTTATATGAGTCTCTCATACATGAATGTTACGTGTTATATGTTCATTAGATTCGATCATGATTATAATTTTAAAACAAAATATAAAAAGAAATATATGTGAGTTGTGATTGCAATAACAGTTACAAATACTCTATAATATATGATAGTAAAACTAGTCATCACAGAGAGCCATCATATATTTTAAGAGGGTGTATTCAATAAAGATTTTTAAATATATTTTTTAAGTGACTTTTGTAAAGTTTATGGATTTTAATGACTTTTAAAGTTACTTTTAATTGTTTTGTGATGATTTGAAAATTCCATCACAAAATACCTTTTTTTTGTAATTGCAAATAAAAGTTGTCACAAAAATTTATTTTTTTAATGATTGTCATGGCCGTCATAAAATATTGTTTTGATTTTTTTTTATTAAAATATTGGTGATAGCTTAAATGCAATCACGAAAGAAAGGTATATCCATAAGTGATGTCTTAGTGCGTCACAAAAAGAAAATTTATTTTGCGTAAAGAATTTGATGTTGACATATAATCATCACAATTATAATACATTGATGACAAAATTAATGAACACTAAGAACCATCATATATATACTATTATTTTGTGATTGCTCAAAAAATCTATCACAAATTATTATTTTTTATGATTATTTTTAAAAACTATCACAAAATTCCATCACGTATTTATATATTTTTTATAGTATATATATAATTAATTACAACCGTATGTTTTACAAGACTAACAAAGTAGCCTAATCTGAGACTAGATATAGACCCAGGTATGATTTATTACACTTGTTCCAAAATAAAATATATAATTTGACTTTTGAGATCAAATAACGACATATTAAATTTTAAATTAATGTGAATTTATTTAATTTTAATTAATACAATAATTATAATTATATAATATATAACAAAAACTATATATTAATCATCGAATTTTGTTTTATTCTAAAGTTTTATGAGTCATACTAATTATTAAATTATACTTCTAATTTTAATACAAAAAATTAAATTATACTCCTAATTTTAGAACGAAAAGAGTATAATAACCATTAAACCTATATATCCACAAAAGTTGTTTTGTGAAAAGTTGCAGGATCCCTCAATATCAAACTAAATCTCTCAACCTTTTACTTCTAACAAAATAAGTAATATTACTATTTCGAATTAAGATCAATATTGATTTTAAAAAAATTAATTTCAAACTCAAAATTAGTATAAATTTATTTAATTTATATTAATATAATTATAAATATCATAAACTATCTAAAAGTACTATTAATTATAAGATTTATTATTTTCAAAACTTAAATAAATCTTTTTAATTTTAAATTTAAAAACTTGTGAAATTAACGACTTAAAATCAATTTTTCCAAATATTGTCTCATCTGGTGTCCCAACAGAGAAATCATTTCATGTGACACTTTTAGGGCAATTTTATTTTATTAACAAGTATTAGATCAAGTTATGATATTTTTATTTTTAAAAAAGGAAACCAATTACATTAAGAATAATAAATTATCGAATTAGAGGATGGAATGTTTTTAATAGGAAATTGATAAAAGTGTCGCCCGTCGCTATAGGATCTATAGCGACGATTTTTATATAAAAATATTATTTTTTATTGTGAATTCATTATGAAGTGGAAGAATGGCGTAGAAAGAGGAAGTTTTGATTGTATTTTCTTTTTTCCTTTTCTGTTGACACTATATAAGACAGCTGATTATCATCCGAACTCTAAAATAATTTTTTAAAAATTAATATTAATCTTATAATACAGATATGTGTGAGTATAAGTATAATTAAGATCTTGTAGAAGGAAATGTTTTACAATATTTTTTTTCTTCTCACATACATATATAAATATTAAATATTGAGAAGATAAACTGATCTCCTCCTTTATCTAGTGATTACTCATATATCACATATTGTAATTATGAAATTATATTGCATTTTCTAAAAAGTTTAAAGTGAGACTTTTAAAAAATAATAATTTTTGATATTATAATGATTATGAGATTATATTGTATAACAAATTAAAAGTGGGTTTTTTTAAAAAATGTTACAGAGGAGTCAAAAATAGTTAAATTTGACAACTCAATATATGTATATGGAAAAATATATGTACTGAGTTGTGTAGCACAGTCGGCTATGATGATTATTTTTTGGGCAATAGTGATGGTTTCACTCACTATAACTATAACTATTCTGGACTATAGAGATGGATGAACCGTGTCACCATAGCCCCAAAAATTGTTGTCATAGTCCGATTGTATAATACACATTTGTATATATACATATTGTCCATATATATACTTCGAAAAGATTTGACCTAAAAATTCACATGAAACACATGATTCCTTTTTTCTTTTATATTATATTGATCACAAGCTAGTCAAACCAACATCTAATAACTTCAACATATATGTATTGAATATTCAACATGTACTCAAGTATATGTATTGAATATTCAACATGTACTCAATATTCACCTAATATTCAATAATTATATATATATATATATATATTCTATGCTTTTGCAAAGAGAAACGCCCCTCCCCAATTAGCCTCTCTCTCTCTATATATATTCTATTCTATAATTCTCTCCCCCTCCTCCCCCCCTCGCCCCTCCCTCTCTCCTCTCTCATCTTTATCTCTCTAAGCATGCATGCAATACATTGACAAGATGTTCAATTCCACAAATTTATCATACTCTCCATATTCAACAACTTGTTCTTCTTCTTTCCCAAGTTATGTTCCTATTTCAACCCCAACAACATTAAGTCTGAGCCCTTGTGCTGCATGCAAAACCCTCCGTCGAAAATGCGATGAGAATTGCTTGTTAGCGCCCTACTTTCCGCCCTCTGAACCGTTCAAGTTCACTATTGCCCATAGAGTCTTTGGAGCTAGCAACATTATCAAGCTATTACGGGTAATACCTTAATCGCAAGCTTGCTTTTAATGTGTTGGATTCAATTAATGTGAACACAGTACAATTAGTAAACTAATATTTATTTTAGGAAATATATAACATGTGTTATAACATATGTTAGTAAACTAATATTTATTTTATCACCCGGATATATAACATATAGTAATTACCATTTAATAATGTAATGCAATAGGAAATTTAGGTTTTGCAAGATTTTCTAACATCTTGATGTACTTAGTTCACTGGGATTTCATGAATTTCAAATCAATGACTATCAATATACATGTTTAGAGAAGCGGGAGTTGCCCCGAATTCAAAAACTTAAGTTATTAATTAGGTCTTGGATCTATTTAGGTATATTAATCATTCCATTCAAGTTTTTATTGTTTCTCCAATGTGAGTATCTAGTTCACTAGTAAATTCTTAACAATCTCCCCCTCATAAGTTCATCACATTAAGAGCTTGTAAGTTCAAATTCTATCACTGCAGTCACCAATTCTCAGCTAACCATTCTAGAACTTCTCCATCAAGATCACCTTTTGGGGGAGCAACAACCCTTCATTGAGAATCCTACAACGTACACAAGACATGACTAACACATGCACATCATGTTTAGAATCCAACTTTTCAAAAGTTTAAGTCATTATGTCTTCGTTGGGTACATTCGTGTATATTGATCTTTCACTATTTTGTTATTTTTCCAATATAAAACTCTAACCTGTAAATTCATATATATATATATATATATATATATATTTGAAAAATACTAACAAAATAGTGAAAGATCAATATAACATTATCTGTAATACAATTAAATTCTCATTTATTACCATACTTATCTCATTCTCTCTCTCATCTATAACATTTTCTCATGAGGAGTAATTTTGGAAAGATTATAATTATTTCTCATAGATTATATAAAACAACAAATACTTTTTTTAAAATAAAATCATTATAAAACGTCATATATTATAAAACGGAGGGAGTATAAAGATAATTTTAAATTTATATTGTTGCCTATGGACGGATTTCATATATATATATGCGCGCGTGCGTGTATCCTCGTAAGATGATAGAATCACAAATTTTATTTTTTTAGCAAATCTTAATTTAAAATAAAGATAGAGGCCTCTATAACATAATCCCAGAAAAATGCAATTTTTTTCCTATGAAATGTACTCAACAAACAAGAAAGTTATATTCTTTTTTATTTTTTGGATAATCTTCCGCTAATTTTATCCATTAATTTATTAATAGTAATGTTGACGAATATTGTCAGGAACTCCCGGAGTTTCAAAGAGCAGATGCCGTAAGTAGCATGGTTTATGAAGCAAACGCAAGACTTAGAGACCCCGTTTACGGGTGCACAGGTGCAATTTGTCACCTTCAAAAGCAAATTAGTGAGCTGCAGGTAGAATTGGCCAAGGCACAAGCCGAGATTATAAACATGCAATGCCAGCAACAATCCAATTTACTATCCTCAATTTGCATGGACTTACCACAAACTAATGAAGATGAATCCATAATCCCACAACAACCATATGAAAACCTCGATTTTTTTTTTCTTCCTGATAACGTACAATCAAATTAAGCGTGGTTTTTCAACCGTTTTCGACTTGATCATCAAGATTAGTTCTTCCACAAAATCCCAAGTTTCTGTGTGTATGCTTTATATCAATGAAGTTTTCCTAGCTTATCAAAAAAAAGAAAAGAATACATAAAAAAATCTCAAGCATATATATTATAAATGTGTGCGTTAATGTTTCATTTCTTTGTAATTAAGTGAGATTATTAAGAGTCCCGTTATGTATTGCAAAATTTTTATTTTGAATTATAATTACAATGTATATCTCTATACATGAGATTTGGTAGAATTATAAGGTTGACCCATATATTAAACACTACAATAGTAGACCCTTTAGGGTAATTTATTGACTTTAAAAATTAATTTGCAATAATTACAGAATAAATACAAACTAAAAATTAATAGGATTCATTAGTAATTATTAAATTAAATAATAAATCTTATAATTTTTAATTTTTTTAAATAAAATTTAAAACGTCAACTATAATTATAATTACAGCTAGACTCGGGAACAGCATGGCAAGGCAGCCAGTACGTGTTATTCAGTATTCGGTGAAGCTGCTGGCTACCATTTTAGTCAATAATTAATACGCCCTCCGTCCCATAATAAAAATCTTTATTACTATTTTGGATAGTCTCATGTTAAATGTCTATTTTTCTTTAATAACCAAACTTTTACACATGTTTTCCTATTATGCCCGTAGCATTAAATATCTCGTATTTTTCTTATTCTAATTCTCTCTCCATATTTAATAAGTATGAAGAAAGAATATTTTGAATTGAATAGCTAGAAAGTCACTCTCTCACCTACATTGAAAATAATTAATGACATATTATTATGAGTAATTTTGCCATTTTATTAATATGCGTGAAAAATCCATCAAAATTTTTATCTGGGACGAAAGAAGTAATATTAAAATGTATTACAGTTTTAGTTTTTACTTTTTGTGCTTGATACAGGACGGAAATATTGAAATGAGAGAAAAAGGGGATAAGAGAGAAACGGGGGGCATAAGGACATGGTGAGTAGATGATTACATGAATACTCTTATCTCATATTCTCGTACCCTTCTCTTTTCATTGGTAAATTTAATTTAATTTCTTATTTATTCTTAAAAATAATAAGTTACTAATTTAATAATAACTGTTGGGAGAGAAGGGGTGACATAGAAAAATGAGTAAATAAATGATTGTACTATATATTTATCTATATTAATTTTTTGTAACAGAAGAAATATTATAATATAAATTGAAATGACGAGATGCTATAAATTTTTTTCTTTTGTGCTTATAATTAATAAAACATCCCTATTTCTATCTATCCTAATTTTTTTTTCTGTTTTGTAATTTTTTTAAATTCAAAAAGTATCGTCAGCCTTAATAAATAAAAATTGAATCCGTTCCTCCGGATATAATTATCAATAAAAGCATAAAGAAAATATAAAAGAATTATTATACAAATGAAAAACCTTAAAATCGACCCAAGTCAAAAAAAAAATTGGAAACCAGCTTGCATGTTTCATACTAAGGGATTTCCCTTTCATTTTCTTTCACAGCCAACCGACCTACTCAAGGTATTGATAGAATTAACAAATAGGTTTAGAAATAGTACATGAGATGAGACCTAATTTATTTATTAATAAATTGTTGTCAAGATAATAGTACTTAATATTTATTTACAGTAAAAATTGGTAAATGAATATTAGTGTATGAGATGAGACAGAAAATGTGGCGGGAGCTGAAAAAGAAGATCAGGATTCACCAAGATCTCCCATTTGCCTGGTTCACCTCTCTCTATATATTCTATGCTTCTGCAAAGCTCCCCCTCCCCTTAATAATTTTGAATAATAATTCTTTCTCTCTAAACATGGATTGCAATGATCAGATATTCAATTCCACAAATTTCTCATACTCTCCATATTCAACTTCTTTTTCTTTCTCAAGTTATGTTCCTATTTCAATCCACTATCAGTCAATCTGAGCCTTTGTGCTGCATGCAAAACCCTCCGTCGAAAATGCGATAAGAATTGCGTGTTAGCGCCCTACTTTCCGCCAGATGAATCGTTCAAATTCACTATTGCCCAGAAAGTATTTGGAGCTAGCAATATTATCAATCTATTGTGGGTAATATATACCTTAATTGCAAGCTTGCTTTTAATATGATTTGTATTCAATTAATGTGAACACAATTAGTACACTAGTTAATTAATTAATTAATTTTTGGTTTACATTTGACATTAAGCCACTTTATTCTATAAGGAATGTGAACTTTATTTAGTTATTATCCAAGGTTTTACCGACTTCTACTAGGGTATGGTCTTTGCTAAATAGTTAAGATTAGGGTTTGTGTGTATTAGACGATATTTTAAGAATATAATATTTTAGATATTATTATGTTGTTAGGATAGACTTATAGTTTTCATCATTCACTCTTTCATGATTATCTCCAATAATTATGTAATGGTTATCTCCATGATTATCTCCTTGAGTTAGGTAATATGTTAGTCACCCATCTTATCTTGTATTAGTATAAATATCTCCTATCTTCTCAATCTAAACAATAGAGATAATTATCAAGTTATTATCTATGCAATTATCTATTCTCTCAATTCAATATTCTCTCTCTAATATGTTGTTCTAACATGGTATCAAAGCCATAAGGCTAGCAACCTTTGATCCTCCCTTTCCTTTCTTCTATCTACCGTTGCATATTTTCTAAATTCCCTTCGTTGTATCTTTGTTTAGTCTAATTTTCTCTCTAGATCAGTGTTCCATCAATAAATACCCCTGCTGCACATTTAGTCTTCTCCATACGATTCCATGGTGGAAAATCAATTCTCTCCATACTCAGATTTTCACTCTTCTCCATACGATCCCAAATGGTGGCTTGATCCTCCCTCTTATGATTGTTCTAATGAATCACAAGACAACTTTTGTGATCTTTCTCCACAATTTTCCACCTCTCAAGTCGATGATGATAGTGCCTCCACAAATGATGCTTGTGAGTTTTCCCAGAATTGGTATGTTGATGATCTTTTAGATCAAGTGTACTCTCTTCAGAAACTTCCTTCTCAATCCGTGAAAAATTATATCTCTGAGGCAAAATCTCTCGCCTATGCTCTTAGTCGCGCCGGTGAACCGATCGATGAAATTGAACTCATTGATTGCATTATGGATGGGCTTGATGATTCTCTTAGTGACTTCTGCAAGTACTATTATGAGATAAATCCGTCTTTATCTTTAGATTTGCTCTCTCATATGCTTCTTGATAATGAAAAATTACAATATATTCCTTCTCTTTCTCCACGGTGTGATATCTCACATGCTCACTCTCCACCAACAGGATATTTTGATGAGCACTTATGCGCTGCTCGCCCAATCCGCATACGTGTATCAATCGATTAAAGGTGATCCGTGCGCATCAAAAGTAAAAGTAGATGTAATCAGACACCCTGACCTGTCTGCATTCCCCCAATTTTCTCCAATTGCTTATCCTTTTTCACTTGCCACTTCTCCACCGTCAGGAACCAAGAGCAATATTGCTCTCGTTTCCTCTATATCTATGCAATCTTCAAGACTTGCAACTAATGGATCTCTAATGCATTTCCTTCTCTATGGTTCTCATGTTCCTACCTCTGCTGCTTTCTCCTCCAAATTTGGGCAGTCACGATCTGCAACCATGGATACTTCAGACATCATGCTTTCACAGTCCAAGACGACATGCCCACCACTTATTCAACATATGCCACCTACCTTTCTTTGGTTGGATGTTATTATCATGCATGCTACATCTTTGTTCAACCTCTCATGGAAGTTGTCCGTGTTTTCTCTAATTCGAGGAGTTGTTATTCTGTTAACTCTTCACTTACATGGATGTTCAACCAAGTGCAAGCTCAAACTTCGTTTCCCTACGTTTCGCTTGTGGGGGCGTATTAGGCGATATTTTAGGAATATAATATTTTAGATATTATTATATTGTTAGGATAGACTTATAGTTTCCATCATTCACTCTTCCATGATTATCTCCAGTAATTATGTAATGGTTATCTCCATGATTATCTCCTTGAGTTAGGTAATATGTTAGTCATCCATCTTATCTTGTATTAGTATAAATATCTCCTATCTTCAATCTAAAATAGAGATAAACATTATCTAGATTCAATATAATTATCAAGTTATTATCTAATGCATTTTAGGTTATGCAAGATCTATGTTGATCTCTCAATTCAATATTATGTTTCTCTGAGAAATATGATGTTCTAGACGAAGAAGTTTATAGTGTTGTAGCCATAACCAATATTCTTAGAATGTTTTTATGCATTTTCCTGCCTTGATATTGGTCAATGAAATCAATTATACCATCCCAGTCAGAAAGTAGTCCAAACCAGTGCCCAGTTGCCATGACAGTGGTGAGAACCTCATAGGAAAAAGGGCAGTTAAAAAAACAAGCGATCAAAGTTTAATTCACAAAAGAGCATAGAGGACATCTAGAAGGACCATGATTGAAATAGGTCATGGTGATATCATTTGTGAGAAGTTTTCTCAAGATAGCCAACCATAGAATGAGGGGTATCTAGGAATATGATGTTTGTGCCAAACAATGTTGTACCATGGAATAGCTGCAACTCTGTGTCTAATTGATCAGTCCTAGATAATACTTGCTTTAAGAGTTTTGATATCAGTGGAAGCCCAAGTAATCCGATCATCATTATCAGAAGGAGATCGATCATTAACAAAGAGTCCTCTAATCTGGTCATTAGTAAGGATCCTTCTAAAAAACTGCCAGTTGTGATTGTGAATAATGGAACTCAATAAGGCGTCAACTGGCATACCAAAATTGAGAAGGAGTTGTGAATTGAGAAAAATTGAATGGCCATTTAACCAAGGATAATAATACCAAAGACTAAAATGATCCCCTCTACCCACATAGTATTCAAGAAATTGTAGAGCAATGGGTCTAAGTTTGAGAACTTGCCTCCAAATCCAAGAGCAATTGGTAGGGATCGATGCCATCAACCTACAATATCGCTTGTACGTAAATAAGACACTAACATGTACACATGTTTACACCCAACTTGATCCAAAAATTTAAGTCATTCAGGACTTAATTGGGTGCCTTCATGTATATATATTTATTAATCCTTCACTGCTATTGAAGAATATCCAACTTGTGAATTCCTAACAGAATGTGTTTGTCAGTGTGTGTGTAACCTCAATAGACTCCCAAATTTTATTCAGGTAGTTTAAATTTAGAATTAAGATAGAGGCACTTTAACATTATACATATTTTAGAGAAAAAACACGATGCAATTTTTTTCTACGAGATATACTTAAGAGTGTTATATTAGTATTGTCTACTAAAATTGTTAGGAACTTCCGGAGTCTCAATGGGCAGATGCAGTGAGTAGCATGGTTTATGAAGCAAATGCAAAAATTAGAGACCCCGTTTATGGTTGTGCGGGTGCATTCTTTCAGCTTCAACCTTCAGAATCAAGTCAGTGAGCTGCAGGCAGAATTAGCAAAGGAACAAGCTAAATTGGTAAACATGCAAAACCAGCAGCAATCCAATTTACTATCCTCAATTTGCATGGACTTGCCACACAAACTGATCAAGATCAATCCATAATCTTAAAACAACCCTATGAAAACCTTTGTTTTTTCATGATAATGTTTGATCAAAGCGAGGTTTTTGAAATATTTACGATATTATCAAGAAATTAATCTCCCAAAATCTCAATCTTTATTACTTTGTTATTAAGTGGGATTTTCTTAGTTAAATAAGCCTTTCTAATTCTATGAATGGTACATGTGCATACCTTAATATGGGTGCCGCACAACTTAGTAATCAAGGCATGCTTCATTAATATAAATTAATTAAGTATACCTAACATGAAATATACACTTATGTCTCAGTTATCATTTCAGCACCCAATCAGATAATTGTCTTCCACTAACATAGTAATCATGAAGTTTTCAGCCAATTTCTTCTAGTTTGAAATTGTTGCATCACTTCCAACACATCTTCCTCCATAAAAATACCATGCATATTTTATGTTTTTTTTAAACTAAAGTTGATGCATGTTGAATCCATCTAATTTAGGTGCCTTTATGCAATTACTTGTTCCCTTTCATAATGAGCTAATTCGTCTTGAGCCCAATTTTATATACTAATCTTCAACTTCATACTCACATACTTATATAGTACATATTTTTTTGTTAAAGTATATTCATGATAATTAAATTAATTATCATTTATGAGGATTTTAGCCTAATAATTAAAATTAAAGTCATGGAACTGTTATGTTCTAGGTTTGATTCTCGCCAGTGTTGTATTGTATTCTCATTTATTGTGAAAACTTCTTTTCTTTCTTAAAATAAGAGTTTCTTTCTTCCTTATAGTCTAAATTTGAATGTTTCTAGAAAATTTTTGTTTTTTAGAAGTAGAACTATATGTAGATTTAACTGAATGTTATATAATCTTTAATTTTAAGTAAATATATTCGCTACAATATTATGTTATAATCCTCTTCTTCATAAGGTTTTGCTTCAAAGAGTATTAGTTGGATCATACTGGCATGTCTAAAAGTTATGACAATTTAAAAACAGAATTAAACTTTCTATTTAATTTCTTCGGAAAAATGAGGTGTTACGGTAAGAGTCACCCATTGTCCACGGCCTTGGGTCATTTTCGATAGACTAGTACGTACGTGTATATCGAGCACAGTAGATCTAGAATTTATGTTAACCAAGTAAGAATAATACTTTTTTTCTTTTGAAAATAACCCATCCTGGCCATCCATATAGGAGTATCTCTTTCATGATCACTGGTTACATAATTATCAAAATATAATACTGCTGTTAAAAGTGAGCAGTAGTAAATGAAAGCTAGCAAATATCAAAATATCGAAAAAAAGATACTAACTAACTAACGGTAGTAAAAACTTAATTTATTAATAATAAATTATAGAGTTAACAAATTTTATATTATAAAAATATTAACTTTATGTCTTTATCTATATGTGGGCCCAAGTGCAAAATTAGAGTTCACATGACCTAATTGAATTAAATGCACAATTAGAGTTCCACGACCTCATTAAATATGCAAATTAGGGTTCGCATAACTTAATCGAATGAAGATGGAAAAGTCAGAAATAAATGTGCTAGACCCGGGAGAAGCCTCCACGTGTCCTGAGGCAGAAGACTCGTGGAGGCGGCTCGTTTTGGGAATTGATTGAGGGATTGGATTAGTGGCTAGAAGGACAATGCAATATGGGCATTATTCTAATGACTAAAGGGTATTTTTAGAATTTTCCTGAAAGCATGTGCCTTTCACATGACTACTTTTCAGAGAACCCTATAAATACCCCTTCCATTCCATTGGGAAAGAGATCTCTCTAGAGACACAAGACTTGGACCCTTTTGGTGACTTAAAGGCTTGGATTTTCCACCTAAAAGCACTAAAAGAGTTTGGACCTCTCTCCGCATTACGGGACTCGGACTCTTTTGGTGACTTAAGGCTGGATATTCCACCCAAAAGCACTAAAGGGTTTGGGACACTCGCTCTCAACTCAAGGACTCAACAAGAAGGCTCTTGGAATCCCAATAACCATAACCCGGTTTCCGAATTCTAGGGGTTCTACCACGCGTCGTTGGAGTAATCGCCCACCTGTCGTTCTCCCCTCTTCAATCAATAAATTAATTCCGTGTTCTTCGTGGATTTCTCTCCTCCTCAGCCAACACGAAACCCTAACCCTAGCAAGGTACGATTTCCTTGCCCACATACTTTTGGCGACTCTGCTGGGGAGGTGTAGAATTCGTGAAGGGTATGCCCACAACTCGAAGTGGGAGAACAACAAGAAGAGCTTCACCAACAAACAACATTACCTCACCGGGTCCAGTTCCAAGGCAAACAAGTCAAGCTTTCCAAGGCGTGAATCTAAATCTCAATCAACCCATCCTTGAAGACGCATCAGAAGGAAGTTCAACATCACCATACATGACTGAGCAACAACCAGAGAATGTCAGGCAGACAGACGCGGGAAGGCAAATCGAGGAAGAAAGAGGAGAGCAGACAAATGTTGTGCAACAGGAGATGCTCAAGGCGTTGAAGGAAGCACGAGAAGAACAAGGATGATGATGGCTATGATGCTGGAGATGCAGAGAAAGCAAGAGGAAATGAGAAATTTCCGCCAGCAGTTGATGCAGATTCCCGCTTTCAAGGCTATGTTCCCAGACAATTCACAAGGAGAACCGACAGGAGTGGAGGACAACAACAACGATAACAACAATAAGGAGAATCAGACAGCATCTCCATTGATGGAAAATCAGTCCGTCCCAATCATCTACTTGGAACCTCAAAATAGTGGTGACGCGCCACAACCCAGATTGGAAGTCAGCCAGCCTAAGACAAACATCATTCCAACTGTTATCCCCGTATTTTCACAAGTGCAGATGCCAACCATCCCAAGCCTCGTCCAATGAACCGGCCCACAAGCACAACCGATACAAAATTTACATGATGTCAGTGTACATCAACCAATTTCTGTACCACAGAGAGTTCATGCCACAAGCCAGTACGTGACGAAGGATGATATGATCGATGTGATCAATCAACTTCACAGCGAGACATCCCGACCCTCTGGAGTTAGACTTTACTCCACCTTACGCGCAGACACATTCGGAGGCAACCTTACCCGACAGTGGTATATTGAAAGCATCCGCCACAATTTCCAAAATACAACGGAGAGAAAGGAAATGCCAGGGAACATATTACCAGGTTTGTAGAGTCGATGTCTCCGTGGCTAGGATATGATGAAGTGAACAACCACAACTTGTTGATGCGGAATTCAACAAGACTTTGACGAATAGTGCCTTTGGGTTGGTAATTATAATTTGAGAAGGGTCACCCATGATTGGGATGACCTAAAATTACAATTTTTTAAGAAGTTTTTCTATGTGCAGAAAAAGGTAACCATTGTAGAGCTCATGCGGTTTAAGCAGAAGCCGAATGAGGAGCTGCCAGATTACGTTGACAGGTTCAGGACTCAAGCACAGAAGTGTGTAGAACCAATTGAAGAAAAGAACTTGGTTAACATATGCAACAATGGTGCTTTAGACGCCTTCAAGCCCCACCTCATTACCAAGGTGTGCGATTCATTTGCAAACCTCTCATCTTTTGCACAAGACTTGGGGGGAATCATGACATTTCCCACCAGCCATGCGATGGATACATGGAAGAGCAAGAGGACATCAACTGTGGCTTTGGTGGATTCTCAGTCAAAACCATAGGGGGACAAGAGGGAGAAGAATGAGAAATTTGAACGAAGCAGAGAAAAGCTAGCATGGGGACAAGTATACCACAATGCTAGTTCTGGAGGCTATCACATGCAGCGAGAAGGCGTTCAGGAGCCTGTACAAACAATGGGTCGAGCACGGAGTGGTGAAACCTCCAAGGCCCCGGCCTGTCAGATGAAGAAATGAAAAGAAGATCGATTTCGTGTATACCACCAATACGCAGAGGCATTCCACTATGGATCATTATACCACGAAGGATATACCATGAGAAACTGGCAGCCGGGGAGATTGAACTAAGAGAAGAAACGTGCAACACCATCACCCATGGTGCAGTCCCGAAAGTCAAGAACTCAAATATTGGCTCTACGTGCCATCGAACAAACTTTGAACTACAGATGAATTAAAAATCCACCCAAGATGGTGGTCCACCAAAAATGGTGGTTTAAGTCCTCAGGAATATCCTTTGCCAACTAAACTGGATGATCAAGGGAGGAGGCACAAGAATTGACGAAAAAAAAAACCACCCAAGATGGTTGTCCACTCTAAACGGTGGTCAAGTCCTCGTAGATCGTGACTTGCCAAGAAATTGACGACTCAAGTGACGAGGCACCGATTTCAAGTCCTCGTAGATCAGATCTTGCCAAAATATCGACGACCCAAGTGACGAGGCACCCATTTTCAAGTCCTCGTAGATCGTGACTTGCCAAGAAATTGGACGACCCAAGTGAGTGACGAGGCACCGAGTGTTATACTTTATCATCAAAAGTGAATGAGGCACCTGACTATAAGCCCTCAGACCCGAAAAAGTTACACTTTATCTCTAAAAGTGGTGAACATTATGCTTTCACCTACAAAAGCAAAATTTATTATATATGAAACGTTATGCTTTTCGTTAAAAGCAATTTTATTATCAATAAATTGACAAACTTTCACTTATACTTGAACGTTTTGTTTTAAATTTCTTAAAAAAAAAAGAAAAAAAAAGGAAAAAAAAGGAAAAAAGAAAAGAAAAGTATAGATTAAAGTGTTAGTTTGTATAAAACAAATGTACATGATTTTCTGATACAGGAAATGAAAAGAACTACGACGGTTCATGATCCAAAGGTCATGACCTGTCGAATTGAAGATAGAGGAATACCTAAAGCTTGGTCTTGGAGGCCATCAGCAGGTCTTCGAGGCCATCAGCAGGTCTTCGAGGCTATCAGTAGATCTTCAAGGCTATTATCAGGCCTTCGATGCTATCAGCAGGTCTTCAACACTATCAGCAGGACTTCGAGGCTATCAGGCCTTCACGAAATGTTTGGTTCTCAATGACTTCTTGATTCCAAAAGAAAGAGAAATTTCAAGAGATGGTAAGAAAGATTAGATCGAAGATTTTCAAAATATCCCAGGAGAGCTCCTCTAAGGCTCGCCGCCTTCAGGTTTGCTCCACAGAGGTTCCCTTTCCTAGGACTCTCGCCGAGGATTGCAGAAACATCAAGCCCCGCCAAGTGTTTGAGATCATCGGAATCAAGACTTCAACACTTACAATATTTTGGCGCGATCATCTCACTCAAAGGCGTGACTCACGCCGCAGGGGCAAATACTTACCGAAAGATGGCATAGACATCCTCCAGAGTAAAGTGCATTCATCCCAAGCAGTGATGAATATGTAGATAGAAGAACACCATGGTCCTATTGGATACGAATGTTCCTACATAGCTGGATACAATGCTATCCACATAATCAGCATTCCTAAGTAGCTAGTCGATCCAATGTTGTTATTCTTGAAAGTGGTTAGATGAATCAGACAAGAAGTCATCCCAACTTCCACAAGCCGTTGGATATAGAAACAAGCCTTCCTTCTATGGTTGAGGAAAAGTTGTACGGGCATAAGTTTGGACTTGCTTCCAAAAGACGACGAAAAGACCAAAGGAGGGGAACCCTTTCCCAATCATTGAGAAACGGGCCTCCTTGGTTGTTCCTAAGTCTCTGCAGAATGTTCAATGTGGAGGGCCTGCAAGAAAAAAAAAAAGAAAAGAGTTCAAAGATAAGGGATCTAAAGAAGCAAGGAAGGGACGTCAAATAAAGTGCTTGAGCTCGAAGTGCTCACCGTGCCAAAGAGGAATATCCGAGAGTAAAGCTTCAAAAACACCTGAAAAAAAGATGAAACAATGTCAGAAAGAGTTAGGGTTCGCCTCCTAGGGTTCGGCCCCCCTAGGGTTTGGCTCCCTAGGGTTCGCCCCCTAGGGGTTTGGCCATCTAGAGCTGTTTCACTGCATGTAGAGCATTTTTTCTTCCTTCGTGTTCTTCGTGGACGAAACGTCAAGTCTTTTTTTATTATCCAAGGGAAAAAACCAAGATGTAATCAAGGTAATGGGGCTCGGAAGACAAAAGAAAGATTGGGGAGTCCTGAAAAAAATAAATTATAGGGTTCGGCCCCCCTAGGGTTTGACCCCCCTAGGGTTCTACCATGTTGGCTTTGTAGGGCTCCTCGCTAGCTTCGTTTTGATATATTATGGGCTCTGAAACTCCAAACGAGTCAAAAGTTATGATCAAAATAGTTGCTCCTCCAAAAACTTCATTTTTTTTTATTAAAACTTCATTTTTCCCATAGGGTTCGGCCATGTTGCCTTAGGCCACCTAGGTTGTGGTCATGTTGGCTTTGTAAGGCTTGTCGATATCTTCGTTTTGATAAATTATGGGTCCCAAAACTCCAAACGAGTCAAAAGTTATGATCAAAATAGTAACTGCTCTTCAAAAAAACTTCATTTTCCCCATAGGGTTCGGCCATGTTGCCTTAGGCCACCTAGGGTTTGGCCATGTTGGCTTCGTAGGGCTCGTCGATATCTTCGTTTTGATATATTATGGTCCCCGAAACTCCAAACGAGTCAAAATTTATGATCAAAATAGTAATTGCTCCTCCAAAACTTCATTGTTCCCCAGGCCATGTCAGCTTTTAGGCCACCTAGGGCGCGACCATGTTGCCTTAGGCCACCTAGGGGTGCCATGTTGCCTTAGGCCACCTAGGGGTCGTTCTTTTCAACCCCTTAAAAAAAAATTTATGTGAAGCTTCACCATATAAGCCTCTACTACCTAGGGTCAGTATTCTTCATACCTTTGAGGTCTGTTGTTCTACCAATCAACTGCTTGAAATGAATACTCCTTCGCTGCGAAGATTTTCCAAAAGATAAGTATCTTTGAATTCATTTCTAAATAAAAATATATAAAGATATTATTTGCTAAATGTAAAGAAGATTTAGTTTTATTCCCAACAAAGGGTAATTTTCAAAAATAGATTATATATATATATATATTTATATATATATCAATAAATAAGTAAAATCTTTTACTTTCAAATAAAGAAAGATTTGGTTTATTTTCAAAATATAGAAAGATTTGATTTATTTCCAAAACAAAGAAAGCTTTGATTTTATTTCCAAAATAAGATTAAGATTTGATTTATTTCCAAAACAAAGAAAGCTTTGATTGTATTTTCCAACATAAGATTAAGATTTTATTTTATTTTCGAAAAAAATAAAATTAATTAAGGTCTGATTTACCAAAAGAAGGATTTTATTAGATTAAAATTTATTTATATTTGATTATATTTCCTTGTTTCCATTGCCAAAAAAAAATAAGAAAACAAATATTGGGCAAGCTATGGAAAGATTTTTGGAGAAGTTCCCAATTTGTCCAAGAAAGAGCCCTGCAAAATCATTTAAAGGCTTACAATTTTCTTGCACGATCGTCTATTTGGGAATGCGACTCTCGCGCAGGGGGCAAATGTGGGCCCAAGTGCAAAATTAGGGTTCACATGACCTAATTGAATTAAATGCAAAATTAGGGTTCCACGACCTCATTAAATGTGCAAATTAGGGTTCGCATAACTTAATGGAATGAAGATGGAAAAGTCAGAAATAAATGTGCTAGACCCGGGAGAAGCCTCCACGTGTCCCAAGGCAGAAGACTCGTGGAGGCGGCTCGTTTTGGGAATTGATTGAGAGATTGGATTGATGACTAGAATGACATGGAAATATAGGCATTATTCTAATGACTAAAGGATATTTCTGAAATTTCCCTGAAAGCATGTGCCTTGCACATGACTACTTTCCAGAGAACCCTATAAATACCCCTTCCATTCTATTGGGAAAAGGGATCTCTCTAGAGACACAAGACTTGGACCCTTTTGGTGACTTAAAGGCTTGGATTTTCCACCTAAAAGCACTAAAAGGGTTTGGACCTCTCTCCAGACACAGGACTCAGACTCTTTTGATGACTTAAGGCTTGAATATTCCACCTAAAAGCACTAAAGGGTTTGGGACACTCGCTCTCAACTCAAGGGACTCAACAAGAAGGCTCTTGGAATCCCAATAACCCTAACTCGGTTTCCGGATTCTAGGAGTTCTGCCACGCGTCGTTGGAGTAATCGCCCACCTGTCGTTCTCCCATCTTCAATCAATAAATTAATTCCGTGCTCTTCGTGGATTTCTCTCCTCCTCAGCCAACACGAAACCCTAACCCTAGCAAGGTACGATTTCCTTGTCCACACTATACAAATTAATAATCTATTGCAAGTAAATCAAAGAGATATTCTGATTTTGGACCCGAGAGTATAATCAAAGTGGAGAATGGAGATGATATTAATTGGATGGTATTAATAACTAAATACATGTATAGTTGGTAAAAGAAGACACCAAGTGTCAAATAATACCTACTCCAGTCTCTTACTGTGTAGTATATATGCATAAGTGACTAATCTCCTGTAATCAATATGATTTTATGATCTTAATCTATTCCCTTTATAAAGGAATACAATAAGCAACAATATCTAAAATAACGACTGCACTAATAGTACTTTCTACACATGAATGCGTGATATACTTGTACATGATTTTCAAAGGTCCTATGACTAACCGTGATTGAGTATGAGCATTTTTTTAAATCAAATTATATATATTCAATAGTATGAATAAGATTTATCATTAGAAAATTCCCATAAAAAGGCGTGACAACTGAATTTAGGTCTAAGAAGGACCTCAAAATAGTAAATTTGATGACTTTTGTCATTATATAATTATGTAAAAAAAGTCGGTCTATGAAGGAAAATTATTTGTCTTGTAAGCTTTTCCCGCATTATAAGTTAGATTTGATTGATAAAGAGTGGGGGGATTCGAAAAGATTATCTAAAAGCTTTAGGAATAGCATCTGATGATATTGAAACTCTCTCTTTATTCAAGAAGAAATTTTAATCTTTTTCACCAAGTACGGAGAGAGTATAGGGCTCGGGGGGGCGGACTACCCTTAGATTTTGTTTAAGCTTATGAAATTTTGATATTTTACTTTAGGCCCTCTAGATATATGAAAATATATAATATATATTATAAGAATGTATATCTATAATCTATTCCAAATATAAGAGTTATTTTTAGTAATTTCAGTTAATTTGAAATAAAGACAATTTCTGACTTCCGTCCTCTTTGAAACAACCATGTAGTTAAGAAAGGGGAGTGATTTGACAATTATTTGTTGAGACGCTGCTGATCTCCAGAGAAGTTATATATCACTGAAATTCTCAAATTAAATGGCGGCTTTTGCCTCATTCCCTCTTCGAAGCCGAAATATATCTAGAATCCGGCTCTAGTTTGAAAGCTCATAGAGACGAAGACCTTGAAAAGCTGAAAGTAGGGAATATTGTGTTAGGCCCTTACCATGTTGGATCTTGACCCCATATATTGACTAGTGGCTTCCAACCTTCCATGCATATTGATGTAGTTGACATGCACTACGTACGTACAACAAAGCACACACATTTCCATAATATTCGAGACGATAATATATATTCCTTCGTTCAAAAAAAATTGTTTGTTAAAAAATTATAAAAAAGTAGTCTCGATTCTTCTAATTATAGTATAAAATGAAACACTATGCTCAAATTTATTATCCAATTTCATTAGCTTATCATCACTATTAAGTAAAACCCTAAAACAATAGAGTTAAAATGGAAAGAAAAATGTCTATTTCTTTAAAATTTGTAAATTTTGCACATGAGAATCATTTTATTTTTATTTTTTTTGCAGAAAAGAGTTAATTATAATATTTGCTCCCCTTTTTTGGGTTCTAAAAGAAAACTCTTATTTGTTTTAATGTAGGAGTAATATAAAACGACCTTATAAATGAAAAATGATATATATTACGATAAATATGTTGTGACTTTTATTACAAGTAAACACATGAATAAGTTATTTATGTATCTGTATTTATTTACATAATGTGTTATTATATATATTTAATCAAAAAGTCCATTCATTTTGTCGTAAAATATCATCAAAATCATATACAGAAATTAATAGCATAGAATTGATCTAAAGTCACATGAGTACGTTTTATCAATACAAACATAAAGAAAAAGATGACAAATTTATAAATATATGAAACCGTGTGAGAAACCTTTCAAATGAAATCCAACCAATTGATGACCAAAATGGAAAATGGAAAATGGAAGCCAGGCTGCAAAGGCCGCGGTAACGCGACAATTTGATGCCTCTTTTCTTTTGTATCATAATACAGTATACGTCAATTCTTTGGTGTATAATATGACCAACCCCACGAGCTACATACACTCTGATTTATTAGATTAACTGCAAATTTGCAATTAAATTCAACTTTAATTTATTGAATTATTGTAATAATGAGGATGTTGTTATTAATGTGTTGAATTATTGGTTGGAATATTGTGTCCACATTTTGTTGTCCCCCAACTACACAACTCGAGCCATTGGCCGGGTACACTTGGCATGGACACCTTCCAAAATCCAAATTTAGCAAGTCTTATGTATCACTATCATGTAAAGAAAAATCTATGCCCACCGAATGTAATAGCCCGTAAAAATAGATGAACGAATAAATAAAATTACATATATTTTAAAATTTATTGTTTGGACTTTTTTTTATTTGGATTAAATTAGTCATTAAATTTATGTAGGCGAATAATGTATTAATAAGTGATGGATAAATTAATTTGATAAAATTGGGTCTTAAAATTAATTGGGTTTAATTTATATGTGATAATATTAAATACTATTATAATTAAGAAAATTAATATGATCTCTTAATAAATAAATAAATAAATATATAAATCTAATTTGTTCGACATTACATCTAACAAAATTGGTTGAAGGAAAAAAAGAGAAGGCGCGGAATATGAAGAATTATACTCGATTATCGATTGTTATTCGAGTAAGTTGTTCCTTTAAATTGTTCATAACCGTTGTGATCACATAGTGATTAAATAATCTATTGAGTTCAATAACAATAAAAGAGTTCATGTGATGAAAAATAGTAAAAACTTTATTCCAATGTTAACATCTATCGTGGAGTTCATCATATAGAGATGAGAATTAATTTAATAATTTAAGTAATGGACCATATTCTATAATCAATATTATATGCCTATATATATGTAATGTGTATACATTCTATCAAACATGTTAGTAAAGAATTGATGATTGTATTTAATTTAAGTTACTATATTTGATGCATAAAATTCACCAAATTATCATTTTAAAATTTATTTATTTTTACAAACTGAATAAGGTTATATCCGGAGTTTGTATTATCTAGTGCATATGTATTCTGCTATCATAATGCAGTTATCCTTTATAATGTTTTGCTTATGAATTATGCAGGGCTATTCAGAAAATTAAAAATGTAAAATTTGCAGGAGTAAATAATAATAATGAGTCTTGGAAAAAAGGGAATTAGTAATTTAATGTATAATTTATTAATTTATTTAATTAGTTCGGACGAGAGGAATTTAACGAGTTATATTTGGGTACGGATTCCTTACTCTTTCAGTGATACTATCTTGTTAAATTTAATTAGTTCTTTTTGTTCCTCGTAATGAATTTGATTATTGTTTTACATAATTGTTCCTTGTAAAATTAATATGATAGTTTCATGTTGGGGTTGATACATAGAACTTGTATTTGTATTCTTTGAATTAGGTTGACATATCTAGTATTTATTTTAATCTTTAGTGATGTTCATGTTAACTTATCTTTGGAGATTTGTATTTATATTTATTTCGGTGTTACATATACACTTAGAACCCTTTTGTGTTTATTATGTTGTATGTGTTGTGATATTATATCTTTGTTAGAATATATATACCGTAAGGTATACTTAAGTTATAACCACATGTGGAGGTATCACATGTACGTCCTCTTGGTACCGAGGTATGACACCTTCCGTTACGGTGTGATTAGTCCATGACGTCTTCATTTTGTGCTCCGGAGGGAGTTGACTATCTGGTAATTTTGTTGTGGGAGGCATATGGCAATATATATTTTTGTTTCTTTTGAGCTCGATATGAAATAACATTCAGTCATTTGATTTAGCCTACTATTTCGTTGTGTTAGTTTTGTTCGTTTCAGTTCAGTTCAGTTAATTGAGTAATTTATTTCAATTTATTATTTTTGCACTCTATATCCATACTAGGCATTTGGCCCATACTGTATTTTTCCTTTCCAGTAGGTAATCAAGAGATCAAGGGCAAGTGCGATGGGAACTTTCTTTAATCCAATGGTTTAGATATTCTGTTTAGGCTGTGATACATTATTATTTTATTTAGAGTTGTATTAAACATCTTAGATTGTGATTTGAGCCAGTTTGAAATTTATTATGGTTTGTCTTATGAAGTTTATTGGTTATGAAGACTATTATTTTGTGCCTAAGAGCATTGTTAGAATTTTGTCAATTATGTTGTGTTATGCGTGTAACCTCTCTTTCTATTTTGAAAAGAGGGTGTTATAGAGTTGGTATCAAAGCCTAGGTTGTAAGACCCCAATTTTTTATAAATAAAATCGAATTCCCTCTATTTATTATTATAATAATGTGTTAATTTGATATAATGCTTTGGTTATGGGTGATATGTGCAAAATTTGCAAAATAGGCAAGTGGTTATAAAATATTCATTGTTGTCGGAGAATATTCATTTGGTCGTGGAATATTCTTGTTGTCGGAGAATATTCGTACGACAGCGCAACCATTTGTGGGCCCCATAACGAAAAACGGTCAGATGAAGATAACGATAAGTTTAAGTTTTTATAAATAATGGCGTAGTTATTACTGCTAACATTGTTGGAATACCCGTATGGTTAAAATACGATAATCTGGCGTGGTCGCACAAAAGAAATACTTACGGTATTGCACAATATTTTTGAATTATTGATTCTTACGTGAAGGCACTACTCAATAATTATTACGAAGAATTATCGCTCAATATTTTATTTTATTGATTCAATAATTTCTACGTTGATATTTTATATTATTATTGTTTCAATAATTGTCACTGCACAGTATCTCAATTATCAGATCAATAATTTATATTATTTGAATAATATTGTTAGATAGCATTATTGACAATGGCTAAGGAAGTTCTGTCTAGAAAAGGGGTTTGGTCACCTAATTGCGCGCCAATAAGGAGAAATCCTTATAGGAAAGCCCCCTCTTTCCTGGGAACGACCTAGTTGTCATAATTGTGATTCTGTAATATTATTTGTGAATAATTAATTATTGATTTATATGATAAGAAAATTAATATTTATTTTATGCGGATGGATAGGAAAATATTTATTTTGTGTGGATATAAATGAAAGGATTAATGCTGAGGTGTTTTATCAGTATTTTGTCGGAATTGAGGTATTATAAATCGTCCGTATATGGATTTTGGACATTTTCTGTTTGGAATTTTGAAAAACTTAAATCTACAAAGTCGTAGAGAATTTGATTTCCTATAGAATGGACATAAAATTTATATTTTTCTGATAAAAGGGCTATTTATTATGAATTATTGAAGTTTCAAAAATTAAATGTTTTTATTAAATTTATGGGTGAGACCCACTTTTGTTTTTTTTTTTTGAAAACATGTGCTGAAATTTTTGTTCAAAGGTGGCTGGTCTTGGTTGGCAACTTGGCATGCATAGAAGAAAAAAAAAGAAATAATATTATTTTATTATTTTACTCTGCTTTGGCGATATAGTATTTTTCTATAAATAGGGTGCATAGTTAGAATTGAAAATTACACCAGAAACAAGTTTTTTCTCTCTCTATATATTATTGAGCGTATTTTGTGAGTATTTAGATACTTTGAGAGTTGCTATTCAGTGCAAGTTTCTTTCAGCATCATATCCGATATTTCATTCAGAAATACTGTTCTTTTGAGGTAAGAGATGTTATTTTCTTCATAAATGATATTATTTTCTTCAATATCATTATGCCGAAATATTGATATAAATTTTATTGTGGAATTTTTACCTTTTGTGTCGGGGTTACTATTCACGTATACGTCACTATTCACGTATACGACACTATTCATGAATACGACACTATTCACAGAAAAATGTAATTTACTCTTCTTTGTCTAAGATGTCTATTATGGTTACTATCTTTGATTGTATCCATGTTTTGATCTTCATTCTTAAATTTTACTCCACTATGGTTTATTTTAGAGTATTTTTGAACTTGGATAAACTAAAGTACGAATCCCTAATCTTTGATCTTTTATCTCACTGGATTCGTTTATTTAAAATATTTTTCATCATCCTCAGTCCTAAATGATGATGTTACTGAATATCTTTGGCCTGTAGTGCAAAGATGAATGATTAACTGATGAATATCTTTGGCCCGTAGTGCAAAGATAAACAGGTGTTGAGATGAACATGACCAACTGGTGATACAAATGAATATATTTGGCCTGTAGTGCAAAGATGAATATTGATTCAAGATGTATATTGATTGATGTTACAGGGATAAAATATTAATGAAGTAAATTCATAGATGATAGTAGATTTCATTCTCTACTTAACTCTTCTAATGAATTGTTATTTCCGCTGCGAATATTGATCTAAAACTGGTTGTTCGTTATATTTTATCTGATTTGTTGAAGGCTAACGATAATTTGTTGTTCATTATCTTAGTCATAATATTCTTTATTGGGCTAGTTTAGCTCACCCTTTTCCTTTTTGTTCCATTTTCTTCTCAGGAGGTGAGAATTTAGCAGGAACTAGCCGGGGTATGGAGTGATGATTCTAGAAAGTTGTTTTAGCAGTCCTCACTATTTTTGTAAAATAGTGTATCAATAATTGTAATGAGGACTCCTTTTGAGTTTGAATATTGTCTATTAGACAATATTTGTATTTAAACTCACAGTATATGTGTTGTCGTATTTTGTACGATAATTGTATTAATGAAATTGTATTTATTTCTGTACCATGTATTTGGCGACTCAGAATGGGTGATGTATACCTATTTTGGGAGCGTCACAGTTGGTATCAGAGCTTAGGGATATGGTCTCTGGCGGAGATCAGAGAATAGAACTAGGAGGGCAGAGACGAGTAATCCATCGCTAGTGTGTCATACCTAAGCTTATTTGGTTGGTCAGTCACAGCATATGGTTAATATGTGATATGTTAATTTATTTAATTAACCCTTGTTTTATGGCAGTTTTTAAGAATGACAGCTAGAAATATTAACAATGGAGTGAATGAGACCATGGAGACACCTTTAATCACCACCCAGGGGAACGTGCAACAAGAAAGCAATATTCCTCTTGTAAACAACACTACCGAACAAATGATGAATGATGGGATGTTTAGAAGCTTTCTACAGTTCATGCAAAACCAGATGAGGGAGACTCGTGTACAAAATACGAGTGGAAATGATAGCAATGCGCGACTTGTCACAACCAAGCAGTTCAAAGAGTTGGGACCACCAGAATTTGTGGGAAAGCTGGATCCGATCAAGGAAGAAACGTGGGTCAATCAAATTACCAAGATATTCGATGTCTTGGGATGCACGGAGGAACAGAAGGTTCCATTCGCCACCTTTATGTTCCGCGACGAGGCAGATTACTGGTGGGAATCTGTGAAGCGTACCCAGCTTGCCGCACTCAACATATCTTGGGAAACATTTCAGAAACGGTTCAATGACAAGTACTTTCCTGAAAGTATTCGTCATATGAAGGAGGTAGAGTTTATCAGACTGGAACAAAACAACATGACTGTGTCTCAGTACGAGGCTAAGTTCGCAGAGTTATCTAGGTTTGCACCTCATTTGGTAGAAAATGAGGAACGAATGACGCGGATGTTTCTGGGAGGTCTAAAACCCGAGATTCGGCAATATCTTATTTCTCATAAATTTTCTCTATATTCAAATGTTGTAACCAGGGCTCAATTATTAGAGCGAGATAATGAGTATGTTCAACCGAGGGACCACAACAAGGGTCATACCAGTGGCAACAGTCACCAAGCAATGACAACCCGCGAGAGGAAAACATTCAGACAAAAGCGGTAACCACTCTGGTGGTAATCGTGGCCATGATGGTAGAATAAGCGAGTCGGGGGGAGATTTCAAAAAGAGAAGATACACCAATGATAACGTGAAGACGTCAGCACAAACATCAGCTATTTCTAGGGGAGGAGAACGAGCACCGGTCGTTTGTTATAAATCACGAAAAGAGGGACACATCATTGGCCCGCCCACAACAATCCAAGGTGTGTTATAAGCTGTGGAAAGGAAGGTCATATAGCTAGAGATTGTCTTGTTGTGAAACCAAGTTCAACGAGGATGGTGACTCAAAATGCTGTCCCGGACAAGTCAAAGTCGGTGGTTCCTAGAAGAGCGTTTATCGTGACCGCCCAAAACGCGAGGAACCTGAACGAGGTGATCACGGGTAAGCTAATCATAAACTCTTGCGAAGTTTATACCTTATTAGATACCGGTTCTACCCACTCTTTTATCTCTCCTACTTGTGCTCAACGTTTGAACTTGACTCCGGAGAAATTAGACCTTGACTTATCTATTGAGACTCCGTTAGGAGAAACTTTCATTACATCAACTGTTTATAAATCTTGCTTGATTCAAGTTGGAACCATCACATTACCTGCCGATCTTATTTCGTTGAAAATACTTGCATTTGATGTGATTTTAGGGATTGATTGGTTAACCACTCATCATTCTAAAATTGATTATTTTCGTAAGGTTGTTAGTTCTCATATTCCTAACCAACCTGTTATCACTACAAAAAAATGGGGCTTCAGCAGCAACCGATTTTCGTTGCTAAAGGTGCCAAATTTTGTTGCTAAAGGTTTTTGGCAACGACTTTACTGTCGTTGCGTCTTTCGTTGCGCAATGAGCGTTGCTAATTGTTTTGCAACGAACGTATTTTTTTCATTGCCAAAATTAATACATTTTGCAACAAAATATGACTTTCGTACAGATACATCGATCCTTTAGCAACAAAATGTATTGTTGCAGAATAATTAAAATTTTGTTGCTAAAAAGCCCATTTCGTTGCAAAAATCTGCTAATTGGAAATGAAATGAACTCTTTTTTTTTTCAACGACCATGCATTTTCGTTGCAATTGACACCATTTTGCAACGACATTTTTCGTTGCAGTAAATTATAAAAATTGTTGCCTAAGCTTTCTTTCGTTGCGGAAGGTAAACTTTTTAGCAACGATTTTTGTTGCTGATTATATTATTTGGCAACGACATTATGCTGAATCAGCAATGAAAATGTTTGTTCCTGGTTATTTTTCAATAGCAACGAAAGTCGTCGATTAGCAACGACATTATATGTTGTTGTTTCTTTATATGTGCAACGAAAGTTGATATGATTTGCAACGATAAAAAATATTGCCTTTTATGTTAGTATTAACAACAATATCCTCTCCGTTGTTATTAGGTTAATTTTTTGTTGGCAAATATTATATTTTTAATGCCATTAGCAACGAAAATTTGTTGCTAAATGTATAAAAAATTGTTGCTATATTAAAACTTGTTCAATGCTTTGGTAACGAATTATATTGTTGCCAAATCAAAATTTGACATTCTTTTTGTGTACCTAGCTGGCTCAATGTCTCCATAGCAAATAATGGCAAAAATACAAAAAACTAAAATATTATTAACTTAATAAAATCATTCGCTACATAATCATTCATTATCTTTACAATTAACCATCTAAAGCTACCACAGTTCTTCAATCAAAGTATATATCTACATATATAGAGAGAGTACACTTCATAATTTCGTCCCTTATCTTCCGTAAACGTAGCACAAAAATTTGATACCCAGTATTGTAAGGTAGGTTGTAGAAGCAGTCTTCCTGCACATTTAAAAATAATAGCATGTCAGGAAAATGAAGCAAATAAGTCACCAGAGGCACTTAGTGCCAAAATCAATACATAAAGACAATAGAGTTGCTACGTGGTACAATGTCAAGGCTTGGCTCGTATTTCATAATACTTTAGAATACCACCAATTTCTTGTTCAATTTGAGTGACTAAACAATAAATATGGTTGGCACATCAATGCATAATCACACTCCAACCTGGTTATAGCACAAGTTAGAACAAGTACTCCACTTTCTATTGCCAAAAATATTTCCCATCATTGCATTCAATTTAATAAGGGGATGGGTTATCTTCAAAAAGCATGCAAAAATACTTGAAACATGATATCTTGTGAAAAGCATTTATGAGCTGAAGATTGAGACTACATACCATACATGCAAATCATAGCCGTTGTTGCGATTATCACCCATCACAAAAACTGAGTTTTTTGGTACATGCTGCACCACAATATAAAAGCATCAGTTTCATAATCAATATTGGTTGGCCAGTAACAGTTCATTCCTATAAAAATCATCTACATCATGCTTCCGTTGGTGCTTGCCCTTTTACAACATACATAGGCTAAAATCCTAGGCCACTTATAATTTAAAAAGTTTTATGTATGCACATTTTCCAAATTTTGAGACAGAATAGAAAAAGAACAAGAAAATAAATGGGGAGTTTGAAGTACAGTGAAAGTGCACATACAACTGGTGTCATTTCATATTTAGGTGCTCCGAGAATGAAATCTTCTTCCTTCATGAACCTCATTTTTACTCTCTACATAGCTTCTACATATGTTTATAAGTGTAAACAATATAGAATCACAGAAGTTTTGGGTTAAATCTCACTGAAAACAGTGAGTTTCTGGCGAGTTCATTCATGGAGGATAATCAGATATATGATTGATCTTTTTAGGTTGTTTTAAACGATAAAACCTACTGGGCTAGGTAGCAGAAGGGAGGAAAACGAAGCGATCCACAGAGAAAACCCTAATTAGCTATTTTGCATTTGCATGAAGCATAAGACCCATCATGATTGCCCTGTCAAATTAATATTAAACTGTTTCAGAAAAAATAAATAATAATACCATTACCCTGTCCAGTCCTGCTTATGTTAGGTGTTGGGAGGAGTAGAATAAATAAGGATCCAACTCCTTGAAAAAGAATGACATTTTAACCTTCAATCACTTTAATAACAATGTAGTTGAGAACTGATACATTATCATACCTTTGATCAGTCTTGGATCCCAACTGCATTTTCTTTCCGCTCTGATTCTCCAGCTCCAGATTTAAGTCTTCAACTGGTAAGGAACCATCAGCATGTCTCTTGGCCAGTGATGTGGCAGCAGACCTGTCAATTTAGTGTCAACGAGAGAGGTCCGTAGTAAGTTTCCTACATGGTCATGCAAAATATAAAAGAACTGTAGAAAAACTAAGTCAAAAAATCACCTGGCTATAAGGGAAACATGGTGAAGTTATAGCAGAATGGGAAACTTTATACCAGACATCCAAAACTCTTTCGTACAGAAAAGACTAGGAAAAAGAATTTCACAAAAATAGATAATAACAAAAATCAAAAAGAAGAAACCACTAGATACGAGGAAGCAAAATAATATCAAATGCAACATCTAAAGGAAACATAAACGGGAAAGTTCAAAGAAAACAGTTATAACAAACCTGTTCTTCATCCCACCAAGATTCCCAACTATTATCTCCCTTAACCCCAACTCCACCTTTATACAGAAGCCAATTGATCCAATCATCAAAATCTTCCACAGTTCTGGTCATACATGGTAAAACTAAGATATAGACAAGACAAGAGTCAAATTTCAATAAGCATCATAAACATAATTTGCAAATTAACCAAAGGCCTTAAAAATCCAAATATATAGTCAAGCATAGAAGATTGAGGGGGTCAATGCAAAACATAAACATCAACTCACTTTTGCCACTTAAACCCAGATGGGTTGAAGATATAAGGAGCGAAGAGCCATGAAATCACAAGAAACCAGCTGCTAACTGTTAACAGAATAAAAGAAACAACACCTCCCTCAGTGAGCCCATATCTGATGTAAACAATAAGGAGAAGTGCAACTTCGAGCCTATGGAAAATCAAAGAACATATAAAGTTCAAGCAATACACTGTTAATCCTCCAAGTAACACAAACCATTCCCTTAAAAAATTAGTAATCATGCATAGAGAAGATATTACTTACGCCTTCACAAAATGACTTCTTGAGTAAAGCCTGTAATTCTCAGCAAATTTGATATGACGTACGACAAAGCCTCGACCAGTTGATATGACTATATGTTTTCCCTGATAAGGTTTCTAACAAAAATGGTTCTTTTGCTGGTTTTCTAAATGAAATTACCGAATAAAACACATATCACTAATGTATCATATGCCATACATAATGCAAGAGAAATGTAAGCTAATTCTACAGTAGTATAAAAATTATTAACAGTGTAAATTAAAGATATAAAACTTACTCCTTTTCTATCAGAAGGGCGTGGTTCAAATTCCTTATTAGTTACAATATGTCCTCTGTTCAAACCCACAAAGAGTCCAGTATTTGGCTGTTTTGGAGCCATCGCCTGAAAAAGCATGTGCAAACAATATATTCATTAACACTGAATTCCAGAACAACGCAACATTACATATTCTATAAGCACAAACACCGAGCAACTAATTCCAATCCAAAACATAGTAGTAGCTATTATAAAAGACTTTTGCAAAGGCCATTATAACAAAAAACAAATAGAATGGTTTGTCTAACTCGACGCTAATTATGGACCCTTTTAAAGAGTTGAAACACACAGAACACATAAAACACTCAAAACAAATAATCAATGGATACTCAGATAATCTCTAGAGCGAAGAGATTCATTAAAAACCCAAGAATCTTCCAACTGCCTTCCTAAAAAAAGAAAAAAGATTTAAATTCATACATTCCAGTAGATATCACAAAATATTGTTATCAACAAAATAATATTAAAGTTTTAGAGGTAGAAGTTGAATGAAATTGCCAATAATAAAATCACTAAAATAAATTGCACTATTTACATGGCTTGAATAGTTGTCAAACTGTGTTTTCTACCAGGATTTATTGTAGCATCACATTAATTGTATGCTTCCCAGCAACGTACAAAATGACTGATAATGGCAGTTTACAGAAGATTTTATGAGAAGAAAGATGGGAATAATTATGAGCAACATATGCACAAGCAAGTATCTATGATCTTTGTCAACATTTCAAAAATCCAGAATCTGGTAAGAATGTTATACCATCAAATCCCCATACCCCTTATCCAGAAAGAGAACAATAAAACCTTTTTTAGTTATAAAAGTAATACAAGATGCTTTTGTAGTAACATCACTTCCTGATAAATAAATAAATATATAATAAAGATTAAAAAATTAAAAGGAATAAATTAATTATGGTGCCCAATTAATCTAATGCAAACACATTAAAACTAGGAAGCAAGTTGACGTATCCGCAAGTTTGACTACTTCGTGGTTCTTCAATGTTCTTCAAAGCAAGTGGGTAGGAAACCACTAGTCTTTATTTTGTTAAATGCATACCTGAACTACAACAGAAGGGTCTGATGAGGGTAAGATCTTCTTTCTATATTGGGGCCTGGTTGGAGCAGCAGGACTACAATGTTAAAGATGGAAGAACAAAGCAGAATATCTATAGTAGCACTGGTTTTACAGGCTATATGCCTATATATGTACATTTAAAAAGGGAAGGCAATAACTGATGGAATGATTACTTGGGGAGGATAGACCCCTCACGAAGATATAGCCAATCATTTTGTACTACTCGTCAAATTTAGCAACCATTGCAATCACATAAGCAAGACCTCTTCGAAAAGAATGTTCCTACATATACATGAAGGTTTAACGTTACATTCCTCTATTTTAAAACAGCGAGTCTAACAAAAGTAAGGACTATATCGGGATTCAAGCAAACCTGATATACTATAATTGAACCATACAATCCTATGAAAATACTTGAGAAGATAGCCATTATAATGCTTCCAATAATGATAAGCGGCCACATAAGGATTGTCAAACCAGCAATTGGGATACATGCTGTCTCTAGAAAAGGGCCTTCACGGCTAATTAGATCGTGTATAAGCCTTCGGCAGCCCTTGAACAGCAAGTATGGACTCTTGATTATTGCAATAGCCGTATATAGAGGAATTTCCACAATTAGCCCCATAAGCCCAACAATGATACATCCTGGTACATGAATCAGCCAGAAATAAAATTGTTAAAGGAATCAATTCCAAGAGTACAACTTCCTTTAATAGTCCCCCAAGTTCCTTCTATTGTGGATTAAGCTCGTTATCAAAAGTCATTCATTTCCAAACAAAGAATTGCCAACATTATACATTCTAAAATATAGCCTTCAAACAAAAATTACAATACCTAGCAAATGAGCAAACCCGATGATGGATCGTCCTTTCTTAATATTAATTATGACAAGAAAGAAAATCCTACAGTAATAAACTAAACACAGTAATTCCATTATAGATGGACAATCTGCAGCTCAGAAGAAATATCCACAGAACCCAGGGAAAAGGGGCAGCTTACATTGACATAAGCTTTGGGCCATTATCTGGCATGCCCATGCCAGCAGCTAGGTCAGCATCAAGTTGAGTATGTGGAGCAGGCCCTGCCATTAGCTTCAAGCTGCATAAACAAACAAAATGAACAATAATATTTGCTCCACGAACTCTTAGAATGTTTAGCAGGACTATTTCCTTTTCAAATCAGAAAGTAAAAAGGCCTAAAAGGAGACATCCAAGTACCAATGCAAACAAAGAAAAGAAGCCTATGTGGCTTCGACACATGAAAAATGAGAAATCGTAAAAATTCAAATTTATTGGACCAAGCTAAGTTTATATAACACTAGATAACTTGCAGACAAAGTAGTGATTACAAATAAATAAAAAAAATGAACATGATTAACTCTACACAAGGAACCAACAAGAGGGTTGAGAGTTTCTTATGACTTGGGTTTGGATTAAACAAATCAGGAGCATAGCAACTAGATGTAAGATTTTTCCTAAATAATCTTACCTGCATCCACGTGTCATCCATGACACGTTCTGGAGATGTCTCAGGTGAATGCAAGGGAGGTGGCAATGAGTGAATCAATTTAGGAACAATCACCAGCCCTCTGCTAACAACCAGTATAGCTCCAGCATTGTTTGTAAATCCTTGTAAGCATATTCTTTAATTAGACTAAAAATTAGCACCTAAGAAGAAAAAACCAAAACTATTAGCACTTGCCACAATAGTTTGTTGCAGAAAAAAGAGTGATTAACTGCCCCTGAGCAAAAACCGTTCAAACCCATCCATAACACATTCATGGGCTCTTATTATTAGCTATAACTTGTTCCTCTTACAAAAGTCTGTGACCCGATCAGGCTGCAAGTAGTGACAATACATTATGACATGTAATGCTAGGGCAACCATAGTATACTAAAAGGTGGAAGTTCACCCACAAATTAGTATATTGATTTCAAAATGAGAGAACATTTAAATAACAGAGTTACAGAATTGCATCACAATTAGAGACAAAAGAAAGAATTCAACTACAACAAAAAAGATCATCTACACCATACTGGAGTCTTCAAGGACTGTGAATGAATGCTGAGTTTATAACTGAACCTTTGCATCCACGAATTACCTTTAGAGACTAAGTAGTAGCTGTAGTTCTTGTACCAGTTTCATGTCAAATTTTATATGTTCTTGCTTATTTTGAGAGTATACTTACAGATTTAAACATTTCTGTTGTGCATTGGATGATCTCTTAGTACTATTTTGTTTTTAATATCTATTGTACTAAAGAGGGGACACATTCTCTAATTAGTTTGCTATCCATCAGAAATTCAGGGTTAAGAAAAATCATCATCTAAAGGACTAGGCATGTTGAAAATAACAACAACTTTGCAGTATGCGAAAATTTAACACACATTTGCAGACTAGTAATGAGTTTGCAGTGAGGTATCAATAAAATAATCTCAGGATTCCATAACTTATAGTTATCTAGAGGGAAGAAGAAATTCTCAGGTGTCTCGACCCTTTAGTAATACCAAAAAGATTGTGCTTGGTGTTTGGTCCAGGTATCTTCACTGCAATGGTAGCTATAACCCAAACAAGAAGAATTATCTCTTTGAGAGTTACAACTGTGAAGTTAGCATTGTAGTATATTTTTGTAATACAGTACATTATCCATTTTACCTAGAAGACAAATGAATATACTTAAGTTCTCCATCTTTTTGGGAGTTTAAGAGATAAGAGTACATGACATAAAAATTCTACAAGGAGATGCTTAATTTATATCTTAATGTAAGACCAAAATGAAAGAGACCAACATGTGAATTCCAAAACAAATAAATAAAAAATAGCCCAATAGTGTGATAATACAACTAATCAGTAATTAGGCTCAGCTATATACGCCTAGTAATTCACACCCAAATCGAGTCTTGGTATAGATGACCATTAGGGAAAGTAAAAGAGTATCAAAAGACAATTAAAACACATTCTTCTCTCCGTAGGTGATCTTATGTCTTACACAGTTTTTTTTTAAAAAAGTATAATACTCTATAGAGTCAGCATGTACACATTTAGGCATAGTTAAGGCTGTTTAAAAATAACCTTCAGTAGCTGAACCTTCATCAGAGCTCTCAGAATCATTTTCTACAAATGATGATTTAGATGGCCAATCTTCTGTGTGGTTTTCTTTAATGAATGGGAAGTGATTTTGCAAATGGAGAATCTTCATGTTCCCCCTCATCATCCTATAGGTTCAATCAGGAAAAGCAAAAGGTTTAAAGAGTAAAACAGACCTGAAATCAGAGCATGTCCCAAAATAAATACTGAAGTAAAATTATAGGAAGGATACAGATGTATCCATTTCTTCGTTTTCGTTTTTACATCTGATATACACAAGAAATAGCAAAACTAGATGCTGGAGAAAAAGCTATTAATTCACTATAAATTTAACCCAACAAATGACAAAATGATCCGGTAAATAAACAATTAACTTCAATAATTTCAGTTCCTCAAAAAAATTAGTGAGGATCGATTAAAACTGGTGAAAAAAAGAAGCAGAAGCAATAAATCCTTATGTACAATCAAAACCAGTGCGCGATCTTAGATCTGAAGTACTTTCTCCTAATCTTTTCCCGTGCGGCCATTAGTTCCTATAACAGTGATGTGCGAAACTTCAGGTTTTCACAAGAGAGAATTTGGCGATCGACCTAGAGATCTTTGAAGACGAAGTGAGTAATTGTAGCTGCTGAGGATCTGAAGCCCAATGTGAACCAAAGCAATCTTATTCTCATCATTCTCTCTTCTTTCTTTTGAATTTCTATTCTAAGAGGATTCAATATGAAGAATTTCTTATGTTTCTAGAGACTGTGATAGTGGAAACCCTTCTAATTTGGGGGAAAATTAGGAAGTGGTACTATGATGAAAGCTATTTACTTTATAATTTATTAAAAGAAATAGTGAATATTGTGACGCCCCAAAATAAATTATACATCACCCATCTTGTCTTAGCCAAATACATTGTATGAAAAAAATTCAAATCAACTTAATTATACAACGATCGTATAAAATACAACAAAAAATAATCTAAGAGTTTTAATAAGAATATTGTTATCTAGACAATATCTACACTCAATGGAGTCCTCATTACATTTATTTTCACACTATTTAACATAATAGGAAGGACTACTAATGCTATCATACGACCGTCACTCTCGTTCTCCTACTAGTCACAGCTACGTTCTCATTTCTCAAGAACATTGAAAGAAAGAAAGGTGAGCTCAACTAGTCAAAGAAGAAATATTATGACTAAGATAATGCGAGAATAAATTATCATTAGCCTTCAACAAAGTGTTAAAGCGATAAAATATAATAAACATCAAGTTTAAGCTGCGGTGAACAAGCAATCCATTAGAAGAGTCGAGTAGAGAATAAAATCTACTATCTTCTATGATTTAAAGGTTTTTCATCACTTTTATCATTTGAGGCGAGCTTAATAAATAAACCACATCATCCCTCGCTTCTACTACCAAAGATATTCATTAGTATCACGACCACAAATTATCCATGCACTACTGGCCGAGGATATTAGGTATGTATTCATCGATGGTCGTGATCATGCCAACAATTTGTCTATCAATGCACTATGACGATGAGGTCTTTTACCACATCATTTGTAACATTACGATTCATGATTATCTGAAATATCCACGGTCATAATCATACCAAGTCCATCTATGCACTACTGAATACGGATGACTTTCAACATATTATAAACATGAGGATGATGATGATGATATAAGAATTCAATAAAACAAGTTCGAGGATAAATTTGTAAAGATTTATAATTTAATTTATCCGTAAATCAATAACGTTCAAATTATCAACATGATAACGCTTTATGGAGTAAAATTCAAGAATGCTCGGAAGAATATTTCCATGAAAAGATCTTTGGATGAAGTGCAAATATCGAGGATATTCCACTAATTTCATGGAGTATAGAAGCGAAAACTTTAATCGTTGAGTATAATAGAATGTATGAAACCGTTAAATAGATTTTTTGCCGCCATGCAAAAATCCACGTGAGGTGATTATTCCAACATAATAATAAAGAATGGAATAATGAGAAGAATTCACCCAGTGCATGCGTAATCGCACGCAGACGGAGTTATTCAACGAAGAATAATAAAGAATGGAACCGAGTCATGCGTAATCCGCATGCAGACAGGATGTCCCAATGAGAATAATAAAGAATGGAACCGGTGTCGTGCGTAATCCGCATATATAAGATATTCCAATGGAATAATAAAGAATGGAATAACAATGAGAATTCACGAGTACGCGATAGGCCAGATGCATAATGAGTTATTCGATAGAATAATAAAGAATGGAATAATGAAGAATTTCACCATGTATGCGGTACTTGGCAAACGGAGTTATTCAACATAATAATAAAGAATGGAATAACAACCTTACTTACAGTATTGAAGAAAATAACTCTCTTCATGAATCTGAAAAAGAATAATACCCTTACCTTAGAAAAAGCTGGATCTTTGGAATAGTGAGGTAGAGACTTCTCTCTCTTCTTTCTCTCTATAATTTCTCTCTATAATAATTGCTCTAAAGCTTTTGTGAATTGGTGAGAAATAAAGGAAGAATTGCACGTTTTGGGGCTCAAAATATTACAGTATAATACCTTCATCTTTTTCTTCATTTTTAATTTAGTCCTGCAAGTATTATCAAACTTGCACCACCTCCCCTAATAGTAAATAATGTGAATTAATAGTTCATTTATGTGACTCAATAGTATAATCATGTGAAAAAATTAATTATAGTATAGTACCTTCAACTATACCTCCATTTTTAATTTAGTCATGCAAGTATTATCAATCTTGCACCATCTCCCCTAATAGTACAGCAATGTGAATCAATAGTACACACATGTGAACAAATAGTTATGCGCATGTGAAATAATAGCAATTAATTGCTCATTTATCCGATTAATTACCCGATTGGTCAATATAACCTCTAGATATCAATTATTATCGAAATAAATGTCGATTTCCACTAACACTAATAATCCCAACACAATGGAACTATCAATTTCATCTTTAATCAACATAACTTATTCATCATTAATATTATAACTCACAATATTTAACAACCAGGTCGTTCTCAGGAAAGAAGGGGCTTTTCGATAAGGATCTCTCCTTATTGGCACGCAATTAGGTGACCAAACCTCTCCTTGACAGAACTCTAGACATTGTCAATATTGCAAATAATAATATGCATAACTTTGTCGCCTCAATTATTGATTTAATAATAATAAA
This sequence comes from Panax ginseng, assembly GCA_020205605.1. Classification (NCBI taxonomy): domain Eukaryota; kingdom Viridiplantae; phylum Streptophyta; class Magnoliopsida; order Apiales; family Araliaceae; genus Panax; species Panax ginseng. The sequence continues at coordinate 114,464,361 of CM035143.1, read as the reverse complement.
TATTATGCGAGATGATCTTTGTGAAAATAATTGAATCGATAATATGAGAGAGATATGATGCGGCAATTCTTGTAGTAATAATTGAGTATAAGCGAGTGACTTCTCACGTAAGCATCAATAATCAATACTCAGGTGCTATCTACTATGCAACCACTCGTATTATTTGTACTTTTTACTAGGATAGTTCAAGCGGTTTTAACGGTAACACTTTTCACCGTTATTTTTATAAAAGATAATTTTGTCATTTTCTAACTACGACAATACTTTTCGTTGTGGAGTTCACCAATGATTGTGTCATCGCATGCGAATATTCCTGTTAAAACGAATATTCCCTCACCAATCGAATATTATATACCACTAACTTACTTTTACAAAATTTGTAATATTACCCACAACTATAACATTATATCAAATCCCACCATAATATTCAAAAATATATTTCAAGAAAATTATTCTTTATTCATAAAAGTTGGGGTCTTACAAATATTGTAAGTTATTTAATAGTATTATTAAAAATAAATTTACTCTTGTAAAAAATTTAATGTATTTATATTATAATTTATATTTAATATAATTAATTCTAAAAAAATTATTTAGAATAAAACTGTGACCAATTTTATCTCTCGTAAAAAACTTATGAACAATAATATATAGTGAGTAATAATTTCTTCATTAATAATTTTTTTTCTCGCAAATTATCATCATAAATAGACGCCAAATATCCTTCTACCAACTGAATTTTGCAAAAGAAAAAATATATATTGTGAAGAATGTTTCTTACGTTAATAAATATATTGTCATTATATTTTTTTTTTCATTCATTGTTTGTTCGCTAATAAACTCCTCATGTGAAGGAATAAATTCATTCACAAAATTTCCTTCGCTACATCCCTAATTTTTTGTAGTGACTTGTAAGTATATCCTACTTCTATCTAGAAATAGGAAACATTGGGAAGCATAAATATAATAATCAGGTTTGATTAGGTTGGGTTTATTTGGGTCGGAGACCCGGAACTAACATACTTGACAATCAGTTGTCACGGGTACTATTTCAACAATCACAATCTATACCGTTGATCGCAACATTGGATGGCACAGATTGAAATTGATTTTCCCCTGCCACTACAGGCTGTAGCGACATGAGAAATTACACATTTGCCCCTTATTTGCTCAAGTGCTACACTATATTTTAAACACTAGGTATTCTAACAGTTAACGGTAAAACTTTCGCCGTTATTTTATAAAAAGATATTTTTGTCGTTTTCTCAATCCGACAATAATTCAGTTGTGGGGTCCACCAATGATTGTGCCGTCGTACAAATATTTCCTGTTAAAACGAATATTCCCTAACCAATCGAATATTATATAACAACTTGCGTACTTTGCAAAATTTATAAATATTACCCACAACTATAACATTATATCAAGTTCACTCCATAATAGTCAAAAATAATATTTATAGAAAATTCACCTTTATTCATAAAAGTTGGGGTCTTACACTAGCTGTGATATTTTTGCTTCTTATGTTATATTTTTTGTCTATTAGATAAATTATATTACCATCTCTATATATACCCATCTTAAATCTCTACATTAAACTAAATATATATAAAGTAATTATGAATATTTATATAACGTAACTATGAATATTTTTTATATATATATATATATATATTTATAAATTTATCTCTAAATATTCATATAAATATTTATAAACAAATATTCATATAAATTTATCTTTAAAATTTATAAACAATATTTATTTATAAATTTATAAATATTTCATCTAAAATTTATAAAATTTAGATATGAATATTTGTAATAAATATTTATATGAATATTTAGAGATAAATTTATAAGTATTTATATGAATATTTGTTTACATATATATATATATATATATATTTATATATAAAAATATTCATAGTTACTTTATATATATATATTTAGTTTAATGTTGAGGTTTATATATACGTACATATCATACGTGGACGGGCTGACGTGGCGAATATTGAACTTTATCCCAAAAAATATGTTGATGCACAGATTCGAACACAAGACCTCCAATTTGGAATATTGATCCAATGACCACCCGAGCACGTGGGCCTAGTTGCTTTTATTTTGCAAGGATTAGTATTTAGTACTATTATTATGACTGTTATTATTATTATTATTATTATTATTATTATTATTATTATTATTATTATTATTATTATTATTATTATTATTATTATTATTATTATTATTATTATTATTATTATTATTATTATTTTAATTTAAGGCAACATTTTAATAATAGTCGTTGCAAAAAGTTGTATAAAAATACAAATAAAAATAAAAATTGTTGCCAATGAATGTGGTCCATATAAAATGACGAAATATAGCAACAAAAAAACTTTCGTTGCTTACGATGAGGAGAAATTAAGTGGTTAAAAATTTTGCAAGCGAATTTCTAACGAATTTTGTTTCCAAATTTTGCAACTACTTATGAATTTCGTTGCAAAAGTGAAAGCTGACACAATACGCTGCGAAGGACAAGTTTTGTTGCTAAACATACACTTTTAGCAGCGACTTTGCTCGAAAAATCGTTCTTTAAAGCCCCATTTTAGCAACAAAAAACTTTTGTTGCCACGATGACGGGGAAAGCAAGTGGTCGAAAATTTTTCAAGCAATTTCTAACGAAATTTTTTCCGCCAATTTATTATAGAACGAAATTTTGCAACGACATATGAATTTCATTGCAAAAAGTGAAAGCCTGACACAATCTGTAACGGAGGAAAAATTTCGTTGCTAAACATATACTTTTAGCAACGACTTATAAAGTTGTTACCCAAAAAATCGTTGCTAAAGACCCATTTTTTTGTAGTGTATGCGAATTCAAATAACCAAACCACTAAAGTCAATCACTATCATATCAAGCCATAAAGCTATTCGTTTATTAAAAATAGATGTCAAGCTTTCTTAGCCCATGTCACGAACTTGAACAAAAACACGTCAGATTTGAATAATATTTCTGTTGTTAGTGAATTTCCTGACGTATTTCCTGAAGAATTTCCCGTTCTACCCCCAGAACGTGAAGTTGAATTCTTTATTGACCTTGAACCTGGTACAAAGCCCATTTCTAAAACCCCATATCGAATGGCTCTATTTAACCCGGGGAGTTAAAGGTCCAACTACGAGGAGTTGTTGGATATCGGTTTCATTAAATCTAGTACATCTCCTTGGGGTGTTCCTATTTTATTAAAGAAGAAAGATGGGAGTATGCAATTTTGTATTGACTATCGGGAATTGAACCATGTCACCATCAAGAATAGGTATCCATTACCTCGCATTGATGACTGTTTGACCGATTTGCAAGGAGCACAATTCTTTTAAAGATCGATCTTCGATTACGGATATCATCAATTTGAAGATTAAAAGCGAGGATATTAGAAGACTACGAAGACCGCATTGAACTTCGATGACGGGCATTATGAATTCTTAGTCATGTCTTTTGGATTGACTAATGCTCGCCGCTTTGCTTCGTATATGATGATGAGTGTATTCAAAAAAAATATTTGGATCATTTCGTTTTCGTCTTTATTGATGACATCCTCATCTATTCCAAAAGTCATGAAGATCATGAGCGCCATTTGAAGCTGGTCCTTCAAAGGATTCGTGATAACAAGTTATATGCCAAGCTGAAGAAATGCGAGTTTTGGCTTGAGGAAGTAGCATCCCTTGGGCACGTGGTGTCAAAACATGGAGTATCTGTTGACCCGACAAAGATTGAAGCAATACAAAGTTGGGAGCAATCGAAGTGAGTAACCGAAGTACGTAGCTTTCTGGGCTTAGCTGGTTATTATCGGAGATTCGTGGAAGGATTTTCTAGAATCATTCTCTCAGATTCTTTCGGTGACTCGGAAAGATACAAAATTCGGATGGAGCGAAGAATGCGAGAAAAGTTTCCAAGAGCTGAAGAAGAGACTCATTTCAGCACTTGTTCTGACAATACCATTTGGTTCGGATGGATTTGTTATCTACATCGATGCTTCAGGCAAAGGGTTAGGATGTGTTCTCATGCAACATGGGAAAGTCATAGCCTATGCCTCGCGACAACTCAAAGAATATGAGAGGAATTATCCTACTCATGATCCGGAGTTAGCGTGATCGTTCAGCGTTGAAGATCCGGAGACACTACCTGTATGGGGAGAAAGTGGAGATCTATATAGATCATAAAAGCCTCAAATATTTCTTCACCCAAAAGGAACTCAACATGCGGCAACGACGTTGGCTCGAGCTGTTGAAAGACTATGATCATACCATCAAATATCATCCTAGAAAAGCAAACGTAGCATTGAGTAGAAGATCATATGCGGGTACGAGTGCAATGTTGTTAACACAAAGGTCCATTTTGTATGACTTGCAAAGAATGGAGAAAGAGGTAAAGGCTCCAAGTACCCACGCGATGATATCAAACATACGAGTGGAACCGACTTTAATCGATAAAGTTAAAGATGCTCAAGCTACGGACATGGAGCTGATGTGCATGAAGAAGAAAGTGCAAGAAGGTGTTATTCCAGAAGCACGAATCGATGAAAAAGGAATACTTCGAGTCAACTCCAGACTTTGCGTTCCTAACGATTCTAACTTGAAACATAGAATCATGATGGAGGCACACAACACACCATTTGCAATCCATCCCGGGAGTACCAAAATGTATCATGATCTTCGACATACATTTTGGTGGAGCAATATGAAGAGAGATATCGCGAAGTTTATCTCGAGGTGTTTAACTTGTCAACGTGTAAAAGCGGAGCATCAAGTACCAAAGGGTCCATTGCAACCACTTGAGATTCAAAAATAGAAGTGAGAATACATTACTATGGATTTCGTTACGGGTCTTCCCAAGGTTTCTCAAAGCATAGATACGATTTGGGTTATTATTGATAGATTAACCAAGTCTGCTCATTTATTGCCTATACATGAGACTTATTCCCTTGAACGTCTTACTAGTATGTATGTAAATGAGATTGTGAGATTGCATGGCATGCCAGTATCCATAGTTTAGGATCGTGACCCAAGATTTACTTCACGATTTTGGGTTAGCTTGCAGAAAGCTATGGGCACAAATTTACGATTCAGTTCGCATACCATCCTCTAACGAACGGGCAATTAGAAAGGACTATTCAAACTCTTGAAGATCTATTAAGACTCTGTGTCCTAGATTTCAAAGGGAGTTGGGATAAGTACCTACCATTGGTAGAATTCTCCTATAATAACAGTTATCAGGCAAGTATAGGTGTGGCTCAATTCGAGGCGTTGTATAGACGAAAGTGTTGCTCTCTAGTATACTGGGACGAGGTGGGTGAAGCAACGTTGTTGGGACCAGAATTGGTACGCATAACTATAGAAAAGATCCAAACGATTCGACAACGTATACAAACGACACAGAATCGACAAAAGAGTTATGCGGATCTTCATCGAAAGGACGTGAAATTTAATATTGGGGATCATGTATTGTTACGTATTACTTCATGGAAGGGAGTTACAAGATTTGGGAAGAGAAGAAAGCTCAATCCAAGATTTGTTGGTCCATTTGAGATTCTTGACCGAATCGGAAATGTGGCCTATAGGCTCGCATTACCTCCAAGCATGTCTCGTGTTCATAATGTTTTTTGTGACGCCCCCAAAATAGGTATACATCACCCATCTTGAGTCGCCAAATACATGGTACAAAATTCAAATACAACTTAATTATACAACAGTCGTGTAAAATACAACAAAACATAATCTAAGAGTTTTAATAAGAATATTGTCATCTAGACAATATCTACACTCAATGGAGTCCTCATTACATTTATTGTCACACTATTTAACAGAATAGTGAGGACTACTAATGCTATCATCTGGACCGTCACTCTGTTCCCCGACTAGTCCCGGCTACGTTCTCATTTCCTGAAGAGAACAATGAAGGAAAGGGTGAGCTCAACTAGCCCAGTAAGAAATATTATGACTAAGGTGCTGTTTGTTTACATCTGATTGCCTCTTAATGGACTGTCGCTTTTTCGTTAAGAGGCATGATGATGTTTGTTTATTTTTCTGTTACCTCTGAATGCCTCTTAATTAGTAAGACATAAAATGAAATCTTAATAATTAAGAGGTACCTCTTAATGAATTTTTTTTTGATAATTTTTTTTATATAAATATATTCAACAATATTATGCACTCATTTTTATTAAACTGAATATTTAAAATTATTAAATAAAATTTTACTCTTTAAAATGGTAAAATAGTGTCATTAAGAGACAACTTATTTTTAAGTTATCAAATAATTTTTTAGATTCAGACCTCATAACCATTCAGATGATCTAAATAATAAAGAATTCAGACCATTTTTTTAGGCAGTATTATTCCAACGAATAATAAAGAATGGAATAATGAAGAATTTACTAAGGCGCGCGTAATCACATGATGCACGAGGTTATTCAACAGAATAATAAAGAATGGAACCGGTCACGCGTAATCCGCATCTACAGGATGTTCCAATGAGAATAATAAAGAATGGAACCAGTCATGCGCGAATCGCATGCAGACAGGATGTTCCAAAGAATAATAAAGAATGGAACTGTGTCCGTCGTGCGTAATCGCATGCACAGGATGTTCCAAATGAATAATAAAGAATGGAATAACAATGAAATTTACGTGCATGCGATAAACCGCTTGCATGCATGTGTTTTTCCAGCGAGAATAATAAAGAATGGAATAACAACCCTTACAGTATTGAAAGAAAATAACTCTCTTCATGAATACTGAAAGAATAATACCCATTACCTTAGAAAAAGCTGGATCTTTGGAATAGTGAGGTAGTGAGACTTCTCTTCTTCTTTCTCTCTATAATTTCTCTCTATAATAATTGCTCTAAAGCTTTTGTGAATTGGTGAGAAATGAAGGAAGAATGAGTTTCTATTTATAAGAAAATATAGTTTCGATAATTGCGTTTTGGGGCTCGAAATATTACAAAGATAATACATTCCTCTTTTCTTCATTTTTAATTTAGTCCCGCAAGTATTATCAAACTTGCACCACCTCCCTAATAGTAAATAATGTGAATTAATAGTTCATTCATGTGACTTAATAGTATAATCATGTGAAAAAACTAATTACAGTATAGTACCTTCATCTATACTTCCATTTTTAATTTAGTCATGCAAGTATTATCAATCTTGCACCACCTCCCCTAATAGTACATGAATGTGAATCAATAGTACACACATGTGAACAAATAGTTATAATCATATGAAATAATAGCAATTAATTGCTCATTTATCCGATTAATTACCCGATTGGTCAATATAACCTCCAGACATCAATTATTATCGAAATAAATGTCGATTTCCACTAACACTAATAATCTCAACACAATGGAATTATCAATTTCATCTTTAATTAACACGAAATTATTCATCATTAATATTATAACTCACAATATTTAATAACCAGGTCGTTCCCAGGAAAAAAGGGGCTTTCCGATAAGGATTTCTCCTTATTGGTGCGCAATTAGGTGACCAAACCTTTCCTCGATGTGAACTTCAGACATTGTCAATATTGCAAATAATAATATGAATAACTTTGTCGCCTCAATTATTGATTTAATAATAATAAATATTATGCGAGATGACATCGTGACAATAATTGAATCAATAATATGAGAGATAAGATCAAAGAATTATCGTAGCAATAATTGAGTATAAGCGAGTGACTTCTCACGTAAGCATCAATAATCAATAACGTGTGCTTCTATGCAACCATGCGTAGACATCGTACTTTTACTATCGGGTAGTTCAAGCGGTTTAGCGGTAACGCGTTCGTCGTTATTTTTATAAAAAGATAATTACATCATTTTCTAACTACGACAATACTTTTCGTTGTGGGATCCACCAATGATTGTCTTCGTAAATGCGAATATTTCTGTTAAAACGAATATTCCCGACCAATCGAATATTATATAACCACTCACTTACTTTAAAAATTTGTAAATATTACCCACAACTATAACATTATATCAAATCCACACCATAATATTCAAAAATATATTTCGAGAAAATTATTCTTTATTCATAAAAGTTGGGGTCTTACAACCTCCCCTTCTTATGAAATTTTGTCCTCGAAATTAGGGTACGTACCTGGTATATCGAAGAGGTGAGGATATCTTGACTTCATCTCAGATTCTAACTCCCAGGTCATTTCTTTCACATCGTGGTTTCTCCATAAAACTTTGACCTGAGGTATAACCTTGGAGAGTAGAATATTGTTAGACCCCGAATTTTATGAAATAAAAGTATTCAAATTTTCTTATAATTACAATTCAGTAAATGGTTAAATTGATAAAAGTTAAAGTTAAGGGTGATATATGAATTTTTTTCAAAATACGCAAGTGGTTATAAAATATTCTTTGTGAATAATTAATTATTGATTTATATGATAAGGAAATATTTATTTGATGCGAATATAAATGATGAATTTATTTATGTTGTTTTAAATGAATGAATTAATGTTGAGGTGTTTTATCAGTATTTTGTCGGATTGGAGGTATAAAAAACTCAAATCGGTGTTTTTAAAGCTCTATTGTGTGAGTTATAATTTTTATCCAAATAGATTTGGATCGTTGTAAGTTTTGGATATGTTATACATATATTAGTCGAATATATGTTCACAAATTTTTGAGCAGATTAAAATTAACGTATGATTTGTTATGAATTTTAAGAGGTGTTTAAAATCATCATAGTTTGTGGATTTGGATATTTTACATGCGGAATTTGGAAAAACTTAAAGCTACAAAGTTGTAGAAAATTCAATTTCGTGTGAAATGGATATAAAATACATATTTTTCTGATAAACGGGCTAATTTCTATGAATTGTTGAAGTTTCAGAAAATAAAATAATTTTTATTAAAATTAGGTGGGACCCATTTTTTTTAAAAAAAACATGTGGGCTGCATGAAATTTCAGATTTGGCTGCTGATGGCTTTCAAGATGGGTTGGTATGTAGGAAGAAAAATAATTAAATTAATATTTTATTATTTTAGTCTCCTTTGGCGTTCTAGCATTTTCCTATAAATAGGTGCTTATGTTAGAATTAAAAATCACACCAGAAACATAAGTTTTCTCTCTCTATATTATCAAGCATATTTTTGTGAGTATTTAGATACTTTGAGAGTTGCTATTCGGTGCAAATTTCCTTCGGCTTTACATCCGATATTCCAGTCAGAAGTACTGCTCTTTTGAGGTAATGGATTTTAAGGGTTGTTATGTTTTTCATGTTTTATAACTTTTCAGACCTTCAAAAATTCTGGAAAAATTTGAAATGATAATTTGATGAGTTTTATTGATTGTGTCCAAAAATGGCAATTTTTGGATGTATAGATTAAGAGTTATGAATTTTACGGGAAAAGACTATTTTAAAAGAAAACCCTTATAACTCCTTGTGGTTAACTCCAAAATTGGTGAAATTTTTATTGGGAGTACATGTATATAACAGAAGTATACTCTGTAAATTTTAGAATTTTTGGATAAAATTACAATTTATGATAAATGTCTAAATATTAATTTGTTTTGGCGATATGAAAAATAGTAAATGAATTTTAAAAATTAAGGAAAAATATATGTTCAATATGGGACTATATTCGCTAAATCCCGGAAAAAAGAAATATTTTTGGGATTGATTTGGTATTTTTCATGAAAATAGACTAGTTATGAGTAAATGAATTAAATATGTTATGTGAAGTAAGAAAATTAGAAAATAGGATTTTATGGCTTGAGAATCCTACATTAGGTATATGCAGATTTTTGATGAGGGTTTTGGTTATTGGTGATGAAATCTTATGAGTTTGGAATTTTAGGATGATTAAATGTAGTATTTAGTAAAGTGTAAACAATTAAAATAAATTATTTATAAGTTTAAGAAATATTATTCTTTCAATATCATTATACCGAAATATTGGTATGGATTTTATTGTGGAATTTTTACCTTTTTCATGTCGGGGTTACTATTTACGAGTTACTATTCGTGAGTTACTATTCATGAGTTACTATTCAATAGTTAATATTCACGAGTTACTATTCACGGGTACTATTCACGACAAAATTGGTTTCTTTTTTACGACCAAATTCCGTTGATTTATGAATCTTACTCTTGAAATTAAATCCATGTTTTGATCATATTGTTTTTATTATCATATATAACATTTTTATAATCTTAGTGATGAAATTTCTCTTTGACTTGAGTATAAAGATGGGTAGATTATTAGTATGATCGTGACTATGGGTTCTCTTTGGCCAGTACTGCAAAGTTGAATCATTGATTGGTATGATCATGACCATTGAATTTATAATTGAATATTTTTAGCTTAAGTGCAAAGGTGAATGGATCAACATGGTTATAATTATTGTTTATATAAATTCTGAAATGATTATATATTTCTTTGAGATATTAATATATTTGGCCTGTAGTGCAAATATGAACTGTAGATGAATATATTTGGCATGTAGTGAAAATATGAACTGTTGAGGAATATCTTTGGCATGTAGTGCAAAGATGAATTGTTGATGAATATCTTTGGCCCGTAGTGCAAAGATGACCTGTTGTTGAATATCTTTGGCCAGTAGTGCAAAGATGAACTGTTTATGAATATCTTTGGCCCGTAGTGCAAAGATGAATTTATTAGTATGATTATGAACAGGAACTTTGATTTGGTATAACCATAATCTTTGATGTTTCAGGTAAAGACATGTGAAGAAAATTATCTTCGTCCTGGATGCGAAGAGAATTTAGAATCCTGATTATGATTATGAGTTATTCATATGATTGTGGACCGAAGCTGTTGATTGATGTTACTGAGGATAAAACATTGTTGGTGGATTTTTAACATGGAGAAGATAATAGACTTTATGGTCTATTTGACTCTTCTAATGGATTGCTCGTTCTGCTGCAATTATGGTTTAAATTTTTTATCATCTACCATAAATTCTAAATCTCTGATTTATTATTGATGAAGGCTATTGATAATTTAATTATCTTTAGTCATGATATTCTTTACTGAGCTAGTTGTGCTCACCCTTTTGCTTCACAATTCCTTTTAAGTAATAAGAGTGTAATTTGGAATTGAAGGAGTAACAAGGAATAGAACGGTGGTCATCATTTAGTAATTATATTTGGTGAATCAAATAGGGTGAGGCAAACCTAACGTTGGAAGAGTGTTTTGCCACTATCATACAAGATGTCTAAAGACATATAACCTCGTGTCATCATAAGACATGGTTGTGCACATCCACTTACTCGAGTATATATCTACGAAGCTACTACTATATGATCTTGGAGTTTATTTGAAGTATAATTCTCAATTAGAGACGGTAGAGATAATTATATGTCAAGAGAAGACTCACCATTGGAAAGAATATGATAGTAATCTTCTCGTTTTTTCTTTGGGGTCTATTGGGTCAACCAAGGATAATTACGTGGACATATGATATCTATCATAACCTGAGACGCATGGCCTCCCATGTACGAAGGTTTCCTTGAGCACTTCCCAAAGATTTTAATTTTTAAAAGCAGGTTTTTGACTATACCTTTATGTAAGGTGCCATTGTGACGTCTTATCAAGGTTGGGATGAGAGCCACGCGATTGGTATATATTTGTATCAAAACTCACAGCATATTTGTTGTTGTATTTTGCACGACAATTGTTGTAATAAAGTTGTAGTTATTTTCTGTACTATGTATTTGGTGACTCAGAATAGGTTGGATGGACTGCACCTGTTTTGGGGTTGTCACTGTTGGTATCAGAGCTTAGGGATATGGTCTCTGGCGGAGATCGGGGAATAAAACTAGGAGGGGAGAGATGAGTAAATCCTTCGCTAGTATGTCCTACCTAATCTTATTTGTTGGTCGGTCATAATATACGAATATTATGTGATACGTTAATTTGTTTAATTAACCCTTGTTTTATGGCAGTATTTGAGAATGGCTGCTGAGAATGTTAACAATGGAGTGAATGGGATCGCGAGGATACCTATAATCACCAACCATGATAATGTGATGTCAGGCGTAGAAGGAGTTAGAGATATTCTTATGGTGAGGGAAGAATTAATAGTTGCACCCGAGCTAGTCGCAGAGGTAGCAGCTGAGAGTGAGGAAGAAGAAGAGACTGAGGAGAATTTATTAGAAGAATTTTATGATCGAAACGTAGAATTACAAAATCGTATTCATGAGTTAGAAGAAGCGAAGTTGAAGAAGCAAGAAAGGTCGTGCAGAAGCAAAAGGATGCAACAATTTAAGCTCGTGTTACCCGATATGTGATGCTTGAATGAAGCATTCTTTGGCGAGTATAAGATGATAAAGTGGAATCGGTGAAAGAAGAAACAATGAAGCGAGTGAGAGTGAGTGATTCATGGGTAAAAGCATACGATAGCGTTGATATTGTGGAAAGAGATGTCCGATTTAAGAAGGCTAAAATAGATGATATATATATTTTCTTTTTGAAAGAATTGGGAGAACCCAACATCGAGTTTTGAATTACCCTGTACAGAGCGGTCAACCTCAATTCGATATGGATCAAAGATTGATGATTCAGATCATGAATCAGGAGTACGACAAAGCAGTTGAGGGTGGAATATGCCCTACAGAAAAGTATATTCCAACGTTAGTGATTATGCCAAATGCTGCCCCAGACAAGTCAAAGCCGAGTAGTTCAAGGGAGAGCGGTCGTTATGACTTGCCAACAAATAAGGAACCCAAATGAAGTTATCACAGGAGATGAGCAATGGAGAAATCATGATGACCCGGGAGATAGAATCTGAAATGAAAGCAAGGTATTCTCAATTTTTCGAATTACCAGGTACGTAAATTTCGAGGACGAAATTTCATAAGGAGGGGAGATTGTAAGACCCCGAATTTTATGAAATAAAAGTATTCAATTTTTCTTATAATTATAATTCAGTAAATGGTTGAATTCATAAAAGTTAAAGTTAAGGGTGATATATGAAATTTTTTCAAAATACGCAAGTGGTTATAAAATATTCTTTGTGAATAATTAATTATTGATTTATATGATAAGGAAATATTTATTTGATGCAGATATAAATGATGGATTTATTTATGTGGTTATAAATGAATGAATTAATGTTGAGGTGTTTTATCAGTATTTTGTCGGATTGGAGGTATAAAAAACTCAAATCGGTGTTTTTAAAGCTCTATTGTGTGAGTTATAATTTTTATCCGACCGTTGGATCGTTGTAAGTTTTGGATATGTTATACATATATTAGTCGAATATATGTTCACAAATTTTGAACAGTTAAAAATTAACGTATGATTTGTTATGAATTTTAAGAGGTGTTTAAAATCATCCGTTTGTGGATTTCAGATATTTTCTGTCTGGAATTTGGAAAAACTTAAAGCTACAAAGTTGTAGAAAATTCAATTTCGTGTGAAATGGATATAAAATACATATTTTTCTGATAAACGGGCTAATTTCTATGAATTGTTGAAGTTTCAGAAAATAAAATAATTTTTATTAAAATTAGGTGGGACCCATTTTTTTTAAAAAAAACATGTGGGCTGCATGAAATTTCAGATTTGGCTGCTGATGGCTTTCAAGATGGGTTGGTACGTAGGAAGAAAAATAATTAAATTAATATTTTATTATTTTAGTCTCCTTTGGCGTTCTAGTATTTTCCTATAAATAGGTGCTTATGTTAGAATTGAAAATCACACCAGAAACATAAGTTTTATCTCTATATATTATCAAGCATATTTTTGTGAGTATTTAGATACTTTGAGAGTTGCTATTCTTGTAAATTTTCTTGGCTTTACATCCGATATTCCAAATCTAAGTATTTCTTTTTGAGGTAAGGGATTTTAAGGGTTGTTATGTTTTTCATGTTTCGTAACTTTTCAGACCTTCAAAAATTCTAGAAAAATTTAAAATGATAATTTGTTGAGTTTTATTGATTGTGTCCAAAAATGGCAATTTTTGGATGTATAGATTAAGAGTTATGAATTTTACTGGGAAAAGACTATTTTAAAAGAAAACCCTTATAACTCCTTGTGGTTAACTCCAAAATTGGTGAAATTTTTATTGAGAGTACATGTATATAATGTATATACTCTATAAATTTGAAATTTTTGGATAAAATTACAATTTATGATAAATGTCTAAATATTCAAATTTATTATGGCATATATGAAAATAGTAAATGAATTTTAAAAATTAGGAAAAATATATGTTCAATATGGGACTATATTCTGCTAAATCCCACAAAAGAAATATTTTTGGGACTGATTTGGCATTTTTCATAAAAATAGACTAGTTATGAGTAAATGAATTAAATATGTTATGTGAAGTAAGAAAATTAGAAAATAGGATTTTATGGCTCGAGAATCCTACATGAGGTATATGCAGATTTTTGATGAGGGTTTTGGTTATTGGTGATAAAATCTTATGAGTTTGGCATTTTAGGATGATTAAATGCATTATTTAGTAAAGTGTAAACAATTAAAATAAATTGTTTATAAGCTTAAGAAATATTATTCTTTCAATATCATTATATCGAAATATTGGTATAGATTTTATTATGGAATTTCTACCTTTTTCATGTCGGGGTTACTATTCACGAGTTACTATTCATGAGTTACTATTCACGAGTTACTATTCACGGGTACTATTCACGACAAAATTGGTTTCTTTTTCTGACCAAATTACCGTTGATTTATGAATCTTACTCTTGAAATTAAATCTATGTTTTGATCATATTGTTTTTATTATCATATATAACATTTTTATAATCTTAGTGATAAATTTCTCTTTGACTTGAGTGTAAAGATGAGTAGATTATTGGTATGATCGTGACTATGGGTTCTATTTGGCCAGTAGTGCAAAGTTGAATCGTTGACTGGTATAATCATGATCATTGAATTTATAATTGAATATTTTTAGCTTAAGTGCAAAGGTGAATGGATCAACATGGTTATAATTATTGTTTATATAAATTCTGAAATAATTATATATTTCTTTGAGATATTAATATATTTGGCCTGTAGTGCAAATATGAATTGTTGATGAATATATTTGGCATGTAGTGCAAATATGAACTGTTGAGGAATATCTTTGGCATGTAGTGCAAAGATGAATTGTTGATGAATATCTTTGGCCCGTAGTGTAAAGATGACCTGTTGTTGAATATCTTTGGCCAGTAGTACAAAGATGAACTGTTGATGAATATCTTTGGCCCGTAGTGCAAAGATGAATTTATTAGTATGATTATGAATAGGAACTGTGATTTGGTATAACCATGATCTTTGATGTTTCAGGTAAAGACATGTGATGAAAATTATCTTCGTCCTGGATGCGAAGAGGAATTTAGAATCACAAATATGATTATGAGTTATTCATATTATTGTGGACCAGAACTGTTGATTGATGTTACAGGGATAAAACATTGTTGGTAGATTTTTAACATGGAGAAGATAATAGACTTTATGGTCTATTTGACTCTTCTAATGGATTGCTCGTTTCGCTGCAACTATGGTTGAATTTTTTTATCATCTACCATATGTTCTAAATCTCTGATTTATTATTGATGAAGGCTATTGATAATTTAATTATCTTTAGTCATGATATTCTTTACTGAGCTAGTTGTGCTCACCCTTTTGCTTCACAATTCTTTTCGGTGTAATAAGAGTGTATTTGGGTGAGTAGCGGGGGTTAATGAAGGAGGGAATAAGCGGTGGTCATCATTTAGTTGTTATATTTGGTGAATCAAATAGGGTGAGGCGAACCCAACGTTGGAATGGTGTTTTGCCACTATCATACAAGATGTCTAAAGACATATAACCTTGTGTCATCATAAGACAGGGTTGTACACATCCACTTATTGAGTATATCTACGAGCACTACCTATATGATCTTGGAGTTTATTTGAAGTATAATTCTCAATTATAGACAGTAGAGATAATTATATGTCAAGAGAAGACTCACCATTGGAAAGAATATGATAGTAATCTTCTCGTTTTTCTTTGGGGTCTATTGGGTCAACCAAGGATAATTCTGTGGACATATGATATCTATCATAACCTAGACGCATGGCCTCCCATGTACGAAGGTTTCCTTGAGCACTTCCCAAAGATTTTAATTTTTAAAACAGTTTTTGACTATACCTTTATGTAAGGTGCCATTGTGACGTGCTATCCAAGGTTGGGATGAGAGCCACAGTTGGTATATATTTGTATCAAAACTCATAGCATATGTGTTGTTGTATTTTGCACGACAATTATTGTAATAAAGTTGTAGTTGTTTTCTGTACCATGTGTTTGGCGACTCAGAATAGGTTGGATGGACTGGACCTGTTTTGGGGTTGTCACAAATATGATCCTTCTTATCCAAGATTTAAACAGGTAACTCTTCATACGTTAAATATTCCTCTATCTCGTCTGGTTCTAATTCAATAATGTGGTTTGGGTCTTTCACATATTTACGTAACATAGATATATGAAAATTTTATGAACACGAGACATACTTGGCGATAAGGCGAGTCTATAGGCCACAGTTCCTACTCGATCGAGGATTAAAAATGGGCCAATGAATCGAGGGTTGAGCTTTCCTCTCTTTCCAAATCTCGTAACTCCCTTCCTTGGAGCAACACGTAACAACATATGATCTCCAATATCGAATTCCACGTCCTTTCGATGAAGATCAACATAGCTCTTTTGTTGATCTTGTGAGGTTTTTATACGTTGTCGGATCATTTTGAATATTTTCCGTAGTCATACGTACCAACTCCGGTTCCAACAACATTTCTTCACCCACCTCATCCCATCATACTGGAGAACGACACTTTCTTCCATACAACGCCTCGAATGGAGCCATGCAAATACTTACTTGATAACTGTTGTTGTATGAAAACTCCACCAATGGTAAGAACTTGTCCCAACTTCCCTTGAAGTCAAGGACACAGAGTCTTAGTAGATCTTCAAGAGTTTGAATAGTCCTCTCTGACTGCCCGTCTGTCTGAGGATGATATACCGAGCTAAATCGTAAATTTATGCCCATAGCTTTTTGCAAACTAACCCAAAATCTTGAAGTGAATCTTGGGTCTCGATCAGAAACTATGGATATAGGCATACCATGCAGTCTTACAATCTCGTTTATGTACATATGAGCAAGACGTTCAAGTGTATAAGTTTCTCGTATAGGTAGGAAATGAGCAGACTTGGTCAATCTATCAACAATGACCCAAATTGCATCTATGCCTTGAGAAACCTTGGGAAGGCCAATAACGAAATCCATGGTAATGTGCTCCCACTTCCATTATAGAATTTCAAGTGGTTGCAATTGACCTTTTGGTACTTGATGCTCCGCCTTGACTCGTAGAGACGCAGTTCGTTTGAATTGCGTTGGAGATTCGACCGCATCGATTCTAGCTTTAACAATCGGTATAATTTCTAACCTCTGAATTAATTATTTTTCACATGGATCCTGTTTTAGGGTTTCGGAAATTGCTTTAAAATTTTAATTTCCACTGTGCGTTTTCTGTGTCGAAACCCAACAACTGTGACAATAATAGAATCAATAATATAATAGATATGATGCAGCAATTACTGTAGCAATAATTAAGTATAACTGAGTGACTTCTCACGTAAGCATCAATAATCAATACCGTGTGCTACTATGCAACCACGCAGACATTCATTGTACTTTTTACTACAAGGGTAGTTCAACAGTTTTAACGGTAACACTTTCACCATTGTTTTTATAAAAAGATAATTCTGTCATTTTCTAACTACGACAATACTTCTATTGTGGGGTCCACCAATGATTGTGTCGTCGTACAAATATTCCCTGTTAAAACGAATATTCCCCGACCAATCGAATATTATATAACCACTTGCTTACTTTGCAAAATTTTTAAATATTACCCACAACTATAACATTATATCAAATCTACACCTTAATATTCAAAAATATATTTCGAGAAAATTATTCTTTATTCATAAACGTTGGGGTCTTACAACCTCCCCTTCTTATGAAATTTCATACTCAAAATTAGGGTACGTACTTGGTATATTGAAGAGGTGAGGATACCTTGATTTCATTTCAGATTCTAACTCCCAGGTCATTTCCTCAACATCGTGGTTTCTCCACAAAACTTTGACTTGAGGTATAACTTTAGAGCGTAGAATATGATCCTTCTTATCCAAGATTTGAACAGGTAACTCTTCATACGTTAAATCTTTCTCTATCTCGTCTGGTTCTAATTCAATAATTTGGTTCGGGTCTTTCACATATTTATGTAACATAGATATGTGAAAAACGTTATGAACACGAGACATACTTGGCGGTAAAGCGAGTGTATAGGCCACAGTTCCTACTCGATCGAGGATTAAAAATGGGCCAATGAATCGAGGATTGAGCTTTTCTCTCTTTCCAAATCTCGTAACTCCTTTCCATGGAGCAACACGTAACAACACATGATCTCCAATATTGAATACCACGTCCTTTCGATGAAGATCAGCATAACTCTTTTGTCGATCTGGTGAGGTTTTTATACGTTGTCGGATCATTTGAATCTTTTCCAGTCATCATATCGTATCAAATTCGGTGCCAACAACGTTGCTTCACCCACCTCATCCCAAAGATCTTTGGAGAAGCGATACTTTTTCTTCCATACAACGCCTCAAATGGAGCCATGCCAATACTTGCTTGATAACTGTTGTTGTAGGAAAACTCCACCAATGGTAAGAACTTGTCCCAACTTCCTTTGAAGTAAAGGACACAGAGTCTTAATAAATCTTCAAGAGTTTGAATAGTCCTCTCCGACTGCCCGTCTGTTTGAGGATGATATGCCGAACTAAATCGTAAATCCGTGCCCATAGCTTTTTGCAAACTAACCCAAAATTGTGAAGTGAATATTAGGTCTCGATTAGAAACTATGGATACTTGGCATACCATGTAGTCTTACAATCTCTTATTTATGTATATCTGAGCAAGACGTTCAAGTGTATATGTTTCTCGTATAGGTAGAAATGAGCGGACTTGGTCAATCTATCAATAATGACCCAAATTGCATCTATGCCTTGAGAAACCTTGGGAAGACCAAAGAATGAAATCCATGGTAATGTGCTCCCACTTCCATTCTGGAATTTTAAGTGGTTGCAATGGACCTTTTAGTACTTGATGCTCCACCTTGACTCGTTGACAAGTTAAACACCTTGAGATAAACTCTGCTATCTCTCTCTTCATATTGCTCCACCAAAATGTATATCGAAGATCATGATACATTTTGGTACTCACAGGATGGATTGCAAATGGTGTGTTGTGCGCTCCATCATGATTTTATACTTGAAATCGTGGTTGTTAGGAACACAAAGTCCGGAGTTGACTCAAGTATTCCTTCTTCATCGATTCAGTACTTACATATAGCACCTTCTCAGACTTTCTTCCTCATAATGATCGCCTCCGGTGTCCGTAGCTTGAGCAGCTTTAACTTTATTGATTAAAGTCGGTTCTACTCGTATATTCGCCATCATCACATGGGTCCTTGGAGTCTTTAGCTCTATATCCATCCTTTGTAAGTCATATAAAATGGGCCTTTGCGTTGACAATAATGCACTCGTACCCACATATGATTTTCTACTCAATGCATCAGCTACTACGTTCGCTTTTCCAGGATGGTATTGAATGGTATGATCGTAATCTTTCAACAACTCAAGCCGTATGTAGATTTCAGACATTTTATGTTTGGAATTTAGAAAAACTTAAATCTACAAAGTCGTAGAGAATTCGATTTCCTATGGAATGGACATATAATTCGTATTTTTCTGATAAAGGGCTATTTATTATGAATTATTGAAGTTTCGAAAATTAAATATTTTTATTAAAATTATGGGTGGGACCCACTTTTGTTTTTTTTGAAAACATGTGCTGGAAATTTTTGTTCAAAGGTGGTTAGTCTTGGTTGGCAACTTGGCATGCGTAGAAGAAAAAAATAGAAATAATATTATTTTAGTCTATTTTGGCGTTCTAGCATTTTCCTATAAATAGGGTGCTTAGTTATAATTAAAAATCACACAAGAAAAAAGTTTTTTCTCCCTCTCTCTATAAATATATTATCGAGCGTATTTTGTGAGTATTTAGATACTTTGAGAGTTGTTATTCAGTGCAAGTTTTCTTCAGCATCATATCCGATATTCCATTCAGAAATACTGTTCTTTTGAGGTAAGAGATATTATTTTCTTTATAAATGATATTATTTTCTTCAATATTATTATCCCGAAATATAGATATGAATTTTATTGTGGAATTTCTACCTTTTTGTGTTGGGATTACTATTCACGTATACGACACTATTCACAAAAAAATGAAATTTTCTCTTCTTTGTCCAAGATGTCTATTATGGTTACTATCTTTGATTGTATCTATGTTTTGATCTTTATTCTTGAATTTTACTCCACTATGATTTATTTTAGAGTATTTTTGAACTTGGATAAACTAAAGTACGAATCCCTAATCTTTGATCTTTTATCTCACTAGATTCGTTTATTTAAAATATTTTTCATCATCCTCAGTCCTAAATAATGATGTTACTGAATATTTTTGGCCTGTAGTGCAAAGATGAATGATTAACTGATGAATATCTTTTGCCCGTAGTGCAAAGATGAACATGTGTTGAGATGAACATGACCAACTGGTGATACAAATGAATATCTTTGGCCTTTAGTGCAAAGATAAATATTTGATTCAAGATGTATATTGATTGATGTTACAGGGATAAATATTGATGATGAACTTTTAAATTCATAGATGACAGTAGATTTCATTCTCTACTTAACTCTTCTAATGAATTGTTATTTCCGCTTCGAATATTGATCTAAAACTTGTTGTCCCTTATATTTTATCTAATTTGTTGAAGGCTAACTATAATTTGTTGTTCATTATCTTAGTCATAATATTCTTTACTAGGCTAGTTGAGCTCACCCTTTTCCTTATGTTCCATTTTCTTCTCAGGAGGTAAGAATTTAGCAGGAACTAGCCGAGGTATGGAGTGATGATTCTAGAATGTTGTTTTAGCAGTCCTCACTATTTTTGTAAAATAGTGTATCAATAATTGTAATGGGGACTCCTTTTGAGTTTGAATACTATCTATTAGACAATATTTTTATTTAAACTCACAGTATATGTGTTGTCATATTTTTCACGACAATTGTCTTAATAAAGTTGTATTTGTTTCTGTACCATGAATATTTGGCAACTCAGAATGGGTGATGTATACCTATTTTGGGGGCGTCACATAGGCTATTTCTTGTAGAAAATCTATTGACTTGTGAGTAGATTTCATTACAAGGAAACAACCTAATTCCTATGGAATATTCCTTCGAGATTAAGGATATTCCGTTGAGGATATACTAATCCCGATGGAATATTCAGTTGGGATTTTGGTCGGATAAAGGAACGTCGGAATTAAATCCGTTGAGATTTCAATCGGGAATAACTAACGCCGATGGAACAACTCCAACCGAATATTCAGTCGGAGTTAGTCTATCCTTGACGGAATCAAGTCCGTCGACCTTATTCAGTCGAAGTTAATCTGCCACGTGGCATAGCTAGTTGACGTGTACAAATGATTAGTTCTGACGGAATTCTGTCGAGAATATCTTATTCCGTCGAGAATAAGGTTTTTTATTTATTTTGATGTTTGTTTTGTTTTGGCAACATCCAGGGTTATAACCCATATTTTTGTACCTGTAAACTTGTTTATTTTCCCAACATCACATGTAACATAATAATAACCAGCTTCCAACAACAAATACATACAGTAATAACTAACTTTTGTACACATACAAGTCCAATATGAATTACCAAGGTCAACAATAATGAAAATAATCTAATGTTCCATAAGATATACAAAAATGACATGTAATTACAAGGTTGAAACTACAATACGTCAAACATATACTAAACTAATAAAATTTACATCCCATTATGTGAGACCCCGAATTTTATGAAATTAAAGTATTCAATTTTCTTATAATTATTCTATTTAGTAAATGGTTAAATTGATAAAATGTTAAAGTTAAGGGTGATGTGTGAAAAATTTTCAAAGTAAGAAAGTTGTCTTAAAATACTCGGTGGTAAAAGTACGGTAATACGCGTGATTGCATAGTAGCACACAGTATTGATTATTGATGCTTACGTAAGAAGTCACTCAGTTATACTCAATTATTGCCACCGTAATTGCCGTGATCATATCTCTTATATTATTGATTCAATTATTGTCACAGAGATCATCGTATAATATGTTATATTATTAAATCAATAATTGAGATGGTAAAGTTATTCATATTATTATTTGCAATATTGACAATGTCTAGAAGTTACATCAGGAGAGGTTTGGTCACCTAATTGCTAGCGCCACTAAGGAGAAATCCTTATCTAAAGCCCCTCTTTCCTAGGAACGACCTGGTTGTTAAATATTATGAATTATAATATTAATGATGAATAAGTTCGTGTTGATTAAATATGAAATTGATAGTTCCATTGTGTTAGAATTATTAGTGTTAGTGAAAATCGACATTTATTTCGATAATAATTGATGTCTGGAGGTTATATTGACCAATCGGGTAATTAACCGGATAAATGAGCAATTAATTGTTATTAATTCATATGATTATAACTATTTGTTCACATGTGTATACTATTGATTCACATTCTTGTACTATTAGGGGAGGTGGTGCAAGATTGGTAATACTTGCATGACTAAGTTAAAAATGGAGGTACTATACTGTAATTCGTATTTTCACATGTCTAGAACTATTGATTCACATGATTTACTATTAGGGGCGATGGTGCAAGTGTGATAATACTTGCAGGACTAAATTAAAAATGAAGAAAAAGAGGAAGATATTATACTATAATATTTTGAGCCCCGAAATGTGCAATTATCAAAACTATATTTTTCTATAAATAGAAGCTCATTCTTCCTTCATTTCTCACCAATTCACTAAAGCTATAGAGCCATTATTATAGAGAGAAATTCTAGAGAGAAAGAAGAAGAGAAGTCTGCTACCTCACTATTCCAGTATCTAGTTTTCTTCTAAGGTAAGGGGTATTATTTTTTTATATTCTGAAGAGATATTATTTTCGTATTCGTATGAATATTATTATCATTCAATATTCATTATATTCGTTTAATATTCGTAAGGAATATTATTTTCGTTCAACCGTTGTAAGTAATGGGTTTCTGCCAGGGGCAATTTCGTAATTTTTCTAACCTTCGAAAATTTTGAAAAAAAATTGAAATGATAATTTGATGAGTTTTCTAGATTGTGTCCAAAAATGGTGATTTTTGGATGTATAGATTAGGAGTTATGAATTTTATGGAAAAAGACTATTTTAAAAGTAAACCCTTATAACTCCTTGTAGTTAACTCAAAAATTAGTAAAATTTTTATTGGGAGTACATGCATATATCAGCAGTATACCCTGTAAATTTTGGAATTTTTGGACAAAAGTACAGTTTATGATAAATATCTAAATATTCGGCAGTTTTAGCCATATGAAAAATAGTAAATGAAGTTTAAAAATTCTGATAAAAATATATGTTCAATATGGGACTATATTTTGCTAAATTCCAGAAAATAAATATTTTTTGGACTGATTTGTTATTTTTCATGAAAATGAACTAGTTATGAGTAAATGAATTAAATATGTTATGTGAAGTAAAAGAAATTGGAAAATAGGATTTTATGGCTTGGGAATCCTATATAAGGTATATGCAGATTTTTGATGAGGGTTTTGGTTATTGGTGATGAAATCTTATGAGTTTGGCATTTTTGGATGATTAAATGCATTAATTAGTAAAGTGTAAACAATTAAAATAAATTGTTTATAAGTTTAAGAAATGATTAAAATAGTGTTATAATATTAATGATATTAAATTATGAGATTATTAAGTGATTGATAACATTTCGATATTATTACCGGAATACTACTCATGAGTTACTATTTACGGGTTACTATTCACTCTAGTATTATTCACTCGAGTATTCGGGGCACTTTTCGTGCCGGAGTACTATTCACAAGTTACTATTCATGGGTTACTATTCACCCGTAAACTATATTTCTTTTTTGTCCAAATTATTTTAGAGACATGAATATTATTATTGAATTTTACTCCACAAAGCAGTATCATATTGACAATTTGGATATTTTTAAACTCTGGATAAATTTAAAGTCTTTAATATTTATCCTTGATTTCGTTTGATTAATTCTTATATCATTGTCATCATCCTCATGCTTATATTGTGATGAAAGTCATCTTTGGCTTACGTGCATAGATGGACTGTTGATTATTGATTTTACAGTTGTATATCTTTGGCTTACGTGCAAAGATGGACTATTGATTATTGATTTTAGAGTTGTATATCTTTGGCTTACGTGCATAGATGGACTGTTGATTGGTACGATTATGACCATGGATCATTCGGTATAATCGTGACCCGTAATGTTACAAATGATGTGGTAAAAGTCCTCAGTGGCCTGTAGTGCATTGATGGATGATTGTTGGTATGATTATGACCAGTGATTATTCAGTATAATCACGATCAGATTGAAAAAACACGAATATCCTGGCCCGTAGTGCATGGATAATTCGTGGTCGTGATACTATTAAGCTGAGTCTAAGCATTATTTGTTTTATAGTTGCATGAACTGTTGATTTACCTGATTATAAATATGAATTATGAATTTAATTATAATCTGTGGTTGTGACGCCCCCAAAACAGGTATACATGACTGATCTTGAGTCGCCAAATACATGGTACAAAATTCAAATACAACTTAATTATACAACAGTCGTGTAAAATACGACAAAACATAATCTAAGAGTTTTAATAAGAATATTATGATCTAGACAATATCCACACTCAATGGAGTCCTCATTACATTTATTGTCACACTATTTTATAGAATAGTGAGGACTATTAAAATAACTATCTGGACTGTCAATCCGTTCCCTGACTCGTCCCAACTATATTCTCATTTCCTAAGGAGAACATTGAAAGAAAGGGTGAGCTCAACTAGCCCAGTAAGAAATATTATGACTAAGATAATGCAGAATAATTTATCGTTAGCCTTCAACAGTGTTAAACTGATAAAATATAACAAACATCAAGTTTAACTGTAGCGGAACAAGTAATCCATTAGAAGAGTCAAGTAGAGAATAGAATCTACTATCTTTTATGATTTAAAAGGTTTTTCATCACTTTTATCGCTGAGACTCAGCTTAATAAATGAAACACATCATCCCTGCACTATGGCTAAGGATATTCATTAGTATCACGACCACAAATTATTCATGCACTACGTGCCAATGATATTCGTGTATTCATCAGCGGTCATGATCATGCCAACAACTGTCCATTAATGAACTATGGCCAATGAGGACTTTTACCACATCATTTGTAACACTATGGTCATGATTATACCGAATAATCCCTGGTCATAATCATACCAAGTCCATCTATGTACTAAAGGCCACAAATGACTTTCAACATATTATAAACATGAGGATGATGACAATGATATAAGAAATCAATAAAACAAGTTCAAGGATAAATTTTTAAAGATTTATAGTTTAATTTATCCAGAAATAAATAAATTCCAAATTGTCAACATGATACTGTTTTGTGGAGTAAAATTCAAGAATGCTCAGAAGAATATTTCCATGAAAAGATCTTTGGATGAAGCTAAAAATATGCAGGATATTCTACTAATTTCATGGAGTATAAAAGCCAAAACTTTAACCAATCGAGTATAATAGAATATATGAAATCAAAATGGATTTTTTCTCGCCATGCAGTAATCCACGTAAAGATGATCATTTTCATAATTTAATTAGGAATGAATACGAAGGATCATTCACTATGCATGCGATAGTCCACATGTACAAAGTTATTCCAATGTAATAATAAAGAATGGAACCGGTCATGCGTAATTCGCATGCATGTGAGGATATTCCAATGAGTAATAATAAAGAACGAGAACCGAAGTCATGCGTAATTCGCATGCATGTGATGTTCCAATGAATAATAAAGAATGGAATAACAACAGTATTCACTGTGCATGCGATAATCGCATAGACATGTTATTACAATAGAATAATAAAGAATGGAATAATGAATAATTTCACCATATATGCGATTACCAGGCAGATAAAAAGTTATTTCAACATAATAATAAAGAATGGAATAATGTAAGTTCTCTTCATGAAGACGAAAAAGAAAGAAATAATACCCCCTATCTTAGAAAAATTGGATACTCGAATAGTGAGGTAGCAGACTTCTCTTCTTCTTTCTCTCTATAATAATTGCTCTAAAGCTTTTGTGAATTGGTGAGAAATGAAGGAAGAATGAGCTTCTATTTATAGGAAAATATTGTTTCGATAATTGCACGTTTTGGGGCTCGAAATATTACAGTACAATACCTCCAACTTTTCTTTCATTTTTAATTTAGTCCTGTAAGTATTCTCAAACTTGCACCACCTCCCCTAATAGTAAATAATGTGAATCAATAGTTCAATCATGTGAATCAATAGTATAATCATGTGAAAAATACTTAATTACAATATAAGACTCTATCTATACCTCCATTTTTAACTTAGTCATGCAAGTATTATCAATCTTGCACCAACTCCCCTAATAGTACATGAATGTGATTCAATAGTACACACATGTGAACAAATAATTATATAAGCATGTGAATTAGTAACAATTAATTGCTCATTTATCCGATAAATTATCCGATTTATCAATATAACCCCCAGACATCAATTATCATCGAAATAGATGTCGATTTCCACTAACACTAATAATCCCAACACAATGGAACTATCAAATTCATCTTTAATCAACACGAACTTATTCATCATTAATATTATAACTCATAATATTTAACAACCAGATCGTTCCCAGGAAAGAAGGGGCTTTCCGATAAGGATTTCTCCTTATTGGCGCGCAATTAGGTGACCAAACCTCTTCTTGACAGAACTTCTAGACATTGTAAATATTGCAATTTAATAATATGAATAACTTTGTCGTTTCAATTATTGATTTAATAATATAACATATAATGCAGATGATACTGTTGTTAGAGTTTATGCCCTAGAGGCCAATTATTTGATATAATTGGTTAATGTTTTGATATTATATTTGATTGAATAAATAAATGATTTTATTATGGTTTTATTTACTGCGTAATATAATTGTTAACATAATAAAATTCCTTAGAATAGTGATACAAATTATATAGTTTCAAGTATGTGACTTGAACATGAGATTATAATTACAATTAGTATCATTGTTCTTAAATGTCCCTAGTCGAGTATCATTATTGATGGGACAACAATGATGCATTGAGACTAGTAGATGGATCGATGATGACCAAATCTCATTGGTCATAAATATATGAGATATTAAGTCAATGCATAGGTACATGTTAGAGAACGATGTAATCGGATGGATTCCACCATAAGAATTCTATATGGAGAATTATGCGAAGTGTCATTAGCAATTCTCATAGTGACAATGATGTAATGGTCCTCCAATCGAAATTGCTATATTACTACACGAGAATTTATGTACTTTGATATCATCAAATGTCACCTTTAATAGAGGTGGACTATAAAGGTGATTATTGGGTTCATCATGAATCGTGTGAGAAATATGAGTGATCTAGATGGAATTTAACCATCCTATATATTATGGGTGATATCCATAGGCCTCTTGATTGAGTAGGACTATGATATGCATGGCCATGCTCAAATAGTGATTTGTTTCATATAGTCTACTCATTGATCAAGAAAACTCAGATTAAATTATGAAGAGTATGACACATTCCATGACTCGAAAGTTTAATCTAGGATATTAAGGTTAAAAGGATTAAATTACATTGAAACATTGGTCACGTAAAAGGTCAGATCGAATCATCGATCTTATTATTACTTGGGTAGCAGTGATGCATTACTAGATCTTTTCACCGCTTATAATTTTATAATATGATTTTAAAATTATTGCCAACGTAATAATAACCTATAGGTCACACACAAAGAACGTTATTAAAAGAGAATTAATTTAAATTGTAAGGATTTAAATATAGTATTTAAATCATTTAATTTAAATTAAAAGGATGCTTTATATATGTATATATATTAATTAAGTAAGACTTAATTAAGATATAATATATATATATATATATATATATATATATATATATAAATTCGGATTTTATTTTAATTAGATTAGGGTTTTGATTAATTCCGATTTATTGCTATATATATGATATATATATCGTCTTTGGAAAGTTAATCAAAACAAAACCCTAGCCGCTTCTTGAGAGAGACTAGAGAAAGCAGATTTCAAAAATCCTCATCCTTGGTGGCTAGTACCGCGATTCTTTCATCTGCAGATCGTAGGACGATTCGTGTGGAGCGTTCATGTGGATACCGTAGAGACGCAGTTCGTTTGAATTGCGTTGGAGATTCGACCGCATCGATTCTAGCTTTAACAATCGGTATAATTTCTAACCTCTGAATTAATTATTTTTCACATGGATCCTGTTTTAGGGTTTCGGAAATTGCTTTAAAATTTTAATTTCCACCGTATGCGTTTTCGTCAAACCCAACAACCGTGACAATAATAGAATCAATAATATAATAGATATGATGCAAAGAATTATCGTAGCAATATTTAAGTATAAATCGAGTGACTTCTCACGTAAGCATCAATAATCAATACCGCGGTGCTACTACGCAACCATGATTATCATCGTATTTTTTACTAATGGGTAGTTCAACAGTTTTAACGGTAACACTTTCACCATTGTTTTTATAAAAGATAATTACGTCATTTTCTAACTACGACATAATACTTCTATTGTGGGGTCCACGATGATTGTGTCGTCGCATAAATATTCCCTCGTTAAAACGAATATTCCCCACCAATCGAATATTATATAACCACTTGCTTACTTTGCAAAATTTATAAATATTACCCACAACTATAACATTATATCAAATCCACACCTTAATATTCAAAAATATATTTCGAGAAAATTATTCTTTATTCATAAACGTTGGGGTCTTACAACCTCCCCTTCTTATGAAATTTCATACTCAAAATTAGGGTACGTACTTGGTATATTAAAGAGGTGAGGATACCTTGATTTCATTTCAGATTCTAACTCCCAGGTCATTTCCTCAACATCGTGGTTTCTCCACAAAACTTTGACTTGAGGTATAACTTTAGAGCGTAGAATATGATCCTTCTTATCCAAGATTTGAACAGGTAACTCTTCATACGTTAAATCTTTTCTATCTAAATCCGGTTCTAATTCAATAATTTGGTTGGGTCTTTCACATATTTATGTAACATAGATATGTGAAAAATTATGAACACGAGACATACTTGGCGGTAAAGTTTAGTATATAGCCACGTTCCTACTCGATCGAGGATTAAAATGGGCCAATGAATCGAGGATTGAGCTTTTCTCTCTTTCCAAATCTCGTAACTCCTTTCCATGGAGCAACACGTAACAACACATGATCTCCAATATTGAATACCACGTCCTTTCGATGAAGATCAGCATAACTCTTTTGTCGATCTGGTGAGGTTTTTATACGTTGTCGGATCATTTGAATCTTTTCCGTAGTCATACGTACCAAATTCGGTGCCAACAACGTTGCTTCACCCACCTCATCCCAGCTTACTGGAGAACGACACTTTCTTCCATACAACGCCTCAAATGGAGCCATGCCAATACTTGCTTGATAATTGTCAGAGGGAAAACTCCACCAATGGTAAGAACTTGTCCCAACTTCCTTTGAAGTAAAGGACACAGAGTCTTAATAAATCTTCAAGAGTTTGAATAGTCCTCTCCGACTGCCCGTCCGTTTGAGGATGATATGCCGAACTAAATCGTAAATCCGTGCCCATAGCTTTTTGCAAACTAACCCAAAATCGTGAAGTGAATCTTAGGTCTCGATTAGAAACTATGGATACTGGCATACCATGTAGTCTTACAATCTCGTTTATGTATATACGAGCAAGACGTTCAAGTGTATATGTTTCTCGTATAGGTAGGAAATGAGCAGACTTGGTCAATCTATCAATAATGACCCAAATTGCATCTATGCCTTGAGAAACCTTGGGAAGACCAGTAATGAAATCCATGGTAATGTGCTCCCACTTCCATTCTGGAATTTTAAGTGGTTGCAATGGACCTTTTAGTACTTGATGCTCCACCTTGACTCGTTGACAAGTTAAACACCTTGAGATAAACTCTGCTATCTCTCTCTTCATATTGCTCCACCAAAATGTATATCGAAGATCATGATACATTTTGGTACTCACAGGATGGATTGCAAATGGTGTGTTGTGCGCCTCCATCATGATTTTATACTTGAAATCAGGGTTGTTAGGAACACAAAGTCTGGAGTTGACTCGAAGTATTCCTTCTTCATCGATTCGTACTTCGTACATAGCACCTTCTTGCACTTTCTTCCTCATATGCATCAGCTCCAGGTCTGTAGCTTGAGCAGCTTTAATTTTATCGATTAAAGTCGGTTCTACTCGTATATTCGCCATCATCACATGGGTCCCTGGAGTCTTTAACTCTATCTCCATCCTTTGTAAGTCATATAAAATGGGCCTTTGCATTGACAATAATGCACTCGCACCATGATATGATCTTCTACTCAACGATCGCTACTACTACGTTCGCTTTTCCAAGATGGTATTGGATGGTATGATCATAATCTTTCAACAGCTCAAGCCATCGTCGTTGCCGCATGTTGAGTTTCTTTTGAGTGAAGAAATATTTGACGCTTTTATGATCCGTATAGATCTCCACCTTCTTTCCATACAGGTAATGCCTCCAAATCTTAAGCGCAAAAATGACGGCGGCCAACTCTAGATCATGAGTAGGATAATTCCTCTCATATTCTTTGAGTTGTCGTGAGGAATAGGCTATGACTTTCCCATGTTGCGTGAGAACACATTCTAACTCTTTTGCTCAAAGCATCATCAGATATGATAAATCCTCCCGAGCGATGGTATTGTCGTAACAGTCTTAAATGAGTCTCCTCTTGAGTTCTTGAAAACTCTTCTCACATTTCTCGCTCTAACCCAATTTTGTATCTTTTCGAGTCAGCTGAGTTAATGGAGTAGCGATTCGAGAAAACCCTTCTACGAATCTCCGATAATAACCAAATAAGTTCGAGAAAGCTACGATTTTCTATCACTAATTTAGGTTGCTCCCAGCTTTGAATTACTTCAATCTTTGTCGGGTCAACAAATATCCCATGATTTGATATCACGTGCCCAAGGAATGCAACTTCCTCATGCCAGAACTCGCATTTTTTCAACTTGGCATAAAGCTTGTTTTCACGAAGCTTTTGGAGTATCAGCCTCAAGTGTTGCTCATGATCTTCATGGCTTTTGGAAAAAATTAGGATGTCATCAATAAAGACGACCACAAAGTGATCCAAATATTCCTTGAATACTCGATT
This sequence comes from Panax ginseng, assembly GCA_020205605.1. Taxonomy (NCBI): domain Eukaryota; kingdom Viridiplantae; phylum Streptophyta; class Magnoliopsida; order Apiales; family Araliaceae; genus Panax; species Panax ginseng. The sequence continues at coordinate 114,432,769 of CM035143.1, read as the reverse complement.
CATCATATCCATGAAGGCAGCAGGAGCATTAGTCAATCCAAAAGACATGACTAGGAATTCATAATGCCCGTACCGAGTTCTAAAAGCAGTCTTTGTAATGTCATCGATTTTAATCTTCAACTGATGATATCCGGAACGAAGATCGATCTTTGAAAAGAATTTGGTGCCTTGCAACTAGTCAAACAGGTCATCAATGCGAGGCAACGGGTACCTATTTTTGATGGTGACATGATTCAACTCCCGATAATCAATACAAAGTCGCATACTTCCATCTTTTTTCTTCACGAATAGAGCAGAGAGCACCCAAGGAGACGTATTTTAGGACGAATGAAACCAATGTCTAACAATTCTCGTAGTTGGGTTTTTAACTCCACGAAGTTCAATAGAGCCATTCGATATGGGGCTTTAAAATGGGTTTTGTAGAGGGTTCAAGGTCGATACCAAACTCGATTTCATGCTCCGGGGTAGGCAGAAGTTCTTGAGAATACGTCAGAAAATTATTAACAATAGAAATATCTTTCAAATCTGACGTATTTTTGTTTAAATCTGTGACATGAGCTAAGAAAGCTTGACATCCATTTTTCAATAAACGAATAGCTTTATGGCTTGAGATGACCATGATTGATTTTAATGGTATGGTCGCTTGAATTCGCATAATAGGTTGATTATGAATATGAAAGCTAACAACCTTACGAAAATAATCAATTTTAGCATGATGAGTAGTTAACCAATCAATCCCTAGAATCACGTTAAATGCAAGTATTTTTAAAGAAATAAGATCGACAGGTAACGTTCGGTTACTGATTTGAATCAAACAAGACTTATAAACAGTGGATGTAATGATGGTTTCTCCCAACGGAGTTTCAACTGAAAAGTCAAAGTCTAATTTCTTCAGAGTCAAATTTAAACGTTGAGCGCAAGTAGGAGAAATAAAAGAATAGGTAGAACCGGTATCAAATAAGGTATAGACTTCGATAGAGTTTATGATAAGCTTACCCATGATGACCTCGTTCAGGTTCCTTTCTTTCTGGGAGGTTACGACAAACGCTCTCCCTTGAACTATCGGTTTTGACTTTTCTGGGACGGCCTTTGGTGCCTCCATCCCAGCTGGACTTGTCTTTGGTGCACGACAAAATCGGGCTAGGTGACCTTCTCTTGCACAATTATAACACTCTTTGGACTGCATCACGCAGTTTGGACTGATATGTCCCTCCCCTCCGCATTTGAAGCATATGATAGGTGGTCGTTCTCCTTCCTTAACAACGGGTGTTGATGCTGACGTATTTCCATCATTGTTGAATCTCTTTTTCTTGAAATGTCCATTCTTATTATCTTGGCCATGATTACCACTGAAGTGGTTACCATTTCTGGCATGTTGATTCCCTCCACATTTGTTGTCACCGCTTCGATGATCGCTACCACCGTATTATCATTTTGCTTATTTGCTTTTTCTTGGTTGCGTTGACTCGTTATCGCGCTCCAATAATCGAGCCCTATTTACAACATCCGAATACAAACAGGTTTATGAGAAATTAGATATTGGACGTATCTCGGGTTTCAAACCTCTTAGAAACATCCGCGTCATTCTCTCCTCATTGTCAACCAAGTGAGACGCAAGCAGGGACAACTCGGCAAACTTAGCATCGTACTGTGACACAGTCATATTGTTCTACTCCAACTTGATAAATTCTACCTCTTTCATGTGACGAATACTTTCGGGGAAGTACTTGTCGTTGAATAGTTCTTGGAACTTCTCCCAAGACATCTTCAGTGCAGTAGGTTGAGTACGCTTTATCGATTCCCACCAGTAATATGCCTCTCCTCACAACATAAAGGTGGCAAAGGGAATCTTTTGCTCCTCAGAGCATCTCAAGACATCAAATATCTTGGTGATCTGCTTTATCCACGTCTCCGCCTTAAGTGGTTTTGGCTCTCCAATAAACTTCGGTGGTCCCGCCTCGAACTGCTGTTTAGCGGTGGATCGTCCGAGTGTTTCCAGGTGTTTCCACCTACATTTTGGATGAAGCCGCTCTCGCCTGATGTTGCATGAATTGCATAAAGCCTCAGAACATTCCATCGTTCATCATTTGGTCAGTGTTGTTGTTTGCATGAGGATTATCGCCTTCCTGATGCATATTATCCTGATTATTGATCTGTGGAGACTTAACGGTCTCCTGTGCTCCATTGCTATTCTCAACATTCTCGGATGTCATTTTCAAATACTGCCATAAAACAAGGGTTAATTGACATGTCACATATTATCCCTATACTCTAACCAACCAATTAAATACCAAATAAACTTAGGTAGGTCATACTAGCGAAAGAATTCCCCGTCTCTCCCCTCCTAGTTCTAGTCTCACATCTTAGCCAGGGATCATATCCCTAAGCTTTGATACCAACTGTGACGCCCCCAAAATAGTTATACATCACTCATCTTGGGTCGCCAAATACATGGTACAAAATTCAAATACAACTTAATTATACAACAGTCGTGTAAAATACGACAAAATATAATCTAAGAGTTTTTAATAAGAATATTATCATCTAGACAATATACAAACTCAATGGAGTCCTCATTACATTTATTGTTACACTATTTAATGTAATAGTGAGGAGTACTAATGTTATCATCCGGACCGTCACTCGTTCCTCGACTAGTCCCTTGCCACGTTCTCATTTCTCAAGAGAATAGTGAAGGAAAAGGGTGAGCTCAACTAGCCCAGTAAGAAATATTATGACTAAGATAATGCAGAATAATTTATCATTAGCCTTTAACAGTGTTAAACTGATACAATATAACAACCATTAAGTTTAACTGCAGCGGAACAAGCAATCCATTAGAAGAGTCAAGTAGAGAATAAAATCTACTATCTTCTATGATTTAAAAGGTTTTTCATAACTTTAGTCGCTGAGAATCACCTTAATAAATAAAACACATCATCCCTACATTACGGCCAAGGATATTCATTAGTATCACGACCACAAATTCTCCATGCACTACGGGCCAAGGATATTCGTGTATTCATCAATGGTCATGATCATGCCAACATCTGTCCATCAATGCACTATGGGCCAATGAGGACTTTTACCACATCATTTGTAACATTACTACCATGATTATACCGAATAATCCCTGGTCATAATCATACCAAGTCCATCTATGCACTACAGGCCACAAATGACTTTCAACATAATATAAACATGAGGATGATGACAATGATATAAGAATTCAATAAAACAAGTTCAAGAATTAATTTATCCAGGAACCAATAACGTCCAAATTGTCAACATGATACTGCTTTGTAGAGTAAAATTCAAGAATGCTCAGAAGAATGTTTCCATGAAAAGATACTGGATGAAGCGCAAATATCAAGGATATTCCACTAATTTCATAGAGTATAGAAGTCAAAACTTCAACCAACTGAGTATAATAAAGAATGGAATAACAAAAGAAATCACCATGCATGCGATAAACCGCATGCATAAAAGTTATTTCAACAGATAATAAATAACGGAATCGGTGTCACGCGCGAAACGCATGCATGTGATGTTCCAATGTAATAATAAATAATGTAACCAGTCATGCATAAAGCACCGATAAAGTTGTTCAAACAGAATAATAAATAACGGAACCGTGTCAAGCATAAAGCATGTATGAGAATGTTCCAATGTAATAATAAAGAATGGAATAACACCCTTACGAGCAATCGAAAGAAAATAACTCTCTTCATGAATACTTAAAGAATAATACCCATTACCTTAGAAAAACTGGATACTGGAATAGTGAGGTAGCAGACTTCTCTTCTTCTTTCTCTCTATAATAATTGCTCTAAAGCTTTTGTGAATTGGTGAGAAATGAAGGAAGAATGAGCTTCTATTTATAGGAAAATATTGTTTCGATAATTGCACGTTTTGGGGCTCGAAATATTACAGTACAATACCTCCAACTTTTCTTTCATTTTTAATTTAGTCCTGCAAGTATTATCAAACTTACACCACCTCCCCTAATAGTAAATAATGTGAATCAATAGTTCAATCATGTGAATTAATAGTATAATCATGTGAAAAATACGAATTATAGTATAGTACTTCTATCTATACCTCCATTTTTAACTTAGTCATGCAAGTATTATCAATCTTTCACCAACTCCCCTAATAGTACATGAATGTGATTCAATAGTACACACATGTGAACAAATAGTTATATAAGCATGTGAATTAGTAACAATTAATTGCTCATTTATCCGATAAATTATCCGATTTATCAATATAACCCCCAGACATCAATTATCATCGAAATAGATGTCGATTTCCACTAACACTAATAATCCCAACACAATGGAACTATCAAATTCATCTTTAATCAACACGAACTTATTCATCATTAATATTATAACTCACAATATTTAACAACCAGATCATTTTCAGGAAAGAGGGGGCTTTTCGATAAGGATTTCTCCTTATTGGGGCGCAATTAGGTGACCAAACCTCTCCTTGACAGAACTTCTAGACATTGTAAATATTGCAATTTAATAATATGAATAACTTTGTCGTCTCAATTATTGATTTAATAATATAACATATAATGCAGATGATACTATGACAATAATCGAATCAATAATATGAGAGATATGATGCAGCAATTACTGTAGCAATAATTGAGTATAACTGAGTGACTTCTCACGTAAGCATCAATAATCAATACTGAGTGTGCTACTACGCAACCACGTGTATTATATTTACTTTTACTAAGGGTAGTTCAACAGCTTTTTAACAGTAACACTTTTGCCGTTATTTTTATAAAAAGATAATTCTGTTGTTTTATAACTACGACAATACTTCTGTTGTGGGGTCCACCAATGATTGTGTCGTCGTACGAATATTCCCTGTTAAAATGAATATTCCCCGACCAATCGAATATTATATAACCACTTGCTTACTTTGCAAAATTTGTAAATATTTCCCACAACTATAACATTATATCAAATCCACACGTTAATATTCAAAAATATATTTCGAGAAAATTATTCTTTATTCATAAAAGTTGGGGTCTTACACATAATATGCCTATTCAAAGGAGAAACTACACTCCCTTTCAAGCTCAGTCTTCGAATCCTCCAATACCGAAAGGTGGAGAAGTCAAACGCCCTCGAGTGTTCACACCCTTAGGGGACACCCTTGAGAACATTCTCAATCTTCTGACAATACAGAAGAAAATTACACATCTTCTTCCACCACCAAAATTTAATGGACGGGGTTTTAATGTCTTTCAGAATGTGCTTATCATGCCGGGGCACCTGGACATGATACTCAGGATTGTTGGGCCTTGAAACACAAGATTCAAGACCTAATAGACAACGGTGAGATCGTGGTCACCAAACCAGATCAACCTTACGTTCAAGACAACCCTCTTCCTCAACACAAAGAAGAAGAGGTCAACATGATCAATTGGAGCAATGGACAGAATTCCAATTTTAACTGTGAATCTTTCCAGACCCTCAAAGACGGTGTTGATAAATGGGATTATGCCAAGTTCCAGTTCACAATGGAACGAAAGATGAAAGCTTTATGCAAACAAATTGAACAATTGGCAGAATTGGTGACTTATCAGTATCAAGTGACACGTCAATTAATCAACCAGGAGCATGCCGGTCTCCTACTTCTTGTCATGAATATTCCCTCGTCACTTTCAGAAAATGAAATGTTGGAAGAAAGAGTGACAAAGAGAACAAATGCCAAAGCCCGTCGGGATTTTGCCAACAAAAGGGAATTAACATATCTGGGCCAACCTATGGAGGAAATCCTTCAGATGTTAATCAATGAAGGAAGGATCAGTTCCCCTCTACCTCCAATCAACCCGCGTTCAGGGCAGTTCAACTCTGGTGGAGTATGTCAATATCACTCCCATTCTCGCGGTCACAACACAGAAGAATGATGGGCACTCCGCCACCTCATCCAAAATCTAATTGACAATGGTGTCCTGCACCTAGCGGACGATGATACTGTGTTACGTGAAAGAGAGAATACAGGTCATACTAAGTGGAAGAGTGTGGTAGCATTTATATCCACTGAAACTGATGGGGCTAACAGATTACTCACAATGCCAATAATTCAACTCAAGGGAAGCAACAATCCTTTGAAAGTAGCCGCTCCCGAGCCAATCAACTTGTCGTACAGAGCACAATACCCTATTGTTAGCTTGCACAAGGTTCTGTGGAATTATGGAGAAGGTGAAGGATCCACCTCACATACCACTGCTGCAGTATCGAACAAAAATCCACTGTATTTTCCCCAACGGGTGATGAAGTCTACCACAAAATCAAAGGGGAAAATACCCATGGAGAAGATTAAAAACTTTCTCCGCACTATGGGTCATCATGAAGCCAAAGTGGTTTTAAGCTTGAGAGAAGCTCCACATCAGATTTCAATTTTGGACTTAGTCCTAACTTCCGAGGATCACCGGAAGATCTTACTAAAGGTTTTGGAAGAAGCCTATCTACCAACATCAGTTGATACGGAAAAATTTCAACATCTGGTTGATCATATTTTCAACAACAATGTGATATCCTTCACTGATGATGACATACCGCCCGAAGGGACTGGTAATTGCAAGCCACTACACATTGCAGTCTTGTCCTCCGGATATATGCTGGCTGGAGTCTTGATAGATGGAGGCCCATCTCTATATATCTGTCCATACGCCACTTTGCTGAAGATGAATGTTAATCTCAACCGAATCCGGAATAGCCATACTATCATCAAGGCTTTCGACGGAGCCCGCCGAAATTCTGTCGGAGTAATTGAACTGCCAATTGAAATTGGTCCCCATATATTCTGCGTATCTTTCCACGTACTCAAGATAGATTTGGGATACAACCTGCTCTTGGGAAGACCGTGGATTCATATGGTCGAAAGGTCCCTCCACCCTTCATCAAGAATCGAAATACATTATTAACAATAGCTCGTCACGGTCACAACACCGAACCGTAATATCCTCAACACGGGGATATGCCATTCATCAACGCTAATGCAGCTGTTGAACCGGTCAGTTTTCATGCCTTAGAAGTAAGCAATACCCAATACCATGCAATTGGAATGCCATTTCTCGAACCCAAGATTTCCGCCGAAGTAATGTCAGCTACTCAGGAAATGATGTCATTGTGTCATCAGCCTGGACAAGGGCTGGGTAAAGATCACCAAGGTATCAAGTACCCAATTCAATTAGCCAGGCAGACTGGAACAACTGGACTAGGCTATTCTGCCAGTTCTAGTCATAGGAATCCTCATAAGCATCAGCAGATTCCTTCAGCTTCAACCATGCGGTGATTATCTTCGTCTTCAAACTCTGAGTCCGCACAACCTCCTGTAAAGGTGTCAGCCAACGTGATGGCTATGTTATTTCCCAAGCCGGTACCTGTGAAGGAGAAAGAAATCTTTGTTCCAGATCCCTGAGTGGAGGAAAAGAAACAAAGAACCAAGAAAGACGTCATCCGAATGATGTTGGGTATACGCATCATCGTCCATGATGAACATACAAACAGATACACCCCAGACGATGATTGCCCAGACGTAATGGCCATTATTCGGGATAGAGAGGACGATGACAATCCCTCCATCACTTCGGTCCACCGGACTTTTCCCTTTCCAATTGGAGCAGCACTCCTTGCATTGGTCGACAAGGGTAAAACGGGCAGAACTCTTTCTGCCCTGTAGATATAATAACTGCTTACTTTTCTGTACAGTATTAGCAGTTTATTTTACCAGTACATGCTAACATTGTGTATGATCAAAACGTTTCATATATACTAAGTGAAAGCATATTTTGTTTCAGGACCCTGAATTTAGATGTTCATGTACTTTGTCGACATTTGGCTCTTCTCCACAAGGATTGTACCTTTGATGTGGAGATGAATTCAAATATGATGGATATCTGAGGATGACATTGAGGTGCCTCCTGAGAAATTCAAGAATGGGTCAAAGACAAACCTAAACCCAACCTTGACCAAACCACTTCCTTCAATCTCAGAACCTTAGAAAGCCCTAAGTTAATCCAGATTGGTTCAGACCTTACCCCAAACCAAAGGAATAACATGGTTACGCTACTAACCCAATTCCAGGATGTGTTTGCATGGTCTCATGAAGACATGGTGGGTTTGTCCACTGACATTATCATTCATCGCCTTCCCATTAAAGAAGGATTTAAGCCAGTCAAGCAAAAACTCAGGCGATTGAAACCTGAGTGGAGTTTAAAGGTGAAAGAAGAAATTGTGAAACAATTTCAAGCTGGCATCATCATGGTGTCTACATATCCTGAGTGGATATCCAACATTGTGCCCATGCCTAAACCCGGAAGGAAGGTACGAGTTTGCGTGGATAGCTTTTCCGTGCCATTTATCCACATTCTTATTAACAATACTGCGCAATACGACATGTACTCCTTTGCTGATTGCTTTGCGGGGTACCATCAGATTATGGTTGCTGAAGAAGATCGTGAGAAAATTGCTTTCATCACGCCTTGGGGAACCTTTTGTTATAGACGGTTGTCATTCGGCCTCATCAATGCCAGAGCCACCTATCAACGAGCTATGATGGCTCTTTTCCACGACTTAATGCACAAAGAGATCGAGATCTACGTGGATGACATCATTGTCAAATCCCGAAAGGAAGAAGACCACTTAGACCATCTCAGAAAGCTATTCAACAGGTTGCGTAAGTACAACTTGAAGTTGAATCCAGCTAAATGCGCCTTTGGCGTTAAATCAGACAAGTTGCTAGGATTTCTAGTAAGCCACAAAGGGATTGAGCTGGATCCTGCCAAAATCCAGGCCATCATGGAAATGCCCATTCCTCGATTGACGAGGAAAAATACGGGGATTTTTGGGAAGAATCAACTTCATTAGCAAGTTTATCTCTCAACTCACAACAACCTGTGAGCCAATCTTCAAGCTATTAAGGAAGAGCTCCTCCATGAAATGGAATGATGAGTGCCAGAATGCTTTCCTTATAATTAAAGAACAGCTGGTCAAAGCTCCCGTGTTGGTTCCACCCAGGCATGATGTTCCCCTGTTCATGTACATGTCCATAAGTGACAACGCCATGGGCTGCATGCTGGGACAAAAAGACGATAGAAGCCAAGAATGAGCTATCTATTACCTCAATAAAAGATTTAGCAGTAGTGAACACAAGTACACTCTGATCGAGAAGACGTGTTATGCTTTAACATGGGCTTCCATGAGGTTACAACATTATCTCTATGGTCACACAACCCATCTCATATCCCGCGTAGAACCTCTCAAATACATGTTCAACAAACCCATGATAAATTGCCAGCTGTCCAGATGGCATTTGATCCTAGAACAATTTGACATCGTATATATGACTCAAAAGTCCATCAAAGGTCAATGAATTATGGATCAACTGGCCGCCGCACCTTCAGGGGATTTCAAACCCTTGGAAACATATTTCCTCGACGAAGGAGTAATGACAGTTCAACAACACCATCAGTATGATACGCGTCAAACATGGAAGATGTATTTTGATGGAGCTGTTAATATGGAAGGTTCTAGAGCTTGAGCAGTTCTAGTATCCGCTACGGGGGAGCAGTATACCGTCGCCGTCAAATTACAGTTTGTCAGCACCAATAACACAGCTAAGTATGAAGGCTGTCTCATGGGGCTAAAACTTGCCCGTTCAATGGGCATCAGACGGTTAACTGTCTTTGGAGATTTAGAGTTGGTAATCAGAAAATCCACCGGAATCTATCAAACCAAAGAGCTACATTTGCTGCCTTACCATCGGCAAGTTTTACATATGGTTGTGGAGTTCGAAGAAATCTCCTTTCTACACGTTCCTCGTAATAGGAATGACTTTGCAGATGCATTAGTAACTTTGGCTTCCTTAATTCGTATATCTGACAAAGGACACTTGCCAAGCGTCACAATTTCCCTGCACAAGGCCCCAGCTTATGGGAACTACGTTGTAGAAGTATCGGATGAGCTACCTCCCATCCAGCATCCTTTGTATCAGCATATCAAGGAATACCTACGAGATGGATCTACACCCGCTGAGGCGAGCCTGACTGAGAAAAGGAGGATCCATCGACTTGCTATGAAATTATACCTGAGTGGAGATGCACTCTACAAAAGAGATGCAGGACTAGGTCTCCTCAGATGTTTAGACAAAGATCAAGCCCAAAGACTTATGGATGAAATCCATGGTGGAGTCGGTGGCCCCCATATGAGTGGCCCCCTCCTTGTCAAGAAAGTCCTCAGAACAGGACATTACTGGCTATCTCTCAAAGCTGATTGCAATGACAACGTTAGGAGATGCTATCAGTGCCAGATTCATGGGAATGCTATACACGCACCTCCAAGGGAACTCCACAATATGAGTTCACCTTGGACCTTCTCAATGTGGGGAATGGACGTTATCGGGCCCATTGAGCCTAAAGCCAGTAATGGACATCGATTTATCTTCACCATGATCGACTACTTCACCAAGTGGGTAGAGGCAGCCTCTTTCCCCAGGGTTACCAAAGAAGTCTTCATTGCTTTCATCAGAAACAATGTCGTTTGTCGATACGGACAACCAGAGATGATTGTGTCAGACAATGCTAAGAACCTCAATAACAAAATGATGGAGGAATTATGCAGTAAATTCCATATCAATCATCTCAACTCTGTCACCTATCGTCCGAAGATGAATGGTGTTGTTGAAACGGCTAACAAAAACATCAAGAAGATTATGCAAAATATGTCCGCCAACCACAAAGATTGGCCTGACCTATTGCCTCTTACTCTATTAGCCTACAGAACCTCAATGCACACTTCAACTGGGGCAACCCCCTATGCATTAACCTATGAGATGGAAGTAGTGTTCCCCATAGAAGTTGAAATGGAATCCCTCGGAGTGTTATAGACGTTCAGCTGGATGAAGACCAATGGGTACAAGACATGTATCACCAATTGTCTTTAATAGACGAGAGGCGAACCGCGGTTATCTTCCATGATCAGTTATACCAACAAAGGATCGCCAGATCCTACAATAAAAAAGTCCGTCTACGACAGTTCAAACAACACGGCTTGGTTTTGAAGAAGATCATTGACATCCAAGATCAATCTAAGGGAAAATTCACTCCTAACTGGGAAGGCCCATTTGTTGTCAAGGAAATATTGACATGAGGCGCTCTCAGATTGCAAGAAATGGACGGCGATGAATTTCCACAACTCATCAATTTGGACGCCGTGAAACAGTACTATGTCTGATGTTTCCCTCAAGCAAACATCCTGGTGTTGAACCATCAGATCACCAGTCATTCCGGTTCTTTAACCCTTTACCACATACAACTCTTCCACACTTTTCCCCTCAGGGAAAATATACTTTTCAAGCCAGCAGCCTAGCTTTTCTGCGTCCCTACGACTTAGGTCATCCCACTACGGATTGAACCTCTTGCATTTGCAGTTTGGCTACCCATACATGGGATCAAACTTCTCATACCTACAGTTTATCCTCAACCTAGGATTAAACTTTCTCTTCCCCGCACTCTGACCTGGACATGGGATTACGTTTTTCCACTCGCATACGAGAGGCGTAACTATGTCGAATTTGATCTCCTCTTCAATAGGAGTACGTAGGCAACCATTTCATATGGCCCGATCGCAATAAAATAAAAACAACAAAAACATTTCTACCCTCTTCTCCTTACAAAAACAAAAACAAATTCCTACACCATTTCTGCCACATACAGCGTTGAACCTCTTACACCAGGTTCAAACTACGCAGACCTGATCTCCTCTTCAATAGGAGTACGTAGGCAGCCATTCATGGTGCGGTCTCACCCCTTACCAAAACACAAACTCTTGTCAGTTGGTACTGGGATCAAACATCAATCCATTACATTTTACCGGCTTCAGACCAAAGGGATGGAATTACCTGAACTCCTCCCAAATAGGAGATTCGGCGACCATCTAAGCGGCGGTTATACCTTGAAGAGCAACACCAATCCAGAAGAGATGGAGTTAACTAGTCTTCTCCTAAATAGAAGTACTGGCGACCATATGTGGTGCGATCAATCTCAGAGAGGAAAGCCACACTTCTCTCCATATTTTCATTCAGAAACCAGTCCCAAGACACCAAAGATGGTAGGGATACATACATATTGATGATCCATTCTGAACTGTCCAGAGATAACTCAATGTCCATCTATCAAGGAGGAATTCAGAATACATCAAGATCACAAGCCCTGAAGCAGCAGGCAAAATATCAATCAAGTATTCAGGAATATCTAAAAGGGAAGTGATCAAAAATATATTTCCCTGCCATATATATAATGCTGTTTAATATACATAAATGTAAACTGTACATGACAAAATAGCTAAGCTAGTCTGTGCAGGAAAATACAAGCTCATCTACAAGTCAGGGTATATGCGAGCTAACAAGCCCAACATGGCGTGCCTCTCAGAAGAAGGAGGCGAAGCTGTGGTCTCCTGTACGAGAATATCCACACGACCCAACAGATCTGCAGCCATCTGTATGGTGACCATATGATCATCAATATAGGCGTTCATCTCTGCAATCATGCCAGTGGTAAGGGACCTCACTGCAGTACTATCTGTAACGGCTACATCCCGGGCAGATATAGCACTATCTCGATCAAATATCACTGTATCTCTGGCTGATCTAACCTCATCCCGCTAAACAACAACGGCATCTTTGCGAGCTAATGCCTCGTCTCTCTCTAATAGAGCTGCATCTCTCCCATCAAATGAAGTTAACATCATAGATCGAGCATGATCTCTCTCAAAGGTCATCAGATGAAGATCGCTCAAAAATCTTGTCTTTGAATCTTTGAATCACATGAAGATTAATCTTTGGGAGAATCTAAAAGAGATGTTGGCAACCCAGCACCTGGCTCATCCTCAATGTGGGAATAAATGTCCTCCATGAGCTCTCCCTCATCTGTCTCACTATTCGGTACTGTGGATACTGCCGCAGCCGATGTAATCTTTGTCTCCGTCCATGTGGAATACTCTGCAGAACAACCTGGATGGCTCACAAAAAAATCAGTTATCTCACGCTGATCCCAACATGCATACACATGGGATCGGTCCTCTGCTGAAAGATAGCGAGAGGCTGAACGCTGACCTATCTCCCCCTCGAAAGGATGAAAGTCCTGAAACTGGTCAAACTGCGACATCACGGCCAGCGGGTGATAAGTAGTCATGCCCCTCAAACCAGCCAGAGGGAGGTATTCCACGAACGGAGCATGAGTAATAAAGCTGTAGGGTGAGCTGATCCCCGAACACGGCAATATGACAAATGGATCTCTAATATCTGCCAAAAATGTGGACCAAGACATAGCATCTATGCACTCCGATGGCTAAAAGGAGTATGACATGGCTATATCGTGGGTAAACCAATACCCATGCCATCTAAGAGTGCCAATCGGTCTCAAATGTGACATAAACCATACATATAGCATGACCGAGCTACCTGTGAACACTCCTATTGGATAAGTGCAGCAGTAGGTGGCTAACCGCAGGGTCTCTGCTATGATCATCGGTATAATGGTACGACCCTCCCTGAGAGCTATCACTGCCATGATGACTCCGATGTCTATCTCATCCATGTATTGTGGCATATAAACATACGATAGTACGCACAACAGCAGTACATCAACCTTGGCTAAACGCCAATGATCCTCCAGTGCGGTGAAATCCCCAGAATGTCGTGAATAACTATCCTCAGAGCCAAATCTGTCGAACAGAAAATGCTGGGATATAACGTGGCTCGATGTAAACTCATCCTGCACCACTCTGCGCCACAATCCAGTGAGAGTCATGAATCGTCGACTCATGTCTCCCAAAGCCATATGCACGCAAGGTCTGTCCAGCGGCAGCATCATCAACCGTGCATACTCCTCTAGAGTAGAAGTCAACTCTTGGGTCCCGAATTGAAAAACCTGCCTATCCAATACCCAATGCTCTAGCATGCCATCCAAAAATCCTGCGGGAACCTGAAACATCAATAAGGTCATGGTATCTTTGCGATAAATGATCTCTGGTCACCCCTGTTTGATGGTGACATGCTATCATACCACGATCGCGATGCCGATGCCACCAATGATGGTGGGGTATGATCAATACTGACTAAGCGTCAAGAAGAAGACATAAGGCCGTAGTGTCATAAGACCATCCAGGTCAATCTTGAATATCTCTGGACATACATACATATGCATAACATGATACATGCATAGCAGATAATAGATGAAAATATGATATATGGAATGAAAAGCGTGCATACATTCCTAAGTATATCATCATCTAATACATAATCTCTCTGTACTGACTACAAATACAGGAAATGGGGCATAGGCGCCTACTACTAACTATGAGAGGCCTATCAAAAGATATAACGAGAATGGGGCACAACCCCAATAGCTAACGAGAGGCCTATCAAAAGATATAACGAGAATACACATCGAAGAAGACAATGGTGTCGATGTCCACATCATCAATCCTGTCCACCTGATGTAACTCCTTCTGAGTCACTGGATCTCTATCAATAGGGATGTCAGGCCCATATAAAGGAGAATCTGCACCAGCAAAATTGAATGGGTCATTTGAGGGCGATTACTCAGTGGAAGGAGTAAACGAAGTTACCTCTGTCGGATCTACGCCCAAATAATCGGATAAATATGTGCACTGGTCCAACTTAAAGGTCAAACTATCAATCTGTGTCACATGAGTCGGATCTCGAACACAAGCTATCCAATCTGTCATCATCACGGATCCTGAAACCATGTCCACCATGAACTGAGTGGCGCAAGAGTGGGCTCCGATAGTACGAGGGAACCACCAACGCTGGAACATCTCCTGAGTACATGGACCCTCTGATAATGCAAAATCGTCAACCCCCAACAATAGGATATCAGTGTTGGTGACTGTGATACAGGCCAATGACGCCTGACATGAGGCAAGATCGGCATACGAATCTCCCCTGTGGTGCTCCTAATAGCACGCTCTCCCAAATAGAGCTCCCAGTCTCCATCTATGAAGAGAGGAACTCTTCTGGTGGAAATCACATACTCGACTCCAGTCGGGTATCCATCCTCAAAACCGATGGTCAAGTGTTCCCCTGAATAGGGAATCCATGTGATGGTGTCAGCTGTCAGCAACTCCAGCTGTATATGGTAGTGAGTAAAACCCTCAGCTACAGGGACCTCAGGCAAAATGGAATGATGCCATCGTCCTCCTCGTGGATAGGTATCTAAACCTAACACACTCACAAGACGCAAGTATGGGAGCCTCTCGTAGGTCCAAAACTACCAACACAATGGCAAAACACCTGCGATCAGTAAATACTCTTAACCTATAAATGGGAAATGACAAGAGAAATACTCACCAGCAAAAATGGGTAGAATCCTAGCCAAGCCTCAGTCAAACGTTGTGAGCGCATACGCATGCCCCGGAGGAAATAGGCAAAGGTGTAAGAACCCCAATCATACTCTCCAATATGATCCACATGATACGTGCCGCTGATCAAAGCGAACGACACCGTAGAAGAGTTATTTGCTATGAAGCAGCCTCTAATGATCATCAGGAACAATCGCCGAAGAATGCGATCCCTGAATCTGACATCATCAGGCATGGGCTCACTCAAAAGCCCGCTCATAGCATCTACGCTCAAAGGACCTGAACGAACAGTCCTGCCCTTGAGCGCCTCCGCCAAAACTCCTAACAAGGATCTGACGGCAGTAGGGGTAATATTCGCCATGCAAGGCACTGGCTCCCCTCCAAACTCCATACCTATGATAAATCGCCAATCCATCGGCGTCATCATCACCTCGCAATCCAATAGATGGAGTGACTGAGTCTGATAAAACCATCGCTCAGATAATGCCCTGAGATAACCCCAGGGACAACAACGGGGAAGGATGGAGAAGAATTCCCCGAATCCCCAATCCTACACTACCGCTCTGTAATCAGGATGAAGAGCCTGATACATGGAGTGTATACTAAACCAATTACCTCGAGGCTGTATGAAGCCGGGAACCTGCATGAAATGCAGATCAACATCAAAGCCCTTTCATCCTCATCAATAGCAAAGAAGGAAGATCAATGTGGCGACCCCAAATCCAGGTACTTGAAACCCAAACTCGATGCTTCACGATACCATTTCTATAAGCTGAATAATATAATAATAATATTACATTCAAACTTAATTTACATACATCAAAGTTTACTTCCCAGGTACGAGACCTTCAAATACATTCCTTACAATACTTGAATAGATACCAATACTAACTATAACCATTAACTCATAATATAACTCATGAAGGTGATGACTAAAGCCTGCTCCAAGGTATATATCCTGGTGTCTTTGGCTTCTATCTCAACCTTCAACTGTCCTATTTGTATATCTCCCTCTGCTCCAACCTCCCTCGTAACTTGGCTAACTCTATCTGTGCTTACAACATTCACATATATCATCACATGCTACCCAATACACCTCTCACAAGAGTAAAAGTTTTCAAATTGTGCTGAGGGGTCATATAGACCATGAACACATAGTTTTAACGGTATTCATACTGCAAAACAAAACATTACTTGGTATGTTTATAATCACAAAGAAGGTAAACTACCATTAATAGTACTTTAGGTGATTAGCCTATTGTACCCTTACGTCATGCATAACGTATTAATCATGCCTAGCGAATATTTACGCTATTAGATTGGATTATTTATCCAAACAACATTGTTCACCTCAGTCTTATCATAGGATTCCGCACCAAAATAATTTGGTTCAGGAAATTTCTTTCAATGAACACTTAGAGTTTTCATAAACATTAGTCTAGCTGATTCAAATAGCATAGACTCATATCAATAATTCAATTCAATCGAATTATTTAGGTGTAGCCAAACCCCGTTGGCAAATTAAACTTTTTGAAAACATTTTCAAGAATGACGTCATGATGCCGTACTGTATTAACAATCCGTTTGAGGTCAAATTCACACTAAGTATTCCTGTATTTACAACTCCATCACATTTTTATCATCTCTGCACCAGGTTATATGGTACATGAGAGATAATTAAAAACAAATTTTGATATTTCAAATCATTTGCGTCTAGCCGAAATAAGTAGCATAGACCGTACTTTAAACCGTTTCAAAAATGGTTACGAGTCTACATTTTTTTTAAAAGCATATAGTGCGTATTAGCTTGATGTAAAAATTTCGAAGTTTAGCATAACGCTAGGAGTTTAGGAAAACCTAACACCTTCACTAATAATCATTTACTTAATAATCTATCTATTCCTGTAATCCATAACACTTCATTCACACAAAACTATACCCAGTTCATCAAACCACACTTATGAGTTCATAAATTGCCACAATCATATGAGTTTAAGAACTTATCCTAGTCAGACCTTTGGCGTCCATTCGCTGAGGGGTTCATAAACATTTCATATAATTATGAGTCAAGAATGTCTCATAAGTATGAGTTTTAAGAACTCGTACTTAATCTTATATTCTCTATCTATGACCTATCTACCTGGTATACACCTGAGAATGGAGTCATCCTCTTAATGTGCATATAACAAATAGCGTGACACAGACATTTCAATGATTATCAGTGCCAGAAACTAAGTGGTTTTTACACCAAGTACAATTCCCTGCCCATACAAGGAATCATACAACTCAGCTGCCAACATGAGTCCTCAATTGAAATCCCCACTTAATCTTAACCCCCTTCTCCATACGAATTTCATTCAATCCGTATTTATAATCTTTTTCTGGATCTGTACCAATTCATAGCATAAATCATACACAACAATCTTGCTATAAACTTTCCAATCATCAGATTGATTCTTTTTGGCTGTCATAGCCTTATCAGATCACGGAATGATCTCATCGTATATATTACGATTCAGTTCTATATCTTGATCGTTTTATTTTACGATCTCTCATAATTTTTCGATCTTTTAGACTCAATCTATTCCCCACTACTGTTTAACTTTATTATCAGAGTTAGGGAACTCTGTGTCTTTACACTCGCCGAGATTCATCTTTGAATCTTATCGACCAACTAACTCTATATGAGTTAGTACTTATCCTAATCATTGCGGTTATTAGTCTCGGTATTCCTACTTAAGCTTCATAACCAAATGACTTTGATACCAACTTTATGGCGACCCCAAATCCAGTACTTGAAACCAGAACTGGTGCTTCACGATACCCTTTCTATAAAAAGTGAATAATACAATAATAATATTACATTCAAACTTAATTTACATACATCAAAGTTTACTTCCAGTGCGAGACCTTCAAATACATTCCTTACAATACTTGAATAGATACCAATACTAACTATAACCATTAACTCATAATATAACTCATTCAAGCGACTTCCCTTTTTCCATTGTTAGGTCGAGCCTTCAAAGTTGCTCATACATAATCGAAAACATTTAATTTAAGCAAGGATGAGCATTTGAGTGCCCAGCAAGTAATAGCAATTATATATATAAGCTGAAAGAATATAAGTATTCTTTACATAACACTTCTACAACGAATTGAAAGTTGTGAAGTAATCTGTACTGATAAAAAATTCGCATAACAACTCTCTTTCAAATTCTTTAAATTTGGCTCTGACTCTACCCTTGAATAGGGTTTAAGAAACATACTATGAACATTCTTTTTCATTTTCGAAAAGGTTTAGCAGAAATCCATCTGCAAACCGTCATAACAGTCATTACATCATAAACGATCATTAACATAGTTAAATATCTAAGTTCAGATAAATTTCTGACAATTGTCGGTGTACCGACAGCTTTATCGGGTAAATACTGAGTCTAAGACTCTTATTTTGTACCTCAACATCTGTAAATATCAGTCATTTTATTTTTAATCATTTTCAGAATTTCCAGAAATTGAAAAATTTAAAATAATTCAAATCTGTCGTTGTAGGTGTTCTTCATCAAATCCAAAACTTCATAACCGGTTCTCAAGTCAGCTAGTTTGACCGGCTATAACTTTGTGTGTGTTGTGTTTCTAAGTCTGTTCTTGGTCAGATCTTGTAGAGGAAATACAAGACTACAATTACCATCATGCATTTTCAAACATCAGAATCATAATTAAATGATTTAAACATTAAACAATTCCATTATCATTAATAGTTTAATTAATACTAAACTATTAATGAAACCATTGCCAAAATATAAAAGTTATTTATAATAACTCAAACTATTTTTAAAACATTTATATTACCCAAATAGTTACCATTAATATTTAAATATTAATGTACTATTTATCCAAATATTAAAAGTCATTAAAATATTTTTAAATCCTTAATATCCTCTTTAAATGGTTTTTTTAAATAAATAAAACTATTTTTAAACTATTTATTTAATAATAATTATTAAATAAACTAAATATCATTAATATTATCTTAATATCATTAATATTTAATTATTAATGAAATTCATTTAAATAGTAAAAGTTATATTTTATAACTTAAAATATTTTTAAATACCTTATTTTCATTTAAAATGATTTTTATAATATAAAAATCATTTTTAAACTAAATTATTTAATATAATCATTAAATAACTTTAATATCATTAATAATAATTAATTAATGAAATTCATCACAAAATATTAAAAGTCATCACAAATAACTCATTTACATAATCAATTCCAAGCCAAAATAAACATAGTAAACTAACTAGTTTATTAACAAAACTAACTAAACTTCAAAAATTCAAACTTTAACTAACAATTAAATACAATATTAAAAATAATAACATTACAAAAATTAAATAAGAAACATACCTAAAAATACGAATTCCACAAACTGAATACGCACTTCCACGCCAAAATTTAACTAAGGAGATCTTTATAAAAAGTCCTCCCACAACAAAGCCTTTCTCAAAAATTGGAGGCCTTATTGTTGGTGAATGAAACAAAGGCCAAGCCCTTCTATTTATAGGTTTAGAAAATGGTGAAGTTCTCAATTTAGTCGATGTGGGACTTGGTTTAAACTAATCTTTCAATAGCTCACTTTGCGATTTTCTCACGCCTTGCTCATTTATCAGAAAATTCCCAACTTTGGATATGTTATACATGGTATACCAGAGTATTTTTAAAAAATATAACCCAGTAATTTTGGACCTCTTAGGAAGCCTAAAACAGACCCCAAAAATGTCCACTCGCAACCGTGTTTATCTATTTCCCAGATTTACCCTCTTTCGCTAAAACAGTCATAACTCTTTTGTTTTAAAACATTTTTAGACGATTCTTGAGCCCACGCGAAGCTATCTTCCGAGACTACAACTCTTCCCTACTGACTTGTTTCCAAATTCCAAACACATCAGCCCAGAAATTTCGTTCAAGTGGACTGCACCGCACTTGTTGGACAGTTTTGACACTATTACTTTGAAATGTCATAACTCTCTACTCCGATATCAGATTTAGTCCGTTTTGGAGTAATGGAAAGCTTATTCAGTGTACTAAAATATATCAAAAGCCCAGACCTTTTAAAGCACAAAAAGTGGAAAAGAATCCCCCCATTACCGACTGCCCAAAAATAGTTTATCATGATCGGTCAACCATGTTTGACCATCTATAACTTCTAATCTATACATGATATGGACTTGATTCTTTTTGCAGATTAAAGAACACATAACAAGCTACACATAACAACTTAATAACAACAAAAATCATGATCGATCAAAGATCTATAAGCTCTGACATTTGACAAAAAATCACAGAAATGAAATTTTCCAGATTTCTTAAATCTTCAAATTCGTGTACTTTGATGTTATGGGTCTTTGATTTATCAACCCATATCATCAATTAACATCCTATTACACAACTTTAAACAATCAATTGCATCAAATAACATCGAAATTAAACCCGGTAATTAAAATTAGGGTTTTCTATAGAAAATTTAGGGTTCTATAATTAAGGTTTCTTAACGTCATCAATTAGGGTTTCTAATTGACCATTAGAGTTCTTTAATTATCTGTGTATGTTACTAACACAGTCGTTACGGTTTCTAACTTCAACCGGTTAGGGTTATAATAATTAGAGTTTGTCCTAATTATTGACGTACAACCGTAATTAGGGTTTCTTCTAATTACCGATATTCTTATACACAGTAACTTCATATACACAGTCACTACTCAGTCATATCTTATCACTGAGTTTAATAATTAGGGTTTTACGGCACGGTAATATGCTATGACCTAATTGACCGTCATTGCTCAATATTATCTGTCCGCACATACACAGTACATAATTATGGTACTGTAAAATCATTATATAAATAATATAATATTATTATTCTCATCTCTTGATCACAATCCCAATCTAGGGTTTGGATCTCATATCTGACTTATTCTTCGTACACAGCATCAATAATCAAGTTAAAATAATTAACTTAAATATTCTAAACAAGTCATATAATAAAATATTTATTATATAAATCTAATTATCACTTCATATATTATTTTCAATCATGTTTTCATGGAAAATAATTAATAATAATATTTTGGCTTACAGAAATTTATTACCATATAATTTGTAGTAATTAATAATTCTAAAATTATTTCTAATTTTTCAAGTAATAAATATATTCGCATTTATCGTTCACTTTACTTGACACTTAGTCTCGTCATTAAATAAAAAAAAAAAATTATACGCAAAATTTCTTATTTATTTTATATAGAAAATCTTGGGTTATTACCATCAAGATCTAACGTCATACCTCGTTAGCATGCACGTACATCGAGGGATGTCTGCTCAAATCACCCAGAAGCTCTGGGTTTGCCACCTGAATACAAGGGAGCTCCGTACGTGGAACATGTGTAGCAGGAGCGGGATCCTCAATCGAAATATCCTCATCCTCGTCTTCAACGTCTGGAACATCAGCCCGGACTGGACGAATCATGGCCTCCACCAATCGACGAGGTTGTCTGACAGAATGGGGTCGAGGCACTTCAGAAGCCCTCCGCGTAGTATACCGAAGTGGTCTAAGGAACTACTCGGCTGATCCGAATCCATAATATCTGGACAACAAGTCTCCAAATCACCTCAGAAAGGGTGTGGTATATTTCCTTACCTGGAACTTTCTAGAATGCATTTTATGACTATATGCATGCATGCATTTACTTTAACATATAATAGAATTAAAATGCATGACTACCCAATGCCTATATTTTGAAATTTTTTGTCATAGTCCCCTTTGAAAATAGGGACTATCACATGCACATAGGCGTACTAGGTGACCATTCGAGAAAGACACACGCCCCAAAGTCATATACATAATATATGCATTAAAAAATCAAAATCATTCATGCATAAGGTTAACCTCAATATCAGGAGTAATTTACCTTTCTACCTTTTGCTCATTGGACCTCAAACAGGACAAAAATAGCAGAAAAAGGTGCCAATTTGACTGTCTCAGAAGTCAAATTTTTTCACATCATTATGTTCAGCATGGTTTAATATTAACATTTACTATGTTGAATATTTTTTATCAAGTCATTTGTGTATACATAATTACTATTATGTGTTTAGATGCATTTCATGCGATAACTCAAATTCCAACGGATAAAAATTGGAAAAAATACATGCATACGTTACCAGGATAGTGCAGAACACTTATGCGGTGGATGAATTTGCGAAAGTGGCGAACTTCGGCAGAGATCTGAAGGAGGCTCTCGGATTTCTCTTTGCAAAACAAGTTGAAAGTGACTTGTGTTACCAACCTGCTGGATTATATCATCCACGGTTGGCCGCAGGATCATCTCATGGTGAAGTAAGTGTACACTGCGGCACACCTATATGGGCCCCACCCCTACAGCTCGGTCGATTCGAAAGTTCTGAAAGGAGTTCTTATGGACAAAAGGTCAAATTGAGAATAAAAATGCCCGCATGATTGAAAA
Organism: Panax ginseng; assembly: GCA_020205605.1. NCBI lineage: Eukaryota > Viridiplantae > Streptophyta > Magnoliopsida > Apiales > Araliaceae > Panax > Panax ginseng. The sequence goes on along the minus strand of CM035143.1, from coordinate 114,409,824 downwards.
AAAACAAAGATGCAATCCACGGTCTTCTCGGATGAAACTTTGAGTGCAGTATCGACTCATTGGTAGTCACCCGAACATGAGGTATACCACCGCCAATGATATCATTTGTTACAAATCACATCCGTGATACCTTATGCGGTCCAATGCCGCCAACTCGGGTCATTACCCTAAAGGATCAACGTGGATCCCCAGCGGAAATTCTAACGTGGATCCCCGTGGAGTTACAACGCATGCTCATCCATTGACACACAATCGGTGAAGGTCAAGCGGCCTTGACATCATGACAACCGTTGGGGAGCAAACCCAATGAGCATCGGAAGCCATCCGGATGACGGTATTCACTACTACACACATCAGCGATGGTTACAACGTGAAGCCCCGGCGGGGGTTACAATACATGCTCATCCGTTGACACACATATCAACGAAGGTCAAGCAGCCTTGACGTTATCTCAGCCGATGGTAATTAAATCTATCAGAGCTCTAGAGTTATTTAAGGATTTCATGCTCGATTCCTCATATTCCCCAGCAGATCCCCGGCGGGGGTCAGAACACAATGTTTCATTGATTCACACGTCAGCGAAGGTCAAGCAACCTTGACAATCTATCCCATAGGGTTTTCAACCGTTGATTCAAATGTCGGTGAAGCACACATCAACGAAGGTCAGGCATCCCTGACAACATTTGCTGTTGGCAGTAAATTCAACAAAATCTTGACATGTCCTGGCAATAACATCCAGGAAAGGTCAATGTTATTAAGGAGGATCAATGATGGAATATGTTATACACATCCTCAAATAGACCAAACTTTATCCCCACAGATCTCTTACAAATAAGAGGTACATCTTCAGGATCAAGTTGTTACCAAAGACCCAAGAGTTTGGTGATAACCCCAACATCAACATCCTAACAGATTCAGATTGCACATCAAATCTGGTCATCATTTCCAATCCCCAGTTGAAGCAGCAGGGAGCCATCAATCATCCCCATCATGTTGGGCTACAACCTCGCACACATGCGTCATACATTTGCATCATATTGCATTTGAAGTGTCTAGGATTCTTTATCCTACCCATGCATCGCCATGCATGAGTATGATAAAGAGGGGCATCTGTAGACACTCAAAATTTTCTGTACACCTGTCACTAACCTTGCAGGAGGACAAATTCGTCTTTCAAGAGAGAACCCTGGAAGACAGTTTATATCCATTTCAGATACTACCGGAAGTTCAGCATCAACCCCGGAACATACACTGGGAGTAATAATTCCAACCTCGGATATAACCCCGAGGCGTGCAGATATAATACCGGAACACACACCGGAGTAGACCGATTAATCTCGGAGATAACCCCGAGGTATCCAGTCTCAGTCCCAATCATAGAAATAGCTACCAACCTTGGTGATAACCCCAAGGATTGCAGTTTTGGCGATAACCCCGAAAATGCTTATTTCAAATGCAACCAGCTTCAATCTCGACGCTCACAACGAGATACTCAGTACCAACCCGGAGATAACACCGGGAGGACAGGCACACCTCATAGATGACACTGAGGACCTTCAACAATGGCAACAATCCAATCTCAGCGAAGAGGGGCAACATCATCATCTTGCCAACACGATGCCACGTCACATTGTCTCAACATTTCATCACATTTCTACACAAACGATGTCCCACAAGAGCCAAGGAAAATCAATCCCGAGTGACTATTATGCGAGGTAACGGATGGAATTTGAAGCTTGAAGACCGGAGGGCATCGTCCCATCTTCAATGACTTCGTACAAACTTTAATCCCATACCATGGTACAACTCTCGATAAAGGAGGTCCGAAATAGGTCCTGTATACCTCAATCGAATGTCCGGATTGCACTTCTGAAGGTTCAAGCGGACATTACAGTTCCCAAGTCGTGTACTACTGAGGCGACCAGGATTCGAAAAACCGGGGCAACAGGTAGCCCTGTACACTGCGACTCACCAGTAGTAGGTACACTGCAGCTCCACCCTCTATAAATAGAGGGCTTGGGGTAGCCATTTGAAAAAGAGAAAGCAATGAGGAAGCCACCTTGATTTGCTTTGTCTCTACTCACCCCATACTAAGTGCTTTCTCATTTTAAACACTGTGAGGCTCATATATAACTACTTTTGTACCTACAAAAGCTAGTGTTTACCACTTTAAAGATATAGAAGTCTTCTTTGGCGGTCAACTATAAGCCTTCTCACAAACTTTAAAGCCTTCTCTTCATCTTTGCACACACCTTCTTCTTCATGTTGAGATCGTCGTGTTGCGTGTGTTTGCCAGGACTTGGTCCATGGTTTTATTTGATTTATATATATATATATATATATATATATATATATATATTTATATATATGGACTAACATTATCGAGTTATACCTCGATTGAGCCTGAACTTGATGCGGGCGTTTATTTGCTTATATATATATATATATATATATATATATATATATATATATATTTATATATGAACTATGTGTAGAACTTTGTTCGATGAGCCTGAACTTGATGCTAAGCGTTTATTTGCTTTTATATATATATATATATATATATATATATATATATATATATATATTAACTACATGTGGGACTACATTCGATGAGCACAGATTTATATATATATATATATATGAAGCATTTGTCGAACTACATTCGATGATCACTGATTTTACATCCGATTTGCGTTTATCGCTTTTTATATATATATATATATATATATATATATATATATATATATATATTTCGTCCCACCTAGAGTTTACTTCGTGGTGGTTGATCGCTTTTACAGCTTTCTTTACGTTTCGTCCTGTCTGGAGTTCACTTCGTGGCAGTTGATTGCTTTGTACAACTTTATTTTCATTTTGTCCCGCCTGGAGTTTCCTCTATGGTGGTTGATAGCTTTACAACTTTATTTACATTTTGTCCCGCCTGGAGTTTCCTCCGTGGCGGTTGATAGCTTTTACAGCTTTATTTATATTTTCTGATCCCCCATAGAGGTGCTTCGAGGTTGGTCATCATGTCTGTATGTATATATTTACAACTTTTATATATATACCTGCTTACTTCTTTCATACAAATTGCGGTATCATATGCGCCTAGGAATCATGTGATCACAGATTATTTATTGGATCTAGATTCGGTTCCGTGATGGATATTTTTAGGCATAGCGGCTTGTAAATTATTTCTGCGGTGTTTGAATTTCCTCAGATGGTTTCCATACCCACGAGGAAATCGGCATTATTTTGTACATTATTTTTAAATACGGATCGTCGATCATCTGTAAAATAAAATCAATCAATAGAACACTTAATAAATGGGAGTGTAAAAGGTCTCAATTCTTATTGAGCATCGGGGTTTGAAAAACCTTTTATAAAACATCATTGCTATATCTTGCTAAAAAGCTGAATTTTTACATAAATTCAAACCACTGTATATATAGGTGAATGACGAGGCCTCACACTACTTCCAAATAATGACACATTGACCCACACACACACACATTCAGATAATAGTTTCTTGAAAAGAGGGCCATAGTAGTAACACGGATGTCGAGAAGTGCCTAACACCTTCCCTCGCGATAACCAAGTCCCGGACCCTAATGAATCTCGGTTTCACTGACCCGTCTAGCACTGTCACATCACTGGGTCAATGTGCAAACCTTTTATCGGTTGTGTTGGTACAAACATTTAAAAACCCAACTGGCGACTCTTAACAGTCCATCATCGATATTATACATGTCGGACCTTTTTCACTTGTTTTTTCAAACAAATCTCACCTAAAATGAGAACACCAAAGAACAAGTAACGGAAAGGGACACTAAAAATCCCGACGTCGAACTTTAGTTTAACTTCACTTCACGAATCCTACACAGTTATGTTAACATGTATGCATACATTAGCCACATACTCCTGTATAGATATTAAACATTCATATACGTTATATCAATAACTGACATTCTCATTTCCAAGAAACTTCCATATTATTTTTTTAAATATTTTAAGTTTCAACTTAATATAATCATATTTCGCTCAATAGGTTCCAATATAGTTTTTAGAATTCCATTACCTTCTATTTACAGGCTTAATATTTATCTATATGTAAATTTATAGTCATATAGTGTACTTGTGTTTTTCTTTATGCATGCATTCATAGCTTAATTTCGTTTTCGTGAGTAACTTGGACTTCGTTTTGCACGAATAATACTATCACATAACATTACTTTTCCCCATTTTAGGTATACATGAGGTGTATATATGCTTTTGTATATACGCCTCGCCTGTAATGCAAAATCATGTCTTGTTCTCTTAGCTTGTAGATAAACATATACTATTTGTATATCTTATATTCATGTATAACTTATTTATGCCAACCAATGAGTTTTTATCTCTGTTTGCATAATCTTTGCTTTGCATTTCAAAAAGCATTTGGTTCTGAGATATAGTCTGAATATTCAACTTAAGGTCTCATATCGCATTCTTAGTTTCTTTTTCGTATTAGAACGAATTGACACCATGTATTCTATACTCAAGTTTGAGGTTTCACATTGTATTTATAGTCCTTTTTGGGTATTAAATAAATTTACAAGGCTTCGACACGGCATTAGCATATCCTTACTTTACATCGCATAACCTCGATTAGTTATGACGTCCCTAAACACGATATTTCCTTCGTTCACAAGGTTTCCTATAATATCTGTAGGAATATATTTAATCACATTAATTTCGTTAACTTGACTTATTTAAAGAAATAGTCAAACACTTTATTAATTTTTTTTGTAATTCCAAGTAGTTGTTTTGCAACATTTATTTGCTTATAGTAGAAAAACTTCCCTATTGGTCGTGGGAGATCATAATAATATATCATGTGTCAAAACTTACCCAAAGTTCATAAGTGACTATATCTGCGAGCCATGAAGTAATCATTTCCTTCATGGATATTCATTCAGGGTCTGCATGGACTTTTAAATCCAAATCAACAATACCATCTTATTTCAAACTCTCAATAACCTCTTCCTGCTCATTGTCATAAGCCACGTAGCAATCACCATCACAATCACTATATGGAAAAGATTCCTAAAATCTGTTAACAAACTTCAATACTTAGATAAAATTTTGAACTCAAAAATACTTTTCATTCCACAAACTCCACACCATACTACAGCAAACCCAGCTCCAATACAAATCAATAGCACAAAGAACCTCTTTTTAAAAGCAAAACATCATTGATGTTCGTAAAATTTATAACCTGCTATCACAAAACTTTGTAATATCTCTGCATCTATTTCTAGAAGCCTATTATTATTATTTTTTCAAAAACTTACAATTTTGAAAGAACCCAAATCTTAGCTAATCATATATATACTCTATAAAGTGGTTATAGACAATAATTTAGCAATACCCAGAAGATAAATTTGTAGAAGCATCCAGGATTGAAGCTTTGGATTGACTTTTGACTACTGGGTTTTACAGAGTAATAATAGTAGTACTATTAAGATCTACTCTTAATTTTCTTTGTATAAAGCTCTGTACAAAATTCAACAAGTTCTGCACATTAGACATTCTCTTTCGCACTTTAGTCCTTTATTTAAGCCATTTTCAGTTACTAGCTCATTGCAGTTTTCTCATAAAAATATTATCTTAGCTTACTCGTAATTGTTCTGTAATATTATCTACTAAAACAATGTTATTAACCAATCTGTGAGCATACCCCCAAATTCAAGAAGTTTGTTCAAAGACAAATGGAGGTTCTAAGAAACCATGAACTGTAGTCATATAGATAATAAAGACTACACAAAGGCATAACATATAACTAACCCAGCTGTACCCTCTCTCGCTAAAACAGTCATAACATTTTTGTTTCAAAACATTTTGAGAGATTCTTGAGCCCACATGAAGCTAACTTCTGGGACTACAACTTTTATTCTTTGACCATTTCCAAATTCAAAACACAGAGTTCCAGAAATTCCGCGCAAAGGGACTGACCCGAGTTGGTTAGAAAGTTTTGACACGACTAATTTGAATGGTCATAACTCTTTGCTCCGAAGTCAGAATTAGTCCGTTCCGGAGTCTATGGAAAGCTTACTCAGTTTACTACATATCCTCAAAAGCCCAAAATTTTCTGGAAACTCTAGCTAGCCCCGAATTTGTCCTTAGGGTCAGCAGTTCACAATTTTTTCATTTTCTAACATGTTTATTTCGCGACCTTATTACTTCTAGCTCATATACCAAATTAGAACAAATTTTAAATATGTTATTCATTGTATATGAGACTGTGTTTAAAAGTTATAAACTTCCCATTTTGGAATCTTTAAGCTGCTCAAAACAGTGGTCAATAATGACTTAACACACTTATTTCCAACTTTTTATTTTGGTTTAGAATAGCTTTTCACTTTCATTTAATATGCCAAAACTCTTTATTTATCATCATATATGATATACATATCTAACCCAAGCTTTGATTTCTCTTAAAACTTGGTTTTTAACCAAAACAGTCCATATGGGACTTTTATCAAACATAACATATGCATTCTATATTTGGACAAAGATCATACATGTTTATATATATATATATATATATATATATATATATATATATATATATATATATATATATATATATATATATAATCCCAGATATTTCCTTCCTTATTACCCTCACAACGACTACCAAGCTCCTTTCTTTCTAATTCACGAGATCTCACAATCAAACTACTAGTTTAATCAATGACCCTCATTGTGAATAACATTTAATTTCTAACTTTGAATAAAATAACATAGTACTAACCTCGTTATGATGGTTTGATGAGTGAATTCCACTCTTATGGTCCAAATTTATACACCCCTTCTTCACTTGCCCCCAACTGGATTACATCTTGGTTCCTTGCGAAGTTCTTTGTTATAGCAGAAATAGTATAGTATAAGGTGAAGTTTCTCTGGAAATTTTGAAGTTTCTAGGAGTAATATGAACTAGAGTACAACGGGGATAGAGAGTAGAGGGAGATAACATGAGATAGTACTGCAGATTACATAGCCTTCCCTTTTACAATCAACAATTTGGCTTATTCTGACCTCTATCTCCCCTCAATTATCAGCCACAACCTATCAACCATAGCCCCTAGAAATTGGCCCCTAAACGACCCCTTAACAGCTCCCTAAGCCCCTTAGGCACCCCCTACTTGGCAAAATGACTCGGCATATTTAGTTCTCAGCACTCACACATATAAGAAACATATAATGCTTTGTTTTACATATATTACATAATACATATGTATATAATATCACATGTATTATATTATTTCCACATTTTACCTTATAGCTTATAATAAGATGAAATCTCATTATTATCCCAAATTGGTAATTATACAATTATAACATATATGAAATTATTTCACTAATTAATATAACGCATTGCACCAAAAATATTTCCCATAAGATGGAAACTATACATTAAATAGAAACAATTTATCTAATGTAATAAATAATTATTTTAAAATAATTTATTTCCGTCAACTATGTGGATACATTTCATTTTACGAATACAAACATTTTGAATAAATTATTTTCAACAATTTAACTGTAATACATATAATAATATATTCACTACATTAAAAATCTGCATACATTACACTCCATAATGTAATATATGATTTCTTCAATAAAAGGGTGGTTATACATTAAGTATATATTTAATGTCACCAATTCAACACATTAAAATAATTTAATATTATAGATTATTTTAATTCTACTCATCTCATTTCCTTTAATAAATTGCCCCTACAATTTATTTACATATAATAAATATATCATACCAATATATTTATTAAACATAAGCATCACATATTGCATAGCTAAATATACCAACTTATACAATATAATATCATACAACATATTATCTAATAAGAATTTTATTTATTTAATTCTTATTTTAATATTACCAAAAATTTGGGTTATCACATTCTTTCCCTTATAAAGATTAGTCACATGATCACAATACCAAATCATTCTTAATCGGTTTAGATCTTATTCTTTCTCGTAACCTTATCGTTGAATCATTTCAACGTACCATTTCCTTAGATTTTTCTTAAAAATTTTAAATAAATCCTCTATTTCCACTCTAGGCTTTAAACTTTAACCCTTAATTTAATCATTCAAGATCTTCTAAATTTTCGGGTTGTCACATCTAACCTAGTCTAAAAAACATAATAATGTGTTGGACATATAATAAGATGTTATATCAGAATGTTAACATACATGTGGTGGAATTGCATGATGATTTGATAAGTTGTATAAGGGCTAAAATGTGATGTTCATGAGATGATGTAATGTTGTTTAAACTTAAGATCTGAGACTTCAATTTTGTAATATGTGATTGATGGTAATGAGCAAAACTTAAACTAAAGTTAACAAGTTGTACTAAAAGTGGAAACTAAACCTATAAGGTTAATACTAGTGTAACTAATGAATGTTGTGAATACATATGGTATGTGTGTAGGACTTGTGGTGAACGTGAGTAGTAATCGTTTAGCCTATGCACGAGGCAAGTTTCCTTACTCTATCATGATTACAATTACGCAAGTTCCGTAACTCTAAAATTTCATTGAGCAAGTTCTTAAACCTTATTATTATTGAGGAGGCTTCATATTCTTATTTCGAACTGTTCAAATCTTATTTATTCAAGTTCATGATTCCAAATAAAGTGTTCTAACTCTTTTGAAGCATTATTTTTGTTATACAATGTTCATTCAAATGTATAGAGTTGAGATTCAATCTTTGATTTGAATATCGATTACATTATCGTATTAAAACCTTGAATGGATAATGTATCCTTATTGATTCGACTAATCCTTAGTTATTGATTATTGAACTCTAAATTACCCTTAAAATTAATCCAAGCCAAAATTCCTTTGGTGCGGACTCTAATGTCAAAACTGAGATGAATAACCCTGTTACGGGGGATTATATTATGCGATAACGTTAAGATGTTGTGCACATACATGGTACTAAGTGTTGATCCCCCTAAGTATGAGAAGTAAAGTCCATATAGTCTTATGACTATTAAAGGTTTAAAGTAGAAATACTAAATAACATGGGACATAGTTCATCCCTCAGATGTACTTTTGATTCTTGTTCTAATCTTAATTCAAAAGTCGAGCTTTCTTTTGTTCAGTATCCATGTGACACCCCCAAAATAGGTATACATCACCCATCTTGAGTCGCCAGATACATGGTACATAAATTCAAATACAACTAAATTATACAACAGTCGTGTAAAATACGACAAAACATAGCTGAGAGTTTAAACAAGAATATTGTCATCTAGACAATATCCACACTCAATGGTGTCCTCATTACAATTATTATCACATTATTTCGTAGAATAGTGAGGACTACTAAAGCCATTTATCTTGGACCATCACTCCATTCCCCGACTCGTCCCAGCTATATTCTCATTTCCTGAAGAGAACAATAAAAGAAAAGGTGAGTTCAACTAGCCCAGTAAGAAATATTATGACTAAGATAATGCAGAATAAATTATTCTTAGCCTTCAACAGTATAACAACGGATATAATACAATAGACAACAAGTTTTAGATCAACAACTGCAGCGGAAATAAGCAATACATTAGAAGAGTAAAGTAGAGCATAAAATCTACTATTTTCTATGATTTAAAAAGTTTTTCATCAACTTTATCATTTGAGACTCGACTTAATAAATAAAATCGAATCATCCTCGCATCACGACCAAGGATATTCATGTAATCATCAATGGTCATGATTATCTTAGAATAATCCACGGTCATAATCATACCAACAACTATCCATCGATGAACTACGGGGCCGATGATGACTTTCACCACATCATTAAATCACATTATGGTCATGATTATACAAGAATAATCCACTGGTCATAATCATACCAAGTCCATCTATGTGCGTAAGCCAAACTTGACTTTCATCACAATATAAGCATGAGGATGATGACAATGACATAACAATTCAATAAAACAAGTTCAAGATAAATTTTAAAGATTTATAATTTAATTTATCCGAAATCAATAACGTCTAAATTGTCGACATAATCTTTGCTTTGTGGGGTAAAATTCAAGAATAATATTCATGTACCAAAAATAATTTGGACAGAAAAGAAATATATTTTTCGGGTGAATAGTACCCCGTGAATAGTACTTCGGGAATAGTACCCCGTGAATAGTATCCCGACACGAAAAGTGTCCCGAATACCCGAGTGAATGATACTAGAGAGAATAGTAATCGGGTAAATAGTAACCCATGAATAATAACTCGTGAATAGTACTCTGGCACGAAAAGTGCCCCGATACCCGAGTGAATAACACTAGAGTGAATAGTAATTGGGTGAATAGTAACTCGTGAATACTGAATCATAAAAGAAAAAATACCAAAGAAAATGATATTTCATGGCGAGTACAAAAGAAATGATATCTCATACAAGTATAATAGAATATCTGAAGCGCAAATAGATTTTCACCGTAATGCGGTAATCCACGTCAGACGAGATCATTTCCATATTTAATAAAGAATGAAAAGAATGAATACGGTAAAGATCATTAACCATGAACATGCGGTAATCCATATAGAGGTTATTCAACGGAATAATAAAGAATGGAACGGTCATGCGTAATCCATAGACGAGGATATTCAGCGAGAATAATAAAGAAGCGGAACCAAAGTCATACGTAATCCGCAGACGAGGATATTCAACATAATAATAAGAGAGCGGAATTCACGGTCATGCATAATACATACTGAGGCAGGATATTCCAGCGAATAATAAAGAATGGAACTAAGGTCAAGCGTAATCCATACAGACGAGGATATTCCAACATAATAATAAAGAATTGAAGAATGGAAGCTCTTTTCATGAATCTGAAGAAATAATCTCCCCTTGCCTCGAAGAAGAAATTTGGATCTTTGGAATAGTGAGTATCGGACTTCTCTTCTTCTTCTCTCTATAATTTCTCTCTATAATAATTGCTCTATAGCTTTGGTGAATTGGTGAGAAATGAAGGAAGAATGAGCTTATTTATAGGAAAATATAGTTTCGATAATTGCACGTTTTGGGGCTCGAAATATTCTGAGTATAATACCTTCCTCTTTTCCTTCATTTTAATTTAGTCTGCAAGTATTATCAAACTTGCACCACCTCCCCTAATAGTAAATCATGTGAATTAATAGTAAATCATGTGACCCGATAGTTCTAAACATGTGAAAAAATAATTACGATATAGTACCTTCATACATACCTCCATTTTTAACTTATTCATACAAGTATTATCAATCTTGCACCAACTCTCTAATAGTAAATGAATGTGAATCAATAATACACACATGTGAACAAATAGTTATAATCATGTGAATCGATAGCAATTAATTGCTCATTTATCAGGTTAATTACTCGATTGGTCGATATAACCTCGGACATCAATTATTATCGAAATAAATGTCGATTTTCACTAACACTAATAATTCTAACACAATGGAACTATCAATTTCCTCTTTAATCAACACGAACTTATTGATCATTAATATTATAATTCATAATATTTAACAACCAGGTCGTTTCCAGGAAAGAGGGGGTATTCCGATAAGAATTTCTCCTTATTGGCGGTAATTAGGTGACCAAACCTCTCCTTGACAGAACTTCTAGACATTATCAATATTGCAAATAATAATATTAATAACTTTGTCGTCTCAATTATTGATTTAATAATATAATATATTATACATATGATAATCTTTGTGATAATAATTGAATCGATAATATAGAGAGATATGATCGACAATTCTTATAGCAATAATTGAGTATAAGCTGAGTGACGTCTTACGTAAGCATCGATAATCAATATAGGTGTCTTCTTATGCGACCCAGCGTATTCTTTGTACTTTTACTCTAGGGTAGTTCAGCGGTTTTAACGGTAACACTTTCTTTTAGTTATTTTTATAAAAGATAATTACATCGTTTTCTTACTACGATAATACTTGGTTGTGGGGTCCTTTGATGATTGTCTTGAGTCGTCTGAATATTTCTGTTAAAAGCGAATATTCCCAGACCAATCGAATATTATATAACCACTTGTTTACTTTGCAAAATTTGTAAATATTACCCACAACTATAACATTATATCAAATCCACACCATAATATTCAAAAATATATTTCGAGAAAATTAAATCTTTATTCATAAAATTTGGGGTCTCACAATCTCCCCTCCTTATGAAATTTTGCCCTCAAAATTTACATACGTACCTGGTATGCCGAAGAGGTGAGGATACCCTGTCTTCATTTTAGTTTCTAACTCTTGAGGTATAACCTTTAAGTGTCGAATATGATGCTTCTTATCCAAGATTTTAACACGTATCTCCTCATACGTTAAATCTTCTGTTATCTCGTCTAATTCAATAATGTGGTTCGGGTCGTCCACATATTTACGTAACATCGATACGTAAAAAAATGTTATGAACACACGACATACTTGGCGATAAACCGAGTCTATAGGCCACAGTTCCTACTCGATCGAGGATTTCAAATGGGCCAATTAAATCAAGGGTTGAGATTTTCTCTCTTCATCGACTCTTGCTTCTAAAATAACGCCTTCTTGAGCCTTCTTCTTCGTTTTCATCAGCTCCGGGTATAAGCTTGAGCGGCTTTAACATTATCGATTAAAGTCAATTCTAATCGTATATTCATTATTACCACGTGTGTAAGACCCCAACTTTTATGAATAAAGAATAATTTTCTCAAAATATATTTTTGAATATTATGGTGTGGATTTGATATAATGTTATAGTTGTGGGTAATATTTATAAATTTTGCAAAGTAAGCAAGTGGTTATATAATATTCGATTGGTGGGGAATATTCGTTTTAACGGGGAATATTAAATACGACGATACAATCATTAGTGGATCCACAATAAGAAGTATTATCGTAGTAAAGAAAAGCGACGTAATTATCTTTTTATTAAAATAATGGCGAAAGTGTTACCGTTAAAAGCTGTTGAACTACCGGTAGTAAAAATACGATGTCTGGCGTGGTTGCATAGTAGAAAAGCGGTATTGATTATTGATGCTTACGTGAGAAGTCAATTAGTTATACTCAATTATTACTCGATAATTGCTTCATCATATCTCTCATATTATTGATTCAATTATTGTCGCGATTATCTCATGCATAATATTTATTATTATTAAATCAATAATTGAGGCGACAAAGTTATTCATATTATTATTTGCAATATTGACAATGTCTGAAGTTACATCGATGAGAGGTTTGGTCACCTAATTGCGCGCCAATAAGGAGAAATCCTTATCGGAAAGCCCCCTCTTTCCTTTGAACGACCTGGTTGTTAAATATTGTGAGTTATAATATTAATGATGAATAAGTTCGTGTTGATTAAAGATGAAATTGATAGTTCCATTGTGTTAGAATTATTAGTGTTAGGGGAAATCGATATTTATTTTGATATTAATTAATGTCTGGAAGTTATACTGACCAATCGGATAATTAATCAGATAAATGAGCAATTAATTGTTATTAATTCACATGATTATAACTATTTGTTCACATGTGTGTACTATTGATTCAAATTCTTATACTATTAGGGGTGGTGGTGCAAGATTGATAATACTTGCATGACTAAGTTAAAAATGGAGGCATAGATGGATGTATTATACTGTAATTCATATTTTCACATGTCTAGAACTATTAATTCACATGATTTACTATTGATTCACATTATTTACTATTAGGGGAGGTGGTGCAAGTTTGATAATACTTGCAGGACTAAATTAAAAATGAAGAAAAAGAGGAAAGTATTATACTGTAATATTTTGAGCCCCAAAATGTGCAATTATCAAAACTTTATTTTCCTATAAATAGAAGCTCATTCTTGCTTCATTTCTCACCAATTCACAAAAGCTATAGAGCAATTATTATAGAGAGAAAAAAGAAGAAAAGTCTGCTACCTCACTATTTCAGTATCCAGTTTTTTCTAAGGTAAGGGGTATTATTCATTCGTATTCATGAAGAGAGTTATTTTCTTTCAATACTCGTAAGGGTTGTTATTCCATTCTTTATTATTATGTTGGAATAACTTTTAATACATCACAATCACTGCATACATGGTGAAATTCCTCTATTATTCCATTCTTTATTATTACATTGGAATAACTTTTATGCATGCGGTATATCGCATGCATGCACGGTGAATTCTGTTGTTATTCCATTCTTTATTATTCTGTTGGAATATATCGTCTGCATACGGATTACGCATGACTGGTTCCGCTTCTTTATTATTACATTTGGAATATCACATGCATGCGGATTACGTATGACTGGTTCCGATTCTTTATTATTACATTGAATATCTGTATAATATGCGGATTACGCATGACCTGGTTCCATTCTTTATTATTCTGTTGGAATAACCTGTCTATGTGGACTACCGCATGTATTGTTAATGATCCTTCGTATTCATTCCTTATTAAATTGTGGAAATGATCTGTCTACGTGGATTACCGCATGGCCAACAAAAATCCATTTGCAGTGTCATATATTCTATTATACTTAGTTAGTTAAAGTTTTGGCTTCTATACTCCATGAAATTAGTAGAATATCCTGGATATTTGCGCTTCATCCAATATCTTTTCATGGAAATATTCTTCTGAGCATTCTTGAATTTTACTCCACAAAGCAGTATCATGTTGACAATTTGGACGTTATTGATTTCTGGATAAATTAAATTATAAATCTATAAAATTTATCTTGAACTTGTTTTATTGAATTATTATGTCATTGTCATTATCCTCATGTTTATAATATGTTAAAAGTCATATGTGGCCTGTAGTGCATAGATGGACTTGGTATGATTATGACCAGGGATTATTCAGTATAATCATGACCATAATGTTACAAATGGTGTGGCAAAAGTCCTCATTGTCCGTAGTGCATTGACGGACAGTTGTTGGCATGATCATGACCATTGATGAATACACGAATATCCTTGGCCCGTAGTGCATGGATAATTTGTGGTCGTGATACTAACGAATATCCTTGGCCGTAGTGCAGGGATGATGTGGTTTTTATTAAGCTGAGTCTCAGTGATAAAAGTGATGAAAAACCTTTTAAATCATAGAAGATAGTAGATTTTATTCTCTACTTGACTCTTTTAATGGATTGCTTGTTCCGGTGCAGTTAAACTTGATGTTTGTTATATTTTATCAGTTTAACACTGTTGAAGGCTAACGATAAATTATTCTGCACTATCTTAGTCATAATATTTCTTACTGAGCTAGTTGAGCTCACCCTTTCTTTCATTGTTCTCCTCAGGAAATGAGAATATAGCTGGGACGAGTCGGGGAACGGATTGATGGTCCAGATGGTTGTTTTAGTAGTCCTCACTATTCTATAAAATAGTGTGACAATAAATGTAATGAGAACTCCATTGAGTGTGGATATTGTCTAGATGACAATATTCTTATATAAACTCTTAGATTATGTTTTATCGTATTTTACACGACTGTTGTATAATTAAGTTGTATTTGAATTTTGTACCATGTATTTGGCGACTCAAGATGGGTGATGTATACTGTTTTTGGGGCGTCACGGTTAGTATCAAAGCTTAGGGATATGATCACAGCTAAGATGTGAGACTAGAACTAGGAGGGGAGGCAGGGAATTCCTTCACTAATATGACATACCTAAGTTTATTTGGTATTTAATTGGTGGTGATCAGAGTATAGGGATAATATGTTGCATGTCGATTAACCCTTGTTTTGTGGCGATATTTGAAAATGACATCCGAGAATGTTGAGAATAGCAATGGAGCCACGGAGACCGTTGAGTCTCCACGGATCAATAATCGAGGATAATGTGGATCGGGGAATCGACAATCCTCATGCAAACAACAACCTTGACCAAATGATGAATGATGGAATGTTCGGAGGCTTTATGCAATTCATGCAACATCAAAGAGAGAGCGACTCATCTAAAATATAGGTAGAAACACTGGAAACTCTCGGACGGTCATCGCTAAACAGTTCAAGGAGCTAGGACCACCGGAGTTAAATGGAGAGCTAAAACCACTTAAGGCGGAAGCGTGGATAAAGCAGATCACCAAGATATTTGATGTCTTGGGATGCTCCGAGGAGCAAAAGGTTCCCTTTTCCACCTTTATCTTGCGAGGAGAGGCAGATTACCGGTGGGAATCGGTAACACGTACTCAACCTGCCGCACTGAAGATGTCTTGGGAGAAGTTCCAAGAACTATTCAACGACATGTACTTTCCCAAAAGTATTCGTCACATGAAAGAGGTAGAGTTCATCAAGTTGGGCGAACAATATGGGCGTGTCACGATGACGAAGCTAAGTTTGCCGAGTTGTCCCGGTTTCGTCCCACTTGGTCGATAATGAGGAAAGAATGACGCGGATGTTTCTAAGAGGTTTGAAACCCGAGATACGTCAATATCTAATTTCTCATAAACTGTGTTTGTATTCAGATATTGTAAATAGTACTCATTTATTGGAGCGCGATAACGAGTTAACCCAACCAAGAGAAAGCAGCCGGCAAAATGATAATACCAGTGATGGCAGTCATAGAAGCGGTGACAACAAACGTGGAGGGAATCAAAATGCCAGAAATGGTAATCACTTCGGTGGTAATCATGGCCAAGACAATAAGAATGAACATTTGAAGAAGAGGAGATTCAACAATGATGGAAAGACGTCAGCACCAACACCCGTTGTTAAGGAAGGAGAATGACCACCTTTTATATGCTTCAAATACGGAGGGGAGGGACACATCAGTCCAAACTGCGCGATGCAATCCAAAGCTTGTTATAATTATGGAAGAGAAGGTCACCTAGCCCAATTTTGTCGTGCACCAAAGACAAGTCCAGCTAGGATGGAGGCACCAAAGGCCGTCCTTGAAAAGTTAAAACTGGTAGTTCAAAGGAGAGTGTTTGCTGTGACCTCCCAGAAAGTAAGGAACCCGAACGAGGTCATCACGGGTAAACTTATTATAAACTCTAGCGAAGTCTATACCTTATTTGATACCGGTTCTACCCATTCTTTTATTTCTCCTACTTGCGCTCAACATTTAAATTTGACTACGGAGAAATTAGACTTTGACTTATCGGTTGAAACTCCGTTGGGAGAAACCTTCATTACATCCACTGTTTATAAGTCTTGTTTGATTCAAATCGGTAACCGCGCATTACTTGTCGATCTTATTTCCTTAAAAATACTTGCATTTGACGTGATTCTATGAATTAATTAGTTAACTACTCATCATGCTAAAATTGATTATTTTCGTAAGGTTGTTAGCTTTCATATTCCTAATCAACCTATTATACGAATTCAAGCAACCAAACCATTAAAATCAATCACGGTCATCTCAAGCCATAAAGCTATTCGTTTATTGAAAAATGGATATCAAGCTTTCTTAGCTCATGTCACAGATTTAAACAAAAATACGTCAGATTTGAATGATATTTCTATTATCAATAAATTTCCTGACGTATTCCCCGAAGAACTTCATAACCTACCCCTGGAGCGTGAAATTGAGTTTGGTATCAACCTTGAACCCGGTACAAAACCCATTTCAAAATCCTCATATTGAATGGCTCCTATTGAACTTCAGGAGTTAAAAACCCAACTGCAGGAATTGTTAGATATCGGTTTCATTCATCCTAGTACGTCTCCTTGGGGTGCTCCTGTTCTATTTGTGAAGAAGAAAGATGGAAGTATGCGACTTTGTATTGATTATCGAGAGTTGAATCATGTTACCATCAAAAATAGGTACCCATCGCCTCGCATTAATGCCCTGTTTGACCAATTGCAAGGCGCCAAATTCTTTTCAAAGATCGATCTTCGATCTAGATATCATCAGTTGAAGATTAAAATTGATGACATTCCAAAGACTACTTTCAAAACTCGGTATGGGCATTATGAATTCCTAGTCATGTCTTTTGGATTGACTAATGCTCCTGCTGCCTTCATGGACATGATGAACCGAGTATTCAAGGAATAATTGGATCACTTTGTGGTCGTGTTTATTGATGACATCCTCATATACTCCAAAACCCGTGAAGACCATGAGCAACACTTGAGGCTGATACTCCAAAAGCTTTGTGAAAATAAGCTATATGCCAAGTTGAAGAAATGCGAGTTCTGGCTTGAGGAAGTTGCATTCCTTGGGCATATAATATCAAATCATGGAATATCTGTTGACCCGGCAAAGATTGAAGCAATTCAAAGCTGGGAGCAACCTAAGTCAGTGACTGAAGTACGTAGCTTTCTCGACTTAGCTGGTTATTATCAGAGATTCGTTGAAGGGTTTTCACAAATCACTACTCCATTAACTCAGCTGACTCGAAAAGATACAAAGTTCGGTTGGAGCGAGGAATGTGAGAAGAGTTTTCAAGAACTCAAGAGAAGACTCATTTCAAAGACTGTTGTTACGACAATACCATCTAGCTCGGAGGATTTGTCATCTCTGGTGATGCTTGAGCAAAGGGTTAGGATGTGTTCTCATGTAACATGGGAAAGTCATAGCCTATGCCTCACGACAACTCAAAGAATATGAGAGAAATTATCCTACTCATGATCTAGAGTTGGCAGCAGTCATTTTTGCCCTTAAAATTTGGAGGCATTACCTTTATGGAGAGAAGGTGGAGATCTATACGGATCATAAAAGCCTCAAATATTTCTTCACTCAAAAGGAACTCAACATGCGGCAACGACGATTGCTTGAGTTGTTGAAAGATTATGATCATACCATTCAATACCATCCTGGAAAAGTGAACGTAGTAGCTGATGCATTAAGTAGAAGATCATATACAGGTATGAGTGCATTATTGTCAACGCAAAGGCCCATTTTAAATGACTTACAAAGGATGGAGATAGAGTTAAAGACTCCAAGGACCCATGTGATGATGGTGAATATACGAGTAGAACCGACTTTAATCAATAAAGTTAAAGCTGCTCAAGCTACAGACCTGGAGGTGACGCGTATGAGGAAAAAAGTGCAAGAAGGTGCTATTTCGGAAGCAAGAATCGATGAAGAGGGAATACTTTGAGTCAACTCTAGACTTTGTGTTCCTAATGATTCTGACTTAAAGTATAAAATCATGATAGAGGCGCACAACACACCGTTTGCAATCCATCCTGTGAGTACCAAAATGTATCGTGATCTTTGACATACATTTTGGAGGAGCAATATGAAGAGAGAGATAACGGGGTTTATCTCAAGGTGTCTAACTTGTCAACGAGTCAAGACGGAGCATCAAGTGCCAAAAGGTCCATTGTAACCACTTAAAATTCCAGAATGGAAGTGGGATCACATTACCATGGATTTCGTTACTGGTCTTCCCAAGGTTTCTCAAGGCATAGATGCGATTTGGGTCATTGTTGATAGATTGACCAAGCCTATTCAATTCTTACCTATACGAGAAACTTATACACTTGAACGTCTTGCTCGTATGTACATAAATGAGATTGTAAGATTCCATGGTATGCCAGTATCCATAGTTTCTAATCGAGACCCAAGATTCACTTCACGATTTTGGGTTAGTTTGCAAAAAGCTATGGGCACGGATTTATGATTTAGTTTAATGCAAATCATCCTCAAGCAGATGAGCGATCGGAGAGGACTATTCAAACTCTTGAAGATTTATTAAGACTCTGTGTCCTTGACTTCAAGGGAAGTTAGGATAAGTTTTTACCATTGGTGGAGTTTTCCTACAACAATAGTTATCAAGCAAGTATTGGCATGGCTCCATTTGAGGCGTTGTATGGAAGAAAGTGTCGTTCTCCAGCATGGTGGGATGAGGTGGGTGAAGCAACGTTGTTGGGACCGGAGTTGGTATGTATGACTACGGAAAAGATTTAAACGATCCGACAACGTATAAAAACCTCACAAGATCGACAAAAGAGTTATGTTGATCTTCATCGAAAGGACGTGGAATTCAATATTGGAGATCATGTGTTGTTACATGTTGCTCCATGGAAAGGAGTTACGAGATTTGGAAAGAGAGGAAAACTCAATCCTCGATTCATTAGCCCATTTTTAATCCTCGATCGAGTAGGAACTATGGCCTATAGACTCGCCTTACTGCCAAGTATATCTCGTGTTCATAACGTTTTTCACATATTTATGTTACGTAAATATGTGAAAGACCCGAACCATATTATTGAATTAGAACCAGACGAGATAGAGGAAGATTTAACATATAAAGAGTTACCTGTTAAAATCTTGGATAAGAAGGATCATATTCTACGCTCCAGGGTTATACCTCAAGTCAAAGTTTTGTGAAGAAACCACGATGTGGAGGAAATGACCTGGGAGTTCGAATTTGAGATGAAGTCAAGATATCATCACCTCTTCGATATACCAGGTACGTACCCTAATTTTGAGGACGAAATTTCATAAGAAGGGGAGGTTGTAAGACCCCAACTTTTATGAATAAAGAATAATTTTCTCGAAATATATTTTTGAATATTATGGTGTGGATTTGATATAATGTTATAGTTGTGGGTAATATTTACAAATTTTTTCAAAGTAAGCAAGTGGTTATATAATATTCGATTGGTGGGGAATATTTGTTTTAACGAGAGAATATTAAATGCGACCGGTAGCAATCATTGGTGGACCCTACAACGGAAGTATTGTCGTAGTAAGAAAACCACGAAATATCTTTTTATAAAAATAACGATTGAAAGTGTTCCGTTAAAGCATTGAACCGTCCTAGTAGTAAAAGTACGATGTCTGGCGTGGTTGCATAGTAGTACACGCGGTATTGATTATTAATACTTACGTGAGAAGTCACTCGGTTATACTCAATTATTGCTACTGATAATTGTTGTATCATATCTCTCATATTATTGATTCAATTATTGTCACAGTATCATCTGCATAATATTTATTATTATTAAATCAATAATTGAGACGACAAAGTTATTCATATTATTATTTGCAATATTGACAATGTCTAGAAGTTACTGTCAAGTAGAGGTTTGGTCACCTAATTGCGCGCATGATAAGGAGAAATCCTTATCGAAAAGCCCTCCTCTTTCACAGGAATGACACGGTTGTTAAATATTGTGAGTTATAATATTAATGATGAATAAGTTCGTGTTGATCAAAGATGAAATTGATAGTTCCATTGTGTTGGAATTATTAGTTTTAGTGGAAATCGACATTTATTTCGATATTAATTAATGTCTGGAAGTTATACTGACCAATCGGGTAATTAATCGGATAAATGAGCAATTAATTGCTATTAATTCACATGATTATAACTATTTGTTCACATGTGTGTACTATTGATTTACATTCTTGTACTATTAGGGGTGGTGGTGCAAGATTGATAATACTTGCATGACTAAGTTAAAAATGGAGGTATAGATGGATGTACTATACTGTAATTCGTATTTTCACATGTTTAGAACTATTGATTCACATTATTTACTATTAGGGGAGGTGGTGCAAGTTTGATAATACTTGCAGGACTAAATTAAAAATGAAGAAAAAGAGGAAGATATTATACTGTAATATTTTGAGCCCCAAAACGTGCAATTATCGAAACTATATTTTCCTATAAATAGAAGCTCATTCTTCATTCATTTCTCACCAATTCACAAAAGCTATAGAGCAATTATTATAGAGAGAAAGAAGAAGAGAAGTCCGCTACCTCACTATTTAAATTATCCGCTTTTTTTCTAAGGTAAAAGGGTATTATTCATTCGTATTCATTAAGAGAGTTATTTTCTTTCAATACTCGTAAGGTTGTTATTCCATTCTTTATTATTATGTTGGAATAACACATACATCACAATACCGCATACTTGGTGAAATTCTTACATTATTCCATTCTTTATTATTACATTGGAATAACTTTTATGCATCTTGATCTATCGCATGCCCAGTGAAATCTGTTGTTATTCCATTCTTTATTATTACATTGGAATATCACATGCGTGCGGATTACGCATGACACAGTTCCGATTCTTTATTATTACTCGTTGGAATATCACATGCATGCGATTACGCATGACTGGTTCCGTTCTTTATTATTACTGTTAGAATATCATGTCTGTGCTTGATTCGCGTGACTGGTTCCATTCTTTATTATTCATTGGAATAACTCATCTATGTGGACTACCGCATGCATGGTGAATGATCCTTCATATTCATTCCTTATTAAATTATGGAAATGATCTGTCTACGTGGATTACCGCATGGCGGGCAAAAATCCATTTGTAGTTTCATATATTCTATTATACTCAGTTGGTTAAAATTTTGGCTTCTATACTCCATGAAATTAATAGAATATCCTGGATATTTGCGCTTCATCCAGTATCTTTTCATGGAAATATTCTTCTGAGCATTCTTGAATTTTACTCCACAAAGCAGTATCATGTTGACAATTTGGACGTTATTGATTTCTGGATAAATTAAATTATAAATTTTTAAAATTTATCTTGAACTTGTTTTATTGAATTGTTATGTCATTGTCATCATCCTCATGTTTATAATATGTTAAAAGTCATCTGTGACCTGTAGTGCATAAATGGACTTGGTATGATTATGACCAGGGATTATTCGGTATAATCATGGTAGTAATGTTACAAATGATGTGGTAAAAGTCCTCATTGGTAGAAAAGTAGTGCATTGAATGAGACGATTGTTAGCATGATCATGACCATTGATGAATACACGAATATCCTTGGCCGTAGTGCATGGATAATTTGTGGTCGTGATACTAACGAATATCCTTGGTAGTAAAGTGTGGGGATGATGTGGTTTTTATTAAAGTGAGTCTCGATTGATAAAAGTGATGAAAAACCTTTTAAATCATAGAAGATAGTAGATTTTATTCTCTACTTGACTCTTTTAATGGATTGCTTGTTCTGGTGCAGTTAAACTTGATGTTTGTTATATTTTATCAGTTTAACACTGTTGAAGGCTAACGATAAATTATTCTGCACTATCTTAGTCATAATATTTCTTACTGAGCTAGTTGAGCTCACCCTTTCTTTCATTGTTCTCCTCAGGAAATGAGAATATAGCTGGGACGAGTCGGGGAACGGATTGATGGTCCAGATGGTTGTTTTAGTAGTCCTCACTATTCTATAAAATAGTGTGACAATAAATGTAATGAGAACTCCATTGAGTGTGGATATTGTCTAGATGACAATATTCTTATATAAACTCTTAGATTATGTTTTATCGTATTTTACACGACTGTTGTATAATTAAGTTGTATTTGAATTTTGTACCATGTATTTGGCGACTCAAGATGGGTGATGTATACCTGTTTTGGGGGCGTCACAATGTTGGTCCCTAGAGTCTTTAACTCTATCTTCATCATTTGTAAGTTATACTAAATGGGTCTTTGTGTTAACAACATTGCACTCGTAAACGCATATGATCTTCTACTCAACACGTCAGCTACCACGTTCGCTTTCCCACGATGATATTGAATGGTATAGTCATAATCTTCAACAGCTCGAGCCAATGTCCTTGGCGCATTATACATTCCTTTTGGTTGAAGAAAATATTTGAGGGTTTTAGAAATGGGTTTTGTACTGGGGTCAATACAAAATTCGATTTCACGCTCTAGGGGTAGGCTAAGAAGTCTTCAAGAATACCAACTGTGACTCTCATCCAAGACTTAGATGGTACGTCACATTGATACCTATCAACTTGCCACCGTTATTCACAACGCCCCCTACGGAAAGTTCGGCTTCGGTGCATTCCACACAAGGAAGTCACCAGCGAAAGGCTCGGGGCTCTTTACTTATGGCCTGATATGACAATGATTGACTTTAGTGGTTTGGTTGCTTGAATTCGCATAACAGGTTGGTTAGGAATATGAAAGCTAACAACCTTACGGAAAGCATGATGAGTAGTTAACCAATCGATTCCTAAAATCACATCAAAGGCAAGTATTTTCAAAGATATAAGATCGACAGGAAACATGAAAGTGTCGATTTGAATAAAAAAGATTTATAAACAGTGGAGGTATTGAAGGTTTCTACTAAGGAAGTTTCAACCTATAAGTCAAAGTCTAACTTCTCTAGAGTTAAATTTAAACGTTGAGCGCAAGCAAGAGAGATAAAAGAATGGGTAGAACCTGTATCTAATAAGGTATAGACTTCGCAAAAATTTATAATTAATTAACCCGTGCTAACTTCGTTTGGGTTACTCGCTTTTTGAGAAGTCACGAAAAACGCTCTTCCTGCGTCGACTTTGTTTTGTCTGTATCCGCCTTTGGTGCCACCGTCCCAGTAGGACTTGACTTTGGTGCACGACAAAATTGGGCTAGGTGATTTTCTTTTCCACAATTGTAACATGCTTTGGACTGCATCACGCAGTTTGGACTGATATGTCCCTCCCCTCCGCATTTGAAGCATACAATTGATGGTCGTTCTCCTTCCTTGAAAACGGGTGTTGGTGCTGCTATCTTTCCATCGTTGTCGAACCTTCTCTTCTTGAAATTTCCACTCCTATTATCTTGGCCATGATTACCACCGAAGTGGTTACCATTCTTGGCATGATAATTTCCCACATAATGGTTATCATTATTTCGATGGGCGTTGCCACCGGTATGATTATTATCGTGTTGTTGCTCATTACGTTTTGGTTGTGCTGACTCATTATTGCGCTCCAATAACTGAGCCCTATTCACAACATCTGAATATAAACAAAGTTTGTGAGAAAAGAGGTATTGACGTATATCGAATTTCAAACCTCTTAGAAATATTCCCGTCATTCGCTCCTCATTATCGAGCAAATGGGATGCAAACCAGGATAACTCCATAAATTTAGCCTCGTATTGCTATACGGTCATATTGTTTTCCTCTAACTTGATAAACTCCACCTCCTTCATATGATGAATACTTTCGGGAAAGTACTTATCGTTGAACAGTTCTTGGAACTTCTCCCAAGATATCTTGGTCACGGCGAGTGAAGACGCTTTTCTTGATTCCCACCAGTAATCTGCCTCTCCTCGCAACATGAAGGTGGCAAATGGAACCTTTTTCTCCTCGGAGCATCCCAAGACATCAAATATCTTGGTGATCTTCTTTATGCATGTCTCCGCCTTAAGTGGTTCTGGCTCTCCAAAAAACTCAGGTGGTCCCAGCTCCTTGAAGCGCTTAGCGGTGACTGGTCAAAGAGTTATCGGTGTTTCCACCGCATTTTGGGAGGAGGCGCTCTACTTCGATGTTGCATGAATTGCATAAAGCCTCCGAACATCCCATCGTTCACCATTTCATTGGTGTTATTATTTACACGAGGATTATTATGCATGCATTGCACATTATCACAGGTATTGATCGTTAGTGACTCAGCGGTCTCATGTGCTTCATTGCTTATCTCAACATTTTCGGATGTCATTTTCAAACACCTTTGTCACAAAACAAGGGTTAATTGACATATCACATATTATCCTATACTCACCGACCAATTAAATACCAAATAAACTTAGGTAGGTCATTCTAGCGAAGAATTCCCATCTCTCCCTCCTAGTTCTTGTCTCACATCTCACCAAGGATCATATCCCTAAGCTTTGATACCAACATGGACGCCCCAAAATAGGTATACATCACCCATCTTGAGTCGCCGGATACATGGTACATAAATTCAAATACAACAATTATACAACAAATGTAAAATACGACAAAACATAGCTAAGAGTTTAAATAAGAATATTGTCATCTAGACAATATCCACACTCAATGGTGTCCTCATTACAATTATTATCACATTATTCGGTAGAATAGTGAGGACTACTAATGCCATTTATCCTGGACCATCACTCCATTCCCCGACTCGTCCCAGCTATATTTTCATTTCCTGAAGAGAACAATAAAAGAAAAGGTGAGCTCAACTAGCCCAGTAAGAAATATTATGACTAAGATAATGCAAAATAAATTATCCTTAGCCTTCAACAGTATAACAACCGATAGAATACAATAGACAACAAGTTTTAGATCAACAAGCTGCAATGTGAAATAAGCAATCCATTAGAAGAGTAAAAAGTAGAGCATAAAATCTACTATCTTCTATGATTTAAAAGTTTTAATCAACTTTATCATTTGAGACTCGACTTAATAAATAAAATCGAATCATCCCTGCATCACGGCCAAGGATATTCATGTAATCATCAATGGTCATGATTATACGGAATAATTGTTGGTCATAATCATACCAACAACTCTCCATCAATGAACTACAGGCCAATGAGGACTTTCACCACATCATTCGTCACATTACGGTCATGATTATACCGAATAATCCCTGGTCATAATCATACCAAGTCCATCTATGCACGTAAGCCAAAGATGACTTTCATCACAATATAAGTATGAGGATGATGACAATGACATAATAATTCAATAAAATAAGTTCAAGATAAATTTTAAAGATTTATAATTTAATTTATCCAGAAATCAATAACGTCCAAATTGTAAACATGATACTGCTTTATGGGGTAAAATTCAAGAATAATATTCATGTACCAAAAATAATTTTGACAGAAAAGAAATATATTTTTTAGGTGAATAGTACCCCGTGGATAGTACTTCGGGAATAGTACCCCGTGAATAGTACCCCGACACAAAAAGTATCCGAATATTAGAGAGTGAATGATACTAGAGTGAATAGTAATCGGGTGAATAGTAACTCCATGAATAGTAACTCGTGAATAGTATTCCAGCACAAAAAGTGCCCCGAATACCCGAGTGAATAATACTAGAGTGAATAGTAATCGGGTGAATAGTAACTCGTGAATAGTGACTCGTAAAAGAAAAAATACCAAAGAAAATGATATTTCATGACGAGTACAAACGAAATGATATCTCATACAAGTATAATAGAATATATCTGAAAGCCGCAAATGGATTTTCACCGCCATGCAGTAATCCACGTAGATGATCATTTCCACAATTTAATAAAGAATGAATCGAAGGATCATTCACCATGCATGAGGTAATCCATATAGGCAAAGTTAATCCAATAGAATAATAAAGAATGGAACCAGGTCATGCGTAATCCGCACAGACAGGATATTCAAACATAATAATAAAGAACGGAACCAGGTCATGCGTAATCCGCACAGACAGGATATTCCAACAGAATAATAAAGAATGAAACCAGGTCATGCGTAATCCGCACAGACATGATATTCTAACAGAATAATAAAGAACGGAACCAGGTCGTGTGTAATACGCACAGACAGGATATTCCAACATAATAATACATAATGGAACCAAGTCCTGCGTAATCCTCACAGACAAGATATTCCAACATAATAATAAAGAATGGAATAACAGAAGCAATCTTCATGAATACGAAAGAAATAATACCCCTTACCTCAGAAGAAGACTGGATACTGGAATAGTGAGGTACCAGACTTATCTTCTTCTTTCTCTCTATAATTTCTCTCTATAATAATTGCTCTATAGCTTTAGTGAATTGGTGAGAAATGAAGGAAGAATGAGCTTCTATTTATAGAAAAATATAATTTCGATAATTGCACGTTTTGGGGCTCAAAATATTACAGTATAATACCTTCCTCTTTTCCTTCATTTTTAATTTAGTCCTGCAAGTATTATCAAACTTGCACCACCTCCCCTAATAGTAAATCATGTGAATTAATAGTAAAACATGTGACTCAATAGTTCTGAACATGTGAAAAAAATAATTACAGTATAATACCTACATCTATACCTCCATTTTTAACTTAGTCATGCAAGTATTATCAATCTTGCACCAACTCCCCTAATAGTAAATGAATGTGAATCAATAGTACACACATATGAACAAATAGTTATAATCATGTGAATCAATAGCAATTAATTGCTCATTTATCTGGTTAATTACCCGATTGGTCAATATAACCTCCAGACATCAATTATTATCGAAATAAATGTCAATTTTCACTAACACTAATAATTCCAACACAATGAAACTATCAATTTCATCTTTAATCAGCACGAACTTATTCATCATTAATATTATAATTCACAATATTTAACAACCGAGATCATTCCAAGGAAAGAAGGGCTTCAGATAAGGATTTCTCCTTATTGGTAGCAATTGATTAGGTGACCAACCTCTCCTCGATGAACTTTTAGACATTGTCAATATTGCAAATAATAATATGAATAACTTTGTCGTCTCAATTATTGATTTAATAATATAACATATTATCTGAGATGATAATCTTTGTGACAATAATTGAATCAATAATATGAGAGATATGATGCAATAATTATTGTAGCAATAATTGAGTATAACTGAGTGACTTCTTACGTAAGCATCAATATTCAATATCGTGTGCTACTATGCAACCACGCGTGTTACTATACTTTTACTACCGGGTAGTTCAACAGTTTTAACGGTAACACTTTCGCCGTTATTTTTATAAAATGATAATTCTGTCGTTTTCTTACTATGACAATACTTCCGTTGTGGGGTCCACCAATGATTGTGACGTCGTACGAATATTCTCTGTTAAAACGAATATTCCTCGACCAATCGAATATTATATAACCACTTGCCTACTTTGCAAAATTTGTAAATATTACCCACAACTATAACATTATATCAAATCCACACCATAATATTCAAAAATATATTTAGAGAAAATTAAATCTTTATTCATAAAATTTGGGGTCTCACAATCCATTGTTTACTCGCATGTTATTATTATTACTATTTTTAAACTTGTCGATAATTGTTGCTCACTCTTGCATAATAACATTATAGCTAAAGTTGAAAGAGTTGATGAGCCATCTACTAGTAACGATAAAGGTAAAGCAAGCAAGTGATGAAGACTTGTTTATTATTTTAGAATGTTGATGTTAAGACTTATTATGTTGTGTTTAAGACTTATTTAAAATATGTTATGTTTTCACATTGATGTATTAAGGTTAGATTACCTGTGATTGATTTTCTTAAGTTGTTATAACCCTTTATTGGGAGGATTTCTATTTCAGTTTTATTGTTATCTTTATCATGGGTAGTTAGATGTTATTTATTTTGGTGAGTGAACACCAAATCTGTGGGAAATTCGAGTACTTGGATTTGGTGGTGTCACAGGTTGTCACCTAACGACTTACAATACTAGATGATGTCCGCGACGTAATTTTTCTTTATTCTAGGCATTTAATGTGCACACATATTTTACTCTACTGGAGATACATGCTAAACCTTGATAGAGATATATACTGGTGTAGTGCATTTGCACATGTCCAGATCATGTATGATGTGATGATCTAGATTTATCCTTAGGAGTCTATTGTCCTAGGTTGATGCACATTTTTAATTAAATTGTATGAGTAGAAACTTACCTCATCCTTTTTGAGGCGATTGATAAATAGGTTTTATACCTACTTATTGGGTACTAAATTACGAGAATTATGCTCAAATCAAGTAGTTTTATTATGTGTTATTTGCATTTTATGTATTATTTTGTAGTAAATGTAGTTAGAACTCCTTTTAGCATCATAAGGCATGAATTGACATGGAAAGCATGAATTGGCATGGAAAGCATGGATTGGCATGATGGCATGAAGCTAGCAAAAGTATGGCAAGATGAACATTAGAAAATGAGGAACTGAAGCAATGGAGAAATGGAGAAGTGCAGAAGTAGGAAGCAAAGAAGAAGAAGAATGCAACAATCAGCAACAGCAAGCAAAAAGATAGCAGACTATAAAGTACAATGAAAGAACGCTACCGCACTACTTCAAGAACTAAATATAGGCGCTTGCGCTTAAAAGCAAAAGACAGAAATGATTATGCAATTGTTGTAACACAGCATCAACAATGAAGGAGTATGGCACGCCCACGCCTAAGCAAAGAGCTCGACAGCATATATACAGTAGCGCGCGCTGCTACTGCTTTTCTGATGTAATCTCATGCCACGTGTGCCCGAGTCTTCTATAGTCGGTTTTGTTGACTTTTTGTAATTTAAAATTTGAGCGCATATGGCTCAACTGAACGATATGGTTAGCACCAGACGTGTTTGTGGGGAGTCTTTTATCAGTTTTATTATTAGTATTAGGGTTCTTAAGTTTTAACTACTCTAAGAGAGGTTTTGATCATTGATGATACATTTTAATTCCTCTCTTTATCTAGATTATTCAATAATCATTAGTTTCATTTCTGGGGATTGTTGGTGCATTGGAATAAGCTTGGAACAGATTCTGCAACTGGGTTTAATAGATTTGTTTATCATTTCTCTTACATCTCTATTGTTTATAGTATTTAATTCTATGTATTGCTTCAATCCCATAATGGCTTTTGGTTCAAAAATGAACTAAACTCCATTATGGGATTCTAATGGATTTTGATATGTAGTCTAAATTTATATATCTAATTGTATTGTTGTATGTTTATTATTGGATTAACCATTATGATTGAGATTAATGAATTAATGTTTGATCACCATTCATATTGTGTGCTTGTATGGATTTGAAAAATGAAATATGAGTTTGGATAAAATCATAATGGCATATGTCCATGAGGCTGATTTGTTAAGCTTTGTGATTCATGAACCGAATAGGCATATACCGTTTCACCGTGTGTAGTCATGAAAAGAGCCTGTACTTTAATTCATTATTGCTGTAATTTCACATAGACATATAGTGATTTTGGTAATAGTGTCTCTTAAATGATTTCTATCATATGTGGAGGTTATGTGAATTGGTTATAGTTCATTAAAAAATGGTTATGTCTAATATTGTGCTCTTGACTAGTTTTCCATGTTAAATAATTAAACATTACATGATGGTTGTAGTTTAGATGAAGTATTAAATGAAATTAGAATCTCATTCGTCTCCAATTTGATTACATCATTTTAATTATTATATTTGTTATTTTATGAATAAATTTAGAGTTAAATATAATTGTGAGTGATCGTTTAAGCATATACAAATAGTGATATAGTTGATGCGCGATAATTTAGATTTAACACTTTTCTCCGTGGATCGATACTTTTCTTACTATGTACTACTTGTTGACCCAGGTATGCTTGCATGAGTTAGAGTCCTTTTTGTTAGACTAGAAAGGAGGCAACAAGTTTTTGGCGCCGTTGCCGGGGAAAGGCGTTTATTTTTAATATTGTTGTCATCAATTTAAAGCTAGATTTGTGTGACTTAGACAATTCTTATCTTATTCTTATTTCTATATTATTTTTGTTTGAATTTCAGGTACTTGTGCATAGTATATGCGCACTCGATCGTCAGATCCTGAGTTGATTCCTGTACAGGAAAACATCAACGATAGTGCTTGGAGATCACGAGCACTTAGAAATATACAAGTAGATTTAGAGACCACAACATCCAATATGGCAGCCGAAGAGCAAAGAGAAGAGCAACATAGGGCCTTGAGAGATTATTCAATGCCGAATATAAATGGGTTGCAGTCGAGCATTGTGATGCCAGCTATAGCAGCCAACACTTTTGAGATCAAATCGGGAACTATTCAAATGGTTCAGAATATGGTCCAGTTTGGGGGTGTTGCTACAGATGACCCGAACGAGCATCTATTGAGTTTTATAGAGATATGTGACACCTTCAGATATAACGGGGTGACAGAAGATGCAATCAGACTCAGGCAATTTCCATTCTCTATACAGGACACGACTAGAAATTGGCTCCATTTCTTGCCGTCAGGATCGATTACAATATGGGAGGAACTCGCACAAAAGTTCTTAGCCAAAATTTTCCCAATGGCTAAGACTGCTAAAATGAGGACAGCGATCTCTCAGTTTGAGAGCAGCAGTAGGGTGAATCTTTATATGAAGCCTGGGAAATATACAAGGAGATGCTAAGGCAGTGTCCACACCATGGTATGCCAGATTGAATGGTGATAAATACATTCTATAATGGATTGGGATGGCAGTGAAGGCCAATTGTAGATGCAGCTGCAGGACGAGCTTTATGGGCAAAGAGCTATGAAGAGGCCTACAATCTTATTGAGACTATGGCAGCTAATGATTTCCAAAATCCTACAGCCAGAATGCCACAGCCCAAAGTTGCAGGAGTATTGGAGGTAGATGCTATCACACAATTGTCAGCCTAGATGGCATCTATGGAAAAGAGGATTGATTCGTTGGCAGATAGTCAGTTTCAACCACAACATCAATTTCAGGCACAACCATCTCATCAGCAGTATGCACCGAAACCACCCTACCCTCCAGGATTTTAACAACAGCAACAACATCATCCACCACCTGCACCTCAGCAAGAAAAGAAGTCAGAGATGGAGGAGATGATGATGATGAAGTATATGGAAAATACAGAGGTGATGATTAAAAGTTAAGCAGTGGCTATCAAAAATTTGGAAACTCAAATGGGTCAGATGGCTAGTGTGCTTAATAACAGACCACATGGTACATTGCCTAGTACAACAGAGACAAATCCAAGAAGGGAGGGTAAGGAAAAATGTCGCAATAACTCTCAGATCAGGGAAACAAACTACAGATTCACAGCATGGAGCGCCCACGCCACTTTTACATGAGGAAACAGCGCGGCCGTGCGATGAGGGAAATTTGTCTGTGAGGTTTTGTGTAAAGAAGGTTCTGAGGAAGGGGAAGTGAAGAAGGATAAAGAAGAGTCATCTGAGAAACCAGTGACCAAGATACCAGTTTTTCATCCCCCTGTTCCTTATCCATAGAGACTACAAAAACAAAGGGAAGATAAGCAGTTCAGTAAATTTTTGGAGGTGTTTAAAAAGCTACAGATTAACATACCTTTCGCTGAGGCATTGGAACAGATGCCAAGTTATGCAAAGTTTATGAAGGGTATCTTGACAAGGAAAAGAAGGATAGAAGATTTGAGACAAGAGTCTTTAATCAAGAATGTAAGCGCGAGTTGCTTCAACATAAATTACCTCCAAAGTCAAGGACGAGGCGACTTCCACGATACCTTGTACGATTGAAAAGATGAGTTTCAGCAAATGCTTGTGCGATTTAGGGGCAAGTATCAATTCGATGACGTTGTCTGTGTTCAATCAATTGGGATTGCCGGCTCCAAGGCCGACAAATATTTCTTTACAGCTAGTTGACAGGTCTATTACTTATCCACGGGATATTGTGGAAGATGTACTGGTTAAAGTCGATAAATTCATCTTCCTGACTGATTTCATCATATTAGATTATGAAGAGGACAGAAGTATACCGATCATTCTTAGAAGACCATTCTTAGCTGCAGGAAGGACCTTGATAGGCGTTCAAAAAAGGGAATTGACAATACGAGTTAATGATCAGGAAGTCACTTTTAATGTATTCAAGGAGATAAAATTTCCAACAGGTGAAGAGGAATTCTTCAGGGTTGATTTGGTGGAAAAGGTACTGAATGATGAAGTAGAGAACTTGGTGGAACATGAACCTTTGAGAAATGCTATTTTGGGAAGTTCAAAAATAGATGATGAGGAGATGGAAGAAATTGTTCAGATACTTGACACTACTCCACAGTTCAGGAAGTTCAAGACTCCTGTTGAGCCATTAAAGATTACTAGAGAGTCATCAGTGAAATTAAAGCCATCTCTTGAGACACCGCCCCAACTTGAATTGAAACCACTTCTAGATCATTTGAGGTATGCGTTTTTAAATGATAATTCAAAATTACCTGTGATTATTTCTTCTGCACTAACATCTTTTTAGGAAGAAAAACTGCTAAGAGTTCTCAAAGAGTTCAATTCAGCTATTGGATGGACTATAGCAGATATCAAAGGGATCAGTCCATCTTTCTGTATGCACAAGATCCTACTGGAAGATGATAGCAAGCCTTCAGTGGAACAACAAAGAAGACTTAATCCAATCATGAAGGAAGTGGTCAAGAAGGAAGTGTTGAAATGGCTGGATGCAGGTATTATTTATCCAATTTCAGATAGCTCATGGGTGAGCCCGGTATAGTGTGTGCTGAAGAAGGGGGTATGACCGTAGTCTCCAATGAAAATAATGAGTTGATTCCGACAACAATAGTAATAGGGTGGAGAGTCTGCATGGATTACCACAGACTTAACAAAGCTACAAGGAAAGATCACTTCATGCTGTTGTTTATTGATCAGATGTTGGACAGACTAGTAAGTCAAGAATTTTATTTCCTTCTGGATGGGTATTCAGGCTACAATCAGATTGTGATAGCTCCAGAAGACCAGGAAAAGACAACTTTCACATGTCTGTATGGTACATTCGCCTTCAGAAGGATGTCTTTCGGGTTATGCAATGCCCCGACCACTTTTTAGAGATTTATGATGGCTATCTTTTTAGATATGATGGAGCATAATGTGGAAGTATTTATGGATGACTTCTCAGTATTTGGGGATTTTTTTGATTTGTGTCTGGAAAATCTAGTGATGGTATTGAGAAGATGTGTTGAGACGAACTTAGTGTTGAATTGGGAAAAGTGCCATTTTATGGTACAAGAAGGAATAATTTTAGGACATAAGGTGTCGAAGAAAGGATTAGAGGTTGACAGGGCCAAATTAGAGACCATTGAGAATTTTCCCCCACCAATTTCTGTAAAAGGTGTTCGAAGTTTTCTAGGACATACTGGCTTCTACCGTAGATTCATTAAAGATTTCTCCAAGATAACAAAGCCACTCTGTAGCTTATTGGAGAAGGATACACAATTCAAGTTTGATGAGGATTTCCTGTCTGTATTTGAGCATTTAAAGAGGAAGTTAACTTCAGCACCAGTGATTACAGCACCGGATTGGGACCTACCATTCGAATTGATGTGTGATGCCAATGATTATGCTGCGGGGGCTGTTTTGGGGTAGAGAAGGGAAAAGATCTTTCATGTGATATACTATGAGAGCAAGGCCCTTACTGATGCTCAATTGAACTACACCACTACAGAGAAGGAACTATTGTCAGTTGTGTATGCTTTTGACAAGTTTTGGGC
Source organism: Panax ginseng (assembly GCA_020205605.1). Classification (NCBI taxonomy): domain Eukaryota; kingdom Viridiplantae; phylum Streptophyta; class Magnoliopsida; order Apiales; family Araliaceae; genus Panax; species Panax ginseng. The sequence continues at coordinate 114,374,861 of CM035143.1, read as the reverse complement.
ATATCTGATTGGAACAAGGGTGATAGTATACACAGATCATGCGGTAATTCGATACTTGGTGGCAAAGAAGGATGCAAAGCCTTGTTTGATCAGGTGGATACTGCTGTTGCAAGAATTCAATTTGTAGATTAAGGACAGAAAGGGAACTAAGAACCAAGTGGCGGACCACTTATCACGACTAAAAAATCCGGGAAGGGAGGTAGATGACAAGATTGTGATTAATGAGTCCTTTCCAGACGAACAATTATTTATGGTGAAAGGGGAAGTGCCATGGTTTACAGACTATGTGAACTACTTGGTGAGCAGGATAATCCCTTCTGACTTAGTTGGACATCAAAAGAAGAAATTTTTGCATGACGTGAAGTGGTTTATATGGGATGAACCGTATTTGTTCAAACAATGTGCTGATCAGATGATAAGGAGATGTATCCCATATAGTGAGACAGAGGGGATTTTACAAGATTGCCATGCTTCATTATATGGAGGTCACTACGGTGGAGAAAGGACAGCGACTAGAGTGTTATAAGCAGGATTCTATTGGCCGACGATTTGTAAAGATGCTTACAGTTTTGTCCAAAGATGTGACATATGTCAAAGAGTTGGGAATATATCAAAAAGGAATGAGATGTCATTGAACATGATCCTCGAGGTTAAAATTTTTGATGTTTGGGGGATAGATTTCATGGGTCCTTTTATTTCTTCATGTGGAAATTTATACATCTTGTTAGCAGTCGACTATGTTTCGAAGTGGGTGGAAGTGGCAGCTCTTCCAACTAATGATGCCAAGGTGGTCCTACGATTTTTACAAAGAAGTATTTTTACAAGGTTTGGGACTCCAAGGACTATCATTAGTGATGAAGGCAGTCATTTCTGTAATCGGCAATTTACAGCTCTGTTGGCTAAGTATGGGGTAAATCATCGCATTGCTACAGATTACCATCCTCAAACCAATGGCCAGAAAGAGGTTTCGAATCGTGAAGTAAAGAGAATTTTGGAGAAAGTCGTGAACCCCACAAGAAAGGATTGGTCATTAAAACTTGACGATGTTGTATGGGCTTATAGGACTGCTTACAAGACTCCGTTGGGCATGTCACCTTTTCAGTTGGTTTATGGAAATGCTTGTCACATTCCCATGGAGCTTGAGCATAAGGCTTATTGGACAATTAGGAAGCTCAATTTTGATTTGAAGGCTGCAGGTGAAAAACGCCTACTCCAACTCAATGAGTTGGATGAATTCAGATGGCAGGCTTATGAAAACTCCAAGCTTTGACGACCCCAAAATAGGTCCATTCCATCCAACCCATTCTGAGTCGCCAAATACATGGTATAGAAAATAACTACAACTTTATTACAACAATTGTCGTACAAAATACAACAACACATATGCTGTGAGTTTGGATACAAATATAAACCAAATGTGACACATGTCCCAACCATGGACAGCACCTCACAGTGACACCTTACATAAAGGTATAGTCAAAAACTGTTTTAGAAACTAAAATCTTTGGGAAGTGCTCAAGGAAACCTTCGTACATGGGAGGCCATGCGTCTAGGTTATGATAGATATCATATGTCCAGAGAATTATCCTTGGTTGACCTAATAGACCCCAAAGAAAAACGAGAAGATTACTATCATATTCTTCCCAATGGTGAGTCTTCTCTTGATTTATCATTATCTCTACTGTCTCTAATTGAGAGTTATATTTCAAATAGACTCCAAGATCATATAGATAGTCTTTGGTAGATATACTCAAGCAAGTGGATGAGCACAATCTCGTTTTCTTATGATGACTCGAGGTTGTATGTCATTAAACATCTTGTATAATAGTGACAAAACACCCTTCCAAAGTTGAATTCACCTCACCTCAACATCTATAGACCACCGATTCTATTCCCCTGTTATTTCTCGCTTGTCCCAGCTACACTTTTATTACCTGAAAGGAATTGTGAAGCAAAAGGATGAGCACAACTAGCTCAGTAAAGAATATCATGACTAAAGATAAATAAATTATCAATAGCCTCCATCAATAATAAATCGTAGATTTAGAACATATGGTAGATGATAAAAATTTCAACCATAGTTCATGTGAACGAAGCAATCCATTAGAAGAGTCAAATAGACTATAAAGTCTATTATCTTCTCCATGTTAAAAATCCACCAACAATGTTTTATCCCTGTAACATCAATCAACAATTCTGGTCCACAATCATATGAATAACTCATAATCATAATTATAGTTCTAAATTCCTCTTCTCATCTAGGACGAAGATAATTTTCATCACCTATCTTTACCTGAAACATCAAAGATCATGGTTATACCAAATCACAGTTCTTGTTCATAATCATACTTATAAATTCATCTTTGCACCACGACCAAAGATATTCATCAACAGTTCATCTTCCACATGCCAAAGATATTCAACAACAAGTCATCTTTGTACTACGGGCCAAAGATATTCAACAACAGGTCATCTTTGCACTACAGACCAAAGATATTCATCAATAACTCATCTTTGCACTACAGGCTAAGATATTCATCAATAATTCATCTTTGCACTACGGCTAAGATATTCATCAACAAGTCATGTTCACCTCAACACCTGTTCATCTTTATCTTAAAGAAATACATAATCATTTCAGAAGTTGTATAACAATAATTATAACCATGTTGATCAATTCACCTTTGCACTTAAGCTAAAGATATTCAATTATAAATTCAATGGTCATGATCATACCGGTCACAATTCAACTTTTCTTTCATCGCCAAAGAGAACCCTAGTCATGATCATACCAATAATCTACCCATCTTTTTACACTCGGTGAAAGAGAATTTCAACATCGTGGTTATAAAAATGTTATATATGATAATAAAATCAATATAATCAATATATAGTTTTAATCTCGAGTAATATTCATAAGTCAACTATAATTTGGTTGTAAAAAGAAACCAATTTTGTAGTGAATAAGTACCGTGAATAAGTAACTTTCGTAAATAGTAACTCGTGAATAGTAACTCATGAATAGTAACCCTAACACAAAAAGGTAGAAATTCCACAATAAAATCCATACCAATATTTCGGTATAATGATATTGAAAGAATAACATTTCTTAAACTTATAAACAATTTATTTTAATTGTTTACACTTTACTAAATAATGCATTTAATCATTCTAAAATGCCAAACTCATAAGATTTCATCACCAATAACCAAAACCCTCATCAAAAATTTGCATATACCTCGTATAGGATTCTCAAGCCATAAAATCTTATTTTCCAATTTTCTTACTTCACACGACATATTTAATTCATTTACTCATAACTAGTCCATTTTTATGAAAAATACCAAATCAGTTCCAAAAATATTTCTTTTCTGAGATTTAGCAGAATATAGTCTCATATTGAACATATATTTTTCTCAGAATTTTTAAAATTCATTTACTATTTTTGATATGGCCAAAACCGCCGAATATTAAAACATTTATCATAAATTTTACTTTTATCCAAAAATTCTGAAATTTATAGAATATACCCATGTTATATATATGTACTCCCAATAAAAATTTCATCAATTTTGGAGTTAACCACAAGGAGTTATAAGCGGTTACTTTTAGAATAGTCTTTTCCCATAAAATCCATAACTCCTAATCTATACATCCAAAAATCACCATTTTTGGACACAATCAATAAAACTCATCAAATTATCATTTCAAATTTTTCCAGAATTTTTAAAGGTCTAAAAAGTTACGAAACATGAAAAATATAACAACCCTTAAAATCCCTTACCTCAAAAGAGCAAAGATTTACATTTGGAATAATCATTGAAACTAACTTGCACCAGTATAGCAACACTCAAGATACAAGAATATACTTGATAATATAGAGAGACAAATAGAGAGAAAATTCAGCTTCTGGTGTGTTTTTCAATTCTAACTTAGCCTCTATTTATAGGAAAATACTAGAACGCCCAAAGGAGACTAAAATAATAAAATATATTATTTATTTTTCTTATTCCACACCAACCTTCACCAACCAATTTTGAAGGCCATCACCATCTTTGAACAAAAAACATCAACCACCCATGTGCCAACAACCACAAAAACGTTTTCTTAAATAAAATAATTAAAACTTTCAAAAATTAATTATTTCGGAACTCCGGAACTTCAATAATTCACAATAAATAGCCCTTTTATCAGAAAATTTGAATCTCGCTTTTTTTTATAGGAATTTCAATTCTCTACAACTTTGAAGAAGAAAATTTTTCCAAATTCCAAACAGAAATTATCCGAAATCCATAAAAGGATGATTTTAAACACCGTTTCAACACCTTTTAAAATTCATAACAAATTATACGTTTGATTTTAACGGTTCAAAATTTGTGGACATATACTCTACTTATATATGTATAACATATCCAAAAATCACAACGATCCAACGGTCGGATTAAAATTATAATTCACACAGTAAAGCTTTAAGAACACCGATTTGAGTTTTTAATACCTCCAATCCGATAAAATACTGATAAAACACTTCAACAGTAATTCCACATAAATAAATCCATCATCTATATCCACATCAAATAAATATTTTCTTATCACATAAATCAATAACTAATTATTCACAAATAATATTATGTAATCGCAATAATGACAACCGGTGATTCCCAGAAAGAGGGGCTTTCAATAAGGATTTCTCCTTCATCTGGCGCAATTAGATGACCAAACCTCTCCTCGATGAACTTTCTAGACATTGTCAATAATGCTATCTAATAATATTATTCAAATAATATGAATTATTGATTTGATAATGAGAAATACTACGCGGTGACAATTATTGAACAACAATAATATAAAATATCAACGCAAAGAATTATTGAATCAATAAAATAAAATATTGAACAGTAATTACTGTAACAATTATTGAGTAGTGCCTTCTCACGTAAGAATCAATAATTCAAAAATATTGGTGCAAATACCGGTAATGCACAACATGCAACAAACGTATTACATTATATTTTAACCACCGGGTAATCCAACAATTGTTAATCGGTAATAATTACGCCGTTATTTATAAAAAAATACATACTTGTCGTTTTCCTTATCCGATAATTATTCTCGTTATAGGGCCCTAAATGATCATACTGGTCGCAGACGGATATTCCCGACAAAAAAGAATATTCCACGACCAAACGAATATTCCCCGACAAAAATGAATATTTTATAACCACTTGTGAAATTTGAAAATTTTATACATATCATCCTTAACTTCAAAATTTTATCAATTTAACTATTTACTAAATAGAAAAATTGAATACTTTTATTTCATAAAATTCGGGGTCTTACACAAGCTGTATAAAGAAAAGGTGAAGAAATGGCATGACCAAAAAATTATGGAAAGAGTGTTCGAGCCGGGACAAAGAGTTCTACTATTCAATTCAAGACTTAAACTCTTCCCTAAGAAGCTCAAATCAAGGTGGTCAGGGCCATATACAAAGAAGACAGTTTATCCACATGGAGCAGTAGAGATATTTGATAAATTCCCAGATAAGCCGTTCAAAGTGAATAGACTGCGGCTTAAGCACTACTATGGTGGTGAGGTTGATAGGCAGAAAGTCACCTCCATTTTTTCTTCAACATGATCGAATCAGAGATTAGTCAAGCTAATTGACTATAACTTAGCGCTCGATGGGAGGCACCCTATTATTTGTATCCTTACCTCTTGTTTAATTCTATTTTGATCATATTTATTTTTCATTTTCATGTTAGTTTTTTATAGCATAACAATTGTTGGTATAAGTTTTGTGGGAATGAATGTGCATATAATGACGATTAGGAGTATCATATACAACATTGTTTTGAGATATTCATTCATGCATATTGATTGCTTCGCGTGTTGATCTTAAAGAAGTGTGATATCTCATATTGGTAATTGTTGTATGTGCAGGTGTTTGCAGAATATCAGTGGTGATTGATGGCTACTTAACAAAAATGCAGTCAGTTATGTTCAAAGCACAAGGTCGCGCGACCGCACATTTCAGCAGGCTAAAAATGGCGTGCTCGTGCCTGATTCCTTTGCAAAATGTTAAATTGTGCGCCCGTGCCATTCTCCATATTCAAAAACCGCGCGGCCGCGCCCGAGACCAGAGCCAGAAATTTTTTTAAGTGTTTTAAAGACGTGTCTCCTCCAAATTCTTATATCAGTTGCAACGTGTGCCTACTCTCTATCAGTTTCAAAATATAAACAAACACGACTCTTCTCTTCTCCAAACCATTCTACTTTCAAATTCTAACTCCTCACCCCACTACGCATTCTACGCATCAGTTTCCTACGCTTGTTTGAATGTTTTAACTTATTCTTCAAGGATAAAAACTAGGGTTTCATCAAAGGGTGAGTGAAAATAGTAAGTTTGTGGGTGGTTAGCGCACAAAGTTTCTCAGTCCCATTCTTCTTCTTTCAGTGTAATGGGGCCTAAGCGAGCACGTTCCTTTACTCCATCATCATCGTCTTCCTCCGGCAGTCAGAGTGAGGATGTAGTGGACCATACAAAGTTTATCAGCCTCGATGCTCAGATAGAATACTATAAGATAATAGCGAAGACCTTTGTGAAGGAACGAGGTTTCAAGCCTGAGAAGCAAGATGACCAATTATGGGATATAATATGTGAAAGAGGTTGGGGGTAGTGACTGCTACCCCTATGGTTGTACCAGTGGGAATTGTTCGTGAATTTTATGTAAATGCCAAAGAGTGGGATATCTATGGTCAGAGGAGTTCAAGTAGAGTATGGACCACAATCTAGTTTTATGGAGTTTTAGTCTAGCCAATGATGAAATAGAATTTTGAAGTATTTTTGAATTTAGTGGATAACATGAGCTTAGCTATAATGTTTTACATGATGTAAGTCATGCTTGTTGTTTAGATGCTTTCGGTTAGCACATACATACGTGTTTACATATGCTTGTTGCTATAAGAGTAGTGTGTTTTTATTGCTTAGTAGAAAATGTTATTTTTAAAAATAGAATTGTGTAGAAAGTGGACTTAGGCTATGAAAACATTGATAATCAAACTGTGGGAACACATGGGTATGCTTATTGTATATAAAAAAGGAAGAGAAAATGTAAAGAAAAATCAATCTTGGAACCTTCCTGAGCTGAATTATTGAATCGTTGAAAGGGGCGAGATGGAGCGTAAAACGCACTCGTTGTGTATAAAAAATATATAGCAATAAACACTACGGGAAAGTACAAAAATCGCCATCGTGAGTAAAAATAAAGCAGATTAAACCCATTGTTGAACCTTAGTTTGTATTGATGTGTTGGTGTAGTTTTTATGCATTAGTATACATGGTTCTTGACTCAGACTTCAATTTTCTATTTTTAGCATTATAACATGTTTAGTCTTTTCTTTGGTCAAGTATATTTATGAACACAACACACACACACACAACATCTTTATAGTGAGTATGGGTTATTTGATTGTATGATATTATGTCTGTAGTTTGGTTTGAAACTTTAGTCTTGAATCCGGATAATTCGCTGAGGCACATTGGATTGGAATTTCATTTTAGCTGGAAAACTTGGGACTCAATTGCATCATAGTTTAGTTTGTATAGCATGTAGTTGCATTGCATTGTTTATTATCATATGCATTGCTTGAGGGAAAACAATAATTAAATTTTGGGGGTATTTGATAAGTAGGTTTTATACCTACTTATTGGGTACTAAATTATGAGAATTATGCTCAACTCAAGTAGTTTTATTATGTGTTATTTGCATTTTATGTATTGTTTTGCAGTAAATGTAGTTGGAACTCCTTTTAGCAACATAAGGCATGAATTGGCATGGAAAGCATGGATTGGCATGGTGGCATGAAGCTAGCAAAAGCATGGCAAGATGAACATGAGCAAATGAGGAACTGAAGCAATGGAGAAATGGAGAAGTGCAAAAGTAGGAAGCGAAGAAGAAGAAGAATATAACAATCAGCAATAACAAGTAAATAGCCAGCAGACTGTAAAGTACAGCAGCAGCGCTCCCGCGCTACTACAAGAACTAAATATGGCGCGCCCACGCCTAAGGCAAGACAGAGGCAAATTATGCAGCTGCAGGGCCGCGCGACAACAATGAAGGAGTATGGTATACCACAAGATAATGATAAGACCTCTGAACAACATGTAATAAAGGCTACCGCTACTTTTTTGCAAAGGCAATCTTGCTGACAGCGTGAGTCTTCTACAGTCAATTTTGTTGACTTTTTGTAATTAGAAATTTGAGCGCATATGGCTCAACTGAACGATATGGTTGGCACCAGACGTGTTTGTGGGGAGTCTTTTATCAATTTTATTATTAGTATTAGGGTTCTTAAGTTTTAACTACTCTAAGAGAGGTTTTGATCATTGATGATACATTTTAATTCCTCTCTTTATCTAGATTATTCAATAATCATTAGTTTCATTTCTGGAGATTGTTGGTGCATAGGAACAAGCTTGGAATATATTCTGCAACTGGGTTTAATAGATTTGTTTAATTATTTCTCTTACATCTCTAATATTTACATTATTTAATTCTATGTATTGCCTCAATCCCATAATGGCTTTTGGTTCAGAATGAACTAAACTCTATTATGGGATTCTAATGGATTTTGATATGTAGTCTAAATTTATATATCTGATTGTATTATTGTATATTTATCATTGGATTAACCATTATGATTGAGATTAATGAATGAATGTTTGATCGTCATTCATATTGTGTGCTTGTATGGATTTGAAAAATGAAATATGAGTTTGGATAAAATCATAATGGCATATGTTCATGAGGCTGATTTGTTAAGCTTTGTGATTCGTGAATCGGATAGGCATATACCGTTTCACCGTGTGTAGTCATGAAAAGAGCATGTACTTTAATTCATTATTGCTGTAATTTCACATAGACATATAATGATTTTTGGTAATAGTGTCGCTTACATAATTTTTATCATATGTGGAGGTTATGTGAATTGGTTATAGTTTATTGAAAAATTGTTATGTCTAATATTGTGCTCTTGACTAGTTTTCCATGTTAAATAATTAAACATTACATGATGGTTGTAGTTTAGAGGAAGTTTTAAATGAAATTAGAATCCCATTATTCTCCAATTTGATTACATCATTTTAATTATTATATTTGTTATTTTATGAATTAATTTAGAGTTAAATATAATTGTGAGTGATCGTTTAAGCATATAAAAATAGTGATATAGTTGATGCATGATAATTTAGATTTAACACTTTTCTCCGTGGATCGATACTTTTCTTACTATGTACTACTTGTTGACCCATGTATGCTTGCACGACTTAGAGTCCTTTTTGTTAGACTAAAAAGGAGGCAACATCAATTTGAAGTTTTTTTTTCGCTGTTGGGTTCTCATGCCCCATTTCCTTGTGCTTTTGATTCGCAACCCGACTGGACTGATGACTTAAGTGTCGCTAATGTCTCTAGAGGGTGCAACCCGTTCTTTCATTTCTCAGCTTTGAACTTCGGTATAGAGACCTTAACTTGTGAGGACTTGGCACAGGTTGACACATTTGATGATGAGGATTTAATTTGATAGACCACTTGTCCGTCATGCGTCTATTTTTGAGTTCAAGAATCCCTTGAAAATTTTGTCCTTCTTTTGTTAGGGAAAGCTTATGTTGCCGTGATTTCTTCTGAAGTTCTCCCCTTTCCTTTGATGAGAGTCTTGGTCCCACCTTAGACTCTTTCCATTTCTTGGAATCAAAAAATTCCCCAACCCTTTCGCGTGTTGTTGTCGGGGATTTATATAAGAAACTCTCTTTGTTGACCAAGTCGAGAGTTAGAAATATCCTGCACATCAAACGAAGAATAGAATGCCCAAAAGCTTGATGGCTTGGGCCAACAGGATTATTTAAATCTTGTGAATAAGGCATTTGAAGTTAAAGTTTATAAAATTGAATGAGTTATGAAATCGTAAGGAAATTTTGAAGCATCCATGGTCATTATTTCATGGGTAGTATTAGATTCAAAATACTTATCTCCCTTTATGAGAGATACTTCATCTTCACTCTAGATGTTCTTCTTTGCAGACTTGATTTCATATGACATGTGCACTATAAGTGACGCAACTCTTAGCAGGGTTTCATCTCCATGATTTGTAATTTTTTTTGTTTTTCTCTCGCTTAACTTGTCTCATTTTCTTAGGCTATTCAGAGTTACCCATTTAACAAGTTTTGGACCAATGACTCCCAAACCAGACGACTTTAGGGCACCAGGTGTTAAGACACCCCTTCAGGTTTACTAGCTCGAGTAACAAAGGCCACACTTCGAGATAAGTCAGGCGGTCTACTCTATTTCTCCTCGCCTGAGCTTGTGTAAGATTCGTTTTCATAGGTTCTAAGTCACCCATGTAGCGAGAGTTGGGTCGGTGACTCCCAAACCAGACGGCTTTAAGGCACCAGGTGTGAAGACACCCCTCAGGCTTAATTGCTCGAGTAACCTAGACCACGATTCAGATCTACTCATGTTTTGCCTTTTCTTTTTTCAACGCTCGTTTTCTTAGGCGCTAAGTTACCCATGTAACGAGCGTTGGGTCGATGACTCCTAAACCAGATGGCTTTAGGGCACCAGGTGTAAAGACACCACTTATGCTTAATAACTCAAGCAACCTAGGCCATGATTCGAGATATTAGGTTAGTGAATTATATTTTATCTTTTCATTAATTACCATTATTTTTGTTATAGCCTCGTACCCCACAACTAAGAGTCAGGGCAATCACAAAGTGCAAACATGCATATGAGGTCAAGTCTGTTCCAAAAAGTACTTTGTACGAGGATATCGTGTCCAATCAAAAGGTTTAATAGTCTTAATTCTCTAATCGTTCTCGTGATTCTTGCTCCACGGACGTTTATAAGAATTAATCCCATTCATAACAAGTTAAGTAAAAGTTTTCTCTTTTAAAACCTTTTTCTAAGAATATTTAACATGTATATTATCGCTAATGCATGTAAATGGAGACTGAAAGCACATAAAGAGATGAAAGAGTCATACCTCACATGTGAATTATTTATTCTGAGAAAAATATGATTGGAAAAGACCATATGAACATACCGGATCGCTAGTGAAATGATATGAGTGAAGCTCTGATGATGACGACCCATGCTGATGGTGCCGACTGGTGCATTTTCCTTCTTAGGATGGTTGATGAATGCCTCAGTGTTGAGTTGTCGTTATTTCCGAAAGTTCCCCAATCTTTGTTTGATGTAAGGGTCCCAATATTGGGGTTTTGCCGATTCTAAAATTACCCCAACCTTGCTTGTTGTCTGGGGTAGTTGCTTTGATAGATGTGCCGATAAGATACCGAGATTGCTAGAGTATTTTACCTCTGGACTCATATGGTGAACAAATAGTGGAGCTTTGACATTTGGTTTGCCCCAATTCTTGTTTTGACTTGTAGGCGCAATTGGCTTTGATGATCTTCTTCTGATTTGACGAAGGTTTCAAATTGAGAGTGTCAACTTTTTAAAGGTCTTGCTGATAATCATGCTTGATATATCGCTATGACATTGCTTCAGCTTTGATGATTGATGTCTAGAGACCTTCGGACTCCACTAAATTGGATTTAAGAGCTCGACTTGGTTGGTGATGTGATGGCTTCAACCAGTTTGATCTGTGAGGTTTAATATGTGGCATTATCTCAGGGAAGAGGTCATCAGGTATAAGATAGCCTTTGCCATGATGGTAACCCATGTGCTTCTATAGGTCAAAGGAGATCTAGTCTTTTTGCGCTTCAGGAGTGATAAGTTGCTAAAGGGTTGCATCTTATGAAGATTTCCATTTCATCCTCATGACTGGTTTCTTAATGTATCACTATAATTTCATTCCCGGGACTTGTGCCAAATTTAATGTAATGATATTGAGGTGTCGTTGGGTTTTCTCAACATGGGTCGCTGACTTTGAGGGTTTTTCTTGGGTGTAGGCTTTTTAGGTTTGATTTTGTTATCTTGGGATTGATGTTTAGGTTTGGATGTTTCTTTTGAAGGATGGACCGCACCATAAATGGTTGCCTATGTACTCCCATTGATTGGGGGGAAATCAGGTCTTTCGTAGTTCAAACTTGGCCTGAACAGTCTAAAAGTGTTTATTTGAGTTTGAGCTTGGTTTGAGGGGTTTTTGGATTTTTTTTGTTTGGTTTGACCGCACAATAGATGGTTGCCTACGTACTCCCATATGGGATGGGTGGAGATCAGGTCTTTCGTAGTTCAAGCTTGGCCTGAACAGTCGAAAAGTGTTTATTTGAGTTTGGATTTTTTTGATTTTTTGATGCTTTTTTTTCAATATTTACATGTATGGAAAATAAAAGGCATAATGCGAAGAAAGTGATATCGTCCCAACATTTCTTGTAACTCATAACTTTATCCTCTAGATCTACATCTTCTTGGCTAGCTGAGGCCTGATAGTCCAGCTGTCAGTGGTTATGTTGCCTTTAAGGCACGTGATAGAGGTTACCTCTTGGTTCTGAATATCTTCACTCATAGCCATAACTTGATTTCCTCCTACATCAGCACATCCCACGGGGATGCTCATATTGGACCCATCGCAAAAAGGGATGAACTCTTGATTCCCCGACAACTTCACCACCTTTTTCTTCATCTGTTCCTTCACCTTTTTCATGGGTTTGAGAGGATTTGATTATGAAATGTCTCTTGAAATGTTGTTGTATTCCTCACAAGGAACTTTTCTTTTTGGCTTTTTCCACACTGGGAAGAATCAGTATTTCTTTCTCATCATCTAGGAGGGTAGAATCAAGAATGTGGTTGCTGACTTTGGGCAACAAGATGTTTAACAATTATGGAGGAATTTCCTTAGGGAATTTTCTTGTTTCCTCTATCACTCCCAGCATTAAGATCAGTCCACCTTGTGTTCTGCCAGGATTGGAGCTCATAACCATTACTTCCTTTGAACTATCTGTCTCAAGTGGAAATTTGAAGCTCTTCATTTCCCTTTTACCTTTTCTGGTCGTGGGGATTTCTATCTTCAGTTCTCCATTTTCAATGAGATCCTAGATTTTATGCTTTAGAGACCAACATTCCTTAGTTGCATGTCCAGGTGAGTTAGAATGGTAGAGATATATCTTGATGGAATCATAACTTTTCATCTCAGGATTTACAGGAGGCAGCAACTCAGTAATCTTTCCTTCGCTTATCAGAAAGTGCAGGATCTCTTCATTTGATTTGTTCAGAGGGGTGAATGTTCGGTCTCTTTTGGAGGTTGTTTTATCTTTCTTCTTTGAGAATTTGCATTCCCCCAAGCGATTTTTTCACTGACGAGATCTTCTAGCAGTTTTATCATTCCATTTTTCTTGTCCTTTCAACTTGTTTTGATCTTCTTCATTTAGATGGCTCATCCTAGAGGGATATAGGCTTGCATTATGGTTAAGCTTTTTTTTCTCTTGGCTTATTGATAGTTGAGTGAAAAACTGCCTTGTATCATGATGTTGGCGCACTATCAGCTTAGCTAGCAGATTTACTTGATTCTGGATTGTCTCTAATTTTTGCATTACTGTCATACCTTCTTCCTAGTTTTCCCACTCTAGGACATTTGTTTTATTCTTTTGGGGGTATTATGCCATCCTTTGTATGTATTTACGATTTGGACCCATTTCGGTGCCTCCTGACCCGATCATGTTTACTCCCTCCATATCATGCTATAACAGAAGGTTGGTGTTGACATTTGGTTAGCCAGGTTGTTGGACCACAACATCGCCACTCTCGGTCAGATTTTGGATTTTATGCTTTAAGGACTAACAATCTTATGTATCGTGTCTCGGAAACCCTAAGTGGTAAGCACATTTCTAGCTTGGACTATATCTTTTGCTTCCTGGATCCAGAGGTGGAGCTAGTTCAGTAATTTTCTTATGATCCATTAACATCATCAATACATTTTCAAGGGAATCGCTTAGTGGAGTGAAAACCCGATTTTTTGTTCTTTCAAATTTTCTCTTTCTGTCCTGGCATTGGTTGAATGCAGCCTGTTGTTGAAATGGTCGATTGCCTTGCTTCTTCCAAATTGGGGGACTATAGGTTGGTCTCTTAGCTTGCCCTTGTAAAACAAAGGATACATCTTCATTGCCTTTCTGGGGTACCCTTTTGGGAATGCTCGCATAGTTGTCAGACTGTAATTACATTCATTCGTTAACATCAAGTATGCTTAAATGTTAATCATATGCTTACAAGTATACTCAAGTCATATGATTACAAGTATGCTCTCAAGTCATATGCTTACAAGTATGCTTAAATGTCAATCATATGCTTACAAGTATGCTCAAGTCATATGGTTACAAGTATGCTCAACTCATATGCTTACAAGTATGCTTAAATGTTAATCATATGCATACTTACAAGTATGCTCAAGTCATATGGTTACAAGTATGCTCAAGTCATATGTTAACATTTATAATGTTGTCTGTAGTAGGTACTGTGGAATCATGGACCTCTATTCAGACTGTTACAAGATGATGGTTATGAATCTGCAACACGTATACAAAATGATTCTGAATCAGACATTGACACTTGAACAAATGAAATGTATGTTTAGCATTGCATGTTTTTTATATCATTGTCATGTTTATGTACTTAACTATTTAAATGCAATTTTTGTTTATTGTCATTTTATATTCATATATATACATGTTTATATCACTGTCATGTTTATTGTCATTTTATATATTCATATATACATGTAATCAAATATAACTCATATATACATCTTGAAATTTGTAATATCTGGATGGCTTCTAAGCGTCACAGAAAAAGCTTGGCTTGGGTAGGGACCTAATCATGTGCCCAAAGGCCCTACTAATCCGGATGATCGGATTCTTATTCAGATTCGCCCTCCTCCGAATAGCACGTACATCATTTATATATAAGCATTTTAGATTTCATTTTAGATGTAAATTGTTTTAATATATCTACTTATTGTTAATGTAAATTGTTGTAAACTATAGTGATTTTCCAGATAATAAGATCGTCAAGTGCATATCACAGTTGTGTTTATAGAATTGGCCTACACCTGTGATTACGTGGGCGAGCACACCTATCGCCCACAAGGATGCTGTTTGGGATGAATTCCAGGTATGTTTTTTTTAATTATAACAGATAATATAATATGCTAATTAAGGATAATTGTTTAGTAATGTTATTATTGTTGTTTTATTTGCGAAAAGAGTATAGATGGGAGGACGCTTGTGCTTCGATGATTGAGACATTATTACTCGCGAAGTGCTGCCGTCCGCATTCAAGGATAATTTGAACAAAGAAAGACAAAAAGCCCTTCACAATCTTCGGATCGATCATCCGGTGCCGGGGAGAGGATTACATGCACGAAGCATAGCCCCTGGTGGCACCCAATCCATATGGGGTGAGATGTGTGCCCAATGGAGAGTGAGAGAGTGGGTGAAAAGACGAAGATCGCCGCCACCAATGATCCTCGGGTGTACTGATGGCGAAAAGGTTAAAGGAACATACTGGTGGCTAAGAAGATTCACGATTACGATGATATCACTTTGTCAAGGTATGTATTTACAAGTTTTAATATGTTTACAATCATGAATTGTAGAAAATATATCACATTTTACTTAGTAATATTGTGCTTTATTTTTGTATAGAGTCTCGCCTCAAGGTCGACCTATCCATTACCGGATGTGTGCGTGGCCACCGTGATGATGCGCTTCGATGCTATCCGAGATAGTGGTAATAAGTTTTAACAACTTGATCTTGTTTATCAATGCTTCTGAATTTATTTTTAACTATTTAATTGTTAACATGATGACAGGATACTTATAAGCGTTTATTGAATGAAGCGCTATCACGAAGGATCCACGTCGCTTTATTGATCAAGAGTTGTGGGAGAGGCGTCTTGTGAAGAAGAACTACATTAAAGGTCAATGACAACGACGACGCCCATCCTTCAGTGGCTCAGGCTGCTCTTCTACCCAGTTTTCAAAGTCATCGAGCCATCTAGTTGTTCATACTCCACCGTTGTGTGAGAGCTATATGTCGAGATCGAGATCTTCGAAAATCTTTGGCAAGGAGCATCCGGGGCTCTGAGTCCCGAGGAGTTAATTTCAAAGCGATGGCAAAGCAGCAGCAGGATGCATGGGGATGGCGGCGAGGTATAAAATCAATTTGTTGTATATATTATCGTAATATATACCAAGATCAACATAGTTACTATATTTGTAACTTGTTTTATTATTTTGTTAATTCTGAGGGTGATCAAGGAGGCGATGATGCTTGACGCACTCGCTTTAGATCGAGTTTTGTAGTTATTTGATAAGCTTGTACTTGTATATTCATTCAATTCATATTGGTTTTCTGTATGTTACTTAAACAATATTAGATTTGTTTATATTTATTCAATTCATGTTGGTTTTTAAAGGTTTATATACTATAGTTTGGTGACTGCAATCGGTGGACGATGGATGTTTATATTGTTGTGTATGCTGTTTATCTTGTTGTGTATGTGTGTTGGGATAAAGAAGGTACAAAACAGGTACAGGTTTTTGGGAATTTTGCAAAACAGCAAGAATCTGGTTTTGCATTTTTTCCAGATCAGCGACGGCTAAACAATTTGTGTATTAGCGACCGCATGCGGTCGCTGATAGCCGCTACCACGTGGACCACGTCAGCTTTGGCTATCAGCAAACGATATGAGTGACCGAAATGACCGAAACGTGGTAGCGACCGAATTTGTCATTTCGGTCACTCATATCGGTCACTAATAGTGGTCGCTGATGTGCATCCTAGCGACCAGATTTTATGCGATGAATATCAGCGACCGCGGCTGTCACTGATAAACCTTTTTCTTGTTGTGAAAACACCTGACCAAAGAGGGGGAACTAGAAAAAATAATGTGAGTATCATCAGGTCGCCGGACACACCACCAAAGCTTGTAGGAACCTGAAAAGGTTGATCGAAAAGATTGTTTAGAGTGATGAGCTGGTTCAGTATGTTGTAGGGTGTGAAGGTACAAAAATTAGGCAGAATAACACTCAAAATCCAGCCCCCAAGCCACAACCACAACCTAATCAAATCCAAGCATCCCACCAGATAGTATATGTGATCACAGGTGGTGGGTCAGGTGAAAAGTTGATAGGGAAGAAGAGGCGTGTGGTGTTTTACTTAGTTATGACAGTATCTAAGCAACCCACCTGAAGGGATCGGTTATACCCTAGCACGGTAATCTCTTTCACCGATGAGGACTACCCATTGGGACCCATTAAGCCACACAAAGGAGCATTGGCAATCATTGCCCAGGTAGGATTGATGGATATGAAATGGATCATGATCGATAATAGTTCTTCGGTCGATATATTCTATGCCTATGCATATCAGAGGCTAGACTTGGATGGCAGAAAGATGGACATCGAGCAAGAACCTCCACTGTATGGGTTCAGTAACGATCCAGTTCAGGTAGCGGGGACCATCGAGTTGCCAGTCATCTTCGGGATGACTCCTCAGTAGGTGGAAATCAACATCAGGTTTTTTGTGGTGTATGTGGATTCATTTTATAATACCATTCTAGGTCGACCGACATTGACAGCACTACAAGCAGTAACTTCAATCCCCCATTTTAAGTTGAAATTCCCTACATTGAACGGGGTTGGCGAGGTTAAAGGAGATTTGGATATGGCCAGGAGGTGTTACCAAAATTTATCGTTATCATCTGGGGTTGGAGTTAAGCGGAGAGCGGCACAATGGCGATCGAGGTAGAAGCCATTCTATCGGAAGGAAATCTTGAACCCCTTGCTCATCGAATCAAGAAAGCGGAGGATATCGAGCTTGTCCCTCGGAAGAAGGATAAAATAATAAAGATATGAACAAGGTTAAAGGAGCCTTTTCAGATAAGACTGATCAGTCTACTTCGGGTATATGCAGATATTTTTTATTAGGTGCCCAGTGACATGCCCGAAATTGCAAAATCCATTGATGTGCATAGGTTGAATGTGGACCCTAACCAGTCTATCAGAAGAGGAGAATCTTTGCCCCAGAGAGGCAAAAGATTATTGATGATAAGGTGGCCAAGTTATTAACGGCCAATTTTATATTTGAGATAGATTATCTCGAGTGGTTAACAAATGTGGTTCTGGTTCAGAAACAGAACAGGAAGTGGAGAATTTGCATCGGCTATACGAATTTGAATAAGGCTTATTTGAAGGACTTCTATCCACTTCCTTATATCGACCAACTCATAAATGCCATATCGGGGTATGCATTATTGAGCTTCATGGATGCCTTTTCAGGATAGAACCAGATTTTGACGCATAAGGAGGATATTTCGAAGACGGCTTTATCACACATCTAGAAATCTATGCTTACAGGAAAATGACATTCGAACTCTTGAATGTCGGTGCTACCTACTAGAGGACGATGAATTACGTATTTCGAAAGTAGTTGGGTCGAGGCATGGATATGTATGTGGATGATATGATCGTCCAAATTATGTTAGTCCGGGATCATTTGGATGATTTAGAGGACTGCTTTCAGACCGTTCGACATTATAATATTCGGCTGAACTCGATGAAGTACACTTTTGGCCTCGGTTCAGGAAATTTTCTAGGTTATCTGGTATGTAAAATGGGGCATAAAGGCAAATCCAAAAAAAATATAGGCGATCAAAGATATGAAGTCTCCTCAATCATTCAAAGATGTTCAGCGCTTAACGTGTAGAATCACAACTTTTAAGAATATTCATGTCCAAGTTAGCAGAGAGATGTTTGTCGGTTTTTGATACACTAAAAAGGTTAAAAACGTGAAGACATTTCAATGGACTTTGAAGTACAATGATGCTTTTCAGGGAATCAAAAGGTATTTGTCCTCAGCGCCTCTATTGATGAAGTCAGTTTTTTCGAAACCTTTATATTTATACTTGGTGGCTAGCTCATTGACAGTGGGAGCAGTGTTGGTTCAGGAGATCAGAGGAAAATAATTCCATGTTTACTATGTTAATCATGCTCTTCGAGCCACAGATACCAGGTATTCGAATTTGGAGAAGTTTTCTTATGCTCTAATAATAGCCAACAGGAAGCTTCGACACTATTTTTAGGGCCGGTTGATCGTGGTGTACATAAATCAACCTTTGAAGAAGATCTTGAATAAATCAGATATATCAGGGCGACTTGCAGATTGGTTTATAGAGTTAACTCAATTTATTCTGGAGTATCATCTTTGGACATCGATTAAGGGTCATATTTTAGTCGACTTTGTGGTGGAGTGTTTCTTTTCCAAACCAGACCTGATTGATGAACTAGAGGTGGTGGGTTTGGTCTCAAATGTTTAACCAGTTCAAACTGAAAGTAATATGCACACAAGTCAATCATGTTTGATGATAAAATATATACTTTGTAACAATCTTATTCATTTATTAATAAAAGAATTGTTTAATTAAAGGTTTTTAATTTATCTACATGGTGTTGTTTTATAATATGTGATAAACCCATAGTTTTGAGCAATGCTTTTAGAATCATGATGATGATTATGCTAATGAGATCTAAATTCTTAGATAACTCACAAACTAAAATTGTTCCCAATCGTTGGATTACTAAAAAGGGGATTAGTGAATCTGGATAGATTGGTACATATGTTGATTGCTCATTGGATGAGGATGATTGATATCATGATCATTTGTGTGGAGACGCTAAAGCTAGTATATAGGTGCTTATTGGAGAATAATTTCACTGAACGTCACTCGCTGAGGAATACCTAATGGAGTTTTACTTGTCCGTCTATAGGAATTCCTAAAGTGATAGTAGTACAAGTGATCCTTAGACTTGAGATCGTCATAGTACCTTATGTATGATGATTTATACTTTGACATGTCTCTTAAGACCCTTAGGGTATATCAAAGGGTATGCTTAGGTGTAATAAGTTGTACATGGAGATAATGAATGATCAACAAAGAATCTACTGCTATAGTAAAAGAAGAGAATGTCATAAGTGATTCGATAAATAACAACTCAGTAGTCCTTGGCCAAGGCATAATAAAATTAGAAAAGAGTTTCTAATTTGCATTATTTGGAGTTGTGCATTTAAGAATCAAAACACATATAATTAAATAAACTAAGACTTGACAGTAATTCCATGTCTTATATTTAATTGGGACATTGTATGGTGAAAGAATTGAATTGTATGGTAACTATTTACTCAAATGTTCTTTTATAATTAATGTTGAAATCTAAATTATCTGGAAAGTCGTTGATCGTTAAGGAGACTTATCCTTATTGTAGAATAAATATTATTTATTTAAATAAATTAATATATTAATTTATTTATTCAAATAAGATTAGAATTGTTCTAGTTGATTTATTCACAACTGGTTTAATATGAGGAACCTAAAGGGTCACACCATAAAAAGAAGAATATTTATTTAAGTAAATGACATAATCATAATAATAAGTTTAAGTGTATTTAATTTAATCTATGGTGATAGAATAAATTAAATAGCTTAATATTTATTATTTAATATTTTGGAAATATTAAATATAAATTAATAAGAGGAGTCTTATTATTATTATTATTATTATTATTATTATTATTATTATTATTATTATTATTATTTAATTCCTAAATGAGTTTGGAAATTAATTAATAAAAGGTACTATCATATATTCCTAATAAGATTATAAACCTAATTAATTAAAAGAGTTTACTTAATTAAAATTATAACCCAATTCCTAAATTACTTAGGAGGGTTGCCCACATCTATAAATAAGAGGAGTCTTTTTATGGGTAAGGGTGACACACATAAAAAATGACAATTCCAAGAGTTGGGAGAGTACACAATATTCTATAAAGATAGAATTAGGGTTTTGCCAAACACCCATCTTCTTGAATATTTATCTTACTTGGTGGATCACCTCTAGAGGCCAAACACTTGGGTGGCTAACGTTGATCAAAGGAAGGAATCAAACCCGGTGGATTCAAGTTGGACGTGAAAAGGAATTTGAGGTGAACTCATACCCGAGGAAGCTAGTTTCTAAAAGGGTATAAATCTGATCTCTATCAAATTTCTATTGATTGATAATTATGCACAAAGTATGATCATGGTGATCGTTTGTATGAAAAATTTTAAATTTCGTTTTATCGTGCTTCCGGTCTTTTTATGTAATTTATTGCATGATCACGCGATATACAAACATAACAGCTTCATGGGCGTTATACGTGGATGGTTCATCAACATCGGATATCAGTGGTGCAGGGATAATTTTGACAAGTTCTGAGGGGTTTAAAGTGTAATAGGCTATTAGCTTCGGGTTTAAAGTGAAAAATAATTAAGACGAGTATGAGGCAATTTTGACAGGTCTACGGTTAGCAAAAAGTCTTGAGGTAAAGGAGTATGTACAAAAGTGTCCTAAATGTCAGTTGAATAGTCCTATTCCTCATCGTCCTCCCGAATAAACGTATTTGGTTTTGTCCTCGATCTCATTTGCAGTATGGGAGATTGACATCTTAGGTCCATTACCGAATGCTAAAGGGCTAGTCAGTATTCTATTGGTAGCTATCGATTATATGACCAAGTGGGTGGAGGCTAAGCCCCTTAGGTTGATCACATAACATGAGTGTTTGAAATTTCTAAAAGATTTCATTGTCTTTCGATTCATAATTCCTATGGCAATAGTATCAGACAATGGTAGACAGTTTGTGGGATCTAAATTCGAAGAATTTTTAAAAGACTTGGGAATCCAGCATCAAAAACTTCAGCTACTTATCCTCAATCCAATAGGCAGGTATAGGTCACCAATTGGACCCTCTTAACTGGAATTAAAAGAGGTTAGACGAAGCCAAAGGCCTGAGGATTTTATCAGTGTTTTGTGGGAATATTGAACTACCCCTAGGACAATGACTGGCGATTCGTCGTTTAGGTTGGCCTATGGGACCGATGCCTTTGTTCCAATCGAAATCGGGTCTACTTTGCTTCGAGTCAGCCAATTTAAGGAGTTATATAATGATGAAGGTCTGCGCCTCAATCTTGATTTGTTAGTGGATGTTCGGGAATCAGTCTTAGTGAGACTAGTAGTCTACCAGAGGAGAACGACCAGACATTATAACAACGGGGTAAAGTTGAGGAGATTTGAAGTTAGAGATCTGGTTCTTCGAGAGGTGGAGGCATTGATATATGCCTCAGAACTTCAGAAAGCTAATGCTCAACTGGGAAGGGCCCTATGAAATTACTGAAGTGCCGAAGCCAGGAACTTACCGACTTCGAGTAATGGATGGGACAAAAATAAAAAAATACTTGAAATGCGGGGAGGCTTAGGAAGTATTATCAATAATGCATGCTAAGGTATCAATAAAATAGACATTCAGTTTTGCTTAAAATATATATTCATTGATTGCCAAAGTATTTTTACATTTGAAATTATTTACATTTAAAAAAATAAAGATATAAAATCATTCTTAAGGAGGGTCGACTTCGTCATCGGAGGAGTCCAAGATGGTGGTTCTGAGACCAGCTGCCAACATCTTCTCCCATATTTTTTCTTTGTGGCTTTGATAGCCTTCGACAAATTGGGAGATGATTTGGTTAGTTAGCTCAGGTGATTCTTGAAGCTCCTCGATGATCTTTTACTTGTCAACTTCGAAGATAGTAGACTTCTCAGCTTTCAAGCGATAAATGTCTTTCTCCAGGTCGACGACTACCCTCATCATGTCTCTCATATTTTGGTGAAGTTTCTTGAATTGATCAGTTAGAGTGGTGTAAGCTTTATGGAGGGCATCTCTATCCTCTTTAAGCTCGGCCCATTCCACAAGAAGTTTTTCCTTTTACTAAGAGAGCTCAGAGATTTTCCACTTCATTTATTTCACATCCGATGATAGTGCATCAGAGTGGAGTCGGACATTATAAAGTTTCCCTTTTTCTACCTTTATATTGTTTGAAGCAACTTCCAGTTGTAGGTGTTCGGCTTTTCTTTCAAGCTCCTTTTTTCGAGCTGAAATCTCCTCGACCGGAAGTAGCAGTCGGCCAAAGAAGGACAAAACATATACATAATATAAATAAATTAAGAGGATGTGTTCAAGGGTATCTATTAGAATAAAATGGGTAAAGTAGTTATTTTTACCCGACTCATGGGGACAGTAGTAGCGATTACAAGGTCCTCAGGCTTGAGGCCTTCAAATTTCTCATTGTCTCCCAGCAAGATGAAGGCATTATAATTCTTGTATGGAAAGTCGTGTGACATATCTCGAGACCAAACAGTGTTCAGGAACCGCCTTGGTGGGTCTGCAGAGATCGATGCCTTTGCGGGAGAAGAAGGAAGAAGAATTTGGCTAGTCTCTTTTGCCCGGGCCCTTTTTAAAGGGGGTTCGGCAAGGATTTCTTCAACTTAGGGGGTTAGAAGAATGTTCTCGGGTGATTGATGGTTCAGGGATTTGGGGAGGTTCCTTGACGATAGGAGCTTCGGCGATGGAAGTTGAGGTTGGTGTTTATGTTTTAGTTTGTTTCCTTATTTTCTTTTTCATCAGGACCAGTACTTTGTCGAATCTGGTCATATATAGGGATTTTTTTGTGGATATCATCGAAGTCATCAAGATAATGGTTATTGCTTTCATGATGAGGGGCGGTTCGACTGTTTGAGAGGGGTTTGGAGAGCTGTTGATTGGAATTTCGGTAGTGAGGATGTTCTCGATGTCTAAGCTTTCATCAGTGATCGGTTGAGGAATTAATCGGTTCGGGAAGTAAGGGCAGTTGTGAGATAGAGGCCTCAAAGTCTTTTGGTTTAAAGATTGATACTGCAAATATAAAAGGGTGTTAGATTAAAAGATAATTAATACTGAAGTAAAAAGGAATGGATTCGTATCGGCACTTACATCTATGAGTGTAAAGCCAAGTTGGGTTGGATAGTATTTCAATATGCCAATCAACTGTCTTCATCTTATTATAAAAGAATTGGAATGTGTTGATTCAGCTCTTCGAAAACATGGTAACTTTGAGGATGGGTTCATTTCGGGAGCCCAGTTCGGCAGAAGCTTTAGGTTGGTTCCCTTGATGTAGATCCACTGGTGGTGCCATCCTTTGTTGCTAGATGGAGTCTTTATAAAGGTGGTTTTCCCAGGATGAAGGTTTAGTTGTCATAAACTTGGTTCCTAGCATCGGTTACGTTGAACAGAACAAAAAAGAAGTTTAATCATGGAGTGATCATCAGCTCCTGGCAGAATGCGATGAATGAAATCGAATGAATATATGAGTTCGGCACCAGCTGTACGAAACTGAATCTAACGAGCCCTAGCTAGAAAAGAGGAGATAAATTCGTATAGGGGAAATCGAATGTCTTATCTAAGGACATAAAAAGGATGGCCACCCATTTTCCCTCTAGGCGCCAGTACATCCTCTCGTTGAGATCAGGGGCTCAGATAGAGTATTCGTTTGATATTTGGTACTACTTTCAGATAACATCCAATTGTAAGCTTTGTATGGAGGATGGGGTGTTGCCATGTGTGTGGGCTTTGTCGGATGCAAATTCCTTTTCGATTTGTGTCTCAATGAGTTTGGTTGGGGCCAGTGTTTGTGCTGATCGATTTGATGATGAAACCACTTTTTGGCCCAGAGTTTCGATGATGGTTGACACGAGGATATCGACTGGGTTTAAATTGTTGGTCACAATAGATGTGATTGGGGCAGATGAAGATGAAGTGTTTGAAGCAGCCATTGGAGTGCAGGGGGGGAGAAATAATTGTAGAACTTTTTGTCGGAAGTAGAGATTCGCATAGAGGAGGAAAAGGTTGCAAAGAGCTCTTAGTTGCTTTTGATCAAGACATATATCTGAAAAGTGGTGGTTATTTTTGGGGGGAAAAGGCTTTTGAAATTACTGTCCTTTCAACTTCTCTCGGTTACCTAAATGCGGCGTATTAATTTGGCTAAAATGATGGCGAACGTTGGGGTAATGTAGGAGCACAATAAAGAGTGTTGAGTACGCTACTGAGTTATTTGATTTTAGGCTTGCTGCATTCCTATTTATTATGTAAATTATTGGGCTTTTAATCAGAAACTCTTCCAGTAAATGTCCCATTATAATGGAATACTAGGGGGGGCAATATTGGGGCATTATTATTTGGGCCCGAATTATTCGGTGGGCAATGATCCACGTGGAAGAAGTCTCCCCACGTAGGAACCTGTTTGGGCAGTTTGAGAACTTTAAGGAATCCGTGATTCCTAATTATATTTTATTTCTAACTCCTAAAAAAAGTGTCAGGATAAAAACCGACTTCCTTCCTTTAAGGAGATTCATTTCAATCCCATCTGACCTAATGAGGAATCCTATTTCTATACGGGAAAAGACATGTAGAGGAGGTGTGATCACTATAAATATAATGCTATACTTTGGTTCTCAGGTACACACAATTCATTATTACTTTCCTACACTAAATACCTCCATTGTTAAACATTGTTTAGCCCTCACACTGGAATTATCCCCCGGCGGCCCAAGCCATCAAACTTCACTTGTGATTTTGTTTTTATGCAGAATTGGACGCGTTTTTGACAATTGAGACGCGTAAAAGAATCTTAGCATTAACAAATACATTTCAAATTTCATGTAAATTTGAGAGACACCTAATGTTAACTATAATATTAGTCTTATTTATTTGACTTTAAAGTTAAATTAAGTTTTTTAATATTTATCTTATTTATCTACCTTTGAAAATTATAATTAAACTTTGACAAGTATTGAAAGTTAAAAATACATTTTATATATTATTTAAAGTATAATCTAAAATAAATTTATATTCTCAAAATTTGAATCCACCATTAAAAATATTTATACAATGAGAGAGAGAGAGGGGTCAATATCAATATTAACAGAAAATTATACTATATTATAAATGGGTAGGCGTAAGTATATATGGCAATATAGTTAGTTAACTGTTGCATCAAACCATATAGTTTAGACTCATATTTTTTAAAATAAATATAGTTCTGAACCGGTTAACCATTTTTTAACCCATATTTCATTCCAAAGTTTGTATTTTCTTTTTATTGTGAAATATTTTCTTCTTCTTATCGTCACACTTTATTTCCTACTAATCATCGTGATATTTGTTGTATTTCATTTATAGAGCATAAGATTTAATGAGACAGTAATTTTGATATTTAGATGTCATTATTTATTTATTATTTTTTGTTATAGATTATTGGAGGTATACAAATACATTAATTCATATTCGAAAACTTGTACTTTTGTTTTGTGTTGCAATGTACTTGAGGACGAATACCCTGGCGTTTTATCATAATCTTAGCTTCTTTTTTCGGATTTTCTATGCATCAGATATTTTATTCTATATACATTGCCTTTCACTAAATATATATATATATATATATATATATATATATATATATATCAAAAATCAAATTAAAGTAATAATTAGTGTTTAGCCTCTTTTTTGAATATTTCACAATAAAAAGAAAATATAATTTGGAAGTCACTTTTCTACATTTCAGTGTAGATGCCTATGAAAGGAGTTGGCTTAGCCCTTTGGAATTGACTTTGAGAAAATATATGTTTTGTAATGTTAAATTTTAATATGTCTGTCTAATTAATTAAATTTTAATATGGTCTATAGAATTATATGGTTCAGTTTTCTACTTATCTTGTATGTTCTATAAATTAATATGTTCTTATTTTGGGTGACTAATATTGTTCTTTATGTGTCAGTTTATGTAAATTCTAGTATTCTAGTTACAAAAGAATTATATTATGGTGTATTTTGAATGTGATCCAACCTTTCTATTAGCAGGTTAATAATAATTTTGAAAAATTATTTAAATATGGAAGGGTATTAATAATTTCAATTTAAAATTTTATTAGTATAGTTTTTTAGCATTTTATTATTTATATTAATAATTTTTATATCATATTATTACTTAATTAATTTAATTGTGATGATCACAATTTCGTTTTTCAAAAGTTCTGTTTAAAAGTCAAAACATCTTAAAATGGTTAATATGGTTTTGAACCATAACCATATAGTTCCAACCCACACAACTCATATTAAAAATGGTTAATATAGTTTTAGTTCTTAAATGGAACCATAACCATATTTTAAAAATTAAAACCAACCCATAACCATATTTTATCAGGCCTAGGCGTAGGCCGGGGGTGAGGGGCATCCCTCCCTCCTAGATACGCCACTAATTGTTTCGAAGGGATTCATGTCAAACGGTTTAAAATGATCAATTTATAAAAATAAGGTGCATTCAAATTACATTTGTTATATAAGTATCATAAAAATTAAAATCTCGACTATGAAAAATACAATTTATTTTTATAAATTATTCAAATGAACTGTCTAATTTAAATTATCTCGTTTTTAAAGCTCACCTAGGCCCTGGCAGGGTCTCAATCTCGTTCTACACGAGCTCAGCGGTTACTTACCCAACTAATGTCCCACCATCCATTGCATTAAATTGGATTAGATGACACATATATATTCTGCTTAATTATGCCTGCATTGCATGGCTTAATAGTGATGCCACCACCCTATATTCTACAATAAGTCTTGGCGGTCCAACCAAAATATTGGACATTTTTAAATAATTTTTTTATTTTTCTTGTGATTATTCAACTCTGTTTTTGTATATGTATCTAAATTATACCTAAAATATTATATTTTATAAAAATTTCAATTGAAATAAATACTATTCATTTTTTAAAAGTCACAAAAAAAATAAAAATAAAAAATTGAAAATATCGGTCCAAATAAATTTTCCATGTAGAAGGACTCAATATTCTAACGGTCGGCGCCTGAACGAGTTTATTTCAGGGTGGCGAAAACTGTCCTGGTGGCATTCTGTGGGAACCCAACATAAATATCCGGTGCCTTAATTGTGATATACATCTCTATAGCCATATAGGTCCAACAAGTTTGGTAGGACAAAGGGTTGGTTTTGAAATGCCAAGATTTTCCGTTTTAAGTTAATTTATATAAACAAAATTTGCATCGTTTTAATTTTGTTGTAGATCGCACATAAAAAAAGTTAGATCACGAATATTATTTTCCTAAATCAAGCATAAGAATAAGAATGGAAAATAGAAAGAAAAAAATTATAATATGATTATAGAATGTCAAGTTTGAGTGGCATGCGATCTGCCTTTTATATATATATATATATATATATATATATATATATGGGAATCTTCCATGTGATCGGTTCTTGGCCAGGAAGTAATCTGTGACAACAACCTTTTTGGATAGTTGATAAACTTATTGGAAGGTTGAGATTGAAGCATAAATATCTGCATATGCCAAACTTGCATATCTTAGGCTTTTATTTTAATATAAGGACCCCACATAGTCAACATGTTATCAGTTTGTTTAAATAAAACGAATTTTTAATATTAAATAATGCTAATAAATGCGACATATAAATTGTACATAATTTGTTTTTTTTTTTTTTTTTAAGCATTTCCCCATTAATAGTCATGACTCAAAGACATTACGTAAACTTAAAAAATATAAAATATAAATTATTCATGCTCTTACTAATTTATTAATTAAAAAAATAATAATAACAACCAACCGGCACAAGCTTATGCGGCTTGAAATAAAAACAAGATCCAACATATATCAAGATTAATACATAATAATTTATAAAACAATAGCATAGGCATAATTTATATCCTTATTTTATATCCTATTTTATATAACAATAGCATATATTTGTTATATAAAGAATTATAAAAATACAAATATATGCTATTGTTATATAAAGAATTATAAAAATATTTTATATCCTATTTTATATCCTATTATAAAATAACAAATAAAGAATATAAAATATTTTTATAAAATAGCAAATAAAGAATTATAAAATTTTTTGTTATTTTATAATAGGATATAAAAATATTTTTATAATTCTTTTATATAACAAATATATTAATTTCTTCCCACTTTAATTTAAAATATTAATTCTTTTATGATATTTTATATCCTATTTTATATAACAATAGCATATATTTGTATTTTTATAATTCTTTATATAACAAATATATTAATTTCTTCCCACTTTAATTTAAAATATTAACTCTTTATGATATTTTATATCCTATTTTATATAACAATAGCATATATTTGTATTTTTATAATTCTTTATATAACAAATATATTAATTTCTTCCCACTTTAATTTAAAATATTAATTCTTTATGATATTTTATATCCTATTTTATATAACAATAGCATATATTTGTATTTTTATAATTCTTTATATAACAAATATATTAATTTCTTCCCACTTTAATTTAAAATCTTAATTCTTTATGATATTTTATATAACAATAGCATATATTTGTTATATAAAGAATTATAAAATATTTTTATATCCTATTTTATATCCTATTATAAAATAACAAATAAAGAATATAAAATATTTTTATAAAAATAGCAAATAAAGAATTATAAAAATATTTTATATTCTTTATTTGTTATTTTATAATAGGATATAAAATATGATATAAAAATATTTTATAATTCTTTTTATATAACAAATATATGCTATTGTTATATAAAATAGGATATAAAATAAGGATATAAATTATGACTATGCTATTGTTTTATAAATTATTATGTATTAATCTTGATATATGTTGGATCTTGTTTTATTCCAAGTCGCATAAGCATGCAAATGCTTATTGGTTGTTATTTTTTTAATTTTTTTTATTATTGTAATAGTAAGAGCTTGTATGGCGGCTTGGAGTATTTTATATTTTTTAAGTTTATTTAATGTCGAAAGTCATGACTATTAATGGGGAAATGCTTAAAATAAAAAATAAAAGTACAAATTGCATAAGTCGTACTTACTAGCATTATTTAATATTAAAAATTGCTTTTATTTAAACAAACCGACAACATGTTGACTATGTGGGGTCCTCATATTAAAATAAAAAGTCTGCACAAGTTGGCCGATTTGGTATATTTATGTTTCAATCTCACCTTCCAATAAGTTTATCAACGGACCAAAAAGGGTTGTTATACGCTTCTCATGGCAACCGAATCGCTATGGAAGGTTATATATATATATATATATATATATATATATATATATATATATATATATAGCTGTTTTCTTCAACAAATTAGAAGGAGCAAACTATATAAGAAACGAACCTGGTTATAATGACGGTTTTTTCTGTCTCTATATCATAGAAATAAGGCTGTAAAATGAGCAAACAGTTTGGACTCGATTTGTACTCGCTCGACTAAAAGTTCGATTCGAGCTCGACTCGAAATATAAATGAGTCAAATATGAGCAAAATTTAAAGTTCGATAAGTTACTCGAACCTTCTCAAATTATAATTTTCTATTGATACTCGAATCATATTCGTTTGAAAAGTTCAAACTGTTTGAGCTCGACTCGATAGCTAAATGAGCCTCAATCAAATTTTATTTTATACTCGATAAATTTTGTGAATCAAATCTGAGCAACTCAATACTCGGCTCGATTCGGTTCATTTATACTCTTCCATAGAAAGCCGGCTTTTAATGTTATAGCGATGAAAAAACCGTCGCTATAACCGGTTTGTTCTTAGTTCGCTCCCACCAATTCACTGGAGAAGCGGACTGTATATATATATATATATATATATTCCTAGGAGTTGTCACTTTTGTTCCATCATTTGTCAAAGTTTAACAACACAAATTCATTATTATCATATCATCAATGTTAAACTAAACAGTCATTATATTAAGAGATACTTAGAATTTAATAATATTGAAATAAAAAAATATCCTTAAAATTTGTATATCTAACAAATAAAACTCTTTTTTTGTAAAACAGATGAAATTATCAGTGTTTGGAGCTTGAGAATAGGCACTTTTAAGAAAGAAAAAAACATTAAAAAAAACACTCAATTAAGACATTACCCTAATATGGTGTGAAAAAATCATTTACTTTCATAATGGCACTAGTAGCACATGCATTAATATGATACAAAGTAGTCTACTACGTAAATTATAAGTGCGTATTTATATCCATAATTTAAATGGGCTTTAATTTGTGTCTACATAGAAAAGAAAACTAATTAAACAACAAAACTAAATTCCACTAATTGCATCAATTAGAATCTTCGACATAATTACGTTCTCCAACCTTTTTGACCGGCCGGTATCGCTTTGCCACAACCCATACGTGTACATATTCATTAGTCATACTTAAGCTACTTCACAAATTGACTCACTCAATTACTATCCCTCATTTTATATATATATATATATATATATATATATATATATATATATATACAAAATAACAAAACACAACATCATTCAATCTGTTGCCTATACTTTTTAAGAACGGGAGTTCAGTTACTTAAAAGTATTATTTTTGTTAAAATGCGGATTTTTTTTTTATTTTATATATAATATATAAAAAAAAGTTTAATATTTTTATACCTAACCGAAATTTTTACATAATACAACGATATTTTGGGTTATGATTTGAATACATATATGACCGGTTGTGGTATAAAAAATCAAAACATGTCTCAGACTCTGAATAAGATCTCTCTCTCTCTATATATATATATATATAACTAAATACAATTATTATAATTAATTAAACGGATTATAAACAAATTAAACGGATTAAAAAAATAAACTAATAAACAATCAAACATGCACAAACAATTTAGTTCATTAATTGCTTTCTCATCTCCTAGCCGCTGTTTCCCCTTTTAGCTTATAAAATTTAAGTGAATGTACATGTTCTGTTTGAAGTAGCTTAGTTATTTTTCTTGATGTTCTGGTTTGCCTTCACACTATAAACTACAAAATACCCATAATATTTAGGTTATCATTACCCTACTATTTCTTTCTCTACTTTCTTAACTAAATTTGTCTAAAAGTTTGGATCAAAAAGTTTTTTAACTTATTCTTCGGAAGAAAATTGTATTAATGCATGTGTGAAAGAAAAAATTAGATCAAATAAGCTGATTAGATCAAATAAGCCGATTGTGATATTAAGTTGAAGCATTGCTTGTGATATTTTTAAAGCTGTACTTCTACTTTAATTTGCTGAATTAGAAATAGTAAAATTAATGTGCTATATTGGTACGTACACAAGATATATTAAAATTATATATGTAAGCTAGACCATGGAAAGTAAAAAAGGTATTTTCCTAAAGTCTAAATATATAAGTCCAATTCTTAACTTGACTTTTCACCTAAAATAAAATAAAAAATCTAAACACCAAATAAAGATTAGAAAGAAAAAGTTGGCCGCTTCAATTTTTGATTTTTTTTACAAAAATTCTTACAAAAAAATAAGAAAAAGGACCGATGACATCATCTAGTGATTTTGATTACGCAATTTCACGTCACACTCGTATACCTTCCAATAAATTTCCCGGGTTCTTTCCCTCTATATATAATCTCACCTTTTATGCTTAACCAAAGCACCCCCAAAGCAACTCACTCTTCTCTTTCCCTTGAGATTTTTTCACACTAACAATCTCTCTCTCTCTCTCTCTCTCTCTCTCTCTATATATATATATATATATATATATATATATATTAAATGGAATTATTGTGTGACAAGATGATGATCAACACTAGTAGTACTACTAGTTCACCTCAGAATATTTCGACACCAAAATTATCATATGCTTCATCTTCACCAGTTCATCATGAGGCTCATCCAGTACCGGTACTGATAATGAGTCCTTGTGCAGCATGCAAAATCCTGCGGCGGCGATGCGTCGAGAAATGCGTGCTGGCGCCCTATTTTCCGCCCACCGAGCCACTCAAGTTCACCATTGCCCATAGAGTTTTTGGAGCTAGCAACATCATCAAGTTGCTGCAGGTATAAAACTAAAAAACAAAAAACAACTAGCTTAATTTGTTTCACATTTGGGTTCAATGTGAACAAACACGTACTAGCAGCAAATTATGTTTTTGATTCATTAAAAATCCCTTTATTAATACTAAGAATTTTGAATAGGTAGTACTATAGTGATCTATGTTCTATAGTTAATTAGATTTGACTTCCTAGTGGGTATTATTTCTTTTAGTTAGACAAGACTATCATTTACTACTCAAATACTACGTACTTATAAGTTCTTAAATTTTAAATTATGTAAGTACTATATTATTCTAATTTCTACTCCATAGAATTTCTATATTACTAGCATTTTTATT
Source organism: Panax ginseng (assembly GCA_020205605.1). Lineage (NCBI taxonomy): Eukaryota > Viridiplantae > Streptophyta > Magnoliopsida > Apiales > Araliaceae > Panax > Panax ginseng. Next base: position 114,341,691 of record CM035143.1, on the reverse strand, counting down.
ATAAAAATTTCTGAAAATTTATAATATATTCAAGCATTAGGAAAATTGTGTATATTGGAAATTAATCTTCATAGTTTCTTCTATATAGTGGGTCATGATTGAATTGAGCAGCATTTTAATTTTTAGTGTACTAGTAAAAATGGGGTCCACCTCATGAAAAATATTCCCTAGAAGAGTTGACACTGCCCTTTTCTACCATAGAAAACCAAATTATACTTTAAAGAACTAGTCAATACAAGTAGGTAAATACACAGAAAAGGTCCAAGTTTGATTTACATCTTATCAGTTTTATCAAAGTTCAATTACAAGTCATTTTTTTTCTACTGAACAAATTGAAATTAATAGACTTAAATAGACAGTCATCATATTTCACTTTTTTTTTTGAAACAGCACAAACTACTGAAATATATTGAGATTATCATCTATTACAAATGATGAAAAATTATGACGGAAAAAATAACACAAACGATAATCATTTTAAACAAATAAAGTCATTAATTATATATATTTGGCAAAAAAATTTATATGATTTGGTCATAATCATAAAAATAATTAATTTTATTTTCACCGATTTTCAGGAATTACCGGAGTCTCAAAGGGCAGATGCAGTTAGTAGCATGGTTTATGAAGCAAATGCAAGACTTAGAGACCCCGTTTATGGATGCGCAGGAGCAATTTGTCACCTTCAAAAGCAAATTAGTGAGCTGCAAGCAGAATTGGCCAAGGCACAAGCCGAGATTGTAAACATGCAAAGCCAGCAATCCAATTTACTAACCCTAATTTGCATGGATTTGTCACAACCTAATCAAGATCAATCCATGATCATCCCACAAGAACCCTATGAAAACCTAAATTTCTTTCCTGACGATGTCAATCTAAGCGGGATTTTGGAACCACTTTGGACATGATCAAGAAATTAAAATAATCTTTCCACAAAACAAAAGTTTATTAAATTTTTATTGCGCGCTTACTTTTTAATTATAATGTATTTTTAGTTGGTTGTAATAATAGTCCCGGGATTTAAACCCTAAATTTATTTACTTAAATCAAACAAGATATTAATTAATTTTAATAAATTTAATTATAAGTTTTTATTAATTAATGATGATTTTTCTCCAAGTTGCTTATTATTTGAACAAAAGGAAGTGAAAAGGAGATTAGTGGTGCCTTTGTACTGATTTTGTACCAATATTTGAGCAGTAAAAACAACTTTTAGGTGACAAAATTTGATTTGTCTAGTCAGATGGTTTAGCTTTACATGGTTTGCTTGTCAAACTTCTTCATTACCAAATAGTCTTACAGTGTTACCTTTTTTTCCTATGTTTGTTGAGATATATATTCTAAACTTTGTGAGATGTATGTCTTTTTGTGGTGGATGGATCATGCATGGATGCTTTTTTGTTTTGTTTTTTTCTTTTTCAAACATGAGGAGCTATTTCCGGAAAATAAAAGCCTTAAGGATAGTGAGTCACATCACTAAATAAGGCCTAAAGTTACTGCAAGTGATTTGCTAATTTATCTCGACAATTTTAGTCATCAAATAGTCAGAAATGATGCCCAAATAAAATATTAAAAGTATGTAGATAATTAAAAAAAAATCCTAAAATATTGCTACTTATTAGATCAATGGAATATAGATTATTTTAATTTTGGGAGTACTTAGCATTAAATTAACTTTTCGATTAATCAATCTGATTAATATTAACGCCGACACGCAAGTTAGGATGTGATCTCTCTCTTACATTATAAACAATGTATTGATCAATCGATTAACTTATTATAAAAATTAATTTTATAATAACCAGATCCATTAATTTTACATAGTCTATCTTAAAAGATTGTACTAGGACACTTATTGTACACATTTCTTTTAATAAACATATCTTTTGATCTTTCAAGCGTAACACCAATTTTTGTAATAAGGTTTTTATAATTTTTCCTTTGCAAATCTTAATATTTGGGATGATAGTAATAATTTTTATTTTTTAATTTAGACTAATATATCAAAATAAAAAATTATGTTATTAAAATAATAAATATCGCTTAAAGTTTTATGTATAGTTATGATAAATTATAAATAACTCTAACCTTGTTACTTTTATTCTGATACTTCCTAGAACCATAATTTATTTATGCGAAGATTAATAAAAGTACATGGACAGAGAGCATAGACCCTACTTTTTGCTGCTCCATATATGAGTGGGTCTCAAAGGGAAATAGAGGGAACACAACTAAAAACGCGTCTTGAGGTACATATATATATATATATGCTCACATTCCTCTTGTGAGTTTACACGCACGTGCAAAGCACGATAGGTTGGTATCTATTTACTCTCCACACAAGATGTGAACATCTGTCGGCAAACAATTAGACCCCGGCCCCTCCCTCTCTCCCCTCAAACATGTATAGTAGAGTTGAACAAAGAATCAAATTGAAATTGAAATTGCACCAATTAAAATCGCACTAACGGTTCCGGTGTTTGTGACGGTTTAAAGTTGGTTGAAAAATAAAATTTATGATTTCGATTTGTTTACTAGTTAAAATCGCACGCATATAACCGAAACTGCACCAAATAATCATCATGTTTTCTCAATTTTACTACGAGTATATATAATTTCTCTACTGTAACATATTTTCATCAGTTTATTTTAAAAGACAGATTTTACAGGGTTGAATGAAAAATCAGCAGTATCAATTATGTTTGCAAATTAAGAGTGACTTGCTATTTCCTAAATCAAATGTGATAACATAGTATTAATTAACCATATAATCGTTGATGCCTGGAACTATTTTGCTAAGTTAGCTCCGTGATTGTGTTCACTACGTAATACGTTTGCAGATTCTTAGATTCATCAAAGGTCCATGAGTTGTGGCCACCACATTGAACAAATTCTGCATGAAAATTTGGTGGTTTAAAGCCCATAGGTGATTGTGAGATTTAAAGAATCATTGAAAAGCTTCCAAATTTATTGCCTAGATTAAACTGTGGCCACAAGAAGGGGATCAAACTGGAGTTGGTATATAGCTTGTAACCAAATTTTTGGATTTGTTATTTCAATTGGTTTTGGAATTGAAACCGCATCGCACGGTTCAAAACCGCACCATACCAATCACAAACGGTTTCATGTGCGGTTTTGAATTTGTCAAACCGCACCTAAACGGTTTTGTATGCGGTTTGAAGCTCAAACCGCACCATGCTCACCCCTAATTTATAGTTTGTTTTTCTAATGCAAAAGAAAGAAAAGGTTATTGAAGGCATTTGTCCTAGTGGTATGACCTAACCCATATTTTCTATGAGATTAGGAGTTCAATTCTTGGATGTGTGTGTGATAGTGTGTGTGTCAAATTAGAAAAAAGAGATAAAGAAAAGGTGTATTTCAAAAATAGATGCCCGCAATTTGGTCTCAAAATGAACATGCAACTCCAAAGTCAAATGCAGCCTCTCTCTCTCTCTCTATATATATATATATATGTGTGTGTGTGTGTGTGTGTGTGTGTGTGTGTGTGTGTGTGTGTGGAGAGTACTTAACCATAACTAACGTTGTCAAATTAAGGTTATCTTTACAAAAAATCTTGAGCGTCCATCCGAATATCAAACAATTGATATAACTCCCATCCGCAGTTTAATACTGCGGACGAAAAAATATCCAAAATACCCCCCTTGTACAAGTCATCGTCCACAATTTTAAATTACGGAGCCTGGAACTTAAAAGAATAAAAAAAATCCTTAGCATTCGCAGTATTAAATTGTGGAGCCTGGAATATCTCTATCATTTCAAAAAAAATCTCTCTCTCCTTGGGTTCATTCGCTCTCTCCATTTCAGTCAAAGTTTCTCATCATCTCAGTCTCTTCATCTCCGTGTCCCTTTCTTCATCTCCTTTTTTAGATTTTACTTTCTCTTTCTCTCTATATTTCCATCTCCACTGTACTTCAAAAGGTATCAAAATTTATGGTTTAACACAATTTAATCATGATTTTCTCCTAATTTCTGTTATTAATACCCATATTGATATAATGATTTTGCAGAATGGTAAACAAAGAAAATCAACAAGGACTTGTTTGTTGGAGAAAATTTAGTGGGTTTAAACAATTCAAACTTTCATTTAATTTTTATCTTCCACTGAATCCGTTAGTTATCAAGTCCAAAAATTCGTTAGTTGATGAAATTGAGTTCCATAATGATATTTCCATTTTAATGCCCTCACCGCCCCGGTCACCTTAAAACCCTGGTCTGGTGTGTCACGGTGCTACTCATTTAATACATACACCCATATAATCTTAAGACATAAATTTTATTTAAATATTATTACAATATATATCACTTCTAATCCCAGGTTAATTCTAAGACCTTTACATTTTCAAATCATAATAATAATGAATATTACATCATTTATCTATTACAACAATACGTTTGTGACTTTTCTATCCTCCACAATAGATATATATAATTTAACATGCAATTCTTCTAATCAATACTTGATCATTTTTTTAATCTTCACCGGATCCTCTATTCTTTCTAACTTTGCTAAAAACATTTTATTTTAACCAAGTGTGAACATTTAATTGCTCAGCAAGTATAACAGTTGAATAAACATCAACAACATAATGAATATCAACATATTCTTTGAAAACTTCAACAACTAAACAATAGTTGTGAAGCAGTTTTGAATAAATAGGAACAACAATTTCCTTTCATATAACGTTTTTGAAATGACATATTGACCAATTGTCATGACCTTAACCTTTCTTCTCTATTCTTTCTTAGATTTGACATCTAATGTGTCTACTTCACTACTATAACACACCATTTATTCACATAACACATTATTGCATGGGGTTCAATACATACGAATACTTGTCCAAAGTATTTCATTTGACATTATAAACTTATCACAATTCAAGAATTATTACAATTCATATCTCAACAATAAATATTTTGATTGGAATAGCTCAACAAATCGAGTTAAGCCTAATCAAATAGCAATACTCCTTTTTCATAGCTCATATCACATAATCCGATGAATTTCATATATCAAACGAAATTCTATAGTTTAAATGAATGTCTTGCACAGAATAATAATATGTACAAGATACAATACTTGTATAACATAAAAAGTTTGCACAACATCAACATAATTGCACACAATAATTAATTGTGCAAGATTAGGAAACTTGTATTCAATATAAAAATTGAATGGAGTTAAGATACTTGCCTGCTACGCGATTTTGCAGAATGCTACTAATCGTTCTTCAAATGACCTATATATATCATTAAGGTTGAACATACCCATTAGTCATATAATGATGCTTAAATTGGTTTATTTTAGCTTATTTCATAGTTCACGATGTTCGGGTTTTACATAACCATATACACCTCAGTTTACTTCTTTCTTAGCTTCATTCATAATTTAGAATTCAATTTGGAAGTCCCCCGGTGTTCACGTTTTATAATTTAATCAACACGATCAACTTTATCATTTTTTGCTATAGGGGTAAAGCAGACAGTCTGACCCGTTTGATTTATGGTGTCTGCTTTAGACTAAGTTTTTTTCTTATAATCCAGATAGTATAAAATGTCTGCTTTAGGGTGTCCGCTACAGAATAAAACATACTGCACTTGAAGCAGTAACAAGAAGTTTTTTCTTTAACTCCACAGCTACTTTGCAATGTCATAACTCGCTCATTCCAAGTCAGAATGAGTCTGTTCTTGAGCATACAACTTCCTTATACTACAAATGTAAGACCCCAACTTTTATGAATAAAGAATAATTTTCTCAAAATATATTTTTGAATATTATGGTGTGGATTTGATATAATGTTATAGTTGTGGGTAATATTTACAAATTTTGCAAAGTAAGCAAGTGGTTGTATAATATTCGATTGGTCGGGGACTATTCATTTTAACAAAGAATATTCGTACGACGGCACAATCATTGTTGGACCCCACAACGGAAGTATTTTCGTAGTTAGAAAATGACATAATTATCTTTTTATAAAAATAACGGCGAAAGTGTTATCGTTAAAACTGTTGAACTACCCGATAGTAAAAAGTATAATGTAATGCATTAGTTGCATAGTAGTACACACGGTATTGATTATTGATGCTTACGTGAGAAGTCACTCAATTATACTCAATTATTGCTACAGTAATTACTGCATCATATCTCTCATATTATTGATTCAATTATTGTCATAGTATCATCTGCATAATATTTATTATTATTAAATCAATAATTGAGACGACAAAGTTTTTCATATTATTATTTACAATATTGACAATGTCTAGATGTTCTGTCAAGGAGAGGTTTGGTCGCCTAATTGTGCGCCAATAAGGAGAAATCCTTATCGGAAAGCCCCCTCTTTCCTGAAAACGACCTGGTTGTTAAATATTGTGAGTTATAATATTAATGATGAATAAATTGTGTTGATTAAAGATGAAATTGATAGTTCCATTGTGTTGGGATTATTAGTGTTAGTGGAAATCGACATTTATTTCGATAATAATTGATGTCTGTAGGTTATATTGACCAATCGGGTAATTAATCGGATAAATGAGCAATTAATTGCTATTATTTCACATACTTATAACTATTTGTTCACATGTGTGTACTATTGATTCACATTCATGTACTATTAGGGGAGGTGGTGCAAGATTGATAATACTTGCATGACTAAATTAAAAATGGAGATATAGTTGAAGGTACTATACTGTAATTAGTTTTTTCACATGATTATACTATCGAGTCACATGAATGAACTATTAATTCACATTATTTACTATTAGGGGAGGTGGTGCAAGTTTGATAATACTTGCAGGACTAAATTAAAAATGAAGAAAAAGAGGAAGGTATTATACTATAATATTTCGAGCCCCAAAACGTGCATTTATCGAAACTATATTTTTCTATAAATAGAAGCTCATTCTTCCTTCATTTCTCACCAATTTATAGAAGCTTTAGAGCAATTATTATAGAGAGAAATTATAGAGAGAAAGAAGAAGAGAAGTCTGCTACCTCACTATTCCAATATCCAGTTTTTCTAAGGTAAGGGGTATTATTTCTTTCATATTCATGAAGAGAGTTATTTTCTTTCAATACTCGTAAGGGTTGTTATTCCATTTTTTTTATTATGTTGGAATAACCTGTCTATGCGAAGTACCGCATACATGGTGAAATTCTTATGTTATTCCATTCTTTATTATTCTGTTGGAATAACCTGTCTGTGCGGTCTATCGCATGCCTAGTGAATTCTGTTGTTATTGCATTCTTTATTATTATGTTGGAACATCCTGTCTATGCGGATTACGCATGACCTGGTTCCATTCTTTATTATTCTGTTGGAACATCCTGTTTGTGCGGATTACGCATGACCTGGTTCCATTCTTTATTATTCTGTTGGAATAACCTGTCTGTGCGGATTATCCACGCCTGGTCATGAATTCTTTTGTTATTCCATTCTTTATTATTCTGTTGGAATAATCTGTCTACGTGGATTACCACATGGCGACAAAAATTCATTTGCGATTTCATATATTCTATTATACTCAGTTGATTAAAGTTTCGGCTTCTATACTCCATGAAATTAGTGGAATATCCTTGATATTTGCGCTTTATCCAGTATCTTTTCATGAAAATATTCTTATGAGCATTCTTGAATTTTACTCCACAAAGCAGTATCATGTTGACAATTTGGACGTTATTGATTTCTGGATAAATTAAATTATAAATATTTACAAATTTATCCTTGAACTTATTTTATTAAATTCTTATATCATTGTCCTCATCCTCATGTTTATAATATGTTGAAAGTCTGTGTGGCCTGTAGTGCATGGATGGGCTTGATATGATTATGACCAGGGATTATTCGGTATAATAATGACCGTAATGTTACAAATGATGTGGTAAAAGTCCTCATTAGTCGTAGTGCATTGATGGACAGTTGTTGGCATGATCATGACCATTGATGAATACACGAATATCCTTGGCCCGTAGTGCATAGATAATTTGTGGTCGTGATACTAATGAATATCCTTGGGTAGAAAAGTAGGGAGATGATGTGGTTTATTTATTGTTCGAGTCTCAAAGTGATAAAAGTGATGAAAAACCTTTTAAATCATAGAAGATAGTAGATTTTATTCTCTACTTGACTCTTCTAATGGATTGCGTGTTCTGCTGCAGTTAAACTTGATGTTTATTATATTTTATCAGTTTAACACTGTTGAATGCTAATGATAATTTATTCTGCATTATCTTAGTCATAATATTTCTTACTGGGCTAGTTGAGCTCACCATTTCTTTCACTGTTCTCTTCAGGATATGAGAACGTAGCCGGAACTAGTTGGGGAACGAAGTGACAGTCCAGATGATAGCATTAGTAGTCCTCATTATTCTGTTAAATAGTGTGACAATAAATGTAATGAGGACTCCATTGAGTGTGGATATTGTCTAGATGACAATATTCTTATTAAAACTCTTAGATTATGTTTCGTCGTATTTTACACGACTGTTGTATAATTAAGTTGTATTTAAATTTTGTACCATGTATTTGGCGACTCAATATGGGTGATGTATATCTATTTTGTGGGCGTCACAACAAAATACAGAACCCCTATAAAATAACCAATTTCCAAAAGCTTTAACTACCCAGAAAACTAACTTAAAAGTCAGTGCACAAAATGTTTTTCCTGTCTTTTTACATACTTTACTAGAAATTCCGCCATAACTTCGTTACAACGGATTTTCCTTTCATTCCAATTGGTTACCTTCGTAACTCATAGAAGTAAAAACCTATCTTTCTAGATTTTCATTTCAAACTTTGGTCCATTATTAACTTAAGTCCAAATAACAGTCCACGATTAAGTTTTTCCATCCTTTAAGCATATGTTTACATTTTTAATTCTTTTGTTTCGTTTGATATGTATATTACCAGCATTTTAAGCATTTAAACACCATCATATATAATTCTTATTTCTTCTGGATCCATCATGAACCCCATAAACCACAACAACCACAGCTTCCAAGCAAAATAAAACTTATAAATGGAAAATTTTGGAGTTAGGGTTTATTGTTTACCTTCTTCTTGGTTCGTCTTCTTCTTGATAGTGCTTGCTAGATTATTGTTCCTCTTTTCTTTGCTCCTTATCCAATCCCTGCTCTCTTTCTCTCTCTCTCTCTCTCTATCTCTTTCTCTCTATTCTCTCTTGCTTTTTTTTACTTATGCAAATGAAAAGAAAAGATATGATCATGACTTTGTAAGACTTAAGGGCTAAGGAAAAATAAAGGTAGAAAAGCATTTAATGCTTTGTCTTGCCAAGACTAAAATTTACTATAAATTGTAAGTTCTTATCCCACTTTGTCCCCTCCTTATACCAACCGTGCATCCCCCCTAACCCCTCTCTTTTTGGCTTTTCATTTCCCACATGCTAAATTTCTAACATGTGACATATGACCTTTCTTTCCTTTGGCTCCATGACTTTATTTTCTAAGCATTAAATATTGTTTGCCACCTATGGTACATAAGTCATCACATGATCCCTCCATCCTTTTTATGCTTTAGTTAGTCATCTAGTTAACTTTATCATTTTTTGCTACAATAGTCATCCAGACGGGTTGACTTGTTTTCTTTGAAGTCTGAATAAATCTGTCACTAAAACAGACGGGTTAAAACCTGTTATAACATGTCTGCTTTAAATTTAGAACCAAACTGTTACTAAATCGACCTTTTATCTCATATGTTCAATTTGCTAACAGGTGACATATGTCTTCTAAGTCTTTGGCTCCAAGTCCAAGTCATGGCTTCCCACTTTCGCTTCAACAAACTAGGGTTTAATCTTAGGCTCAACCCTAACCAAGCCACTCCAAACCCTTGGCTCAACCCTAGTCAAGTCCTTTTTAGTTCCTAACCAAGCCATCTAAACCCTAACCAAGCCTTTAACTTTAAAATTCTAGGCTTAGTTAGCCCACTAAATTTAATTAGTCATTTTCCTTTCTAGTTAGGTTTTCTAACTTTTTCAGTTACGTTCTCGTAACCCGCTCGGTTAGCCAAAAACCTAACTTTCAATTTTTCGAAAATCCAATTTTGTTTCAAATCCCCATTTCCCGAATAAACGTTATGTTGTATTTCGAAAAGTAAAAAAAAAAATGAAAAGAGGTTTTTAGCGTGAATAGTGTTTTTACGGCTTTTTCTCACAAAAAACTTTTTTTAGAGATTTCATCTCTCCTTCTCAAATAAACGCTATGACGTAATTCGAAGTTTTCGAAAAAAAATGTTTATTAGCGTTTTCTACGTTTTATGAATAGTTTAACGTTATTTTAAAAAAAAAATTATTTTCTCATACCAAACCCTAATTCGTATATTCTAACATGTAAACACAATTTAGGTCATATTACGTCCTTTAAACACATAACACATAATAATATCCATAAAAAATTTATTTTATTAGATATCCGTATCGAAAAATTTAATTACAATGCTATTCGATTTCTCGGGTCGTCACATCCATGGCTAGACGCTTTTTGATTTCTAAAGGTAATTTGGTATACATAACTTATAGGAATTGTTTAATTTAGATTAGGTATAGAAAAGAGGCTATCAAACTGATATTAAATGAAGATTTAATCAAGTAATTGGTGTAATTGTAAAGGGGAACTAGGTGGGATTTATTGATGTGGGGAGATTTGATAAGAGAGAGAAAATGAAGTTATTGAAGCGGGCTTCACAAGGAAGATAAAGGGAGGAGAGAGAGCATGGAGGTGCAATTGGAGCTGAGAGAACTAAGAGGTTGAGAACATAGAAAAAAGAAGTAAAAAGAAGAGAATTTGTTTTAACGCAACCACTATTATTGTTGGAGTCTTAAAAAAAGAACAGAGTTTAAGGGGAGAGTTTTTGGGGGAGAGTTGACGTGATATATATTTCAAGATCTGCAGTTTAATACTGCAGATGTCAAAAATATATTATTTTTTAAGTTATAGTCTCTGCAGTTTAATACTGCGGACAAGAGACTTATTAAAAGAGGTATATTTTGGACATTTGTCTAGTCCGCAGTATTAAATTGTGAAATACTAGAAATTAATTAAATTGGAAACGAAAGTTATATCAAACGTTCGATATTCAGATGGACGTTCAAAATCTGTTGTAAAAATAATCTTAATTTGACAACGTTAACTATGAATGATCAGTTCATATATATATATATATATATATATATATATATATATATATATTCTCTCTTTCTATATATAATGAAAGAGAGGGACAAAAATAAATAATTATTTGAGACTGTCATAAATTTTGTTTTTTGGATCTCTTTTACACTTATATATTTGGTTTTATTATAATTATGTCATTCTTAATTTTTTTTAATTAATATTTTATTCGTTTTCTGAAATTTGATAAAATTATAATCATATCTTTATAATAATTACACATGTAATTAGGGGTCCTCATCGGTAAAAATCGAACCTAGACTTAAAAAAAAACTAAAACCTGCATTCAACCCGAAAAACCTAGAAAACCAAGAACCTGGTTTTCTTGCAGGATTAAATTACATAAAAGTAAAGACCGATTTTTTTTGGTTCGATTTTCGCTTATACCGCAATAATTAAATAATTTTTTTTATGTTAACAGATTTTTTTAAACTAAGAAATGAAACTAGTAAATATTAAATTAAAATTAAAATTTGTGTAATAATAATATTTATTTACTAGGAACCACTTAAATATTAACAGTCAATTATATTAACAAAATCCATATTTGTTACTAGCAGTAAATATTTTAGAGAATCAACTCTACCTGCATGTCGGCAAAATGTTTTTCTCAACTTTCAACTAATTAATTATATATAGATATATATGTAATATGTACTTTACTTGGTTAATTATATATATAGCATATTTGGTTTAGTTTATTGATTTACGGCCTAATGGCTAATACCAGTGTCCAGTAGACCGAGAGAGGGTAGCCCAGTCCCACAACTAGCTAATTTTCAGAGCTTTAAATATTATTTACTTTTATACTTATTTCCTTTTTAGAGAGAATATGAGAGATCTAAAAATTTTATACTTTCGGTTTTTTTTAAACTTTTCGATTTTTTTCGATTTTTCGATATTTACCGAATTCAAAATTCTCATTACCGCTACCGGTACCGAAAAGTCTAAAAAAACCGAAAAACCAAAAAAAAACCGATACCGATTTCAACCGGTTCAGTAAAAAAACCGAAAAACCGAATTTTTTAAGCACCACTACATGTAATGCGTCTCTATAACTACTATATATATATATATATATATATATATATATATATATACACACACACACACACAAGGGCAGATCCAGAATTAATTTTTCTCAACAGGTGCGAATTTTATTTAATTTTTTTGTTGAATTTAAATAAAGAAAATGTAAGACCCCAACTTTTTTGAATAAAGATTTAATTTTTTTAAATGTTATTTTGAATAATAAGGTGTGGATTTGATATAATGTTATAGTTGTAGGTAATATTTATAAATTTTGCAAAGTAACCAAGTTGTCATAAAATATTCGTTTGGTCGGAGAATATTTGTTTTATCAGGGAATATCCGTATGACGACACAATCATTGGTGGACCCCACAACGGAATTACTATCTGATATAGAAAGTGACATAAATAATTTTTTTATAAAAATAACGGCAAAACTTTTACCGTTAACTGTTGAAATACCCGGTGATAAAAGTACAGTAATACGCGTGGTTGTACAGTAGCACACGATATTGCACAATATCTTTAATTGTTGATGCTTACGTGAGAAGTCACTCAGTTTTATTCAATTATTGCAATAATAGTTGCATCATAGTATCTCATCTTATTGACAATATCATCTGCGCAATATTTTATATTATTAAATCAATAATTGAGACGACAAAGTTATTCATATTATTATTTGTATTATTGACAATGTCTAAAAAGTTCTATCGAGGAAAGGGGTTAGGTCATCTAATTGCGCGTCAATAAGGAGAAGTTCTTATCGGAAAGCCCCATCTTTCCTGGGAATGATCTAGTTGTTAATATTGTGAGTTATAATATTAATGATGAATAAATGTTATTAAAAATATGTTTAGAGAAGTCAAATGATTTGTGATAAATAGAGGGATTTCTTAGGAAGTATTTGTTGTAAGTTTGGCTTATTAACTGGACCCCCACTTACATATTTTTCAAAATCTTTGGTAGAAAGTTATCTTAGTTTTTGTTTTATTATTATTATAATAGTAATAAAACAGAAAATTTTTATATAAAACAGAATACTTTTTATAAATAGAATATATTTTATTTTATTTTATTGCATAGTACTGCATAATGTTTGCATAGTACATCATAGTGAAAATCAGAAATTCGCCGAAGAATTCGGCACCCGTGAATATGGTTACTATGCGTGTGTGATTTTTCTTAAATAGTACCATGTCATTCTCCTATAAATATGATGCTCAGTTTAGAAAAGAAAATCACACCAGAATCAGATAATTCTTCTTTCATAATATTGAGCGTATTTCTTTTGAGTTTAAGAAAACTTTGAGTGTTGTAAATAGTGCAAGCTTTCTTCAAGAATATCTCCGCTATACCAGTCAGAATTACTCTCTTTTTAAGGTAAGGGATATTATTTTCATTCAATATTCGTAAGAAATAATATTTTCTTACATACTCCGTAGTATGTAATTAATATTATTTTGTTTCATATTCCTAATTATACACTTATTTTGATAAGTATTGTAAGACCCCAACTTTTATGAATAAAAATAAATTTTTTATAAATATCATTTTTGAATATTAAGGAATGAATTTGATATAATGTTATAGTTGTAGGTAATATTTATAAATTTTGCAAAGTACTCAAGTTGTTATATTATATTCATTGGTCGGGGAATATTCATTTTAACAGGAAATATTCGTACGACGGCACAATCATTAGTGGACCCCACAATGGAATTATTGTCGGAATGAGAAAACGACATAATTATCTCTTTATAAAAATAACGGCGGAAGTTTTATCGTTAAACTGTTGAAATACCCGATGTTAAAAATACAGTAATACGCGTGGTTGCATAATAGCACATGGTATTGATTATTGATGCTTATGTGAGAAGTCACTCAGTTTTGTTCAATTATTGCTACAGTAATTGTTGCATAGTATCTCACGTTATTTGATTAAATTATTGTCAATATTTTATATATTATTAAATCAATAATTGAGATGACAAGTTATTCATATTATTATATGCATAATTAACAATGTCTAGAAAGTTTTGTCGAGAAGAGGTTTGATCACCTAATTGTGCGCCAAATAGGGAGAAATCCTTATTAGAAAGCCCCCTCTTTCATGGGAACGATTTGGTTGTTAATATTGCGAGTGATAATAATATGAATAAATGCTGTTAAAAATATTGAGGGGATTTTTATGAAGTATTTATTGTAAATTTTGCTTATTTTATGGACCCTTATTTACCTATTTTTCAAAATAATCAGTAGAAAGTTATTTATATAATAAAGATTGGGGCCACATGTGGGGCCCACATGTGTTGAAAAATCAATTGTCAGGGGGGAGAATTTGTGATTCACGGGAGGTGTACTATTTTTGTTATATTATATATATAATAATAATAATAATAATAATAAGTTTTGTTTTTTATGAAAAATAGAATATATTATATTTTATTATACATAGTGTTTGCATAGTAAAAATAAAAAAAAATTCTTCAAAAAATTTTCTGCGTCCGTGAATTCGATTTTTCGCCTGTGAACCATTTCCACTATGCACTCAAATAGTATCATTTCCATTCTCCTATAAATAGGATGTTTAGTTAGAATTGAAAATCACACCAGAATCAGAGAATTCTTCTATAATCTTGAGCGTATTTCTTTAGAGTTTAAGGAAGCTTTGAGCGCAGTAAACAATTCAAGTTTTCTTCAAGAATATCCCCGCTATACCAGTTGGAATACTCTTCTTTTTAAGGTAAGGGATATTATTTTTGTTCAGTATTCGTATAAAATAATATTTTCTTCCATACTCTGTAGTATGTAAGTAATATTATTTTATTTCAGATTTCGAATTCTATACACGTTTTGTTAAGTTTTGGCTTCTATATTCCATGAAATTAGTAAAATATCCTTGATATTTATGCTTCATCTAGTATCTTTTCATGAAAATATTATTCTGAGCATCTTGATAAGTTTTAACTTTTTCATGCCGGGGTATTATTCACGGGGTTACTATTCCCGAAGTTACTTTTTACGTGGTATTATTCACTCGGTTACTATTTACCCGGGGTACTATTCATGACAAAAATTGATTTTTTTTGTTCAAATCATTTTTGATACAATATTATTCTTAAATTTTACTCCACAAAGCAGTATCATGTTGACAATTTGGACATTATTGAATTCTGGATAAATTAAATTATAAATCTTTAAAAATTTATCCTTTGCTTTCTTTAATTGAATTATTATATCATTGTCATCATCCTCATGCTTATATTGTTATGAAAGTCATCTTTGGCCCGTAGTGCATAGATGGACTTGGTATGATTATGACCAGGGATTATTCGGTATAATCATGATCGTAATGTTATAAATGATGTGGTAAAAGTTCTCATTGGCCCGTAGTGCATTGATGGATAATTGTTGGCATGATCATGACCATTGATGAAAACACGAATATCCTTAGCCCGTAGTGCATAGAAAATTTGTGGTCATGATACTAATGAATATCCTTGGCCATAGTACAGGGGTGATTCGATGATGTGAATTATTTATTAAGTTGAGTCTCAACGATAAAATTGATTATAAATTCTTTTTAAATCATAGAAGATAATAGATTTCATGTTCTACTTGACTCTTCTAATGGATTTCTTGTTCCACTGCAATTAAACTTGATGTCTATTGTATTTTATCAGTTTAACACTGTTGAAGGCTAACGATAATTTATTCTGCATTATCTTAGTCATAATATTTCTTACTGGGCTAGTTGAGCTCACCCTTTTCTTTGATTGTTCTCTTCAGGAAATGAGAATATAGTTGGGACTAGTCGGGGAACGGAGTGACGGTCCAGATGGTTGCATTAGTTGTCCTCACTATTCTGTGAAATAGTGTGATAATAAATGTATTGAGAACTTATTTTGAGTTTGAATACTGTCTAGAAGACAATATTTGTATTAAAACTCACATCTCATGTTGTATATTTAAGTTTGTATTTGTATTCTATACCATGTATTTGGCAACCCAAGATGAGTGATGTATACCTATTTTGGGGGCGTCACAAGTATTGCTTCTATACTCCTTTAAATTAGTAGAATATCCTTGAAATTTTCGCTTCATCTAGTATCATTTCACAAAAATATTTTTCTGAACATTCTTATTAAATTTTAATGTTTTCATGTCGGGATATTATTCACGGGGTACTATTCATGAAGTACTATTCACTCGGGTACTATTCACGATAAAAATTGATTTCTCTTCTGTCCAAATTATTTTTGATACATGAATACTATTCTTGAATTTTACTCCACAAAGTAGTTATCATGTTGACAATTTGGAATATTTTAAATTTTGAATAAATTGAATTATAAATCTTTAAAATTTATCCTTGATCTCACTTAATTGAATTCTTATATCATTGTCATCATCCTCATGCTTATATTGTGATGAAAGTCATCTTTAGCCCGTAGTGCATAGATGAACTATTTATTGGTATGATTATGACCAGAAATTATGTATCAGTATAATCATAACATGTAATGTTACAGACAAATGATGTGGTAAAAAGTCTTCAATGGCTCGTAGTGCATTGACGAATATCATTAGCCCGTAGTGCATGGATATTTCGTGGATGTGATACCAACGAATATCCTTGGCCTGTAGAGCATGGATAATTTGATGATGTGGAATATTTATTGAGCTATGTTATAGAGATAAAATATTGATGATGAACTTTTAAATCATAGAAGATAGTAGACATCATGCTCTACTTGACTCTTCTAATGGATTACTCGTTCCGCTGTAGTTAAACTTGTTGTCTATTGTATTCTATCAGTTTTTACACTGTTGAAGGCTAAGGATAATTTATTCTACATTATCTTAGTCATAATATTCTTTACTGGGCTAGTTGAGCTCACCCTTTTTTTCATTGTCTCTTTAGGAAATGAGAATATAGCTGAGACTAGTCGGGGAATGGAGTGATGGTCCAAGATGGTGGCTATATTAGTCCTCACTATTTTATAAAATAGTGTGATAATAATTGTAATGAGAATACAATTTGAGTTTGGATATTGTGTATGAGACAATATTCGTGTTAAAAACTCTCATTTTATGTTTTGTCGTATTCTGCACGACACTTAACAGTTGTATAAATTAAGTTTGTATTTGAATTATGTGCCATGTATTTGGCGACTCAGAATGAGTTGTGTATACCTATTTTGGGGGCGTCACAGTTGGTATCAAAACTTAGAGATATGATCCCTGGCGGATATCCGAGGCTAGAACTAGGATAGGATAGAAGAGTAAATCCTTCGCTAGTGTGTCCTACCTAACCTTATTTGTTATTTAATTGGTCGGTCAGAATATAAGGATAATATGTGGCATGTCAATTAACCCTTGTTTTGTGGCAGTGTTTGAAAATGGCATCTGAAAATTTTGAGATAAGCAATGGAGCACATGAGATCGTTGAGTCACCGTCGATCAATAATCAGGATAATGTGCATTAGGAAGGCAATAATCCTCATGTAAACAATAACACCGACCAAATGATGAACGACTGGATGTTTAGGAGCTTTCTGCAATTCATGCAACACTAAGCGAGAGAGACTCGTGTTCAAAATACAGGTGGAAACAATGGCAACTCACGGCTAATCACTGCTAAACAATTCAAGAAGATGGGACCACCGGAGTTTTTGGGAAAGCCAGAACCACTTAAGGCAGAGACGTGGATTCAGCAGATCACCAAAATATTTGATGTCTTGGGATGCTCCGAAGGGGAAAAGGTTCCCTTTTCCACCTTCATGTTGCGAGGAGAGACAGATTATTGGTGGGAATATGTAAAACGTACTCAACCTTCCGCACTAAAGATGTCTTGAGAGAAGTTCTAAGATTTGTTCAACGATAAGTACTTTCCTGAAAGTATTCGTCACATGAAGGAGGTATATTTCATCAAGCTGGAGTAAAACAATATGATCGTATATCAATACGAGGCTAAGTTTGCCGAGTTATCCCAGTTTGCATCCCATTTTGTTGATAATGAGGAGCGAATGACGCGAATGTTTCTGCGAGGTTTGAAACCCGAAATACGTCAATACCTCATTTCTCAAAAACTTTGCTTTTATTCAGATGTTGTGAATAGGGCTCAGTTATTGGAGTGTGATAATGATTCAGCCCAACCAAAAGATAGCAGTCGGCAAAACGATAATACCAGTGGTAGCAGTTATCGAAGCGGTGACAACAAACGTGGAGGAAATCATCATGCCAGAAATGTTAACAACTTTGGTGGCAATCCTGGCCAAGATAATAGAAGAAATGAGTCAAGTAGAAATTTCAAAAAGAGAAGGTTCAATAAAGATGGAAAGACAGCAACACCAGTACCCATTTTTAAGGAAGGAGAACGACCATCGGTCGTATGCTACAAATGTGGAGAGGAGGGACACATCCGTCCAAAATGTACCCAGCAACCCAAAACGTGTTTCAATTGCGGAAGAGAAGGTCACCTAGCTCGATTTTGTCGTGCAGTGAAGTCAAGTCCAGCTGAGATGGAGACACCAAAGGCTATCCTAGACAAGTCAAAGTCGGTAGTTCAAGGGAGAGTGTTTATCGTGACCTCCCAAAAAGCGAGGAACCCGAATGAAGTTATCACGAGTAAGCTAATCATAAACTCTTGTGAAGTCTATACCTTATTTGATACAGGTTCTACCCATTCTTTTATTTAACCTACTTGCGCTCAACCTTTAAATTTGACTCCAGAGAAATTAGACTTTGATTTATCTGTTGAAACTCCGTTGGGAGAAACCTTCATTACATCCACTGTTTATAAATCTTGTTTGATTCAAATCGGCACCTTCACATTACCTGTCGATCTTATCTCTTTGAAAATACTTGCATTTGATGTGATATTATGGATTGATTGGTTAACTACTCATCATGCTAAAATTAATTATTTTCGTAAGGTTGTTAGCTTTCATATTCCTAACCAACCTATTATGCGAATTCAAGCAACCAAACCACTAAAGTCAATCACTGTCATATCAAGCCAAAAAGCCATTCGTTTATTGAAAAATGGATGTCAAGCTTTCTTAGCACATGCCATGGATTTAAACAAAAATACGTCATATTTGAATGATATTTCTATTGTTAATAAATTTTCTGAGGTATTCCCTGAAGAACTTCATGGCCTACCCCCAGAGCGTGAAATCGAATTTAGTATTGACCTTGAACCCGGTATAAAACCCATTTCCAAAACCCCATATCGAATGGCTCCTATTGAACTTCAAGAGTTAAAAACCTAACTGCAGGAACGGTTAGACATCAGTTTCATTCGTCCTAGTACGTCTCCTTGGGGTGCTCCTGTTCTATTCGTAAAGAAGAAAGATGGGAGTATGCAACTTTGCATTGACTATCGGGAGTTAAATCATGTCACCGTAAAAAATAGGTACCTGTTGCCTCGCATTGATGACCTGTTTGATCAGTTGCAAGGTGCCAAATTCTTTTCAAAGATCGATCTTCGTTCCGGATATCATCAGTTAAAAGTTAAAACTGATGACATTCCAAAGACTGCTTTCAGAACTCGTTACGGGCATTAAGAATTCCTAGTCATGTCTTTTGGATTGACTAATGCTCATGCCGCCTTCATGGATATGATAAATCGAGTATTCAAGGAATATTTGGATCATTTTGTGGTTGTCTTTATTGATGACATCCTCATATACTCCAAAAGCCGTGAAGATCATAAGCAACACTTGAGGCTGATACTCCAAAAGCTTCGTGAAAATAAGCTATACGCCAAGTTGACGAAATGCGAGTTCTGGCTTGAGGAAGTATCATTCCTTGGGCACATGATATTGAATCATGGAATATTAGTTGATCCGGTGAAGATTGAAGCAATAAAAAGTTGGGAGCAACCTAAGTCAGTAACCAAAGTACGTAACTTTCTGGGTTTAGCTGGATATTATCAGAGATTCATGGAAGGATTTTCTCGAATCGCTACTCCATTAACTCATCTGAATCGAAAAGATACAAAATTCGGTTGGAACGAGGAATGTGAGTAAAGTTTTCAAGAACTCAAGAGGAGACTCATTTCAGCAATTGTTCTGATAATACCATCAGGTTCGGAGGGATTTTCCATCTACAGTGATGCTTCAGGCAGAGGTTTAGGATGTGTTCTCATGTAACATGGGAAAGTCATAGTCTATGCCTCACGACAACTCAAAGAATATGAAAGGAATTATCCTACTCATGATCTAGAGTTGGAAACTGTCGTTTTCATGCTAAAGATGTGGAGACATTACCTGTATGGGGAGAAAGTGGAGATCTATACAGATCATAAAAGCCTCAAATATTTCTTCACTCAAAAGGAACTCAACATGTGGCAACGACGTTGGCTCGAGCTGTTGAAAGATTACGATCAAACCATTCAATAACATCCTAGAAAAGCGAACGTGTTAGTTGACGCATTGAGTAGAAGATCTTATGCGGGTACGAGTGCGATACTGTCAACGCAAAGGCCCATTTTGTATGACTTACAAAGGATGGAGATAGAGTGAAAGACTTCAAAGACCCACGTGATGATGTCAAATATATGAGTAGAACCGACTTTAATCGATAAAGTTAAAGTTGCTCAAGCTACGGACCTGGAGCTGATGCGTGTGTGGAAGAAAGTAGAAGAAGGTGCTATTCCGGAAGTGTAAGACCCCAACTTATTATAAATAAAATCGAATTTCCTCTAATTATTATTGTGAATAATAAGGTGTTAATTTGATATAATGCTTTGGTTATGGGTGAAATGTGCAAATTTTGTAACATAAGCAAGTGGTTATAAAATATTCATTGTTGTCGGGGAATATTTATTTGGTCGTGTAAGGCATTACTCAATAATTGTTACGATAATTCTTTATTCAATATTTTATTTTATTGATTCAATAATTCTTTATACGTTGATATTTTATATTATTGTTGTTTTAATAATTGTCACGCACAATATTTCCCATTATCGGATCAATAATTCATATTATTTGGATAATATTATTAGATAGCATTATTGGCAATATCTAGAAAGTTCATCAAGGAGAGGTTTGGTCATCTAATTGCGCGAGAAGGAGAAATCCTTATTGAAAAGCCCCTCTTTCCTCGAGGCGCACGGTTGTCAATATTGTGATTCTCGTAATATTATTTGTGAATAATTAATTATTGATGATGAGAAAATATTGATTTTATGTGGATATAGATGGAGAAAATTTTAAGTGTGACAATTGTTGAAAATTAATATTTTATCTTTTTCGATAAAATAATTCATTTGAATATATTATTTTAATAATATAATAATGGTGATATTTTTACAATGAATGTGGGATATATGAGTATATGAGGAGGAGGAGTATTTTTGTTGCAAAAGTTGTTTAAAACATGTTAAACATGTCTGTGGGCCCATTTCTTGACTGAAATTTGATTATAGCCTGTATAATCGCCCGTTTGTGGATTTCGGTCAATTTTTGTTTGGAATTTGGAAAAACTTTCTTCTGCAAAGTTGTAGAGAATTCAATTTCCTATAAAAAATGCGAGATTCGAATTTTCTGATAAAAGGGCTATTTATTATGAATTATTGAATTTTTGAAATATTGGGTCTGAATTAATTTTGTTACAAAAAAATGCTAAAAACATGTTTTTTATGTTAGTTGGCCCCATAAGTGTACTTTTGCATGTGGGAATTGCTGGAATCTGAATTCAACGGAGGTGTATGATTTTGGTTATTAATAATAATATTTTATTAAATTTTCTGCTTTGGTGTTCTAAGCAATTTTCTATAAATAGGTGCTTAGGTTAGAATTGAAAATCACACTAGAAACTGAAGTTTTCTCTCTCTATATTATCGAGTGTATTCTTGTGAGTATTTTGATATCTTGAGTGTTGCTATACGGTGCAAGTTCGTTCAGCGTTATTCCAGTCAGAAGTACTGCTCTTTTGAGGTAAGGGATAGTAAGGGATTTTTAAGGGTGATTATGTTTTTCAGTTTTGTATTTTTTTCAGACATTCAAAAATTCTGGAAAAATTTGAAATGATATTTTGATGAGTTTTGTAGATTGTGTCCAAAAATGGCGATTTTTGGATGTATAGATTAGGAGTTATGGATTTTATGAGAAAAGACTATTTTAAAAGTAACCGCTTATAACTCCTTGTGGTTAACTCCAAAATTGATGAAATTTTTATTGGGAGTACATCTATATAATATCATTATACCGTATTAATTTCAGAAATTTTGGACAAAATTACAATTTATGATAAATGTCTAAATATTCGGTAGTTTTGGCCATATGGAAAATAGTAAATGAATTTTAAAAATTCTGAGAAAAATATATATTCAATATAGAACTATATTCTTCTAAATCCCAGAAAATAAATATTTTTGGAACTGATTTGGTATTTTCATGAAAATGTTCTAGTTATGAGTAAATGAATTAAATATGTTATGTGAAGTAAGAAAATTGAAAAATATGATTTATTGGCTTGAGAATCATATATGAGGTATATGCAGATTTTTTATGAGGGTTTTGGTTAATGATGATGAAATCTTATGAGTTTGGCATTTTTAGATGATTAAATGCATTAATTATTAAAGTGTAAATAATTGGATTAAATTATTTATAAGTTTAAGAAATGATTAAAATATTATTGTAATATTAATAATATTAGATTATGAGATTTCTAAGTGATTTATAACATTTGGATTAAGGTGTTATAAATATGGATATGAATTTTATTATGAAACTTTATCTTTTCGTGTCGAGGTTCTTTTTATGCACGATATATACGGTACTATGTACGAATACGGGGTACTATTCACGACAAATTGGTTTCTTCTCTGACCAAATTATCGTTGATTTATGAATCTTACTCTTGAAATTAAAACCATGTTTTGATTATATTATTTTTATATAACATTCTTATAACCCTAATGATGATATTTCTCTTTGACTTGAGTGTAAAGATGGGTAAATTATTGGTATGATCGTGACTATAGGTTCTCTTTGGCCAGTAGTGCAAAAGTTGAATTGTTGACTGGTATGATCATGACCATTGAATTTACAATTGAATATTTTTAGCTTAAGTGCAAAGGTGAATTGATCAACATGGTTATAATTATTGTTATATAACTTCTGAAATGATTATGTATTTCTTTGATATATGAATATCTTTGGCTCGTAGTACAAAGATGACTTGTTGATGAATATCTTAGCTTGTAGTGCAAAGATGAATTATTGATGAATATCTTTTGCTCGTAATGCAAAGATGACCTGTTGTTGAATATCTTTAGCCTGTAGTGCAAAGATGAATTATTGATGAATATCTTTGGCCCGTAGTGCAAAGATGAATGATTTCTGATGAATATTTTTGGCATGTAGTGCAAAGATGGTCTGTTGATGAGTATCTTTGGCCCGTAGTGCAAAGATGAATTTATTAGTATGATTATGAACATGAACTGTGATTTGGTATAACCATGATCTTTGATGTTTCAGGTGATGAAAATTATCTTTGTCCTGGATGAGGAAAAGAATTTAGAACAACAATTACGATTATGAGTTATACACGTGATTGTGGACAGGAATTGTTGATTGATATTACAGGGATAAAACATTGTTGGTGGACTTTTAACATGGAGAAGATAATAGATTTTATGGTCTATTTGACTCTTCTAATGGATCGCTTCGTTCACGCAACTATGGTTGAAAAGTTTTATCATCTACCATATGTTCTAAATCTCTGATGTATTATTGTTGAAGGCTATTGATAATTTATTTATCTTTAGTCATGATATTCTTTACTGAGCTAGTTGTGCTCACCCTTTTGCTTTACAATTCCTTTCAGGTAATAAAAGTGTAGCTGGGTCGAGCGGGGGATAACAAGGGAATAGAACGGTGGTCTATAGATGTTGAGGGTGAGGTGAATTTAACTTGGAAGGGTGTTTTGCCACTATCATACAAGATGTCTAATGACATACAACCTCGTGTCATCATAAGACAGGGTTGTGCTCATCCACTTGCTGAGTATATTTACAAGCACTACCTATATAATCTTGGTGTTTGTTTGGAGTTTAATTCCCAATTAGAGACAGTGGAGATAATGATATGTCAAGAGAAGACTCATCATTGGGAAGAATATGATAGTAATCTTCTCATTTTTCTTTGGGGTCTATTGGGTCAACCAAGGATAATTCTGTGGCCATATGATATCTACCATAACATAAAAGCATGGCCTCCCATGTACGAAGGTTTCCTTGAGCACTTCCCAAAGATTCTAATTTCTAAAACAGTTTTTGACTATACCTTTATGTAAGATGTCATTGTGACGTGCTACAGTTAGTATATATTTGTATCCAAACTCACAGCATATGTGTTGTTGTATTTTGCACGACAATTGTTGTAATAAAGTTGTAGTTGTTTTCCGTACCATGTATTTGGCGACTCAAAATAGGTTGGATGGAATGGACCTATTTTGGGGTCGTCACAGTTGGTATCAGAGCTTAGGGATATGATCTCTGGCGGAGATCGGGGAATAGAACTAGGAGGGGAGAGATGAGTAAACCCTTTGCTAGTGTGTTTTACCTAAGCTTATTTGTTGGTCGGTCATAATATAGGGATATTATGTGACAAGTTAATTTGTTTAATTAACCCTTGTTTTGAAGCTGTATTCTAGAATGATATCTGAATTACAGGAGATGAGCAATGGAGAAATCATAATGACAGGAAGATGGAATCTGAAATGAAAGCAAGGTATTCTCAACTCTTTGAAATACTAGGTACGTAAATTTCGGGGACGAAATTTCATAAGGAGGGGAGATTGTAAGACCCCAAATTTTATGAAATAAAAGTATTTAATTTTTCTTATAATTACTATTCATGAGTTACTATTCACGAGTTACTATTCATGAGTTACTATTCATGAGTTACTATTCATTTAGTACTATTCATGAAGCATGATAAAAAATTATTCGTAAGAAGGCATTACTCAATAATTGTTACAAGTAATTCTTTATTCAATATTTTATTTTATTGATTCAATAATTGTTACGTTGATATTTTATATTATTATTGTTTTAATAATTGTCACGACACAATATTTCCCATTATCGGATCAATAATTCATATTATTTGGATAATATTATTAGATAGCATTATTGGCAATGTCTAGAAAGTTCTGTCAAGGAGAGGTTTGGTCATCTAATTGCGCGCCAGTAAGGAGAAATCCTTATTGAAAAGCCCCCTCTCTTTCCAGGAAGCGCACTGGTTGTCAATATTGTGATTCTGTAATATTATTTGTGAATAATTAATTATTGATGAGGAAAATATTGATTTTATGTGGATATAGATGGAGAAAATTTTTAAGTGTGACAATTGTTGAAAATTAATATTTTATCTTTTCTGATAAAATAATTCATTTGAATATATTATTTTAATAATATAATAATGGTGATATTTTTACAATGAATGTGGGATATATGAGTATATGAGGAGGAGGAGGAGTATTTTTGTTGCAAAAGTTGTTTAAAACATGTTAAACATGTCTGTGGGCCCATTTCTTGACTGAAATTTGATTATAGCCTGTATAATCGCCCGTTTGTGGATTTCGGTCAATTTCTGTTTGGAATTTGGAAAAACTTTCTTCTGCAAAGTTGTAGAGAATTGAATTTTCTATAAAAAAATCATGAGATTCAATTTTCGATAAAAGGGCTATTTATTATGAATTATTGAATTTTTGGAATATTAGGTCTGAATTAATTTTGTTACAAAAAAAATGCTAAAAACATGTTTTTTATGTTAGTTGGCCCCATAAGTGTACTTTTGCATGTGGGAATTGCTGGAATCTGAATTCAACGGAGGTGTATGATTTTGGTTATTAATAATAATATTTTATTAAATTTTCTGCTTTGGTGTTCTAAGCAATTTTCTATAAATAGGTGCTTAGGTTAGAATTGAAAATCACACCAGAAACTGAAGTTTTCTCTCTCTATATTATCGAGCGTATTCTTGTGAGTATTTTGATATCTTGAGTGTTGCTATATGGTGCAAGTTCGTTCAGCATTATTCCAGTCAGAAGTACTGCTCTTTTGAGGTAAGGGATAGTAAGGGATTTTTAAGGGTGATTATGTTTTTCAGTTTTGTATTTTTTTCAGACATTCAAAAATTCTGGAAAAATTTGAAATGATATTTTGATGAGTTTTGTAGATTGTGTCCAAAAATGGCGATTTTTGGATGTATAGATTAGGAGTTATGGATTTTATGAGAAAAGACTATTTTAAAAGTAACCGCTTATAACTCCTTGTGGTTAACTCCAAAATTGATGAAATTTTTATTGGGAGTACATCTATATAATATCAGTATACCGTATTAATTTCGGAATTTTTGGACAAAATTACAATTTATGATAAATGTCTAAATATTCGGTAGTTTTGGCCATATGGAAAATAGTAAATGAATTTTAAAAATTCTGAGAAAAATATATATTCAATATAGAACTATATTCTTCTAAATCCCAGAAAATAAATATTTTTGGAACTGATTTGGTATTTTCATGAAAATGTTCTAGTTATGAGTAAATGAATTAAATATGTTATGTGAAGTAAGAAAATTGAAAAATATGATTTATTGGCTTGAGAATCATATATGAGGTATATGCTGATTTTTATGAGGGTTTTGGTTAATGATGATAAAATCTTATGAGTTTGGCATTTTAGATGATTAAATGCATTAATTATTAAAGTGTAAATAATTGGATTAAATTATTTATAAGTTTAAGAAATGATTAAAATATTATTGTAATATTAATAATATTAGATTATGAGATTTCTAAGTGATTTATAACATTTGGATTAAGGTGTTATAAATATGGATATGAATTTTATTATGAAACTTTATCTTTTTCGTGTCGAGAATTCTTATGCACGATATACGATTACTATGTACGAATCACGGGTACTATTCACGATAAATTGGTTTCTTCCCGACCAAATTATCGTTGATTTATGAATCTTACTCTTGAAATTAAAACCATGTTTTGATTATATTGTTTTTATATAACATTCTTATAACCCTAATGATGATATTTCTCTTTGACTTGAGTGTAAAGATGGGTAAATTATTGGTATGATCGTGACTATAGGTTCTCTTTGGCGATGAGTGAAAAAGTTGAATTGTTGAATTTGGTATGATCATGACCATTGAATTTACAATTGAATATTTTAGCTTAAGTGCAAAGGTGAATTGATCAACATGGTTATAATTATTGTTATATAACTTCGAAATGATTATGTATTTCTTTGATATATGAATATCTTTGGCTCGTAGTACAAAGATGACTTGTTGATGAATATCTTAGCTTTGTAGTGCAAAAGATGAATTATTGATGAATATCTTTTGCTCGTAATGCAAAGATGATTGTTGTTGAATATCTTTAGCCTGTAGTGCAAAGATGAATTATTGATGAATATCTTTGGCCCGTAGTGCAAAGATGAATGATTTCTGATGAATATTTTTGGCATGTAGTGCAAAGATGGTCTGTTGATGAGTATCTTTGGCCCGTAGTGCAAAGATGAATTTATTAGTATGATTATGAACATGAACTGTGATTTGGTATAACCATGATCTTTGATGTTTCAGGTGATGAAAATTATCTTTGTCCTGGATGAGGAAAAGAATTTAGAACAACAATTACGATTATGAGTTATACACGTGATTGTGGACAGGAATTGTTGATTGATATTATAGGGATAAAACATTGTTGGTGGACTTTTAACATGGAGAAGATAATAGATTTTATGGTCTATTTGACTCTTCTAATGGATTGCTCGTTCCGCTGCAACTATGGTTGAAAAGTTTTATCATCTACCATATGTTCTAAATCTACGATTTATTTCTTTGTTGAAGGCTATTGATAATTTATTTATCTTTAGTCATGATATTCTTTATCGAGCTAGTTGTGCTCACCTTTTTGCTTTTACAATTCCTTTTTCGTAATAAAAGTGTATTTGGGTCGAGCGGGGATAACAAGGAATAGAGCGGTGGTCTATAGATGTTGAGGGTGAGGTGAATTTAACTTGGAAGGGTGTTTTGCCACTATCATACAAGATGTCTAATGACATACAACCTCGTGTCATCATAAGACATGGGGTTGTGCTCATCCACTCTTTGAGTATATTTACAAGCACTACCTATATAATCTTGGTGTTTGTTTGGAGTTTAATTCCCAATTAGAGGCAGTGGAGATAATGATATGTCAAGAGAAGACTCATCATTGGGAAGAATATGATAGTAATCTTCTCATTTTTCTTTGGGGTCTATTAGGTCAACCAAGGATAATTACGTGGCCATATGATATCTACCATAACATAAAAAGCATGGCCTCCCATGTACGAAGGTTTCTTGAGCACTTCCCAAAGATTCTAATTTCTAAAACAGTTTTTGACTATACCTTTATGTAAGATGTCATTGTGACGTACACTGCTTAGTATATATTTGTATCCAAACTCACAAAGATATGTGTTGTTGTATTTTGCACGACAATTGTTGTAATAAAGTTGTAGTTGTTTTTTCCGTACCATGTATTTGGCGACTCAAAATAGGTTGGATGGAATGGACCTATTTTTAACCGTTAAAATGAACGTATGATTTGTTATGAATTTTAAGAGGTGGTGATTCGGAAATTAGATTTATAAATGATTTTGGTGGAAAATTCTAGAATTGAGTGGGCCTCACTTGTGGTTGGTGAAGAAATGTGCTAAATTTATTTCAAATGTGGTGGGTGACAATAGTAGCAGGTATAGCCATCAAAAGTAAAGAAGTCAAGTCTCGCTTTGGTAAGGCTTTAACATTTTCCTATAAATAGAGGGCTAAGTTAGAATTGAAAATCACACCAGAAACATAAGCTTTCTCTCTTTCTCTCTCTATATTATCGAGCGTATTTTGTGAGTATTTAGATACTTTGTGAGTTTCTATTTATTAGTGCAAGTTTCCTTCAGCCTTATACCGATATTCCGATCAGAAGTACTGTTATTTTGAGGTAAGGGATGTTATTTCTTCGTAAATGATATTATTTCTTTCAATATCATTATGCCAAAATATTGGTCTGAACTTTTTATCAAATTTGGAACTTTTTGTGTCGGGGTTACTATTCACGTATATGGCACTATTCACGTATACGACACTATTCACGAATACGACACTATTCACCGAAAAATGAAATTTTCTCCTTTTTGTCCAAGATGTCTATTATGGTTACTATCTTTGATTGTATCCATGTTTTGATCTTTATTCTTGAATTTTACTTCAAATTTGGTAATTATGAAGTATTATTGATCTTGGATAAACTATAATACGAATATCTAATATTTATTATTTTGTTTCACTGGATTCGTTCTTTTAAAATATTTTCATCATCCTCCGTCCTAAATGATGATATTCTTGAATATCTTTGGCTTCAGAAGTGTAAAAGATGAATAATTACCTAATGAATATATTTGGCCCGTAGTGCAAAGATGAACAGGTGTTGAGATGAACATGACCAACTAGTGATACAAATGAATATCTTTTGCCTGTAGTGCAAAGATGAATATTTGATTCAAGATGTATATTGATTGATGTTACAGGGATAAAATATTGATGATGGACTTTTAATTCTTAGAAGATAGTGGAATTCTTTCTCTACTTGACAGTGACGCCCCCAAATTCGGGTATCTTCCAACCCGATAGATGGTGCTCCACTGTACTAACATCCATACAATCATTCCATTGAAATACAAAAAAATGAAGGTAATTACTATCATCTTATTACAATCAAAGTGTAACCCTTCCCAGGTTCATAAACCGATTACATCGTTCATTGTTCATAATGTATAATACATACAAACTTACTAAACTATTACACAATGCCTAAGCATCCATCTTAGCTTTGCCCTTATCTCTCTTGACATTCACAGTACGTTCATCTTTAACTGCAGTTATATAATTCACGCAAGAAGTGAGCATGACAGCTCAACAAGTTTAATCAAGGATAACAAAAATACCACATTCATTAATTATATAACAATTCCGACATAACTGAACAATAGTTATGAAGTATTATGAATCAATAATACTTTAACAGTTCATAACATCAATTCCCAAAGTATAGAATAGATTAGGAATTCTGAACCAGTCGATAGACCATGAGCGAGAACTTTTAGTTTTCATACTTGAAAAGGAGTCCCAAAGACTAAGGCCGTTTCATCCAGTATAACTTACGAGCACTTCTAGGTGATCAGCCTATAGTACTCTATGTTGATCAACACTCAATCATTAAACGTATATACGTTTAATATTTTTGGCAAACTTGCGTGCCCATCGAATAATCGATGAAAAATACTTTTGTTTGTTCATAGACAAACCTTACCTTCACGTCCGTACCAATTACTTGTCATAAGATAGCGTTAACATTTCTATATAGAATGATATGAATAATAATCAATCTATATATTACGAATAGTCTAGCCGAGTTAAAATCTGGCATCGACCCTTTCTTCAAAACAAGTCTTGCAATTCAGTTCAACGAATCACATAAAACTTGGCTAACATGGAAGTTAGACAAGCGTTAAGAAAACTTGCCTTTCAGCTTCTTCAAATAACTTACTCGACTGACCACAGCCTTTACAGAATCTACATGATATATTCACATAGCACACTGTAATTAGCTATCAAACAACTATTCACATTGTTCCTACAAACTTCTTTCTCTTCTATGTTTTTGTTAACTTAATATCTTTATTAAAGTCAACATGACTTATTACCCTTCGTCCTGGTTTATCACTCAATTGACGTTTATTAACCGGACTTAAAGATCATTGATAAGGTACCAACTTTGTTCATCGTACTTATCTTGTTAACATGTATTACATTCCTAAGTTTCATACCATATACCTTAGTATAGGTAATATAGTATTAGTCTTAGTACATTCATTGAGTATATAAACTCAACTTAGGTAGGTCTCGCAATAATTGAAGTTTAAAACCTAAGTTACTATCACAAGCCCTAAACTCGTATGACTGCATGGCTAACATCTATAAGCATTCTAGTGGTGGCTGTATTTCACTCTTCGAAGGTTTTGCCGGAATTGGTATGGCACATACATGAGTCCATGTACAAACTCTCGCGCTGAGGCGCAAGTCTCCAGACCTTTTTATTTTCTCCCGGCCATGGCGGGTTGCTGGTGATTTTTACACTACGTGCGTGGCGCAATGGCTGAACCTCGCATCTGATTCTCAACAGTTTTGAAAATCTTTGAGAAATTCTTGGGGCCGTAACTTCTTCGTTATAAGCCCGATTTGGTCCGTTCAAAAGCCTACACGTCATAAATGACATACCCTACGCGTTCATATAAGAATTCGACACTTTTGAATCCGTTAATTCAAAATTCACTATTGAGTTCATTTTATAGACATTCAAAAACGTTAATGAGCGTTCAATGCTCGTTTTCTTTGTTTTAAGTCGGAATCCGACGATTCTCGAACCCACAACTCTTAATCACCTTATCTCACGTGTTGACATTGAAAACCAACGTTTTGAAGTCTCACGCCAACTTTCGTCTACCATTCCGGAATTTCTACATTTTTGACGTTTAACGTCTATTTCTATAAAATTTGCCATAACTTCGTTACTAATGTTCTCTAAGCCAAATCACATGGAATACTCCATGGATTTCATATCTACATCCTAACCAAACAAGATGCATATACTAACGTATTGATGGAGCTCAATTGTTTATCAACAATCGATCTCAACTATCAATATTTTCATGGTTCAAAACTATATTAAACCTTATGATTCTTATAATCTCATGACTTATAGAGATTGAATCTATGGTAAGTCATCTTTAAATCCTCACACAAGACATATACCACCCATTCTATGATTCTCTAAGATGAAAGAAAATCTAAAAGTGATGGAAATGAGAAGCAAGAAGTATTACCTCAAGAACTCTTAAGCAATCTCTTGGAAGAATAGAAGTTAAAGCTTCCAAAGTGTATAATTTATGAGTCTAGCTCTCTTTATCTCTCAAATAATCTAGGTTGAGTCTTGGAAAAGCTCTCAAATGAATCAACCTAGCTTTCTATTTATAGAAAACTAGAATGAAGGGCAATTTGGACTTTAAACCACCAACCTCCTTACTATTCATGTGTGGTCACCAAGTAAAACACTTGGTGACCAAGCCTTATCTTGGCTTCCCACACAAGGTGGTGGCCCACCACCTTCATGTGACATCCATGGGTTGCCCCATGGTATTACCCATTTCGGTGACCCACCTAGGTTCGACCCACCAGTTTGGTTTTTAATGAATTGGGCTTAACTAAATTAACATTGGGCCTTGACTTGGGCTTAACCCACTAATCACTAGGGCTTGATCATTCAAATGATTGGATTAATTAATAATCCAACTCAAATAAATTAGTCATTAAGCTTAACTTAGTTCTATAATACGAATAGTATCACATACGTACAATTCACGTATTATCTCCGTATACTACTCGTACCATAATCGTATTGTACTTCGTATTTACTCAACGTATTATATATAGATACTAAATTGTATCACCGAATGTATAACACTCGAATTAACCCTAACGCCATTCCTTCTACGCATATTATTTCCTTCTCGGAAATTAATATACTCAACCCTTAGGTTTTAAGTCCGCAGGTGAAAACTGCGTTTGCCATAAATGAAATATTATCAGATATTCCATCTTATTACGATATTCTATCATTACGCATTTCTCAGAATTTCAAAATAATTCCCCAAATAGAAACGGATGAATAGTGTTTTTACAGAAATTTCTCGGAAAATAATTATTTTCGTCTTGGAAATTCCAAATAATTATTTCTAACACGTAGCCAGAATACTAACCACGGTAGCACATTCTAGGTCATAGAATGACTTTCACATAGCTTACTCACAAAGAAATCACTTAAATTTATTTAATTCACATAATCAAATAAAAATTTAATTGTCATAAAAATCCGATTTTCTCGGGCGTTACATTCTCTCCCCCTTATAAGGATTCTGTCCCCAGAATCTTAGCTTATAATTATATAAACAAATGAGGAAAATCTTCATTCATTTTACTTTCGAGCTCCCACATTGCTTCTTCAACATTGTGGTTTCTCCATAACACCTTTACTGAAGGTATTACCTTATTTCTTAAAACTTGTTCCTTCCTATCAATAATTTGAATTGGTAGTTCCTCATAGGACAAGTCCTTCTCTATCTGAATAGATTCATATTCTATCATGTGTTTATAGTCCAGTTTATAAGGACGCAACATTGACACATGAAACACATTATGAATGCGTTCCATTTCTGGAGGTAAAGCTACTTCACAAGCTACCTCTCCTACCCTTCTTAAAATCTCAAAAGGTCCTACAAACCTTGGACTTAACTTTCTTTTCTTTCCAAAACGTATCTTCCCCTTCCAAGGCGATACTTTCAGAAAAACAAAAGATCCTACATCGAATTTTCTATTCTCTCTGTGCGGATCTGCATACTTCCTCTGCCGGTCTTGAGCCGCAACTAATCGAGTACTTATTAACTTCACCATGTCTGCCGTCTGCTGTACTATCTAAGGTCCCAACATCTTACGTTCACCCACCTCATCCTAACACAATGGAGTTCAGCACTTCCTTCCATACAACGCTTCGTAAGGCGGCATGCCTATACTAGCATGAAAACTATTGTTGTACGAAAATTCCACCAATGGTAGATATTCGTCCCAACTCCCTTTGAAATCCATAACGCAAGATCTTAACATATCTTCAAGCGTTTGAATTGTCCGCTCACTCTGACAATCCGTCTGAGGATGATACGCCGTACTCAATCTTAACTGCGTTCCCATTTGCTCTTGCAAACTCCTCCAAAAGTTTGATGTGAATCGTGGATCACGATCTGACACAATCGAAATAGGTACTCCATGTTTGGAAATAATTTCCTTGACATACAGCTTAGCTAACTGATCTAGGTTATACCTAACTCCTATTGGTAGAAAATTAGCCGATTTCGTCAATCGATCCACTATCACCCAAATAGCATCGTATCCTTTTCTTGTTGCTGGAAGTCCCACCACAAAGTCCATCGTGATGTGCTCCCACTTCTACTCTGGAATTTCTAACAGTTGTAACAACCCACTAGGTCGTTGATGTTCAGCCTAAACTTTTTGACAAGTTAAGCACCTACTAACATATTCTACTATCTCCCTCTTCATGTTGGCCACCAAAAGTTCGACGAAGGTCTTGATACATCTTCAGATTACTACTGGGATGTATCGAGTACCTCGAACTATGGGCCTCCATCATAATTTCTTCTTTTAATTCGGGATCATTAGGAACCCAAATTCTTCCTTCAAAACGAAGTAATCCTTCCTTATCGAGGTTATACTTAGTCTTTTCTTCATCTTCTATCCTCTTCTGCATCTGCTTGCACTCCTCATTGCTCAGTTGTACTCCCCTAACCCGCTCCACTATGGTAGGTTGGGTTTCCATGGAAAATAACATCTCCACTGCTTCCTCCGGTAACTTAACTTCTAGCTCCATTCTTGCCATTGTTGTTACCAACTCATTTTGAGTCGTTAACATTGATAATTTCTCTCTACCCTTCCTACTTAGCGCATCGGCTACCACATTTGCTTTTCCTGGATGATATAAAATATCACAGTCATAATCTTTTATTAACTCTAACCACCTTCTCTGTCTCATGTTCAACTCCTTCTGTGTGAAGATATATTTCAGACTTTTGTGGTCCGTGTATATCTCACATTTCTCACCATAAAGATAATGCCTCCATATCTTTAGGGCAAAAACTACATCTGCCAATTCCAGGTCATGAGTAGGATAGACCTTCTCATAATCCTTCAATTGACGTGATGCATATGCAATGACCTTGCCATGCTGCATGAGCACGCAACCCAGTCCTTTATGCGAAGCATCGCTATACACTACAAAATTTCCTGTATCGTCTGGTAAGGACAATACAGGTGCCTCACTTAACCTCTTCTTCAACTCTTGAAAACTGTTCTCACATTTTTCAGTCCACACATACTTCACCGACTTTCTTGTCAGATTTGTTAACGGAGTAGCTATTTTAGAAAAGTCCAGAATGAACCTTTTATAGTATCCCGCTAACCCCAAAAAACTCTGAACCTCAGTTGGCGTTTTCGGTTGCTCCCATTCGTTAACTGCTACTACTTTTGCTAGATTTACGGAAATGCCATCCTTATCTATAACATGCCCTAGAAACTGCACCCTCTCAAGCCAAAATTCACACTTTGTGAATTTCACATACAACTTCTCCTTCCGTAGTGTCTCCAACACTATTTTTAAATGTTCCGCATGATCTTTTGGCGTCTTTGAATAGACTAGAATATCATCAATGAACACTATGACAAACTTGTCCAAATATTGTTTGAACACTCTGTTCATCATATCCATAAATGCGGCTGGCGCATTAGTCAACCCAAACGACATTACCAGAAACTCGTAATGACCATAACGAGTAATGAATGCCGTCTTAGGTACATCTTCCTTCCTCACCTTTAACTGATGATATCCCGTGCGAAAATCTATCTTAGAAAAATACTTTTCCCCTTTTAACTGATCAAATAGATCATCGATCCTGGGCAAAGGGTATTTATTCTTAATCGTTAAATTGTTCAACTCTCGATAGTCAATACAAAGCCTTAACGACCCATCCTTCTTCTTTACAAACAACACTGGTGCTCCCCAAGGAGACACACTTGGTTGAATGTACTTCCTATCTAATAGTTCTTGTAATTCTACCATTATCTCCTTCATTTCAACTGGCGCCATTCGATATGGTGCCCTTGAAACTGGTGTCGTTCCCGGTAACAGATCAATTACAAACTCCACCTCCTTGTCTGGTGGAATGCCCGGTAACTCCTCCGGAAATACATCCGCGAACTCTTGCACAATAGGTATCTGATCCAAGGATGTTCCCACTCTTTGGGTATCCATAACATGGCACAGATAACCTACACACCCTTTTCTCAACATCTTCCTAACTTGTGTCATAGACAGACAACAAGAGCGTCTCGGTGATTTACTACCGAAGAACACTACCTTAGTTTTCTTAGAAAGCCGAAGGTTTACACTTTTCCTATGGCAATCTATAATCGCCTTATGGTTAACCAACCAATCCATACCAAGAATTACATCGAATTCTTTTAGCCTTATCGGTACCAAATCTACCGATAACTTATTCCCTCTAATTTCTACGCAACAATCCTTATGAATATGTTCAATGGGGATTATCTCTTCGTTTGCTACCTTAACGTCTAAAGATATAGGTAACCTCTCCGGGATTAAACCTAATCGCTTAGCAAATTCACATGCTATAAAAGAACAAGTAGCACCCGAGTCAAATAGCACATAAGCATTTATCTCATTGGCCAGGAATGATACATTACCACATCTCGTTGATGCAACCGCATCTTGAGCAGTCATATTAAACGCGTCTGGTGAGGGTCTACCCACCGATGGTGTTGGTCCGAGAATGGCTAATTTACCACTACCGAACTCTTATTCCCTCTAAACCCTTCTTTGGGCAATTTCTTGCCATGTGGTCCATTGACCCCGAGACAAAACACCCTGATTCTTCTTAGGGTTAGGGACGGTTGGGTGAAAATGCCCTCCGCCTTTTACGGTTGTAGATTTGCTTTCCCTTTAAGCAGACTCCCATGTGAGATTTTCCGCATGTCTTACATGCTTCGTCCTCCGCTTGGGATCTCTCTCGCTTTACCTGGTATTCTGTGGTTAAAACTCTTCTCTTTGGCAAGTTGCACGCTTCACCGCAACTTTAGCCTTATTACCTCCTTCTAACTTACTCTTAATCTTAATTTCTTTGTGAACCGAGACAAGGCCTCACCACCACCTTCGGCTATTATCGCCTCCTCCGAATGGTCCGTAGGAAGGAAGCACTGGAAAATCGATATCCTACTATAGAGCCGGGGTTTTAAGCCCTCGCTCAAATTTGCACGCCCTTTCTTTTCTCTGTATCCACGATGTGGAGAAAATCTCGCCAATTCGTTAAACTTCATGGCATCTTTGAAGCCATCATATCCCCGCTTAAGTTCTAGGAACTTAATTTCCATCCTACCTGCATACTATTAGTAGGAAATAGTTCTCAAGAAAACCTTCTTAAACTATTTCACATGTGACCTCTGTCTAGCCCCACCCTGGTGAGCTTCCCACCAGTAATTGGCTTCCCCCTTCATCATGTAAGTCGCAAAAGAAGTCTTGTGCGCCTCACCTATGTTTGTTATCACAAACGCCTTTTCAATCTCTCTAACCCATGTATGGGCTTTTAGTGGATCCGTCGTTCCTCGGAACTCGGGAGGACCCACACTTTTAAAGTCCTTAAAGGTAGTTGTTCTTGCTACCCCAGGAGCTACAAGAATCCCACCCCCCACTTGGTTAAATGCAGCCGTTAATAAATTAAGGAACTCTTGCATAGGGTTGTTAGGACCCCCCTGATTTTCATTATGAGACTCGGCCTCTTGGTTCCGTTGTCTCCTTCTCGACGGCATAATTCTGATTAAATAAATAAAGCTTCGTTATTATCTATTTAACTACTCGGTTATCATTCTAAATCAACAACAACCATTCATACCACAACAAGCATATTAAATAAAAACTTCATTATATAAATATGCTTTCATAGTCAAAACTATTTACATCATGTTCCCTTAGCCAAAAGCTATTACATACTATCACGCGATTGCCTTCTACAAAAATTGGGATTTACAAAAAGACTACCCTTAGTTATACAAAAGAGGGTTTTACGTCACTACTCATATACAAAAAGATCTAACGATCTACTAACACTGTCGAACGACATTCTCATATTTCTGATTTGCCAGAATCGACACTATATCTCGACTTATGGTATGTCGAGTCTGCCCGGACTCAATAGAATAACAAGCCATTTTCAGCTTGAAATCCTCATGAGCGCATTCATGGAGGTATGACATCCTAGTTATTTTCTGGTCTTTCTCAACCAGTTTCTTTTGTAGCTCAAGGACCTCATCCTTATAGTCACGAGCCTTATCGGTCATAAGCACTTTCTCGTCGTGCTCTGACTCAAAGTCTGCCTCTGCAGATTCTTTCGCCTCATATAAGGCAGTTATTTCCTCATTCTGTGCATCTACCATAGTGCGCAAATGCACATTCCTATCCAACACTGCCAGATACACTGCTCTAGTTGCATCCAGAGATGTTGGCTCCTGAGTAGGTAACACCGTGTTAATCGATGTCACCTCCATCTCCTCCTCCACGTCTAGCATCTCGTTAAGGTATGATGTTAATCCCATGGTCTCCTCAGAGTATTCCTCTTCAGAGATGTACTCCTCAATGTCTGAGTCGTCTAGTACAACTATCGGTACCTCCGCCACTGGCATTGGTACAACCTCAACTTGGTTAACTGAATCCTCACTTATCATTTCCACGTTTCTAAACATCAAGCTATCAGTTGACATCTACAAACACATAACACATTGATTAGTACATAATACACAATAGTATAAGCACAAATCACATTTAATATCTTTAAGATTAATTTTCATCTTTTAATCCTTTCGATACTGAGTTATCTCAATATCTTTTTAATTCAATGGACTTGAATTTCATTCCTCGGACTTTACCTTCCTTACGAGGTTATTAGCCTAAGGTTTTCCTCCCTTAAGTTTTATAACCTAAGGCTTTGATACCAACCTGTGACGCCCCCAAATTCGGGTATCTTCCGGCTTTGAAGCGGATGGTGCTCCACTGTACTAACATCCATACAATCATTCCATTGAAATACAACAAAATGAAGGTAATTACTATCTTCTTATTACAATCAAAGTGTAACCCTTCCCAGGTTCATAAACCGATTACATCGTTCATTGTTCATAATGTATAATACATTCAAACTTACTAAACAATTACACAATGCCTAAGCATCCATCTTAGCTTTGCCCTTATCTCTCTTGGCATTCACAGTACGTTCATCTTTAACTGCAGTTATATAATTCACGCAAGAAGTGAGCATGACAGCTCAACAAGTTTAATCAAGGATAACAGGAATACCACATTCATGAATTATATAACAATTTCGACATAACTGAACAATAGTTATGAAGTATTATGAATCAATAATACTTTAACAGTTCATAACATCAATTCCCAAAGTATAGAATAGATTAGGAATTCTGAACCGGTACCATGAAAAGTAACTTTCAGTTTTCATACTTGAAAAGGCGTCCACAGCACTAAGGCCGTTCATCCGTATAACTTACGAGCACTTCTAGGTGATCAGCCTATAGTACTCTATGTTGATCAACACTCATTCATTAAACATATATACATTTAATATTTTTGGCAAACTCGCGTGCCCATCGAATAATCGATGAAAAATACTTTTGTTTGTTCATAGACAAACCTTACCTTCATGTCCGTACCAATTACTTGGCATAGGATAGCGTTAACATTTCTATATAGAATGATATGAATAATAATCAATCTATATATTACGAATAGTCTAGCCGAGTTAAAATCTGACATCGACCCTTTCTTTAAAACAAGTCTTGCAATTCAGTTCAACGAATCACATAAAACTTGGCTAACATGGAAGTTAGACCAGCGTTAAGAAAACTTGCCTTTCAGCGTCTTCAAATAACTTACTCGACTGACCTCAACCTTTACAGAATCTACATGATATATTCACATAGCACACTGCAATTAGCTATCAAACAACTATTCACATTGTTCCTTCAAGCTTCTTTCTCTTCTATGTTTTTGTTAATTTAATATCTTTATTAAAGTCAACATGACTTATTACCCTTCGTCCCGATTTATCACTCAACTGACATTTATTAACCGGACTTAAAGATCATTGATAAGGTACCAACTTTGTTCATCGTACATATCTTGTTAACATGCATTACATTCCTAAGTTTCATACCATATACCTTAGTATAGGTAATATAGGATTAGTCTTAGTACATTCATTGGGTATATAAACTCAACTCAGGTAGGTCTCACAACAATTGAAGGTCAAAAACTAAGTTACTATCATGAAGCCACGAACTCATTGACTGCTTGCGACATCCTAAACATTCTAGTGGCGTTGCTTGGCGCCACTCTCCGAAGGTTTTGCGGACTTAGCGGCTGCTGTGATGCGAGTCCATGTACAAAACTCTCGCTGCTTGGCATGAGTCTCAGATTCTTTTTATTTTCTCTCATTATGGCGGCGTCGCATACATTTTTTTGACTACGTGCGGCATGCACCGTGATTGTTGACCTCAATACTGATTCTCAGCAGTTTTGAAAATCTTTGTGAAATTCCCGGGGCCGTAACTTCTTCGTTATAAGCCCGATTTGGTCCGTTCAAAAGCCTACACGTCATAAATGACATACCCTACGCGTTCATATAATAATTCGACACTTTCGAATCCGTTAACTCAAAATTCACTATTGAGTTCATTTTATAGACTTTCAAAAACGTTAATGAGCGTTCAATGCTCGTTTTCTTCGTTTTAAGTCGGAATCCGACGATTCTCGAACCCACAACTCTTAATCACCCTATCTCACGTGTTGACATTAAAAACCAACGTTTTCAAGTCTCACAGCAGCTTTCGACTACCATTCCGGAATTTCTATATTTTCGACGTTTAACGTCTATTTCCGTAAAATTCGCCATAACTTCGTTACTACTGTTCATTAAGCCAAATCACATGGAATACTCCATGGATTTCATATCTACATCCTAACCAAACAAGATGCATATACTAACGTATTAATGGAGCTCAATTATTTATCAACAATCGATCTCAACTATCAATATTTTCATGGTTCAAAACTATATTAAACCTTATGATTCTTATAATCTCATGACTTATAGAGATTGAATCTATGGTAAGTCATCTTTAAATCCTCACACAAGACATATACCACCCATTCTATGATTCTCTAAGATGAAAGAAAATCTAAAAGAGATGAAAATGAGAAACAAGAAGTATTACCTCAAGAACTCTTAAGCAATCTCTTGGAAGAATAGAAGTTAAAGCTTCCAAAGTGTATAATTTTTGAGTCTAGCTCTCTTTCTCTCTCAAATAATCTAGGTTGAGTCTTGGAAAAACTCTCAAATGAATCAACCTAGCTTTCTATTTATAGAAAACTAGAATGGAGGGCAATTTGGACTTTAAACCACCAACCTCCTTACTATTCATATGTGGTCACCAAGTAAAACACTTGGTGACCGAGCCTTATGCTTGGGTTCCACACCAAGGTGGCCGGCCCACCACCTTCATGTGACATCCCATGGGTTGCCCCATGGGTTTTACCCATTCGGTGACCCACTTAGGGTCAATTCCACGGTTCGGTTTTTTAATGAATTGGGCTTAACTAAATTAACATTGGGCCTTGACTTGGGCTTAACCCACTAATCACTAGGGCTTGATCATTCAAATGATTGGATTAATTAATAATCCAACTCAAATAAATTAGTCATTAAGCTTAACTTAATTCTATAATACGAATAGTATCACATACGTACAATTCACGTATTATCTCCGTATACTACTCGTACCATAATCGTATTGTACTTCGTATTTACTCAACGTATTATATATAGATACTAAATTGTATCACCGAATGTATAACACTCGAATTAACCCTAACGCCATTCCTTCTACGCATATTATTTCCTTCTCAGAAATCAATACACTCAACCCTTAGGTTTTAAGTCCGCAGGCAAAAACTGTGTTTGCCATAAATGAAATATTATCAGATATTCCATCTTATTACGATATTCTATCATTACGCGTTTCTTGGAATTTCAAAATAATTCCCCGAATAGAAACGGATGAATAGTATTTTTACGGAAATTTCTCGGAAAATAATTATTTTCGTCTTGGAAATTCCAAATAATTATTTCTAACACGTAGCCAGAATACTAACCACGGTAGCACATTCTAGGTCATAGAATGACCTTCACATAGCTTACTCACAAAGAAATCACTTAAATTTATTTAATTCATATAATCAAATAAAAATTTAATTGTCATAAAAATCTGATTTTCTCGGGCATTACATTGACTTTTCTAATGGATTGTTGTTTTTGATGCAGTTGTTGTCTATTATAAATTGTTGTATATTATCTTAGTCATAATATTCTTTACTGGGCTAGTTGAGCTCAACCTTTTTCTTTTTGTTCTATTTTTCTTCTCAGGAGGTGAGAACATAGCAGGAACTAGCCGGGGTATGGAGTGATGGTTCAAGATAGTTGTATTAGTAGTCCTCACTATTTTGTAAAATAGTGTATCAATAATTGTAATGAGGACTCCTTTTGAGTTTGTATACTCTCTATTAGACAATAGTTGTATTCAAACTCACAGTATATGTGTTGTCGTATTTTGCACGACAATTGTATTACTGAAGTTTTATTTGTGTATGTACCATGTATTTGGCGACTCAGAATGAGTGATGTATACCTATTTTGGGGGCGTCACAAGAAGCAAGAATCGATGAAGAATGAATACTTCTAGTCAACTCCAGACTTTGTGTTCCTAACGACTCTTATTTTAAGTATAAAATCATTATAGAGGCGCACAACACACTATTTGCAATCCATCCTGGGAGTACCAAAATGTATCGTGATCTTTGACATACATTTTGATGGAGCAACATGAAGAGAGAGATAGCGAAATTTATCTCAAGGTGTTTATCTTGTCAACGAGTCAAGGCGGAGCATCAAGTATCAAAAGGACCATTACAACCACTTGAAATTCCAGAATGGAAGTGGGAGCACATTAACATGGATTTTGTTACTGGTCTTCCTAAGGTTTCTCAAGGCATATATGCAATTTAGGTCATTAATAGTCGATAGATTAACCAAGTCTGCTCATTTCTTACTTATACGAGAAACTTATTCACTTGAACGTCTTGCTCGTATATACATAAATGAGATTGTAAGACTGCATAGTATGCCAGTATCCATAATTTCTGATCGAGACCCAAGATTCACTTCACGGTTTTGGGTCAATTTGCAGAAAGCTCTGAGCATGAATTTACGATTCAGTTCTGCATATCATCTTTAGACGGACAGGCAGTTAGAGAGGACTATTCAAACTCTTGAAGATCTATTAAGACTCTGTGTCCTAGACTTAAAAGGAAGT
Source organism: Panax ginseng (assembly GCA_020205605.1). Taxonomy (NCBI): domain Eukaryota; kingdom Viridiplantae; phylum Streptophyta; class Magnoliopsida; order Apiales; family Araliaceae; genus Panax; species Panax ginseng. The sequence continues at coordinate 114,298,228 of CM035143.1, read as the reverse complement.
TGGGACAAGTTCTTGCCATTAGTGGAATTCTCCTACAACAACAGTTATCAAACAAGTATAGGCATGGCTCCATTCGAGGCGTTGCATAGACGAAGATGTCGTTCTCCAGTATGATGGGATGAGGTGGGTGAAGCAACGTTGTTGGGACTAGAATTGGTATGCATGACTACGGAAAAGATTCAAATAATCCGGCAACATATACAAACCTCACAAGATCGACAAAAGAGTTATGTTGATCTTCATCGAAGGGATGCGGAATTCAATGTTGGAGATCATGTATTGTTACGTGTTGCTCCATGGAAAGGAGTTACGAGATTTGGAAAGATAGGAGAGCTCAACCCTCGATTAATTGGTCCATTTGAAATCCTCGATCGAGTATGAATTGTGGCCTATAGACTCGCCTTACCAACAAGTATGTCTCGTGTTCATAACATTTTTTACATATCTATGTTACGTAAATATGTGGAAGACCCAAACCACATTATTGAATTAGAACTAGACGAGATAGCGGAAGATTTAACGTATGAAGATGTACCTGTTAAAATCTTGGATAAGAAGGAACATATACTTCGCTCAAAGGTTATACCTCAAGTCAAAGTTTTATGGAGAAACCACGATATTGAGAAAATGACCTGGGAGTTAGAATCTAAAATGAAAACAAGGTATCCTCACCTCTTTGACATACCAAGTATGTACACCAATTTCGAGGACAAAATTTCATAAGAAGGGGAGGTTGTAAGACCCCAACTTTTATGAATAAATATTTAATTTTCTCTAAATGTTATTTTGAATAATAAGGTGTGGATTTGATATAATGTTATAGTTGTGGATAATATTTACAAATTATGCAAAGTAAGCAAGTTGTCATAAAATATTCGTTTGGTCGGGGAATATTCGTTTTATCAGGGAATATCCATACGATGACACAATCATTGGTGGACCCCATAACAAAATTACTGTCGGATATAGAAAGTGACATAAATAACCTTTTTATAAAAATAACGGCAAAACTTTTACCGTTAATTGTTGAAATATCCGGTGATAAAAGTATAGTAATACGCGTGGTTGCACAGTAGCACACGGTATTGCACAATATCTTTAATTATTGATGCTTACGTGAGAAGTCACTCAGTTTTATTTAATTATTGCAACAGTAGTTGCTACACAGTATCTCATATTATTGATTCAATTATTGTCAAAGTATCGTCTGCATAATATTTTATATTATTAAATCAATAATTGAGATGACAAAGTTATTCATATTATTATTTGCATTATTGACAATGTCTAGAAGTTCTGTCGAGAAAAGGGGTTAGGTCATCTAATTGCGCGCCAATAAGGAGAAGTCCTTATCGGAAAGGCCCCTCTTTCCTGGGAATGATCTGGTTGTTAATATTGCAAGTTATAATATTAATGATGAATAAATATTATTAAAAATGTGTTTAGAGAAGTCAAGTGATTTACATGGACCCCCACTTACTCATTATTCAAAATCGTCGGTAGAAAGTTATATCAGTTTTTGTTTTATTATTATTATAATAATAATAAAACAGAATTTTTTTTATATAAAACATAATACTTGTAAGACCCCAACTTTCATAAATAAAGATTAATTTTTCTCAAACTATATTTTTGAATATTAAGGTGTGAATTTGTTATAATGTTATAGTTGTGGGTAATATTTATAAATTTTGCAAAGTAAGCAAGTTGTTATAAAATATTCGTTTGGTCGGAATATATTCTTTTTGTCTGGGAATATTCATACGACGATACAATCATTGGTGGACCCCATCACAAAATTATTGTCGGAGTTAGAAAATGACAAAATTATCTTTTATAAAAATAACGGCAAAAATTTTACCGTTAACTGTTGAAATACCCGGTGGTAAAAGTACAGTAATACGCGTGATTGGATAGTAGCACACGGTATTGTACAGTATCTTGGATTATTGATGCTTACGTAAGAAGTCACTATTTAATAATTGTTACAGTAATTACTGTTCAATATTTTATTTTATTGATTTAATAATTGCTACGTTGATATTTTATATTATTGATTCAATAATTGTCATTGCACAATATTTCAAATTATCAAATCAATAATTCATATTATTTGAATAATATTATTATTTGTATTATTGACAATGTCTAGAAAGTTATGTCGAGGAAAGGGGTTTGGTCACCTAATTGCGCGCCAATACGGAGAAATCCTTATCGGAAAGCCCCTTCATTCCTGGGAACGACCTGGCTATCGATATTGTAATTTTGTAATATTATTTGTGAATAATTAAATGTTGATATATATGATAAGAAAATATTTATTCAATGTGGATTTAAACTGAGGAATTTTTTAGCATGTGACATTTGTTGAAAGTTGGTATTTTATCTTTTCTGATAAAATAATTCATTCAAATATATTATTATAATATTACATTATAGTAGTATGATGTGATTATATAATAGTATATTTTTATAATTTGAATGGTAACATTATTATAGTAAATTCATGGTATAAAAGTAAAAGGAGGCGGAAGAAAATAAATTGAATTTGAATTCCTATGATGTAAGCGATGATGTCATCGGACGATGAGGTAAGCGATGATGTCATCGGACGATGAGGTAAGTAATGATGTATTATGATCGATGATGTCAGCGATGATGTCATAAATTATGGCAAAAAGATTATTTTACCCTTACTCCGCCAAGCCTATAAATAGAAGCTCATTTCTTCATTATTTTCACCAATTCATTCAAGCCATATAGAGAGAAAGTATAGAGAGAATAAAGAGAAAGAAGAAGAATACATTACATTACACTATTGTAGTATCCAATCTCCTACTAAGGTAAGGGGTATTATTTCTTTCGTATTCGTAAGTGATATTATTCTTGTTCAATATTCGTAAGAAATAATATTTTTTTACATACTCTGTAGTATGTAAGTAATATTATTTCGTTTCATATTTCTAATTCTACACTTATGCTGATAAGTATTGCTTCTATACTCCATGAAATTAGTAAAATATCATTGATATTTGTGCTTCATCCAGTATCTTTTCATGAAAATATTATTCTGAGCATTCTTGATAAGTTTTAACTTTTTCATGCCGGGGTACTATTCACGGGGTTACTATTCTCAAAGTTACTATTCACAGAGTACTATTCACTTAGTTACTATTCACTCGGGGTACTATTCATAACAAAAATTGATTTTTATTCATGGGTTACTATTCCCGAAGTAATATTCATGTCGGGGTACTATTCGTAGGTCGTGGTACTATGATTGGGGTAATATTATTCATGACAAAATTAATTTTTTTCTCATTCAAATTATTTTTGATACCATATTATTCTTGAATTTTACTCCACAAAACAGTATCATGTTGACAATTTGGACATTATTGAATTCTGGATAAATTGAATTTTAAATCTTTAAAATTTATCATTGCTCTCATTTAAATTGAATTCTTATATCATTGTCATCATCCTCATACTTATATTGTGATGAAAGTCATCTTTGGCCGTAGTGCACAAATGGACTGTTGATTAGTATGATTATGACCAGGGATTATTCGGTATAATCATGACCCGTAATGTTATAAATGATGTGGTAAAAGTCATCATCAGTTCCGTAGTGCATTGATGGGCGATTGTTGGTATGATCATGACCATTAGTGATACTAATGAATATCCTTGGCCAGTAGTGCGAGGGGATGATTCGATGATGTGGATGATTTATTTGTCGAGTCTCGGCGATAAAGCTGATGATAAACTTTTTAAATCATAGAAGATAGTAGATATCATGCTCTACTTGACTCTTCTAATGGATTGCTTGTTCCGCTGCAGTTAAACTTGATGTTTATTTTATCAGTTTAATATTTTTGAAGGCTAACGATAATTTATTCTGCATTATCTTAGTCATAATATTTCTTATTGGACTAATTGAGCTCACCATTTGCTTTCATTGTTCTCTTCAGGAAATGAGAATATAGTTGGGACTAGTCGGGGAACGGAGTGACGGTCCAGATATGTGGCTATAGTAGTCCTCACTATTATGTGAAATAGTGTGATAATAATTGTAATGAGGACTTTATTTGAGTTTGTATACTCTCTACGAGGCATTTTTCGTGTTGAAACTCTCAACTACGTTTTGTCGTACTGTATCAAAGAAGTTTGTATTTAAATTCTGTACCATGTTTTTGGCGACTCAAGATGGGTGATGTATACCTATTTTGGGGGCGTCACAATACTTTTTATAAATAGAATATATTATATTTTATTTTATTGCATAGTACTGCATAGTACTGCATAGTGTTTGTATAGTGCATCATAGTGAAAATCAGAAATTCGTTGAAGAATTCGACGCCCGTGAATATGGTTACTGTGCGTCCATGATTTTTCTTAAATAGTACCATGCCATTCTCCTATAAATAGGATGCTCAGTTTAGACAAGAAAATCACACCAGAATCAGAGAATTCTTCGTTTATAATATTGAGCATTTTCTTTTGAGTTTAAGGAAACTTCGAGTTTTGCAAATAATTTAAGTTTTCTTCAAGAATATCTCCGCTATACCAGTCAGAATTACTGTCCTTTTAAGGTAAGGGATAATAATTTTTATTCAATATTCGTAAGAAATAATATTTTTTTCCATATTATGCAGTATATAAGTAATATTATTTCGTTTCATATTCATAATTCTACACTTATTTTGATAGGTATTACTTCTATACTCCTTGAAATTAGTAGAATATCCTTGAAATTTGCGCTTCATCTAGTATCGTTTCACAGAAATATTTTTATGAACATTCTTGTTAAATTTTAATCTTTTCATGCCAGGGTACTATTCACTCGGGTATTATTCACTCGGGGTACTATTCACGATAAAAATTTATTTCTTTTCTATCCAAATTATTTTTGATACATGAATATTATTCTTGAATTTTACTCCACAAAGAAGTTATCATGTAATTTGAAAATTCTTAAACTCTGAATAAATTGAATTATAGATCTTTTAAATTTATCCTTGATCTCACTTAATTGAACTCATATATCATTATCATCATCCTCATGTTTATATTGTGATGAAAGTCATCTTTAGCCCGTAGTGCATAGATGAACTGTTGATTGGTATTATTATAACTAGAAATTATGTATCGGTATAATAATAACCTATAATGTTACAGACAAATGATGTGGTAAAAAGTCCTCATTGGCCCGTAGTGCATTGATGGACAGTTGTTTGGCATGATCATGACCACTGGTGATAATAACGAATATCCTTAGCTCGTAGCGCATGGATAATTCGTGGATGTGATACCAACGAATATCCTTGGCCTGTAGTGTAAGACCTCAACTTTTATGAATAAAGGTGAATTTTCTATAAATATCATTTTTGAATATTATGGAGTGAATTTGATATAATGTTATAGTTGTGGGTTATATTTATAAATTTTGCAAAGTACGCAAGTTGTTATATGATATTCGATTGGTCGGGGAATATATTCGTTGTAACAGGAAATATTCGTACGACGACACAATCATTGGTGGACCCCACAACAGAATTATTGTCGAATTGAGAAAATGACAAAAATATCTTTTTATAAAATAACGGCGAAAGTTTTACCATTAACTGTTAGAATACCTAGTGGTTAAAATACAACAATACGCGTTGTTGCACAGTAGCACACAGTATTGCACTGTATTTTTGAATTATGGATTCTTACGTAAGAAGACACTACTCAATAATTATTACAGTAATTACTGTTCAATATTTTATTTTATTGATTCAATAATTGCTGCGTTGATATTTTATATTATTGTTGTTTCAATAATTGTCACCGCATGTATTTCCCATTATCGGATCAATAATTCATATTATTTGAATAATATTATTAGATAGCATTATTGGCAATGTCTAGAAAGTTCTGTCAAGGAGAGGTTTGATCACCTAATTACGCGCCAGTAAGGAGAAATCTTTATCGGAAAGCCCCCTCTTTCTTGGGAACAACCTGGTTGTCATTCTTGTGATTCTGTAATATTATTTGTGAATAATTATTTATTAATTTTTTTTATGATAAAGAAATATTCATTTTATGTGGATATAATTGAAGGGATTAATGTTGAGGTGTTTTATCAGTATTTTTATCAGAATGGAGGTATTAAAAACCAAATAAGTGTTCTTAAATCTCTATTGCGTGAGTTATAATTTTAATCCGACCGTTGGATCGTTGTGATTTTTGGATATATTGTACATATATAAGTTGAGTATATGTCCACAAATTTTGAACTGTTAAAAACTAACGTATGATTTGTTATGAATTTTATGAGGTATTGAAAATCATTCGTTTGTGGATTTCAGATATTTTCTGTTTGGAAAAACTTTCTTCTACAAAGTTGTAGAGAATTCAATTTCGTGTGGAATGGACATATAATTCGTATTTTTCTGATAAAATGACTATTTATTATGAATTATTGAAGTTTTAGAAATTAAAATATTTTTATTAAAAATATGGGTGAGCCCCACTTTTGGTTGTTGGGAAAGGTGGCTAATTTTAGTGGGCCCCTCTTGTGGTGGCTGAAATTTTTTTAAATACATGTGCGTAGAAATTTTTTTTAAATATTATTTTATTAATTTAGTCTCCTATGGCGTTCTAGCATTTTTCCTATAAATAGGTTGCTTAGTTAAAATTTAAAATCACACTAGTATCAGAGAATTTTTCTTCTATAATCTTGAGCGTATTTCTTTAGAGTTTTAGAAAGCTTTGAGCGTAGAAAATAGTGAAAGTTTTCTTCAAGAATATCCCTGCTATACCAGTTGGAATACTCTTCTTTTCAAGGTATGGGATGTTATTTTTGTTCAATATTCGCTTGAAATAATATTTTCTTCCATACTCTGTAGTATGTAAGTAATATTATTTCGTTTCAGATTTCGAATTCTATACTTGTTTTGTTAAAGTTTTGGCTTCTATACTCCATTAAATTAGTAGAATATCCTTGATATTTGCGCTTCATCCAGTATCTTTTCATGTAAATATTATTCTGAACATTCTTGATAAGTTTTAACTTTTTCATGCCGGAATACTATTCACGGGGTTACTATTCCTGAAGTACTATTCACAGGGTACCAAATTATTTTTGGTACAATATTATTCTTGAATTTTACTCTATAAAGCAGTATCATGTTGACAATTTGGAAGTTATTGATTTCTGGATAAATTAAATTATAAATCTTTAAAAATTTATCCTTGAACTTGTTTTATTGAATTCTTATATCATTGTCATCATCCTCATGTTTATAAAATGTTGAAAGTCATATGTATTTTGTAATGCATAGATGGACTTGGTATGATTATGACCGAGGATTATTCGGTATAATCACTGAATCGTAATGTTACAAATGATGTGGTAAAGTCCTCATTGGCCCATAGTGCATTAATGGACGGTTGTTGGCATGATCATGACCATTGATGAATACACGAATATCCTCGGCGTGAGTGCATGGATAATTTGTGGTCGTGATACTAATGAATATCCTTGGCCGTGGTGTAGGGATAATGTGGATTATTTATTAAGTTGAGTCTCAGCGATAAAAGTGATGAAAAACCTTTTAAATCATAGAAGATAGTAGATTTTATTCTCTACTTAACTCTTCTAATAGATTGCTTGTTCCGCTGCAGTTAAACTTGATGTTGTTATATTTTATCAGTTAAACATTGTTGAAGGCTAACGATAAATTATTCTGCATTATCTTAGTTATAATATTTCTTACTGGGCTAGTTGAGCTCACCCTTTTGCTTTTATTGTCCTCTTCAGGAAATGAGAACATAGCCGAGACTAGTCGGGGAACGGAGTGACGGTCCAAATGGTAGCATTAGTAGTCCTCACTATTCTATGAAATAGTGTGATAATAAATGTATTGAGGACTCCATTTGAGTTGAATACTATCTAGAAGACAATATTTGTATTATAAATCTCAGTATAAGTTTTTTCGTATGTCACACGACAGTTGTATTATTAAGTTGTATTTGAATTTTGTACCATATATTTGATGACTCAAGATGGGTGATGTAAACCTATTTTGGGGGCGTCACAGTTGGTATCAGAGCTTAGGGATATGATCCCTGGCTAAGATGTGAGACTATAACTAGGAGGGGAGAGACGGGGAATTCCTTCGCTAGTATGAACTACCTAAGTTTATTTGGTATTTAATTGGTCGGTCAAAGTATAGGGATAATATGTTGCATGTCAATTAACCCTTATTTTGTGGCAGTATTTGAAAATGACATCCGAGAATGTTGAGAATAGCAATGGAGCACAGGAGACCGTTGAGTCTCCACAGATCAATAATCAGGATAATGTGTATTAGAAAGGCGACAATCCTCATCCAAACAACAACACTGACCAAATGATGAACGATGGAATGTTCAGAGGCTTTATGCAATTCATACAACATCAAAGTAGAGGCATTTCTTGTCCAAAATATAGGTGAAAACATCGAAACTCTTGACGGCCACCGCTAAAGCAGATTCAAGGAGTGGGACCACCGAGTTTATTGGAGAGCCAAAACCACTTAAGGCAGAAGCGTGGATAAAGCAGATCACCAAGATATTTGATGTCTTGGGATGCTCCGAGGAGCAAAAGGTTCCCTTTGCCACCTTTATGTTGCGAAGAAAGGCAGATTACTGGTGGAAATCGATAAAGCATACTCAACCTGCAGCACTGAAGATGTCTTGGGAGAAGTTCCAAGAACTATTTAACGACAAGTATTTTCCCGAAAGTATTCGTCACATAAAAGAGGTAAAGTTCATCAAGTTGGAGCCGAACAATATGACCGTGTCGTAGTACGAAGCTAAGTTTGCCGAGTTGTTCCGGTTTGCATCTCACTTGGTTGATAATGAGGAGAGAATGACGCGGATGTTTCTAAGAGGTTTGAAACCCAAGATACGTCAATATCTAATTTCTCATAAACTGTGTTTGTATGCAGATGTTGTAAATAGGGCTCAGTTATTGGAGCGCGATAACGAGTCAACCCAACCAAGAGAAAACAGCCGGCAAAATGATAATACCAGTGGTAACAGTCATCGAAGCGATGACAATAAACGTGGAGGGAATCAACATGCCAGAAATGGTAACCACTTCGGTGGTAATCATGGCTAAGACATTAAGAATGGACATTTCAAGAAGAAGAAATTCAACAATGATGGAAAGACGTCAGCATCAACAACCGTTGTTAAGGAAAGAGAACGACCACCTATTATATACTTCAAATGCAGAGGGAGGACACATCACCAAAGCGTATGCTAAAGAATTCAAAACGTGTTATAATTATGGAAGAGAAGATCACCTAGCTAGATTTTGTCGTACTGGGAAGCCAAGTCCAGTTGGAACGGTGACACAAAATGTCATCCCAGACAAGTCAAAATCAGTAGTTTAAGGGAAAGCGTTTGTTGTGACCACCCAGAAAGCAAGGAACCTAAACGAGGTCATCACGGGTAAGCTTATCATAAACTCTAGCGAAGTCTATACCTTATTTGATACCGGTTCTACCCATTCTTTTATTTCCCCTACTTGCGCTCAATGTTTAAATTTGACTCCGGAGAAATTAGAATTTGACTTATCTGTGAAAACTCCGTTGGGAGAAACCTTCATTACATCCACTGTTTATAAGTCTTGTTTGGTTCATATCGGTACCATCACATTACTTGTCGATCTTATTTCATTGAAAATACTTGCATTTGATGTGATTCTAGGGATTGATTGGTTAACTACTCATCATGCAAAAATTGATTATTTTTGTAAGGTTGTTAGCTTTCATATTCCTAACCAACCTATTATGTGAATTCAAGCAACCAAACCATTAAAATCAATCATTGTCATCTCAAGCCATAAAACTATTCATTTATTAAAAAATGGATGTCAAGCTTTCTTAGCTCATGTCACAGATTTAAACAAAAAATACGTCAGATTTCAATGATATTTCTATTGTTAATAAATTTCCTGACGTATTCTCAAGAACTTCCCCGGCTACCCCTTCAGAGCGTGAAATTGAATTTTTATCGACCTTGAACCCCGGACAAAACCCATTTCCAAAGCCCCATATCGAATGACTCCTATTGAACTTCAGGAGTTGTTAGACATCGATTTCATTCATCCTAGTACGTCTCCTTGGGGTGCTCATGTTTTATTCATGAAGAAGAAAGATGGGAGTTTACGACTTTGTATTGATTATCGAGAGTTGAATCATGTCACCATTAAGAATAGGTACTCATTGCCACGTATTGATGATCTGTTTGACCAGTTGCAAGGCGCCAAATTCTTTTCAAAGATCGATCTTCGTTCCGGATATCATCAGTTAAAGATTAGAATCGATGACATTCCAAAGACGTCTTTCAGAACTAGTCATGTCTTTTGGATTGAGTAATGCTCCTGCTGCCTTCATGGATATGATGAACCGAGTATTCAAGGAATGTTTGGATCACTTTGTGATCGTCTTTATTGATGAAATCCTCATATATTCCAAATGCCGTGAAGATCATGAGCAATACTTGAGGCTGATACTCCAAAAGCTTCGTGAAAACAAGCTTTATGCCAAGTTAAAGAAATGCGAGTTCTGGCTTGAGGAAGTAGCATTCCTTGGGCACGTAATATCAAGTCATGGAATATCTGTTGACCCGGCAAAGATTGAAGCTATTCAAAGTGGGAGCAACCTAAATCAAATGAATCAAGTACGTAGCTTTCTCGATTTATTTGGTTATTATCGGAGATTCATAGAAGGGTTTTCTCGAATCGCTACTCCATTAACTCTGTGACGCCCCCAAATCCAGGTTCTCTAACCTCAGATTCAGTGCTCACGATCCTATCATCATCATAAGCATTCTATAACTATTTCAAAATAATAAACATACATTGTTCATTATACAAAAGTCTCAAAACATGGTCCCAAGGTCTCTCTAACCTTAACTTTAAATACACCATTTATAATACAAATAGTTTACTCAAGAAACTCCATTAGATAATAACTAATTTAACATTCATTCTAAAATTACTCCCGGATCTTGCCCTTACCCTTGTCCTTCAGATTAGATCCTTCTGCTTAATCGAAAATAGAGGTCATGATATAGCAAGAGTAAGCAACTAATTTGCTTCATAAGTTTAAAAAGACAAAGGAGATATATCATGACTTAGAAAGAAATATTGCCTTCAATGTTCAACAATAATATAAGATTGTGAAGGAACATGAATTAATAATCAACAATTGAATATTCGATAATTGAATAACATGAATCTGAGTGGTTTTGAATAACCATGAACATTTGCCAAAGGTGCTCGGTGATTTAAATCTGGACCTTTTAATAAGTCTTGGTATTCAAGGGATCAAATTTTCATACCCCGTGATTTATGCATAAACACTTAATAATCCGACATTGATATCATGCCTTAATCAAATTTTTCCTTCTATTCGACTTTCTCCATCTGGGCTTGATGAGCCTCATCCTTGTATTGTTCTTCAAGAAATTGGAGGGTGTGGTTTTCATTTCTAATTCTTCCACTGCGCTTCTAATTGATTGATTCTCATCAACAAGTCCCCTAGGAGGACCATGAGGGACATCTTGGGTGGCCTCATGCTCAATGGAGTTCTGCCAATTGAGTAACTACCTCGCGCGCTTGTCGACATCTTACAAACACCATAAAGTCAACGTCGATTACCATAATAAAATATATTTATTGATGAAATGAAATAATATTTTATTAAGTACAACACAAACTTGATGAATTTCCATAATCCATCTCCTAACATACTCTATAAGAGTTTTCTAAGGTTATAACCTAGGTTTCGCATTCCTAATGTTTATAACCCCAGCCTTGATGATACCTTTCAGTAATGTTGACACTAACAATATTAACTTCAGAATTTTTTCTTATTATCAGTTACAATTTCACATTTTCTTTTCATTAATATTCTTTATTAATCATTTAACATTATTTATTCACTTACTAATATTATTGATAATAATATTGATAATAATATTAGAAGTTGAATAAAATATTATTAAATGATTAATAATATTAGAAGGGATAAAATATTATTAAATGATTAATAATATTAGTAAGTGAATAAAATGTTAGTAATGATTTAAAGTATTATTAGTGAACCAATAATACTAGAAGGTGAATTAATATTATCTAAGTTAATAATATTATGTGAATTAAAGGTAGTCGCTAATAACACTATCTAGTATATGATAATGTTTATAAGAACTTATCAGAATGTATGATATCTATGTGATTACATAATATGATGTTATGCAATGACTAATTGAAAGACTAATTATAGGTCTCTCAAAGGAAGATATTTTAACTACATAAAGGATAGAAATTTATTCTCAGAGTCAGAATCTCCATTTATCGAGGCAAGTTTCCTAACTCAACTCGAAGTTATTATTTTCGTAAGCTATAATAGTGAATAATTATTGATGATTATTCACGCCTTTTATTGATTATTGAAATTGCGACTTTGTGCAATTGAATTTCGTTTCACCGTTATCGAATCGTGAATTAAATTAAAGTTCTTCATTTATGAATCGCTTATGATAGATCTATGCTAATCAGATTACCTAGATCAAGATGTCTAAATTTGTTAAATCAAATGGATTTTAAATAATCGTTTTATTAATTGATATGGTAAGAACTCTCGATCGAGAAATGGACAAATTTGATTAAGGCATGATATCAATGTTTGATTATTAAGGTTTATGCATAAATCACGGTATGAAAGGTCAATCCTCAATACAAGACTTATTAAAAGGTCCATTTAAATCATCGAAAGCACTCGCAAATGTTCATGGTTATTCAAAACCACTCGCCCATGTTATTCAATTATCGAATATTCAATTGTTGATTATTAATTCATGTTCCTTCACAATCTTATATTATTGTTGAACATGAAGGCAATATTTCTTTCTAAGTCATGATATATCTCCTTTGTCTTTTTAAACTTGTGAAGCAAATTAGTTGCTTACTCTTGCTATATCATGACCTCTATTTTCGCTAAGCCCTCAAGGATCTAATGCAAGGACAAGGGCAAGGGAAAGATGTGGAGTAATTTTAGAATGAATGTTAAATTAGTTATTAGCTAATGGAGTTTCTCGAGTAAACTATTTGTATTATAAATGGTGTATTTAAAGTTAAGGTTGTAGAGAGACCTTGGGACCATGTTTTGAGACTTTTGTATAATGAACAATGTATGTTTATTATTTCAAATAGTTATAGAATGCTTATGATGATGATAGGATCGTGAGCAATCTAATCTGAGGTTAGAGAACCTCGGATTTGGGGCGCCACAAACTCAAATTTTGACCTTAAAGATACAAAATTCGGTATTGAGCGTGGAATGTGAGAAGAGTTTTCAAGAACTCAAGAGGAGACTCATTTCAAAGACTGCTCGACAATACCATCCTGCTCGGAGGGATTTGTCATCTACAAAGTGATGCTTGCAAATGGTTAGGATGTGTTCTCATGCAACATGGGAAAGTCATAGCCTATGCCTCTCGATAACTCAAAGAATATGAGAGAAATTATCCTACTCATGATTTAGAGTTGGCAACCGTTATCTTCAAGACTTAAAATTTGGAGGCATTACTTGTATGGGGAGAAAATGGAGATCTTTACGGATTATAAAAGCCTCAAATATTTCTTCACCGCGGCAACAACGTTGGCTTGAACTGTTGAAAGATTATGATCATACCATTCAATACCATCCTGGTAAAGCGAACATAGTAGCTGACGCATTGAGTAGAAGATCGCAAATGCCCATTTAATATAACTTGCAAAGGATGAATATAGAGTTAAAGACTCCAGGGACCAACGTGATGATGACAAATATACGAGTAGAACCTGTGACGCCCTCAAAATAGGTATACATCACCCATCTTGAGTCGCCAAATACATGGTACAAAATTTAAATACAACTTAATAATACAACTGTCGTGACAAAATATAGCTGCAAGTTTAAACAAGAATATTGCCTTCTAGACAATATCCACTCTCAAATAGAGTCCTCATTACATTTATTATCACATTATTTTATAGAATAGTCAGGACTACTAATGCTATCATCTGGATCGTCACTCCATTCCCCGACTAGTCCCGGCTATGTTCTCATTTTCTGAAGAGAATAATGAAAGCAAAAGGGTGAGCTCAACTATCCCAGTAAGAAATATTATGACTAAGATAATGTAGAATAATTTATCGTTAGCCTTAAACAGTGTTAAACTGGTAAAATATAACAAACATCAAGTTTAATTACAGCGGAACAAACAATCAATTAGAAGAGTCAAGTAGAGAATAGAATCTACTATCTTCTATGATTTAAAAGGTTTTTCATCATTTTTATCGCTGAGACTCAGCTTAATAAATAATCCACATCATCCCTGCACTACGGCCAAGGGTATTCATTAGTATCACGACCACAAATTATCCATACACTACGAGCCAATGATATTCGTGTTTTCATAAATGGTCATGATCATGCAAACAACTGTCCATCAATGCCCTACGGGCTAATGAGGACTTTTACCACATCATTTGTATCATTACGGTCATGATTATACCGAATAATCCCTGGTCATAATCATACCAAGTCCATCTATGCATTACAGGCCACAAATGACTTTCAACATAATATAAACATGAGGATGATGACAATGATATAAGAATTCAATAAAACAAGTTCAAGGATAAATTTTAAAGATTTATAATTTAATTTATACAAAAATCAATAATGTGAGATCCCAAAATTATGAAATGAAAGTATTCAATTTTCTTATAATTATTATTTTATTTAGTAAATGGTTAAATTGAGAAAGGGTTAAAGTTAAGGGTGATATTTGAAAATTTTGCAAAGTATGCAAGTTGTTATAAAATATTCGTTTGGTTGGGAATATTCTTTTGTTTCGGAATATCCGTACGACGGCACAATAATTAGTGGACCCCACAACCAAGTATTATCGTAGTTAGAAAACCATGTAATTATCTTTTATAAAAATAACGGTGAAAGTGTTACAATTAAAACTGATTCAACTATCTGGTAGTAAAAGCACACGAATAAGAATGGTTGCATAGTAGCAAACGATATTGATTATTGATGCTTCGTAAGAAGTCACTCAGTTATACTCCATTATTGCTACAGTAATTGCTGCATCATATCTCTCATATTATTGATTCAATCATTGTCATAGTATCATCTGTATAATATGTTATATTATTTAATTAATAATTGAGACGACAAAGTTATTCATATTATTATTTGAAATATTGACAATGTCTAGAAGTTCTGTCAATGAGAGGTTTGGTCACCTAATTGCGCGCCAATAAGGAGAAATCCTTATCGAAAAGCCCCCTCTTTCCTGGGAATGACCTGGTTATTAAATATTGTGAGTTATAATATTAATGATGAATAAGTTCATGTTGATTAAAGATGAAATTGATAGTTCCATTGTGTGGGAATTATTAGTGTTAGTGGAAATCAACATTTATTTCAATGATAATTGATGTCTGGAGGTTATATTGACCAATCAGGTAATTCACCGGATAATGTTGGGCTTTTACGCAATAAATGCACAAATGAAATTAAAATTTTAAAGCAATTTTCGAAACCCTAAAACAGGATCCATGCGAAAATCAATTAATTCAGAGGTTTAGAGATTATACCAGATATAAACAAAAACGAGAATCAAACCGATCGCGCTCGAATCTCCAACGTAAATACAAACCGATTCCTCTACATTTTATCCATCTGAACGCCTCACTAACCGTCGAACGATTCTGCGCAATAAGAAGGACTCATGCAGATTAGCCACCAAAAGGAATGGATTTTGAAATCGCTCTCTAGTCTCTCTCTAAGAATTTAGGGTTTTTCAATTATGATATCTTACCTAAGTAGTCTTATATATCATATATATAGTAGTTAAAAGGAATTAATCAAAATCAAAACCTAATTTTATAAAATCCAAATTTATATATATATCTCTTAATTAAGTCTTACTTAATTAATATATATATATATTAAATTATCCTTTTAATTTAAATTCGTGATTTAAATACTATTAATCATATTAATATATTTAAATCCTTAAAATTTAAATTAATTCCCTTTAAATAACGCTCTATGTGTGTGACCCTATAGGTTATTATTACGTTGGCAATAATTTTAAAATCATATTATAAAATTATAAGCAGTTGGCGGATCTAGTAATGTATCATCGCTACCCAAGTAATAATAAGATCGATGATTCGATGCAACCTTTTGTGACCAATGTTTCAATGCAATTTAATCCTTTTAACCTTAATATCCTAGATTAAACTCGAGTCATGGAATGTGTCATACTCTTCATAATTTAATCTGAGTTTTCTTGATCAATGAGTAGACTATATGAAACAAATCACTATTTGAGCATGGCTATGCATTTCATAGTCCTACTCAATCAAGAGGCCTATGGATATCACCCATAATATATAGGATGGTTAAATTCCATCTAGATCACTCATATTTCTCACACGATTAATGATGAACCCAATAATCACCTTTATAGTCCACCCTATTAAAGGTGACATTTGATGATATCAAAGTACATAAATTCTCGTGTAGTAATATAGCGATTTCGTGCCCGGAGGACCATTACATCATTGTCACTATGAGAATTGCTAATGACACTTCGCATAATGCTCCATATAGAATTCTCATGGTGGGTCCGTCCAAGACATCATTCTCTCAACATGTACCTATGCATTGACTTAATATCTCATATATTTATGACCAATGAGATTTGGTCATCAATCGATCCACATATTAGTCTCAATGCATCATTGTTGTCCCATCAACAATGATACTCGATCAGGGACATTTAAGAACACCGATACTAATGGTAACATATAATCTCATGTTCAAGTCACATACTTGAAACTATATAATTTGTATCACTATTCTAAGGAATTTTATTATGTTAACAATTATATTACGTAGTAAATAAAACCATAATAAAATCATATATTTATTCAATCAAATATAATATCAAAACGTTAAGCAATTATATCAAATAATTGGCCTCTCTAGGGCATAAACTCTAACAGCCTCCCACTTGCACTAGAGCCAATCACTCATGTATCTAATACCCATGGAACTAGTGCCGACCGCTGTAAGCTTCTCGTTTGTGACAAAGCCTTGGTTAGTGGATCTGCAACATTATCATCTGTTGGCACTCTTCCTATATGTACATCTCCTCTATCAATGATTTCACGGATGAGATGGTACCGCCTAAGTATATGCTTGGATCGTTGGTGAGATCGGGTTCTTTAGCTTTGCAATGGCTCCATTATTATCACAAAGATATAGAGCAACCGGATCAACAATGGTTGGAACAACACCAAGTTCAATTGATGAGCTTTTTAATCCATACTGACCTCCTTGGTTCGCACTAGAAGCAAAGAATATACCCAACCCTCTGTTGTAGTAATCGCCATCGCCTCTTGCTTGAACTTTTCCATTAACAAAGACCACCATTAAGGCAAAACACAAAACCCGATCGAGACTTATAGTCATCATTGTCGGTCACTGAAACTAGCATCTGTGTAACCCTTTATCGCTAGTTCGTCTTCACCTCCATATACCAAGAATGAATCCTTAGTCCTTTTCGTGTACTTGAGGATATTCTTGATCACGCCATCGATGACCTTCACGGATTCGATTGGTATCTCCGCTCATCATGCTCAAAGCATACGAGACATCCCGGACGAGTACATATCATTGCATACATAATAGATCCAATTGTCAAGCATAAGGGATCTTTCTCATACGCTCCTCATCATCTTGTGATTTAGGACATTGGGCCTTAGAGATCTTTACACCATGAGTCACGGGTAAGTTCCTCTTTTTGCCTCTTGCATCTTTGTCGAACTGCTTCAACACTTTATCAATATATGTACTTTGACTTAGCCGTTAGCATTTTTCTTGATCTATCTCTATAGATCTTGATACCTAAAATGTAAAAGATCGCCCAAATCTTTCATGGAGAAACATTTTCCTAACCATATTTTTACAACTGTAAGTGAAGGAATGTCATTCCTAATAATTAATATGTCATCAACATATAATACTAGGAATACAATGTGACTCCCACTAACCTTCTTATATACACAAGGTTCATCTTCATTTTAATAAAGCCAAATTCTTTGATCGCTTCATCAAATCGAAGATTCCAACTCCGAGAGGCTTCGCTTCAATCCATAAATGTATTGTTGCAGCTTTTACATACCTTTCAAAGATCCTTTGGAGTGACAAAACCCTCGGGTTGTGTCATATACACATCCTCAAAGAGATTTCCGTTAAAGAAAGCGGTTTTGACATCCATCCGCCGATTTCGTAATCATAAAAAGTCATAATAGCAAGTAAGATCCCGATGGATTTAACCATTGCCCTTTGAGAGAAGGTTTCATCATAGTCAACACCTTGAATTTGTTTGAAACCTTTTGCTACCGATCGGCCTTTATAGTTTGTACATTACCATCCATATCGGTTTTCTTCTTGAAAACCCACTTGCACCGATTGGTTTTACCCTTCGGGTGGATCAACCGTAGTCCATACTTGGTTAGTATACATGGAGTCCATCTCGATTTCATGGCTTCAAGCCATTTCTCGAGAATCTGGTCCATTCATAGCTTCTTGGTAGAAGGTGCTCATCTTGATCTATGAGCATCACATCGCCAGCAGATTTGAGTCACAAGATATCCATAATATCTCTCGGGCTCTTGGCGTGTCCTACCAGATCTCTGAATGACTTGTGTAATTTGAGCGAGTTCACTTTCCACAATTTCTTGTGGTTTCTGCTCATGTTCCAACTTCGAGTTCAATGATATTTTGTGGTTCTCGAATTTCTTGAGTTCTACTTTCCTCCCAATCGCTTCCTTTAGAGACAAATTCTCTTTCTAGAAAATACCGATTCGAGCAACAACCACTTTGTTCTCGAGAAGGTTTGTAGAAATAATACCCTTTTGTTTCCTTTGGGTATCCCACAAAATTACATTTGTCGATTTGGGTCCGAGAGCTTGTCGAATTGAGGACGTTTCTGAGCCTCGCGACCCCAAATCTTCATGAACGATATACTAGGACGCTTCCCAAATCCACATTTCATATGGTGTCTTCAACCGTCTTTGTAGGAACACGGTTAAGTGTGAATGCAAATGGCCTCTGGGGCATGAACCCGAAGCTTATTGGAAGATCCGCATGACTCATCATTGATCGTACCATGTCCAACAAGGTTCAATTCCTCCTCTCAGATACACCATTCCATTGCGGTGTTCCAGGTGGAGTGAGCTGTGATATAATACCACACTCCTTTAGAAGGTCATCAAAGTCTTGGCTTAAGTATTCACCTCCTCGATCGGATCGAAGGGCTTTTATGCTTTTGCCAAATTGGTTTTGAACTTCATTCTTGAATTCCTTGAACTTTTCAAAGGATTCGGATTTGTGTCTCATAAGATACACATATCCATATCTACTAAAGTCATCAGTAAATGTAATGAAGTAATAAAACCTACCTCTTGCTAACGAACTCATGGGTCCACATACATCACTATGTATAAGTCCCAATACATCGCTAGCCCGTTCACTATGTCCAGTGAAAGGGGCTTTAGTCATCTTGCCTAATAAACAAGACTCGCATTTCTCATATGATTCAAAATCAAATGAATCCAAGAACCCATCTTTATGGAGTTTGGATATGCGTTTCTCATTTATATGGCCTAAACGACAGTGCCAGAGATATGTCGAATTTGAATCGTTTGATTTAAATCGTTTTGTATTTATGTTATAGATAGGCATTTCTAAATCAAGAATATAGAGACCGTTAAACAATTGTGCAACACCATAACAAATATCATTTAAGTAAAACAAACAACGATTATTCTTTATTATAAATGAAAAACCTTTCTTGTCCAAACAAGAAACAGAAATAATGTTTTTGCTTATAGCAGGCACAAAATAACAATCTTCTAATTCTAAAACTAGCCCAGTGGGCAAAGATAAATGATAAGTTCCTACGGCCAGTGCAACAACTTTTGCTCTATTTCCAACTCGTAGGTCAACCTCTCCTTTCGCTTAAAGTTCTACTCTTCTGAGTCCCGCGACATTAACACAAATGTGAGAACCACATCCAAAGATCCAATACCCATGATGTAGAAGTAGACAAGTTGATTTCTATAACATATATAATTGAATCAAGTCGACTTCCTTTTCTTTTCTTCACTTCTTCCAGATAAGCATGACAATTCCTTTCAAAGTGTCCGGGTTTTCCATGTATGACATTCACCTTCCTTAGTCACCCCACCTTTAGGTTTTAAAAACTGTTTGGTTTTGGAATTGGGTTTGGCAAAAGATTTAGATCCTATCTTTTCTTGCCTTTCCAATTTCCCTTAGCATTCCCTTTTGCACCATCATTATGGGAGCCGGGTCCCGCCTTTTTCATGTTGTTCTCGGTAGTTCTTAACATGCTCAACAACTCGGTAAGGGGTTTCTCAATTTCATTCATAAGATAGTTCATAACAAATTGAGAGTAGTCATTGTTCAAAGATTGCAAAATAAGGTCATTTGGGCTTAGGAGTGATTGGAAAACCCAACCTATCAAGGTACTCAATATACCCAATCATTTTCAAAGACATGTGGACCAACTGGATCACGTTCACCCATTTTGCGTTGATACAACGCCTTGCTTTGTATCATACCTCTCTGTCGAGCATGCCCTTGAATAATTTCTTGAGATGCTCGATCATCTCATAAGCATCCATCAACTCATGTTTCTCCAAGCTTCGGCGTTGCTCATGGTTGCTAGCATGACACAACTCACATCCAGAGCATCATCTTGATGCTTCTTGTAAGCATTATGCTCCGTGACGTGGTGCAGTGACAGCTGGTGCTGCAGGAATGGGCCCATCAAGGACATATAGCTTACACTCTTGTTTGAGGACAATCCTCAAGTTCCTATGCCAGTCAAGGAAATTAATTCCACTTAGCTTGTCCTTTTCAAGGACTGATCGTAATGAAAGACTATTTGTGTTGTTGTTTGCCATTTGATATCTACAATTTATAAGTTAACAACAATAATAAGTCAAATTACTGAGTTGATATTATATAATTGATAATAGTACATTCAAAATATACCTCCCACTATTTTATTCAAATTAATAGCCCTCACCATTAATTCGGAAAGCATTTTCTATTAAATCTTTCTAGTGAGCCAAGATCCATATTTCATTATGCCTTAAGTTAGCTTTGGCTATTCTCTCAAAACATAATTATTTAGGTAGACAACCCTTTGTCAATTATATCATATATAACTCCTGGATAGTTTGGTAAACAACATTTGTTTCTAGTCCATCTAATTGTACCAACCAAACTCTATACCTCTAAGTCCACAATCCTATTGAGATAACTTAGTTAAGTCGGGCCCAATGATTTTAATAGTTTGGATATCACAATTATCCTATCGCATCTTACCTAGATAAATAGGGTACTTTGCTTTGGCAAACCTACATCTATTGATCGAAGGTCTAGATGAGTGTTATTCATTGGAAGGCATCCGATTTAGACTTAATAATTTAATGAGGGATTTTATTAATTTAGATCTCACCAATTTTAATTTTGTTAAGCATGCACATTATTAATCATATCATATCATATACAAGCATAAATAAAGTGCAAAATTAAATGTGTCACGATTATGGCCCAATCCAATCATCAATCTTTTCAAGTTTAATGAAAGATTGAAGGTCAATCTAAGGTGGTAAAAGATCTTAAAATAAATAACATCCTTGGATCTTCCTCTAGCATGCACCTCCTCTCCATCATCATCTTTCCATTGTGTTCTCCATCTGACATCTTCATCAATTCTGATTATTACATGACATAAAGAAACCTCGAGTTACATTAGAGGGATTTAGATGAGAAGAGAATATTACATTAGAATTTATAGAAGGCACCGACATGCAAGCCGTATTTCAAAACCAAAACCACTAACCTATGGGTCAAAAGGCCATAGCGTGCACCATGCGATATCACAATAAATACATAACAATTTATATATAATTAAAAAAACTATATATAAAATATAGGGGACACGATCATCGTGCCTTCTCTGAGGGGGGTCCAAGGGGTCTCTCCCTGGCGGTGGATATCACCCATAATATATAGGATGGTTAAATTCCATCTAGATCACTCATATTTCTCACACGATTAATGATGAACCCAATAATCACCTTTATAGTCCACCCTATTAAAGGTGACATTTGATGATATCAAAGTACATAAATTCTCGTGTAGTAATATAGCGATTTCTGTCGGAGGACCATTACATCATTGTCACTATGAGAATTGCTAATGACACTTCGCATAATGCTCCATATAAATTCTCATGGTGGGTCCATCCAAAGACATCATTCTCTAACATGTACCTGTGCATTGACTTAATATCTCATATATTTATGACCAATGAGATTTGGTCATGGTCGATCCACATACTTAGTCTCAATGCATCATTGTTGTCCCATCAACAATGATACTTTCGATTAGGGACATTTAAGAACACCGATACTTAATGGTAATATATAATCTCGTGTTAAAGTCACATACTTGAAACTATATAATTTGTATCACTATTCTAAGGAATTTTATTATGTTAACAATTATATTACGTGATAAATAAAACCATAATAAAATCATATATTTATTCAATCAAATATAATATCAAAACGTTAAGCAATTATATCAAATAATTGGCCTCTAGGGCATAAACTCTAACAGATAAATGAGCAATTAATTGCTATTAATTCACATGCTTGTAACTATGTGCTCACATGTGTGTACTATTGATTCACATGATTTACTATTAGGGGAGTTGGTGCAAGATTGATAATACTTGCATGACTAAATTAAAAATAGAGGTATATATGAAGGTACTATACTGTAATTATTTTTTTTCACATGATTAGAACTATTGAGTCACATGATTTACTATTGATTCACATGGTTTACTATTAGGGGAGGTAGTGCAAGTTTGATAATACTTGCAGGACTAAATTAAAAATAAAGAAAAAGAGGAAGGTATTATACTGTAATATTTCGAGCCCCAAAATGTATAATTATTGAAACTATATTTTCCTATAAATAGAAACTCATTCTTCCTTTATTTCTCACCAATTCACTAAAGCTATAGAGCAATTATTATAGAGAGAAATAATAGAGAGAAAGAAGAAGAGAAGTCTGCTACCTCACTATTCTAGTATCCGATTTTCTTACGAGGTAAGGGGTATAATTCTTTCGTATTCATGAAGAGAGTTATTTTCTTTCAATACTACTCGTAAGGGTTGTTATTCCATTCTTTATTATTATGTTGGAATAACTTTGTCTATCACAAGTACCGAGTATACATAGTGAAATTTTTACGTTATTCCATTCTTTATTATTTCATTGGAATAACTTTATGCATGCGATGATCTATCGCATACCCGGTGAATTCTGTTGTTATTCAATTCTTTATTATTATGTTGGAATATCATGTCTGTGCGAATTACGCATGACCTGGTTCCATTCTTTATTATTCTGTTGGAATATCCTGTCTGTGTAGATTACGCATGACCTGGTTCCATTCTTTATTATTCTGTTGGAATAACCTGTCTATGCGGTCTATCGCATGCATGGTGAATTCTTCTATTATTCCATTCTCTATTATTTTGTTGGAATAACTTGTCTACGCGGACTATCGCATGCATGGTGAATGACCTTTCGTATTCATTCTTTATTAAATTGTGGAAATGATCTGTCTACATGGATTACCACATGGCGGATGAAAATCAATTTGCAGTTTCGTATATTCTTTTATACTCGTATGAGATATAATTTCTTTTGTAATCGTCAAGAAATAGCATTTTATTTGGTATTTTATTTACAAGTTACTATTCACGGGTTACTATTCACCCGGTTACTATTCACTCTAGTATTATTCACTCGGGTATTCGGGGCACTTTTCGTGTCAGAGTACTATTCACGAGTTACTATTCACGGATTACTATTCACCAAAATTACTATTCACCCGAATATTATTCACTCGGGTATTTGGGGTACTTTTCATATCGGGGTACTATTCACGAGGTACTATTCCCAAAGTACTATTCACGGGATACTATTCACGGGGTACTATTTACCCAAAAAATATATTTCTTTTCTGTCCAAATTATTTTTGGTACATGAATATTATTCTTGAATTTTACTCTACAAAACAGTATCATGTTGACAATTTGGACGTTATTGATTTCTGGATAAATTAAATTATAAATATTTAAAATTTATCCTTGAACTTGTTTTATTGAATTATTATGTCATTGCATCATCCTCATGCTTATATTGTGATGAAAGTCATCTTTGGCTTACGTGCAAAGATGGATTTATTGATTATTAGTTTTCTGATTATATATCTTTGGCTTACGTGCAAAGATGGACTATTGATTATTAGTTTTTACGATTGTATATCTTTGGCTTACGTGCAAAGATGAACTATTGATTGATGAGTATCTTTGGCTTATGTGCATAGATGAACATTTATTGGTATAATTATGACGAGGATCATTCGGTATAATCATGACCCGTAATTTTATAGATGATGTGGTAAAAGTCCTCATTGGCGTAGTGCATTGATGGGATGATTATTGGTATGATTATAAACGAGGATTATTCGGTATAATCATGACCATTATCGATGATTACATGAATATCCTTGGTCAGAAGTAGTGCATGGATGATTCGATGATGTGGATTATTTATTAAAAATTTGAGTCTCAACGATAAAATATTGATTATACACTTTTAATTCGTAGAAGATAGTAGATATCATGCTCTACTTGACTCTTCTAAAATACAGGTTGTATATATCTTTGGTAGTAGTAAAAAAGATGAATTTATTAGTATGATTATGGCGGGAATTGTGATTTTGTATAACCATGATTTTTGATGTTTGGTGAAGATAGGTGATGAAAATTATCTTCCGTCCAGGTGCGAAGAGGAATTTAGAATCACAATTATGATTACGAGTTATTCATATGATTGTGGGATGAGAATTGTTGATTGATGTTACATGGATAAAATATTATTGGTGGACTTTTAACATGGGAGAAGATAATAGACACGATGGTCTATTAAACTCTTCTAATGGATTACTCGTCTCATTTTGTAACTATGGTTGAAAAGTTTTATCCTCTACCATATGTTCTAAATCTCGATTTTTTAATCGATGAAGGCTATTGATGATGTAAATTATCTTTAGTCATGATATTCTTTATGGGCTAGTTGTTTTCACCCTTTTTGCTTCACAATTCCTTTCGGGTAATAAGAGTGTTGTTGGTCGAAGGGGATAACGAGGGAATAGAAGCGGTGCTTTATAGTCATTGAGGTTCTCCCTAAATAGTATGGAAATAATTTGTTGAGAACTTTAGATAAGTGTGTCTTATTGTATACATCATTTGATATTTAATTTTGGTAAATCGAATAGGGTGAGGTGAACCCAACTTTGGAAGGGTGTTTTGCCGCTATCATACAAGATGTCTAATGACATACAACCTCATGTTATCATAAGATAGGGTTGTGCACATCCACTTGCTGAGTATATCTACGAGCATTACCTATATAATCTTGGAGTTTATTTGAAATATAATTTTCACTTAGAGACAACGGAGATAATTATATGTCAATAGAAGACTCACCATTGGAAAGAAGATGATAGTAATCTTCTTATTTTTCTTTGGGGACTTTTGGGTCAACCAAGGATAATTATGTGGACATATGATATCTATCATAACCTAGACGCATGGCCTCCCATGTACGAAGGTTTCCTTGAGTATTTTCCAAAGATTTTAATTTCTAAAACAATTATTGACTGTACCTTTATGTAAGGTCTTGTGGTCAAGGCACCACGAGAGTTATATATATTTGTATTAAAACTCACAGCTTATCTGTTGTCATACTCTACACGACAGTTTAATAGTTGTATAAATGAAGTTTATATTTGATTTTTATAGTGTGATATCTGGAGACTCAGAATGGGTCATGTGGACCTATTTTGGGGGCGTCACAAATGGTATCAGAGCTTAAGGATATGGTTGCTGGCGAAGATATGAGTCTAGAACTAGGACGGGAGAGACGAGTAATATACTTCGCTAGTGTGTGACTTACCTAAGCCAAAATTTTTACTTGATAAGTTGACAATTTGTGATATGTCAATTGACCTTTGTTTTGAAGATATATTCTAGAATGATATCTGAAAAACAGGAGATGAGAAATGGAAAAAAAATTATGATACAGAGGATATAACCGGGAAGGTACAATCCGAAAAGAAAGCAAGGTATTCTCATCTCTTCGAATACCAGGTACGTACGTAAATTTTGAGGGCGAAATTTCATAAGGAGGGGAGATTGTGAGATCCCGAAATTATGAAATGAAAGTATTCATTTTTCTTATAATTATTATTTTATTTAGTAAATGGTTAAATTGAGAAAGGGTTATAGTTAAGGGTGATATGTGAAAATTTTGCAAAGTATGCAAGTTGTTATAAAATATTTGTTTGGTCGGGGAATATTCTTTTTATCGAGAATATCCGTACGACGACACAATCATTGGTGGACCCCACAACAGAAGTATTGTCGTAGTTAGAAAATGATAGAATTATCTTTTTATAAAAATAACGGTGAAAGTGTTACCGTTTAAACTGTTGAACTACCGATAGTAAAAAAAGTAAAATAATGGCATGGTTGCGTAGTAGCACACGGTATTGATTATTGATGCTTACGTAAGAAGTCACTCAGTTATACTCAATTATTGCTACAATAATTGCTGCATCATATCTTTTATATTATTGATTCAATTATTGTCACAGTATCATCTGTATAATATATTATATTATTTAATTAATAATTGAGACGACAAAGTTATTCATATTATTATTTGCAATATTGACAATGTCTAGAAGTTCTATCAAGGAGAGGTTTGGTCACCTAATTGCGTGCCAAAAAGGAGAAATCCTTATCGGAAAGCCCCCTCTTTCTTTGGAATGACCTGGTTGTTAAATATTGTGAGTTATAATATTAATAATGAATAAGTTTGTGTTAATTAAAGATGAAATTGATAGTTCCATTGTGTGGGAATTATTAGTGTTAGTGAAAATCGACATTAATTTCGATGATAATTGATGTTTGGAGGTTATATTGACCAATCAGGTAATTCACCGGATAAATGAGCAATTAATTTCTATTAATTCCCATGCTTGTAACTATGTGTTCACATATGTGTACTATTGATTCACATGAATTACTATTAGGGGAGTTGGTGCAAAATTGATAATACTTGCATGACTAAATTAAAAATAGAGGTATAGATGAAGGTACTATACTGTAATTGTTTTTTTTCACATGCTTAGAACTATTGAGTCACATGATTTACTATTGATTCACATGATTTACTATTAGGGGAGGTGGTGCAAGTTTGATAATACTTGCAGGACTAAATTAAAAATAAAGAAAAAGAGAAAGGTATTATACTGTAATATTTCGAGCCCCAAAATGTTCAATTATTGAAAATATATTTTCCTATAAATAGAAGCTCATTCTTCCTTCATTTCTCACCAATTCACTAAAGCTATATAGCAATTATTATAGATAGAAATTATAGAAAGAAAGAAGAAGAGAAGTCTGCTACCTCACTATTCTAGTATCCAGTTTCTTCTGAGGTAAGGGGTATTATTCTTTCGTATTCATGAAGAGAGTTATTTTCTTTCAATACTCGTAAGGGTTGTTATTCCATTCTTTATTATTATGTTGGAATAACTTTTGCTCATCCAAGTCTAGAATACATGGTGAAATTCTTCATTTATTCCATTCTTTATTATTCTGTTGGAATAACCTATCTGTACGATCTATCGCATGCCTGGTGAATTCTGTTGTTATTACATTCTTTATTATACTGTTGGAATATCCTGTCTATGTGGATTACGCATGACCTGGTTCCATTCTTTATTATTCTGTTGGAATATCACATGCATGCGGATTACGCATGACACGGTTCCATTCTTTATTATTCTCGTTGGAATAACTCCGTCTGCATATTCTATCGCACGCATGGTAAATTCTTCTGTTATTCCATTCTTTATTATTTTGTTGGAATAACCTGTCTACGCGGACTACCGTATGCATGATGAATGACCTTTCGTATTCATTCTTTATTAAATTGTGGAAATGATCTGTCTATGTGGATTGCCGCATGGCGGATAAAAATCCATTTGCAGTTTTGTCTATTCTATTATACTCGTATGAGATATCATTCTTTTGTAATCGTCATGAAATATCATTTTATTTGGTATTTTATTTATGAGTTACTATTCACGGGTTACTATTCACCCAGTGAATATTCACTCGGGTATTCGGGGCACTTTTCGTGTCGGAGTACTATTCACCCAAATTACTATTCACCCGAATATTATTCACTCGGGTATTTGGGGTACTTTTCATGTCGGGGTACTATTCACGGGGTACTATTTACCCGAAAAATATATTTCTTTTCTGTCTAAATTATTTTTGGTACATAAATATTATTCTTGAATTTTACTCTACAAAGCAGTATCATGTTGACAATTTGGACTTTATTGATTTCTGGATAAATTAGATTATAAATCTTTAAAATTACGTGCAAAGATGGACTGTTGATTATTGGTTTTACAGTTGTATATCTTTGGCTTAGCAAAGATGGACTGTTGATTATTGGTTTTACAGTTGTATATCTTTGGCTTACGTGAAAAGATGAACTATTGATTGATATCTTTGGCTTATGTGCATAGATGAACTGTTTATTGGTATGATTATGACTAGGGATCATTCGGTATAATCATGACCCGTAATGTTATAGATGATGTGGTAAAAGTCTTCATTAGCCCGTAGTGCATTGATGGACAGTTATTAGTATGATTATAACCAAGGATTATTCGGTATAATCATGACCATTGATGATTACATGAATATCCTTGGCCGTAGTGCAGGGATGATTCGATGATGTGGATTATTTATTAAGCTGAGTCTCAGCGATAAAATATTGATTATACACTTTTAATTCGTAGAAGATAGTAGATATCATGCTCTACTTGACTCTTCTAAAATACAGTTGTATATCTATGGCCGTAGTGCAAAGATGAATTTATTAGTATGATTATGAGCAGGAATTGTGATTTGGTATAACCATGATTTTTGATGTTTCAGATGAAGATAGGTGATGAAAATTATCTTCGTCCTGGGTGCGAAGAGGAATTTAGAATCACAATTATGATTACGAGTTATTCTTATGATTATGGACATGAATTGTTGATTGATGTTACAAGGATAAAACATTATTGGTGGACTTTTAACATGGAGAAGATAATAGTCCTGATGGTCTATTTGACTCTTCTAATGGATTGCTCGTTCCGCTGCAACTATGGTTGAAAATTTTTATCCTTTACCATATGTTCTAAATCTCTAATTTAGTACTGATGAAGGCTATTGATGATGTAAATTATCTTTAGTCATGATATTCTTTACTGGGCTAGTTGTGCTCACCCTTTTTGCTTCACAATTCCTTTTCGTGTAATAAGAGTGTTCTTAGAATTGACGGGGATAACAGGAGAATAGAACGGTGGTCTATAGTTGTTGAGGTTCTTCCTAAATAGTATGGAAATAATTTTGTTGAGAACTTTAGATAAGTGCGTCGTATTGTATACGTCATTTGATATTTAATTTTGGTGAATCGAATAGGGTGAGGTGAACCCAACTTTGGAAGGGTATTTTGCTACTATCATACAAGATGTCTAATGACATACAACCTCGTGTTATCATAAGATAGGGTTATGCACATCCACTTGCTGAGTATATCTACAAGCACTACCTATATGATCTTGGAGTTTAATTGAAATATAATTTTCACTTGGAGACAACGGCGATAATTATATGTCAAGAGAAGACTCACCATTGGAAAGAAGATGATAGCAATCTTCTTGTTTTTCTTTGGGGACTTTTGGGTCAACCAAGGATAATTCTGTGGACATATGATATCTATCATAACCTAGACGCATGGCCTCCCATGTACGAAGGTTTCCTTGAGTATTTTCTAAAGATTTTAATTTCTAAAATAATTATTGATTGTACCTTTATGTAAGGTACCATTGTAAGGTCTTGTTGTCAAGGCACCACGAGAGTTATATATATTTGTATTAAAACTCGCAGCTTATCTGTTTTCGTACTTTACACGACAGTTCAACAGTTATATAAATGAAGTTTATATTTGATTTTTATAGTGCGATATCTGGCGACTCAGAATGGGTCGTGGGGACCTATTTTGGGGGTGTCACAAATAATGTCTAAATTATCAACATGATACTGCTTTGTAGAGTAAAATTCAAGAATAATATTCATGTACCAAAAATAATTTGGACAGAAATAAAATATATTTTTCAGGTAAATAGTAGCCCGTGAATAGTACTTCAGGAATAGTACCTCGTGAATAGTACCCCGACATGAAAAGTACCCCAAATACCCGAGTGAATAATATTTGGGTGAAAAATAACTGGGTAAATAGTAACCCGTGAATAGTACTCCGACACGAAAAGTTTCCCGAATACCCAAGTGAATAATACAAGAGTGAATAGTAACCTGTGAATAGTAACTCATAAATAAAATACCAAATAAAATTATATTTCATGACGATTACAAAAGAAATGATATCTCATACGACTATAATAGAATATACGAAACTGCAAATGGATTTTCATCCGCCATGCGGTAATCCACGTAGACAGATCATTTCCACAATTTAATAAAGAATGAATACAAAAGGTCATTCACCATGCATGCGGTAGTCCACGTAGACTGGTTATTCCAACAGAATAATAAAGAATGGAATAACAGAAGAATTCACCATGCATGCGATAGACCGCACAGACATGTTATTCCAATGTAATAATAAAGAATGGAACACGGTCTTGCGTAATCCGCTTGCATGTGATATTCTAATGAATAATAAAGAATGGAACCGGTCATGCGTAATGTCTGCATAGATGTGGATATTCCAATGAGAATAATAAAGAATGGAATAACAACAGAATTCACGTGCATGCGATAGACCGCATGCACGTAAAAGTTATTCCAATGTAATAATAAATAATTGTATAATAGAAGAATTTCACCATGTATGCGGTACTTGGCAGACGAGTTATTCAACATAATAATAAAGAATAGAATAACAACTCTTACGAGTATTGAAAGAAAATAACTCTCTTCATGAATACGAAAGAATAATACCCCTTACCTTAGAATAAAATTGGATACTGGAATAGAGAGGTAGGAGACTTCTCTTCTTCTTTCTCTCTATAATTTCTCTTTATAATAATTGCTCTATAGCTTTTGTGAATTGGTGAGAAATGAAGGAAGAATGAGCTTCTATTTATAGGAAAATATAGTTTCGATAATTGCACATTTTGGGGCTCGAAATATTACAGTATAATACCTTCCTCTTTTTCTTCAATTTTAATTTAGTCCTGCAAGTATTATCAAACTTGCACCATCTCCCCTAATAGTAAATCACGTGAATCAATAGTAAATCATGTGAATCAATAGTTCTAGACATGTGAAAATACGAATTACAGTATAGTACCTCCATCTATACCTCCATTTTTAACTTAGTCATGCAAGTATTATCAATCTTGCACCACATCCCCTAATAGTACAAGAATGTGAATCAATTGTACACACATGTGAACAAATAATTATAAACATGTGAATTAATAGCAATTAATTGCTCATTTATCCGGTTAATTACCCAATTGGTCAATATAACCTCCAGACATCAATTATTATCAAAATAAATATCAATTTTCACTAACACTAATAATTCCAACACAATAGAACTATCAATTTCATCTTTAATCAACACGAACTTATTCATCATTAGTATTATAAGTCACAATATTTAACAACCAGGTCGTTCCCAGGAAAGAGGGGGCTTTCCGATAAGGATTTCTCCTTATTGGCGCGCAATTAGGTGACCAAACCTCTCCTCGACAAAACTTTCTAGACATCGTTAATATTGCAAATAATAATATAAATAACTTTGTCGTCTCAATTATTGATTTAATAATATAACATATTATGCAAATGATATTGTGACAATAATTGAATCAATAATATGAGATATATAATGCAGCAATTATTGTAGCAATAGTTGAGTATAACTGAGTGACTTCTTACGTAAGCATCAATAATCAATACCATGTGCTACAATACAACCATGCGTATTACTGTACTTTTACTACCGGGTAGTTCAACAGTTTAACGGTAAAACTTTCGCCGTTATTTTTATAAAAAGATAATTCTATCGTTTTCTGACTACGACAATACTTCCGTTGTGGGGTCCACCAATGATTGTGCCGTCGTACGGATATTCTCCGACAAAAAAAATATTTCCCGACCAAACGAATATTTTATAACAACTTGCATACTTTGCAAAATTTATAAATACTACCCACAAGTATAACATTATATCAAATCCACACCATAATATTTTAAAAAAAATATTTTGAGAAATTTAAATCTTTATTCATAAAATTTGGGGACTCACAATCTCCCCTCCTTATTAAATTTCGCCCTCGAAATTTACGTACATACCTGATATGATGAGGATACCATGAATTCATTTTAGATTCTTACTCTTGAGGTATAACCTTTGAGTGTTGAATACGATCCTTCTAATCCAAGATTTTAACACGTATCTCCTCATACGTTAAATCCCCTGCTATCTCGTTTAGTTCTAATTTAATAATGTGGTTCAGGTCGTCCGCATATTTACATAACATCGATACGTGAAAAACGTTATGAACACGCGACATACTTAGCGATAAGGCGAGTCTATAGGCCACAGTTCCTACTCGATCGAGGATTTCAAATGGGCCAATTAAATCGAGGGTTGAGATTTCCTCTCTTCGTCGATTCTTGCTTCTAGAATAACGCCCTCTTGAACCTTCTTCTTCATTTTCATCAGCTTTGGGTCTGTAACTTGAGCGGCTTTAACTTTATCGATTAAAGTCGATTCTACTCGTATATTTGATATCACCACGTGGGTCCCTAGAATCTTTAACTCTATCTTCATCATTTGTAAGTTATACGAAATGGGTTTTTGTGTTAACAACATCGCACTCAGAAATACGCATCGATCTTCTACTCAACGTCGTACTACTAATTCTCTCTTCCACGATGATATTGAATAGTACGATCATAATCTTCAACAGCTCGAGCCAACGTCTTTGGCACATTATGCGATTGTTTTAGGTAAAGAAATATTTGAGGGTTTTAGAAATGAGTTTTGTACTAGGGTCAATACAAAATTCAATTTTACACTCTAGGGGTAGGCTAAGAAGTCTTCAAGAATACGTCGGGAAATTAACAATAGAAATATCATTCAAAAACTGTGACTCTCATCCAAGACTTGGATAGCACATGAAATGACGGTTTCTACTAACGAAGTTTCAACCAATAAGTTAAAGTCTAATCTCTCCGAAGTCAAATTTAAATGTTGAGCGCAAGCAAGAAAGATAAAAGAATGGGTAGAACCGGTATCTAATAAGGTATAGACTTCGCAAAATTTAATAATTAACTAACCCGTGCTAACTTCGTTCAGGTTACTCGCTTTTTGAGAAGTCACGAAAAATGCTCTTCCTAAAACCTCTGACTTTGTTTTGTTCATATCTGCCTTTGGTGCCACCGTCCCAGCTGGACTTGATTTCGCTACAGGACAAAATCAAGCTATGTGACCATCTTTTCCATAACTAAAACATACCTTTGAAGGCTATGAACAGTTTAGACTTATGTGTCCCTCCTCTCCGTATCTATAGCATCTAACTGGCGGTCATTCTCCTCCCCTAGAATTTGTTGCTGCTGCCGACGTCTTCCCATCATCGTTAAATCTTCTCTTCTTGAATTTTCCACTTCTATTATCTTGGCCATGATTACCACAGAAGTGGTTACAATTTCTTTCTTGATTATTTCCCCCACGATGGTTATCATTGTTTCGATGGTCGTTACCACCAGTACGATTATTATCGTGTTGTTGGTCGTTGCCTTTTGGTTGTGCTGACACATTATTGCGCTCCAATAACTGAGCCCTATTCACAACATTTGAATATAAACAAAGTTTGTGAGAAATGAGGTATTGACGTATATCGAGTTTCAAACCTCTTAGAAACATTCACGTCATTCGCTCCTCATTATCGACCAAATGAGATGCAAACAAGGATAACTCATGAAATTTAGCCTCGTATTGTGACACGGTCATATTGTTTTGCTCCAACTTGATGAATTCCACCTCCTTCATGTGACGAATACTTTTGGGAAAGTACTTGTCGTTGAACAACTCTTGGAACTTCTCCCAAGACATCTTGAGTGCATCAGGCTAGGTACGTTTTACAAATTCCCACCAGTAATCTGCTTCTCCACGCAACATAAAGGTGGCAAAGAGAACCTTTTGCTCCTCGGAGCATCCCAAGACATCAATTATCTTGGTGATCTGCTTTAACCACGTCTCCACCTTAAGTGGTTCTGGCTTTCCCAAAAACTCCGGTGGTCCCAGCTCCTTGAACTGCTAAGCTGTGACCGACCGTGGGTTGCCATTCTTTCCACCTATATTTTGAACATGAGTCTCTCTCACCTGATGTTGCATGAATTGCATAAAGGCTCTGAACATCCCATCGTTCATCATCTGATCGGTGTTATTGTTTACCTGAGGATTATTGTCTTCCTGTTGCACATTATCCTGGGTATTGATCGTTGGTGACTCAACAATCTCATGTGCCTCATTGCTAATCTCAACATTTTCTGATGCCATTTTCAAACACTGTCACAAAACAAGGGTTAATTGACATATCACATATTATCCCTATACTCTGACTAACCAATTAAATAACAAGTAAACTTAGGTAGGTCATACTAGCGAAGGAATTCCCCGTCTCTCCCCTCCTAGTTCTTGTCTCACATCTCAGCCAAGGATCATATTCCTAAGCTTTGATACCAACTGTGATGCCCCCAAAATAGGTATACATCACCCATCTTGAGTCGCCAAATACATGGTACAAAATTCAAATACAACTTAATAATACAACTGTCGTGACAAAACATAGCTGAAAGTTTAAACAAGAATATTGCCTTCTAGACGATATCCACTCTCAAATAGAGTCCCCATTACATTTATTATCACACTATTTCATAGAATAGTGATGACTACTAATGCTATCATCTGGACCATCACTCCGTTCCCCGACTAGTCCCGGCTACGTTCTCATTTCCTGAAGAGAACAATGAAAGCAACAGGGTGAGCTCAACTATCCCAGTAAGAAATATTATGACTAAGATAATGCATAATAATTTATCGTTAGCCTTCAACAGTGTTAAACTGATAAAATATAACAAACATCAAGTTTAACTGCAGCGGAACAAACAATCCATTAGAAGAGTCAAGTAGAGAATAAAATCTACTATCTTCTATGATTTAAAATATTTTTCATCACTTATCACTGAGACTCAGCTTAATAAATAATCCACATCATCGGCCAAGGATATTCATTAGTATCACGACCATAAATTATCCATACACTACGGGCCAAGAATATTCGTGTTTTCATCAATGGTCATGATCATGCCAACAACTGTTCATCAATGCCCTACGGGCCAATGAGGACTTTTACCACATCATTTGTAACATTACGGTCATGATTATACCAAATAATCCCTGGTCATAATCATATCAAGTCCATCTATGCACTACAGGCCACAGATGACTTTCAACATAATATAAACATGAGGATGATGACAATAATATAAGAATTCAATAAAAACAAGTTCAAGGATAAATTTTAAAGACTTATAATTTAATTTATCCAGAAATCAATAACGTCCAAACTGTCAATATGATACTGCATTGTAGAGTAAAATTTAAGAATAATATTCATGTACCAAAAATAATTTGGACAGAAAAGAAATATATTTTTCGGATAAATAGTACCTCGTGAATAGTACTTCGGGAATAGTACCTCGTGAATAGTACCCCGACATGAAAAGTACCCCAAATACCTGAGTGAATAATATTCGGGTGAAAAATAACTAGGTGAATAGTAACTCGTGAATAGTACTCCGGCACGAAAAGTGCCCCGAATACCCGAGTGAATAATACTAGAGTGAATAGTAACCTGGTGAATCGTAACTCGTGAATAAAATACCAAATAAAATGATATTTCATGATGATTACAAAAAAAATGATATCTCATATGAGTATAATAGAATATACGAAACTGCAAATGGATTTTCATCCGCCATGCGGTAATCCACGTAGACGGATTATTTCCATAATTTAATAAAGAATGAATACGAAAGGTCATTCACCATGCATGCGGTAGTCGCGTGAGACAAAGTTATTCAATGAATAATAAAGAATGGAATAACAAAAGAATTCACCATGCATGTGATAGACCGCACAGACGGGATATTTCAACAGAATAATAAAGAACGGAACCAGGTCATGTGTAATCCGCACAGACAGGATATTCCAATAGAATAATAAAGAATGGAACCAGGTCATGCGTAATCCGCACAGACAAGAAATTCCAACAGAATAATAAAGAATGGAAATAACAACATAATTCACCAGGCATGCGATAGACCGCACAGACAGGTTATTCCAATAGAATAATAAAGAATGGAATAACAGAAGAATTTCACCATGTATGCGGTACTTCTCATAGACAGGTTATTCCAACATAATAATAAAGAATGGAATATCAACCCTTACGAGTACTGAAAGAAAATAACTCTTTTCATGAATACGAAAGAATAATACCCCTTACCTTAGAATAAAACTGGATACTTGCTCTATATCTTTTGTGAATTGTTGAGAAATGAAGGAAGAATGAGCTTCTATTTATAGAAAATTATAGTTTTGATAATTGCACGTTTTGGGGCTCGAAATATTACAGTATAATACCTTCCTCTTTTTCTTCATTTTTAATTTAGTCCTGCAAGTATTATCAAACTTGCACAATCTCCCCTAATAGTAAATCATGTGAATCAATAGTTTTAGACATGTGAAAATATGAATTACAGTATAGTACCTCCATCTATACCTCCATTTTTAACTTAGTCATACAAGTATTATCAATCTTGCACCACATCCCCTAATAGTACAAGAATGTGAATCAATAGTACACAAATGTGAACAAATAGTTATAATTATTGAATTAATAGCAATTAATTGCTCATTTACCTGGTTAATTACCCGATTGGTCAATATAACCTCCAGACATCAATTATTATCGAAATAAATATCGATTTTCACTAACACTAATAATTCCAACACAATGGAACTATCAATTTAATCTTTAATCAACACGGACTTCTTCATCATTAATATTATAATTCACAATATTTAACATCTAGGTTGTTCCCAGGAAAGAGGAGGCTTTCCGATAAGTATTTCTTCTTATTGGCGTGCAATTAGGTGACCAAACCTCTCCTCGACAGAACTTTCTAGACATCGTTAATATTGCAAATAATAATATAAATAACTTTGTCGTCTCAATTATTGATTTAATAATATAAATATTATGCAGATGATACTGTGACAATAATTGAATCAATAATATGAGAGATATGATGTTGTAATTATTATAGCAATAGTTGAGTATAACTAAGTGACTTTTTACGTAAGCATCAATAATCAATATCGTGTGCTACTATGCAACCACGTGTATTCATCGTAGTTTTACTACGGGTAGTTCAACCGGTAAAACTTTTAGTTATTTTTATAAAAGATAATTACATAGTTAACTAACTACGACAATACTTCCGTTGTGGGGTCCACCAATAATTGTGCCATCGTACGGATATTCTCCGACAAAAAGAATATTCTCCGACCAAACGAATATTTTATAACAATTTGCATACATTGAAAAATTTATAAATACTACCCACAACTATAATATTATATCAAATCCACACCATAATATTAAAAAAAATAGTTCGAGAAATTTAAATCTTTATTCATAAAATTTGGGGTCTCATAGAACCGACTTTAATCGATAAAGTTAAAGCTGCTCAAACTACAGACCTGGAGCTGATGCGTACGAGCGAGGAAGAAAGTGCAAGAAGGTGCAATGCCGGAAGCAAGAATCGATGAAGAAGGAATACTTCGAGTCAACTCCAGACTTTGTGTTCCTAACGATTCTACTTGAAGTATAAAATCATGATGGAGGAGCACAACACACCATTTGTAATCCATCCTGGGAGTACCAAATGTATCGTGATCTTCGACATATATTTTGGTGGAGCAATATGAAGAGAGAGATAGCGGAGTTTATCTCAAGGTGTCTAACTTGTCAACGAGTCAAGGCGGAGCATCAAGTGCCAAAAGTTCCATTGCAACCACTTGAAATTTCAGAATGGAAGTGGGAACACATTACCATGGATTTTGTTACTGGTCTTCCTAAGGTTTCTCAAGGCATAGATGCGATTTGGGTCATTGTTGATAGATTGACCAAGTTGGCTCATTTCTTACCTATACGAGAAACTTATACACTTGAACATCTTGCTCGTATGTACATAAACGAGATTGTAAGATTGCATGGTATGCCAGTATCCATAGTTTTTGATCGAGACCTAATATTCACTTCAAGATTTTGGGTTAGTTTGCAAAAATCTATGGGCACGAATTTACGATTTAGTTCAGCTTATCATCCTCAAACGGACGGGCAGTCAGAGAGGACTATTCAAACTCTTGAAGATCTATTAAGACTCTGTGTCCTTGACTTCAAGGGAAGTTGGGACAAGTTCTTACCATTGGTGGAGTTTTCCTACAACAACAGTTATCAAGCAAGTATTGGCATGGCTCCATTCGAGGCGTTGTATGGAAGAAAGTGTCGTTTTCCGATTATCTTTGGGATGAGGTGGGTGAAGCAACGTTGTTGGGAATAGGAGTTAGTACGATATGACTACAAAAAGATTCAAACGATCCCAAATAACGTATAAAAACCTCACAAGATCGACAAAAGAATTATGTTGATCTTCATCGAAAGGACGTGGAATTCAATATTGGAGAACATGTGTTGTTACGTGTTGCTCCATGGAGAGGAGTTACGAGATTTGGAAAGAGAGAAAAGCTCAATCCTCGATTTATTGGCCCATTTTTAATCCTCGAACGATTAGGAACTGTGGTCTATAGACTCGCCTTACTGCCAAGTATGTCTTGTGTTCATAACGTTTTTCACATATCTATGTTACGTAAATATGTGAAAGACCCGAACCACATTATTGAGTTAGAACCGGACGAAATAGCGAAAGATTTAACGTATAAAGAGGTTCCTGTTAAAATCTTAGATAAGAAGGAGCATATTTTACGCTCTAAGGTTATACCTCAAGTCAAAGTTTTGTGGAGAAACCACGATGTTGAGGAAATGACCTGGGAGTTAGAATCTGAAATAAAATCAAGGTATCCTTACCTCTTCAACATACCAGGTACGTACCCTAATTTCGAGGGCGAACTTTTATAAAAAGGGGAGGTTGTAAGACCCCAACTTTTATGAATAAAGGTGAATTTTCTATAAATATGATTTTTGAATATTATGGAGTGAATTTGATATAATGTTATAGTTGTGGGTAATATTTATAAATTTTGCAAAGTACGCAAGTTGTTATATAATACTCGACTGGTCGGGGAATATTCGTACGACGACACAATCATTGGTGGACCCCACAACGGAATTATTGTCGGATTAAGAAAATGACAAACATATCTTTTTATAAAATAACGGTGAAAGTTTTATCGTTAACTGTTAGAATACATGGCGGTTAAAATATAGTAATACGCGTTGTTGCACAGTAACACACGGTATTGCACAGTATTTTTGAATTATGGATTCTTACGTAAAAAGGCACTACTCAATAATTATTACAGTAATTAATGTTCAATATTTTATTTTATTGATTCAATAATTGTTGCGTTGATATTTTATATTATTGTTGTTTCAATAATTGTCAACGCCATGAAGATTTCCCATTATCGGATCAATAATTCATATTATTTGAATAATATTATTAGATAGCATTATTGGCAATGTCTAGAAAGTTCTGTCAAGGAGAGGTTTGTTCACCTAATTGTGCGCCAGTAAGGAGAAATCCTTATCGGAAAGCCCCCTCTTTCTTAGGAATGGCCTGGTTGTCATTCTTGTGATTATATAATATTATTTGTGAATAATTATTTATTGACTTTTTTTATGATAAGGAAATATTTATTTTATGTGGATATAATTGAAGGGATTAATGTTGAGGTGTTTTATCAGTATTTTTATCGGAATGAAGGTATTAAAAATCAAATCAGTGTTCTTAAATCTCTATTGCGTGAGTTATAATTTTAATCCGACCGTTGGATCGTTATAATTTTTGGATATATTATACATATATAAGTTGAGTATATGTCCACAAATTTTGAACCGTTAAAAATTAACGTATGATTTGTTATGAATTTTATGAGGTATTGAAAATCATCCGTTTATGGATTTCGGATATTTTCTGTTTGGAATTTGAAAAAACTTTTTTCTACAAAGTTGTAGAGAATTCGATTTCGTGTGGAATGGACATACAATTCGTATTTTTCTGATAAAAGGGCTATTTATTATGAATTATTAAAGTTTCAGAAATTAAAATATTTTTATTAAAAATATGGGTGGGCCCCACTTTTGGTTGTTGGGAAAGGTGGCCGATTTTAGTGGGCCCCACTTGTGTTGGCTGAAAGTTTTTTAAATACATGTGCGTAGAATTTTTTTTTTTAATATTATTTTATTACTTTAGTCTCCTATGACGTTCTAGCATTTTCCTATAAATAGGGTGCTTAGTTAGAATTGAAAATCACACCAGAATCAAAGAATTCTTCTTCTATAATCTTGAGCGTATTTCTTTAAAGTTTTAGAAAGCTTTGAGCGTAGAAAACAGTGAAAGTTTTCTTCAAGAACCCCGCTATACCAGTTGGAATAATCTTCTTTTCAAGGTAAGGGATGTTATTTTTGTTCAATATTCGCTTGAAATAATATTTTCTTCCATACTTTACGTAGTATGTAAGTAGTATTATTTGATTTGATTTCAAATTCTATACTCGTTTTGTTAAAGTTTTGGCTTCTATTCTCCATGAAATTAGTAGAATATCCTTGATATTTGCACTTCATCCAGTATCTTTTCATGAAAATATTATTCTGAGCATTCTTGATAAGTTTTAACTTTTTCATATCAGAGTACTATTCACGGGGTTACTATTCCTGAAGTACTATTTACAGAGTACTATTCACCCGGAGTACTATTCATGATAAAAATTGATTCGTTTTCAGTCCAAATTATTTTTGGAACAATATTATTATTGAATTTTACTCCACAAAGCAGTATCATGTTGACAATTTAGACGTTATTGATTTCTGGATAAATTAAATTATAAATCTTTAAAAATTTATCCTTGAACTTGTTTTATTGAATTCTTATATCATTGTCATCATCCTCATGTTTATAAAATGTTAAAAGTCATCTGTGGGCTGTAGTGCATAGATAGACTTGGTATGATTATGACTAGGGATTATTCGGTATAATCATGACTGTAATGTTACAAATGATGT
The DNA here is from genome assembly GCA_020205605.1 of Panax ginseng. Lineage (NCBI taxonomy): Eukaryota > Viridiplantae > Streptophyta > Magnoliopsida > Apiales > Araliaceae > Panax > Panax ginseng. Next base: position 114,256,435 of record CM035143.1, on the reverse strand, counting down.
GGTAAAATTCCTCATTGGCCCGTAGTGCAGTGATAGACAGTTGTTGGCATGATCATGACCATTGATGAATACATGAATATCCTAAGAACACTAATAAAATGATGTAATTTTAACTCTTAGGGTCAAGTCTTCCATTTTAATATTTTATTAAAGTAACAAAATCTTTAATAATAAATTATATATAAATTACGTCGTTTCATTAAGTAACTTTAGCCGAACTTGGAATAGTCTGAGATGCGTGTGATAGTAAATTATTTTTAACATATATTTATTGATCTTTAAATAAATAATATAATAAAAATAGATGAAGATAATTAATAAAGGTAACTTTTTCCCTTAAATTTAAAAATTGCCAGGTAATTTCTTTTGCAACATGTGATACTTGTTCTAAAAATTAGGTTCGATGGAAACCAAGAATTCAAAAAAATAATAATAATCTTATTTTGAGAGACCAAATTAGACTCTAAAAAATATAATTAACATTTAGCTCTCCCATATATATATATATATATATATATATATATATACTCTCTCCAGTGAACTAGGAGGAAGCGAACTAAGAGCGAACCGGCTATAACGACGGTTTTTTCCGTCGATATAACATAAAAAACTGTTTTTTTACATGCTTATAGCGACGAAAAAATATCGCCGCTTATACCGGGTTCGTTTCTTAGTTGATTTCGTTCCTTCCGGTTATTTGAAAATAGATATATATATATATATATATATATATATATATATATATATATATATATATATATATATATATATATATATAGGGAATGATCCATAACATCTATTTGCTATGGATAAAAAGTGGCATATAGCATCTATACCGTCCGTTTAACAAATCAGTGGCTGAGATTTAGAATGGGAAAACCTCGTCTGCTAGACTTACTAGCGGACATGTTTAATCAAATTTCTAGACGTTTATGCCCCCCAATTAAATACTCCCTCCTATTCAGATTAAATGACGTTTTAGAGAATTTAATTTTATTCTATATAAGTGTCGTTTTAGAATCTCTATGCAATATTGCACTATTTTTTCCTAATTTACCCCTCTATTTAATATGCTTAGTAAATATAATTATGGGGAGAGAAATAATTAATTAGGGACACAAAAGATATTTTGTGTTATTTCTTAATAAGTGTGCTTAACTCTAAAATGATATTTAATCTGAATAAGAGGGAGTGATACAGAGACAATCCACTCGTAAGTCTAGCGGACGGATAATTAATACAGTGCCGTATATCAATCTCATTTTGGGTGAACCGATAGAACTCCAGAAACAATCATCTGCAAATCAAATCCTGTTCTCGATAATTTTGATAACAGCTTTGGGCGAACCGATAAAACTCCAGAAACAATCATCTGCAAATCAAATCTTGTTCTCGATAATTTTGATAACAGTAGCTTCTGATGAACTGTTATCATCTGCCTTTAAAGTTGATTGATTTTTTGTTCTACTTCATCAGCAGACAATTCCTTCTCTTTCTGATCTTTTATTTCTTTTTCCATTAATAATCTTTTGATATTTTCTTCTTCCTCAGTTTTCAGCCTGGCTTCTTCTTTTGCCATCTCAAGAGCTCCGATCAGACTCTCCAAGCAAGTTCCTACGTCCCCAAGACTCAGAGATATGGCCCGATGATGAGTTCCCTCTGCTTTTTATGGAACAAGAGTTTATAATATCTCTTCTCATCTGTAATTGGGTGAAAAGAAAATGATTTCGCTTTGGAGATACTTTTGCCAGAAACCCATCACACCTTCACTCCTTTGAATTCATATGCTACTTCTTCGGTTTATGGCTGGAAATTTGTTTCAGTCCGTGCAGTTTTGCTTGGGTGCAGCTATAAGACCCCAACTTTTTAAAAAAGATGATTTTTTCTATAAATATCATTTTTGAATATTATGGAGTAAATTTGATATAATGTTATAGTTGTGGGTAATATTTATAAATTTTGCAAAGTACGCAAGTTGTTATATAATATTCGATTGGTGGGGAATATTCGTTTTAACGGGGAATATTAAATGCGGCAAGACAATCATTAGTGGACCCCTAACGGAATTATTGTCGATTGAAAAAACGACAAAAATATCTTTTTATAAAAATAACGGCGAAAGTTTTACCGTTAACTCGTTGAAACACCCAGTGTTAAAAAATGCGATGTCTGGCGTGGTTGCATAGTAGCACACCGGTATTGATTATTGATGCTTACGTGAGAAGTCACCCAGTTTTGTTCAATTATTGCTACAGTAATTGCTCCATAGTATCTCACATTATTTGATTCAATTATTGTTAATATTTTATATATTATTAAATCAATAATTGAGGACGACAAAGTTATTAATATTATTATTTACAATATTAACGATCTAGAAGTTTACATCGAGAGGTTTGGTCACCTAATTGCTGCGCATGATAGGGGAGAAATTCTTATCGAAAGCTCCTCTTTCACAGGAGCGACACAGTCGATTAATATTGTGAATTATAATAAAGGTGATAAATGTTGTTAAAACTATTAAGGTGATTTTTATGAAGTTTTGCTTATTTTATGGACCCCATTTACCCATTTTTCAAAGTAATCGGTAGAAAGTTTTTTGGTATATATATATATATATATATATATATTTGGTTGGGGCCACTAGTGGGATGAAGGATTTTTGGTGGAGGGATTTTCACCCGTGAATGTGGTGGAGTGGTGGGTGTATAATATATATATATATATATATATATGATGGGTGTACAAGATTTAGTAAGTTAAGATACTTGAAATTACTGATACTAACTAGTTGTTGTTGTAATTAGATGTACCTAAGATCCTATGGAACAATGTAAGCCATAATGAAAATATATCGTACATATTTGATGATATAACACCAATAAAGGCCTATGGTGATGTGGGTTATCATGCTACAAACAGTGGTACTTTGTTGACACACTTTGTTTATCAAGCGATAATTAGAAATGACAAAAATAAAACTTTTGATATTTGTCCTTTGAAATTTTAAGTGCAATTTGAAGAACACATGTCTAATTCCAGGAAATAAATTACAGAAAATACAAAGAATGTGAAGACATGCCAACCGAGTTCTATCAAGTATAGAGGTGGAGAATGCTACAGTTTGACACCGAGGTTTTAAAATTCCCTATCAGAATGAAGAGATCGACCCACATTCCTAAAAACAAAGGTTGTATTATTACGTCACACTCAATTTCATTCGAAAATAGTCATATCTAATCGATTAATTACCTTGTCATATGCAACTTATAACGACATCTTATTATGTTACCAAATTTAATGTTGGTTTCTGTTGTGTTATGAACATTGTACTACCTCACCGCATCGGGTGGGTCTACATATTATAGAGTTATAGTCATTACTGCGTTAGGCAGGGCGAGAGGTGTAGATTGTTTTTAGGGAGTTTGCTTCTTCACTTGGTGTGGCCAATGCTCTTTCAGTGAACCTTCGCCAACATGATAATTTGGTTGAAGATTTATTTATCCTCTATGGTAAGATCTTCAAGTTTGTGCTTGATTGCTATCTATTTGCTCCTTCACCATATATTAAGTTCTAACTCAAAATGTTATACTTTTAAAAAATTCTGTTTTTGTGAAATGCTTTTAAATTAAATGCATTCTTATTGTACTAGGTTTCTGATATGTGTGATAATCAACATTGTTTGGTGAACAATTGAATTTAGCCTGAGATTATGGGATTTTAAAGTTAGTTTGTGTTGGACTATGTCAATTTCGTAATGCCTTTTAGTTTGGGTGATGTAGATTTTGTGTTTTCCAACCTAAAGAATGTTTCGTGATCAATCTGTTTTTCTTGCAAGCACTATGGTAGTAATTAAAAAGTTAAACATTTGTCTACACTAATATGTGCAAGGAAAGTTAAACTTGTGTCTTTTATTAGTTCTGTAAGTACTAAATCCCAACATAAGAATTCTGAAAGCTAGTCTCCAGGCCATGATGATGATGATTGATGATGATAGTTCAATGTCGCACATGTTAGTTTATGTGGTAGGCTCAAGGAGTGGCGAGTAACCAACCAATTAGATCCATCTTATAAAGGAAGGATTACGATAGTATAGTTTCAAATATTCCGTACATTAATTTGTGAGGTATATAAAAATAAATTAAGTATTAATTTGTGAGGTATATTCCTTACATTAAAGCTCTTGTTTATCTTCATGCATATGGACACATCCATAGAGATGTGATTGCCTATTTGGATTTTTAGCAAATGATATTGTGATTGCCAATTTGTCTTTTTCTGCTTATAAGCAATACGGTGTACATTAGTACCACGTAGCAACTCTATTGTCTTTGTGTATTAATTTTGGCACTAAGTGCCTCTGGTGACTTATTTGTTTCATTTTCCTGACTTGCTATTATTTTTAAATGTATAGGAAGACTACTTCTACGACATGCCTTAGAATACTGGGTATCAAATTTTTGTGCTACACTTACGGAAGACGAGGGACGGAATTATGAAGTATACTCTTTCTATATATGTAGATATATACTTTGATTGAAGAACTGTGGTAGCTTTAGATGGTTAATTGTAAAGATAATGAATGATTATGTAGTGGATGATTTTATTAAGTTAATAATATTTTAGTTTTTTGTATTTTTGCTATTATTTGCTATGGGCACATTGAGTCAGCCAGGTACACAAAAAGAATGTCAAATTTTGATTTGGCAACAATATAATTCATTACCAAAGCATTGAACAAGTTTTAATATAGCAACAATTTTTTATACATTTAGCAATAAATTTTCGTTGCTAATGACATTAAAAATATAATATTTGGCAACGAAAAATTAACCTAATAACAACGGAGAGGATATTGTTGCTAATACTAAAATAAAAGGCAACATTTTTTATCGTTGCAAATCATATCAACTTTCGTTGCACATATAAAGCGACAACATATATAATGTCGTTGCTAATTGGCGACTTTCGTTCTTTATTGAAAAATAACCAAAGAACAAACATTTTCGTTGTTGATTCAAAGATAATGTCGTTGCCAAATAATATAATCAGCAACGAAAATCGTTGCTAAAAAATTTACATTCCGCAACGAAAGCAAGTTTAGGCAATAATTTTCATAATTTACTGTAATAACAAATGTCGTTGCAAAATGGTGTCAATTGCAACGAAAATGCATGGTTGTTGCAAAAAAAAAGAGTTCATTTCGCTGCCAATTAGCAGGCTTTTGCAACGAAATGGGGTTTTTAGCAACGACATTTTAATTATTCAGCAACAATACATTTTGTTGCTAAAGGATCGATGTCTCTGTACGAAGCCAAATTTCGTTGCAAAATGTATTACTTTTGACAACAAAATATCGTTAGATTCTTGGAACAATTAGCAACGCTCATTACAAGAACGAAAGACGAGAACGACAGTAAAGTCGTTGCCAAAACCCTTTAGTAACGAAATTTGGCACCTTTAGCAACGAAAATCGGTTGTTGCTGAATCCCCATTTTTTTGTAGTGACTCCTATATCTAGTACTCTTCTTTTTAAGGTAAGGGATATTATTTCTTTCTTATTCATGAAGAGAACTTCTGTTATTCCATTCTTTATTATTCTGTTGGAATAACCTATATACGTGGACTACCCTATACTTGGTGGAATTCTTCTGTTATTCCATTATTGTTATTATATTGGAATAACATGTCTATGCGAAGTACTGCATACATGGTGAAATTCTTCTATTATTCCATTCTTTATCGTTCTGTTGAAACATCCTATCTGTGCTTTACGCATGACCTGGTTCCATAATTTATCATTACATTTGAACATCACATGCATGCTACGCACGACTGGTTTCATTATTCATTATTACATTGGAACATCACATGCATGCTTTTACGCATGACACGGTTTAGATTATTTATTATTCTGTTGGAATAACCTGTCTCTGCGGTCTATCGCATGCCTGGTGATTTCTTTTGTTATTTCATTCTTTATTATACTCAGTTGGTTAAAATTTTGGCTTTTATACTCCATGAAATTAGTGGAATATCCTTGATATTTGCGCTTCATCCAGTATCTATTCATGAAAATATTCTTTTGAGCATTCTTAAATTTTACTCCACAAAGAAGTATCATGTTGACAATTTGGACGTTATTGGTTCCTATATAAATTAATTCTTGAACTTGTTTTATTAAATTCTTATATCATTGTCATCATCCTCATGTTTATATTATGTTGAAAGTCATATGTGGCCTGTAATGCATAGATGGACTTGGTATGATTATGACCAGGGATTATTCGGTATAATCATGACCGTAATGTTACAAATGATGTGGTAAAAGTCCTCATTGGCCCTTAGTGCATTGATGGACAGTTGTTGGCATGATCATGACCATTGATGAATACACGAATATCCTTGGCCCGTAGTGCATGGATAATTTGTGGTTGTGATACTAATGAATATCCTTGGCCGTAGTGCAGGGATGATGTGGATTATTTAATAAGCTGAGTCACAGCGATAAAGGTGATGAAAAACCTTTTAAATCATACAAGATAGTAGATTTTATTCTCTACTTAACTCTTTTAATGGATTGTTTATTCCGCTGCAGTTAAACTTGATGTTATATTTTATCAGTTTAACATTGTTGAAGGCTAACGATAATTTATTCTACATTATCTTAGTCATAATATTTCTTACTAGGCTAGTTGAGCTAACTCTTATACTTTCATTATTCTCTCCAGGAAATGAGAACGTAGCAGGGACTAGTCGGGGAACGGAGTGACGGTCCAGATGATAGCATTAGTAGTCCTCACTATTCTATAAAAATAGTGTTATAATAAATGTATTGAGGATTTATTTTGAGTTTGAATACTGTCTAGAAGACTATATTTGTATTAAAACTCACAGCTCATGTTGTATATTTAAGATTGTATTTGTATTTTGTACCATGTATTTGGCGACTCAGAATAAGTGATGTATACCTGTTTTGGGAGGTTCACAGGAGCGATTCTTTTTGTCGGCGGTTGCTTGTCAGTGGTTTTGCTGGCCCTGTTTTGCAGCTGGTTTGGGTTGCCTTGTTGACTATGAATATCAGATGTTGAGGGCCCACCTGGCTGTTTGGTTATAAATTTTCAGGTGATGTGCTTGGTTAATGCGCCCTTGTGAGTTGTCTTGTACTGCTGATGGTGAGGAAAGTGGGGGCATAAAAGTCCAGATATATTACTTAATACATCCGTTAGTAAGTCTAGCGGACAGCGTATTTTTAAATCAAATCTCATTCATTCATTTAACAAACGGATGGTTAAGATATTATATGCCATTTTTTGATCCATAGCAAATAAATGATATGGATCATTTCCCATATATATATATATATATATATATATATATATATATATATATATATATACATATATATATGAGAAAAGGAAGCATGTGTCTTGGACACAACTTTATTTGTGTCCTATATTTTAATAGATTTTATTAATGGTATTTTTGGTATTTCAATATTTTCATTAATGGTTTTTTTAATCTTTTACTAATTTATCAATTAAAACTACGTGGTAGGACACACAAGCTTGTGTATGTCTAAGATACATATTTCCTTTATATATATATATAGAATGTTCGACGAATTGGGATTTTCAACAAAATTTTGGCCATTGAGAGAATTGCATGGTTTAATTAACGTGTTGGTGGGATAGTCTTGAATCATGACAAAGAGTCTTAACATGACCGGCAGGAGAGATGTATTACCATACGACTTAATTTTGCTTCATGACTGACTAAGAGACCTCCTTCCACAAACTCATTTTCTTCAAAATAATAATTAAGACCACCTTTTTTTGCAGTAGTGTCCATAACCCAACCTAAAGACTCGTATATATGCTTCCACAAACCAGAATCAGTTTCACATCTGTGCACATATGTGTGTGCGTGTGACCGGGGAGGTAGGAATTAGGATGCACCTTATGAGGGAATTAAGGTGTGCACAATTGACAACGTGTTGGTCGGATATTTGGAGGATTTTATTTACTTTGTAGTATTAACGTATATATTACTAGTTTTTAAGAATTATAGAGAAGTGTAAATATATACTTGCACCATAATTTTAATAAATATGTATTTATACTGAGGAAATGTAATCTAAGGCATTCTTTTAGTCAAACTTGACTAAGGCTACATAATAAAAAGATGTAATTGTAACTAGTATTGTCAAATGCTTATACACATAACTAATTGATATATACATAAAATGTTCATACCCGATCGATGAGTATTCTACATTTCTCCTATGTCCATTACTATAGGACGTTCTAGACTTTCTTAGTTGTCCCTAATTATTTGACATTTGTTAAAATCTAAGAGAATTGGTCACAATTTTTCCAAAATTACCCCTTATTATTCTACCTAATTTTTTGATAAACTAAAGAATTTGATAAGTTGTTTTATGGGGATGGAGAGAGAGACCAATGAGTAGATAAGACTAATCAGTTTTTTTTTAGGAGAAAATTGTGGGAAAATGTGAGAGGAGTATGAGATAATTATGATAAGATAAGAATTAAGGGTATATTATAGACAATTGATACTATATTTAATACTCAACTTTTCAATCATTATCTTAATTCTCGTACAACACTCTAAAACGTCCTATATCAAGGGACAGAAGGAGTATAGTATAAAGATTAATTAAAGATGCACCATGCAACTTAAAAAATATCCACTAGGAGACATATATGCCAAATTAATATGTTATTTTTAATTTAATATATTAATTTAATTAGTTTACAAACTTTTAAGTTTATTAATTGTATAATAATTAATACTCCATAAGAATGCATTGTCAAAAGTTTCGGACAATGTTTGTCTTCTTCTTATATTCTCCACCAAGTTTAGCTCTTGTTTATTTCAAACAATTTTGTATAATTAATAGTATATATAGAATCATGTGGCTCACCTGCTTCCACTGAAGGGGTTCCAATTTTCTATATCATTATGAAATTTATCATTTTTTAACATCTTTCTACTCATGTTTCTCAAGCGAAACAACTTGCTTTGGTACGAGAAAAAGAAGAATATTACTTGTAGCTACTCTAGGGATCTACCATGTTTTCTAAACTCTAGGGACCTACTTCATTAATGTAAGATTTAAACAAATGTATATATTGAGATTCTAAAGGATATGATAATATTATTATTAGTGATAAACAACAGTTTGTAATGGGAGCATACAGACCTGTTGATGAATTAAGAGAGAGATCTCCTATATATCTAAATACTAAAAAATATACTCTCCCGTACCACAAAAAAAAAAACAAAAACAATCCACTTATAAATTATAAGTATAATTTTAGCTTTATATTTATTCTTTTAGAACTTGTGGCTCATATTGTGTATATAAAAGATATTAAAAATTCTTGAAAAAGGCCAATACAAAGCGGAGCGAAGAAATCTAAATATCACCACCGTAAACACTGCATAATAACGCTAAATCTAACAAACCCTATAGTTTTACCACTATGAAGACCTCATGGTCTTGATGTGATCAGATGTCTAACTTTAAATTTCCATAAATGATATGAATAAATCAACTTATAGATCGGACTCTGGTGTGAAAAAACTTGTAGCTACCAAAAATTAGTCATATTAGAATGTGTAAACTTATTCTATCTTTTTGTTTTTTCTATTCTAAACATATTTTTCCATCTTCCTCATCCCGTCATCCCGCACATAACTATATATATATATATATATATATATATATATATATATATATATATGATAAAATCCGGATACTTGTCTTTGAAATTGAGTTATAATACGTCTATATTCTCAACCCTTATGATAGACTCCACGGCACGCTTGTGTGAGGTGGTCGTCGTCTAGATCGTTTCCAGCACAGTTGTTGGGTGAATTGCTTGCAACATCTTAACCTCCCGTTTATATGCATGTAGACGGTAATTGTGACGCCCCCAAAATAGGTATACATCACCCATCTTGAGTCGCCAAATACATAATACAGAAATTAAATACAAACTTCTTTTATACAGTACGACAAAACGTAGCTGAGAGTTTCAATTATCACACTATTTCACTGAATAGTGAGGACTACTAATGCAAACATCTGGACCGTCACTCCGTTCCCCGACTAGTCCTAGCTATTTACTTATTTCTTGAAGAGAACAATGAAAACAAAGGGTGAGCTCTCAACTAGCCCAGTAAAAAATATTATGAATAAGATAATGCAGAATAAATTATCATTAGCCTTCAACAGTGTTAAACTGATAAAATATAATAAACATCAAGTTTAACTGCAGCAGAACAAACAATCCATCAGAAGAGTCAAGTAGAGCATGATATCTACTATCTTCTATGATTTAAAAAGTTTATTATCAATTTTATCGCTGAGACTCAGCTTAATAAATAAACCACATTATCGAATCATCCCCTCACTACGGGCAATGGATATTCATGTAATCATCAATGGTCAAGAATAATATTGAATCAAAAATGATTTGGACAGCAAAGAAATTAATTTTTGTCATGAATAATTCCTTGGGTGAATAGTACCTGAGTGAATAGTACTTCGAAAATAGTACCCCGTGAAAAGTACTTTGTGAATAGTACTCGTGAATAGTACCCATAAATAGTACTTTGTGAATAGTATCACGTGAATAGTACTTCATGAATAGTATCCCGTGAATAGTACTTTGTGAATAGTACCATAAAAATGAATACTACTCATGGACAGTACTCCGGCATGAAAAGCTTAAAATTTAACAAGAATGTGTAGAAAATATCCTTGTGAAACGATACTAGATGAAACGCAAATTTCAAGGATATTCTACTAATTTCACGGAGTATAGAAGCAATACTTTAACAAAATGAGGGTATAATCAGGAATAAGAGACGAAATAATATTACTCACATATATACTACAGAGTATGGAAGAAAATATTATTCCTATGAATACTGAACAAAATAATATCCCTTACCTCTGAAGAAGACTGTATACTGGAATAGTGAGGTAGCAGATTTCTCCTCTTCTTTCTCTCTATAGCTTCTCTCTCTATAATTGCTCTTGTGAGTCTTAGTGAATTGGTGAGAATGACAGAAGAATGAGCTTCTATTTATAGAAAAATATAGTTTCGATAATTGCACGTTTTGGGGCTCGAAATATTATAGTATAATACCTTCATCTTTTCCATCATTTTTAATTTAGTCTTGCAAGTATTATCAAACTTGCACCACCTCCCCTAATAGTACATCATGTGAATCAATAGTACATTCATGTGAATCAATAGTACACACATGAGAAAAAAATAGTTACGGTATAGTACATTCATCTATACCTCTATTTTTAATTTAGTGATACAAGTATTATCAATCTTGCACCACCTCCCCTAATAGTAAATGCATGTGAATCAATAGTACATACATGTGAATCAATAGTACATACATGTGAACAAATAGTTATAAGCATGTGAATTAATGGCAATTAATTACTCATTTATCCGATTAATTACCCGATTGGTCAATATAACCTCCAGACATCAATTATTATCAAAATAGATTTCCATTTCCATTAACACTAATAATCCCAACACAATAAAAATATCAATTTCATCTTTAATCAATACGAACTTATTCATCATTAATATTATAACTCACAATATTTAACAATCAGATCATTCCCAGGAAAGAGGGGGCTTTCCGATAAGGATTTCTCTCTATTGACGCGCAATTAGGTGACCAAACCTCTCCTCGACAGAACTTTCTAGACATTGTCAATATTGTAAATAATAATATGAATAACTTTATCGTCTCAATTATTAATTTAATAATAATAAATATTATGCAGATGATATCGTGACAATAATTGAATCAATAATATGAGATATATTATGCGGCAGATTCATTGAGTAATAATTGAGTATAACCTGAGTGACTTCTCACGTAAGCATCAATAATCAATATCGTGTGCTACTATGCAATCACGCCAGACATCTTGTATTTTTTACCACTGTGTAGTTCAACAGTTTTAACGGTAAAACTTTATTTGTTATTTTTAAAAAGATAATTTCGTCGCTTTTTTAACTACGACAATACTTTTCCAGGGTAGGGTCCACCAATGATTATGCCATCGTACGAATATTCCCCGACCAATCGAATATTATATAACCACTTGTTTACTTTACAAAATTTGTAAATAATACCTACAACTATAACATTATATCAAATCCACACCATAATATTCAAAAATATATTTCGAGAAAAATTAATCATTATTCATAAAAGTTGGGGTCTTACAACCTCCCCTTCTTATGAAATTTTGTCCTCGAAATTAGGGTGCGTACCTGGTATGTCGAAGAGGTGAGGATACCTTGACTTCATTTCAGATTCTAACTCCTAGGTCATTTCTTCAACATCGTGGTTTTTTTACAAAACTTTGACTTGAGGTATAACCTTGGAGCGTAGAATATGATCCTTCTTATCCAAGATTTTAACAGGTACCTCTTCATACGTTAAATCTTCCACTATCTCGTTCGGTTCTAATTCAATAATGTGGTTCAGGTCTTTCACATATTTACGTAACATAGATATGTAAAAAACGTTATTGAACACGAGACATACTTCAAGGTAAAGGCGAGTCTATAGGCCACGATTCTACTCGATCGAGGATTAAAATGGGTCAATGAATCGAGGATTTAACTTTCCTCTCTTTCTAAATCTCGTAACTCCTTTCCATGGAGCAACACGTAACAACACATGATCTCCAATATTGAATTCCACGTCCTTTCGATGAAGATCAGCATAACTCTTTTATCGATCTTGTGAGGTTTTTATACATTGTCGGATCGTTTGAATCTTTTTCAAGAGTCATACGTATCAACTCCCGGTCCCAATAACGTTGCTTCACCAACCTCATCCCATCATACTCGAGAACGACACTTTCTTCCATACAACGCCTCAAATGGAGCCATGCTAATACTTGCTTGATAATTGTTGTTGTAGGAAAACTCCACCAATGGTAAGAACTTATCCCAACTTCCTTTGAAGTCAAGGATACAAAGTCTTAATAAATCTTCAAGAGTTTGAATAGTCCTCTCCAACTGCCCGTCCGTTTGAGGATGATATGCCGAACTAAATCGTAAATCCGTGCCCATAGCTTTTTGCAAATTAACCCAAAATCGTGAAGTGAATCTTGGGTCTCGATCAGAAACTATGGATACTGGCATACAATGCAATCTTACAATCTCGTTTATGTATATATGAACAAGACGTTCAAGTGTATAAGTTTCTCGTATCGGTAAGAAATGAGTAGACTAGGTCAATCTATCAACAATGACCCAAATCGCATCTATGCCTTGAGAAACCTTGGGAAGACCAGTAACAAAATCCATGGTAATGTGCTCCCACTTCCATTCTGAAATTTCAAGTGGTTGCAATGGAACTTTTGGCACTTGATGCTCCGCCTTGACTCGTTGACAAGTTAGACACCTTGAGATAAACTCCGCTATCTCTCTCTTCATATTGCTCCACCAAAATATATGTCGAAGATCACGATACATTTGGTACTCCCAGGATGGATTACAAATGGTGTGTTGTGCTCCTCCATCATGATTTTATACTTCAAGTAGAATCGTTAGGAACACAAAGTCTGGAGTTTACTCGAAGTATTCCTTCTTCATCGATTCTTGCTTCCGAAATAGCACCTTCTTGCACTTTCTTCCTCATACGCATCAGTTCCAGGTCTGTAGCTTGAGCATCTTTAACTTTATCGATTAAAGTCGATTATACTCGTATATTCGCCATCATCACATGGGTCCCTGGAGTTTTTAACTCTATCTCCATCCTTTGTAAGTCATACACAATGGGCCTTTGCGTTGACAATATCGCACTCGTACCTGCATATGATTTTCTACTTAATGCGTCAACTACTACGCTCGTTTTTCCAAGATGGTACTGAATGGTATGATCGTAATCTTTCAACAGTTTGAGCCAACGTCGCTGCCGCATGTTGAGTTCCTTTTGAGTGAAGAAATATTTGAGGCTTTTATGATCCGTATAGATCTCCACATTCTCTCCATACAGGTAATGCCTCCAAATCTTAAGCGCAAAAACGACAGCTGCCAACTCTAGATCATGAGTAGGATAATTCCTCTCATATTCTTTGAGTTGTAGTGAGGCATATGCTATGACTTTCCCATGTTGCATGAGAACAAGTCCTAAACCTTTGCCTGAAGTATCACTATAGATGACAAATCCCTCCGAGCTAGATGGTATTGTTAGAACAGGTGCTGAAATGAGTCTCCTCTTGAGTTCTTGAAAACTCTTCTCACATTCCTCGCTCCAACCGAATTTTGTATCTTTCCGAGTCAGCTGAGTTAATGGAGTAGCTAAGCCGAGAAAGCTATGTACTTTGGTCACTGACTTAGGTTGCTCCCAACTTTGAATTTCTTCAATCTTTGCCTGGTCAACAGATATTTCGTGATTTGATATTATGTGTCCAAGGAATGCTACTTCCTCAAGCCAGAACTCGCATTTCTTCAACTTGGCATAAAGCTTATTTTCACGATGCTTTCGGAGTATCAGCCTCAAGTGTTGCTCATGATCTTCACGGTTTTTGGAGTAAATGAGGATGTCATCAATAAAGACGACCACAAAGTGATCCAAATATTTCTTAAAAACTCGGTTCATCATATCCATGAAGGCAGCAGGAGCATTAGTCAATTGTAATGCCCGTACCGAGTTCTGAAAGCAGTCTTTGGAATGTCATCAGTTTTAATATTTAATTGATGATATCTGGAACGAAGATCAATCTTTGAAAAGAATTTGGCGCCTTGTAACTGGTCAAGCAGATCATCAATACGAGGTAATCTGAATTTTATTTTTGATGGTGACATGATTCAACTCCGATAATCAATACAAAGTTGCATACTTCCATCTTTCTTCTTCACGAATAGAACAGGAGCACCCTAAGGAGACGTACTAGGATGAATGAAATTGATGTCTAATAATTCCTATAGTTAGGTCTTTAATTCCTGAAGTTCAATAGGAGCCATTCGATATGGGGCTTTGGAAATGGGTTTTGTACCGGGTTCAAGGTTGATACCAAACTAGATTTCACTCTCAAGGGGTAGCTGGGAAGTTCTTAGAATACGTCAGGAAATTTATTAACAATAGAAATATCATTCAAATCTGAAGTATTTTTGTTTAAATTTGTGACATGGGCTAAGAAAGCTTGACATCCGTTTTTCGATAAACGAATAGATTTATGTCTTGATATCACAGTGATTAACTTTAGTGGTTTGGTTGCTTGAATTTGCATAATAGGTTGGTTAGGAATATGAAAGCTAACAACCTTACGAAAACAATCAATTTTTGCATGATGAGTAGTTAACCAATCAATCCCTAAAATCACATCAAATGAAAGTATTTTTAAGGAAATAAGATCGACAGGTAATGTGAGGGTACCTATTTGAACCAAACAAGACTTATAAACAGTGGATGTAATGAAGGTTTCTCCCAACGAAGTTTCAACAGATAAGTCAAAGTCTAATTTCTCCGAAATCAAATTTAAACGTTGAGCGCAAGTAGGAGAAATAAAAGAATGGGTAGAACCGGTATCAAATAAGGTATATACTTCGCTAGAGTTTATGATTAGTTTACTCGTGGTCACCTCGTTCGGATTCCTCACTTTTTGGGAGGTTACAACAAACGCTTTCCCTTACACTACCGATTTTATCTTGTCTAGGATGGCCTTTGATGCCTCCATCCCAACTGGACTTGACTTCGGTGCACGACAAAATCGGGTAAGGTGACCTTCTCTTTCGTAATTATAACACGCTTTGGATTGTTGCGTACAGTTCGGACTGATATGTCCCTCCCCTCCGCATTTGTAACATACGATTGGTTGTCGTTCCCCTTCCTTAACAACAGGTGCTGGTGATGACGTCTTTCCATCATTGTTGAATCTCCTCTTCTTGAAATTTCAACTTCTATTATCTTGGCCATGATTACCACCGAAGTGGTTACAATTTTTGGCATGTTGATTTCCTCCACGTTTGTTGTCACCGCTTCCATGACTGCTACCACTGGTATTATCATTTTGTCGGCTGCTCTCTCTTGGTTGGGTTGACTCGTTATCACGCTCCAATAACTGAGCCCTATTTACAACATATGAATACAAACACAGTTTGTGAGAAATTAAGTATTGACGTATCTCGGGTTTCAAACCTCTTAGAAACATCCGCGTCATTCTCTCCTCATTATCAACTAAGTGGGACGCAAACCAGGACATCTCGACAAACTTAGCTTTGAACTGTGATACAGTCATATTGTTTTGCTCCAGCTTGATAAACTCTACCTCCTTCATGTGACAAATACTTTCGGAAAGTACTTGTCGTTGAATGCGATTCTTGGAATTTCTCCCAAGACATCTTGATCTGCGCGAGTTGAGTACGCTTTACCGATTCCCACCAATGTCGCCTCTCTCGCAACATAAAGGTGGAAAAGGGAACCTTTTGCTCCTCGGAGCATCCCAAGACATCAAATATCTTGGTGATCTGCTTTATCCATGTCTCCTCCTTAAGTGGTTTTGGCTCTCCAATAAACTCTGGTGGTCCCAGCACCTTGAACTATTTAGCGATGATCATCCGAGAGTTGCCAGTGTTTCCACCTGCATTTTGAACAGGAGTCGTTCTCGCCTGATGTTGCATAAAGCCTCTGAACATCCCATCATTCATCATTTGGTTAGCGTTGTTATTTTCCTGAGGATTATTGTCATCCTGATGCACATTATCCTGGGTATTAATTGTTGGTGACTCAACGGTCTCATGTGCTTCATTGCTTATCTCAACATTTTCGGATGCCATTTTCAAATACTGCCACAAAATAAGGGTTAATTGACATGTCACATATTATCCATATACTCTGTCCGACCAATTAAATACCAAATAAACTTAGGTAGGTCATACTAACGAAGGAATTCCCCGTCTCTCCCCTCCTAGTTCTTGTCTCACATCTCAGCCAGGGATCATATCCCTAAGCTTTGATACCAACTGTGACACCCCCAAAATAGGTATACATCACCCATCTTGAGTCGCCAAATACGTGGTACAGAATTTAAATACAAACTTCTTTTATACAGTACGACAAAATGTAGCTGAGATTTTCAACACGGATAATGTCTCTTAGAGAGTATCCAAACTCAAATATAGTCCTCATTACAATTATTATCACACTATTTCACTGTGATGACTACTAATGCAAACATCTGGACCGTCACTCCGTTCCCCGACTAGTCCCAGCTATATTCTCATTTCCTGAAGAGAACAATGAAAACAAAGGGTGTGACGCCCCCAAAATAGGTATACAACACCCATTCCGAGTCGCCAAATACATGGTACAGAAACAACTATAACTTTATTAATACAACATAAAAACTATGAGTTTAAATACAAATATTGTCATCTAGACAATATCCACACTCAAATAAGTCCTCATTACAATTATTAAAACACTATTTTACAGAATAGTGAGGACTACTAAAACCACTTCTAGAACCATCATTCCACACCCCGACTAGTACTCGCTACATTCTCGCCTCCTGAGAAGAAAAATGGAACAACAAGGAAAAGGGTGAGCTCAATTAGCCCAGTAAAGAATATTATGACTAATATAATATAAAACAAATTATCGTTAGTCTTCAACAGGGAAAAATTTAATAGAATACAATAGATAATAAGTTTGAAATCAATATTCGCAGCGGAAATAATAATTCATTAGAAGAGTTAAGTAGATAATGAAATCTACTATCTTTTATATATGAATTTAAAAGTTCATCATCTATCTTTTATCCTTGTAACATCAATCAATATATAACTGAAATCAAATATTCATCTTTGCACTACAGGCCAAAGATATTCATCAGTTGGTCAAGTTCATCTAAACACCTGTTCATCTTTGCACTACGGGCCAAAGATATTCATCAGAAATCATTAATCTTTGCACTACAGGCCAAAGATATTCAATTATATCATCATTTAGGACGGAGGATGATGAAAAATATTTTAAAGAAAACGAATCCAGTGAAACAAAAGAATAAATATTAAGGATTCGTATTTCAGCTATTCCATGTCCAAAAATACCTCATAAATAATCATAGTGGAGTAAAATTCAAGAATGATCAAAACATGGGTACAATCAAAGCTAGTATCCATAATAGATATTTTGGACGAAAAACAAAAATTTAATTTTTCTATGAATAGTGTCGTATTCGTGAATAGTGTCATATACGTGAATAGTAACTCCGACACCAAAAGATAGAAATTCCACAAGAAAATCATCATGCTTCATGAATAGTACTCGTGAATAGTAACTCATGAATAGTAACTCATGAATAGTAACCCCGACATAAAAAAGTTCCAAATTTGATAAAAAGTTCCAACCAATATTTCGGCATAATGATATTGAAAAATTAATATCACTTACGAAGAAAATAACATTTCTTACCTCAAAAGAATAGTACTTCTGACTGGAATACTGGATATAGTACTGAAAGAACTTGCACCGTATAGCAATACTCAAAGTACTAAAATACTCACAAGAATACGCTCAATATATCGAGAGAGAAAGAGAGAAGATTTCAGTTTTTGGTGTGATTTTCAATTCTAACCTAAGCACCCTATTTATAGGAAATTGCTTGAAACACCAAAGCAGAAAATTTATTAAAATAATAATATATTTTTCTTAATTTCCTTAGCACACCAAAGAATCTGATTTCAACCATTAACATGTGCCACTCAAATGGGAAAAACATTTTTCTTAAAATAAATAATAAAAACTTCTAAAAATCAATTATTTCGGAACTACGGAACTTCAATAATTCATAATAAATAGCCATTTTATTAGAAAAATTCGAACCACATGTCTTTTTCATAGGAAATTTCATTATCTACAACTTTGCAGAAGAAAGTTTTTCCAAATTCCAAATGAAATTGGCCCAAATCCAAATCCTGGAAGGCGATTTTCAAAGCTATAATCAAATTTGATCAAGAAATGGGCCCCTGAGACATGTTTAACATGTTTTAAACAACTTTTGTAACAAAAATACTTTTTCTCCTCATATACTCATATATCCCACATTCATTGTAAAAATATCATCATTATTATATTATAATAATATAATAAAATATTATTTTATCAAAAAGATAAAATATCGATTTTCAACAATTATCACTTTAAAAATTTTCTCCATCTATATCCATATAAAATGAATATTTTCCTCATCATATAAATCAATAATTAATTATTCATAAATAATATTACGAATCACACAATCGACAACTGACGGACGGTTCAAGGAAAGAAGGGCTTTCAATAAGAATTTCTCCTTCTTGGCAAGCTTAATTAGGTGACCAAACCTCTCCTTAGATGTAACTTTCTAGACATTGCCAATAATGTTTTCAAATAATATTATTCAGGATAATATGAATTATTGCTTCGATAATGGAAAATAATTGTGTAGTGACAATTATTGAAACAACAAATAATATAAATATCAATCAAAGCAATTATTGAATCAATAAAATAAAATCTTGAATAAGATAACATCGTAATAATTATTGAGTAGTGCCTTCTTACGTAAGAATCAATAATTGTTTCAATCTGGTGTCTTCTTGGCAACAACGCGTACATCGTGTTTTAACCACTGGGTATTCCAACAAAGATTAATTGGTGAACAACTACGCCATTATTTATAAACAACTTATACTTGTGTTTTTTCTTCATCCAATCGCTTTTTAGTTATGGGGCCCACACAAGGTTTAGCGTCGTCGCATTTAATATTCCCAAAGCAATGAAGAATATTCCACCGACCAAACGAATATTCTCCGATAAAATGAATATTTTATAACCACTTGCTTATTTGAAATATTTGCGCATTTTACCCATAACTAACCACATTAAGCAAATCAACCCCTTACTATTTCAAAATAATAATTAGAGAAATTAAATCTTTATTTATAAAAAGTTGGGGTCTTACAACCTCCTCTCCTTACGAAATTTCGTCCTCGAAATTGACATGCGTAAGACATGCTCCTTCTTATCCAAGATCTTGACGGGTACCTCTTCGTACGTTAAGTCTTCGGCTATCTCGTCCGGTTCTAACTCAATAACGTGGTTTGGGTCTTTCACATATTCACGTAGCACAGATATATGAAAAACATTATGAACACGAGACATACTTGGAGGTAACGCGAGTCTATAGGCCACATTTCCTACTCGGTCAAGAATCTAAAATGGACCAATAAATCGTGAATTGAGCTTTCCTCTCTTTCCAAATCTTGTAACTCCTTTCCATGGAGCCACACGCAACAATACATGATCCCCAATGTCAAATTCTACGTCCTTTCGATGAAGATCCGCATAACTCTTTTGTCGATCTTGTGTCATTTGTATACGGTGTTGAATCGTTTGGATCTTCTCTGTAGTCATTCGTACCAACTCTGGTCCCAACAATGTTGCTTCTCCTACCTCATCCCAAGATACTAGAAAGCGACACTTTCGTCCATACAATGCTTCAAATGGAGCCACACCTATACTTGCCTGATAAGTGTTGTTGTAGGAGAATTCCACCAATGGCAGGTACTTATCCCAACTCCCTTTGAAATTGAGGACACAAAGTCTTAATAGATCTTCAAGAGTTTGAATAGTCCTCTCTGATTGTCCGTCCGTTTGAGGATGGTATGCCGAACTGAACCGTAAATCCGTGCCCATAGCTTTTTGCAAGCTAACTCAAAATCTTGAACTGAATCTTGGGTCACGATCCAAAACTATGGATATTGGCATTCCATGCAATCTCACAATCTCATTTACGTATATTCGAGCAAGACGTTCAAGGGAATAAGTCTCCCGTATCGGCAAGAAATGAGCAGACTTAGTTAATCTATCAACAATAACCCAAATAGCATTTATGCCTTGAGAAACCGTGGGAAGACCCGTAACGAAATCCATGGTAATGTGTTCCCACTTCCATTTCAGAATCTCAAGTGGTTGCAATGGATCCTTAGGTACTTGATGCTCCGCCTTTACACGTTGACAAGTTAAACACCTTGAGATAAACTTTGCAATCTCTCTCTTCATATTGTTCTACCAAAATGTATGTCGAAGATCACGATACATTTTGGTACTTCCAGGATGGATTGAAAATGGTGTATTGTGTACCTCCATCATGATCTTGTACTTCAAATCAGAATCATTAGGAACACAAAGTCTGGAGTGGACTCGAAGTATTCCTTCTTCATCGATTCTTGCTTCTGGAATAGCACCTTCTTATACTTTCTTCTTCATACGCATCAACTCTGGGTATGTGGCTTGAGCAACTTTAACTTTATAGATTAAAGTTGGTTCTATGTGTATACTTGACATCATCGTACTCGTTCCTGCATATGATCTTCTACTCAACGCGTCAGCTACCACGTTCGTTTTTTTTTCAGGATGGTATTGAATAGTGTGGTTGTAATCTTTCAACAGCTCGAGCCAACATCGTTGCCGCATGTTGAGTTCTTTTTTAGTGAAGAAATATTTGAGGCTTTTATGGTCTGAATATATCTCCACTTTCTCCCCATATAGATAGTACCTCCAGATCTTTAGCGCGAAAACGACTGTTGTCAACTCTAGATCATGAGTAAGATAATTCCTCTCATATTCTTTAAGTTGTCGCGAGGCATAGGCTATGACTTTCCCACGTTGCATGAGAACACATCCTAGCCCTTTGCCTGAAGCATCGCTGTAGATAACAAATCCATCCCAGCCGGATGGTATTGTCAAAAGCAGTCTTAAATGAGTCTCCTCTTGAGATCTTGAAGCTCTTCCCACATTCCTTGCTCCATTCGAATTTTGTATCTCTACGAGTCAGCTGCGTTAATGGAATAGCGATTCGAGAATATCCTTCAATGAATCTCCGATAATAACTAACTAAGCCTAGAAAGATACATATTTCGATTACCGACTTAGGTTGCTCTCAACCGTGACTCATATCCCAACCTTGGATAGCACGTCATAATGACACCTATTAGTTTACTATCGCACGAATATGGCATCCCCTACGAAGAGTCTGGCTTCGGTGCATTCCACAAAAGAAGTCACCAGATAGAGGCTCGGTTATCAACTTCTATAGTTGGGTTTTGAACTCCTGAAGTTCAATAGGAGCCATTCGATATGAGATTTTAGAAATGGGTTTTGTACCAGGTTCAAAGTCGATACAAAATTCAATATCATGCTCTGGGAGTAGGCAGAAATTTTTTCAGAAATCGTCGGGAAATTTACTAACAATGAAATATCATTCAAATCGGCGTATTTTTGTTCAAGTCCATAACATGGCTAAGTAAGCTTGACATCCGTTTTTCAATAAACGAATGACTTTACGGCTTGATATGAAAGAGTTTGACTTCAATGGTTTGGTTGCTTAAATTCGAATAACAGGTTGCTTAGGTATGAAAACTAACAACCTTACAAAAGCAATCAATTTGGCATGATGAGTAGTTAACCAATTAATCCCTAAAATCACATCAAAAGCAAGTATCTTTAAAGAGATAAGGTCAACAGGTAATGTGATGGTGCCAACTTGGATCAAACAAGATTTATAAATAGTGGATGTAACGAAAGTTTCTCCTAACGGAGTTTCCACAAATAAATCAAAGTCTAATTTCTCCGGAGTCAAGTTTAAACATTGAGCACAAGCAGGAGAGATAAAAGAATGGGTAGAACCGGTATCTAATAAGGTATAGACTTCGTAAGAATTTATAATTAACTAACCCGTGATACATTCGTTCAAGTTCTTCGCGTTTTGGGTAGTCACGACAAACGCTCTTCTAGGAACCGTTGACTTTGACTTGTTCGTATCCGCCTCTGGTTCCACCGTCCCAACTGGACTTAACTTTGCTATAGAGTAAATTCCACCCGTCATTACTTCGTCGAATTCCTGATCCATGATTTCAATCATTTACTTCGATCCATATCGAATTGGGGTTGACCGCTTTCTGCGTAGGGTAATTAGAACTCGATGTTGGATTCTCCCAATTCTTTGCCCAAAAAGCGAAATCCATTTCATCTATTTTGGCCTTATTGGATCGGACGTCTTTTTCTACAATATCAACGTGTCGTGTAGCTTTTACCCATGCATCCTCCATTCTCATTCGTTTGGTTGCTTCTTCTTTCATCAGAACTTTGATCATAGCATTCTCAGATTCCAGCTCTAATATCTTATACGCTGTCAAAGAGTGCTTTTGTTTAAGCATCGCACATCGGGTAACACAATTTAGAATTGTTGCATCTCTTTGCTCCACAACCGCCTGCCGTTCTTCAGCCTGCTCTTCTAACTCATGAATACGATTTTGTAATTCTAAATTTCGATCATAAAATTCTTCTAATAAATTTTCCTCAGGTTCCTCTTCTTCCTCACTCTCAGCTGCTACCTCTGCGACTATCTCGGGTGGAACTTTTAATTCTTCACTCACCACATGGATATCTCTAATTCTTTCTTCGCCTGACATCACATTATCTTGGTTAGCGATTAGAGCTTTCTCCACGGTCTCATTCACTCCATTGTTAACATTCTCAGTCGACATTCTCAAATACTGCCATAAAACAAGGGTTAATTTAACAAATTAACATATCACATAATATCCTTATATTATGATCGAACAACAAATAAGCTTAGGTAGGACACACTAACGAAGGATTTACTCGTCTCTCCCCTCCTAGTTCTATTCCTCGATCTCCTTGGAGATCATATCCCTAGCTCTACGATACTAGTTGGGGCGCCCCAAAATAGCTATATACAACACCCATTACGAGTGCCAAATACATGGTACAAAAACAACTACAACTTTATTAATACAACATAAAAACTGTGAGTTTAAATACAAATATTGTCATCTAGACAATATCCACACTCAAATAAGTCCTCATTATAATTATTAAAACACTATTTTACAGAATAGTGAGGACTACTAAAACCACTTCTAGAACCATCATTCCACACCCCGACTAGTACTCGCTACATTCTCGCCTCCTGAGAAGAAAAATGGAACAACAAGGAAAAGGGTGAGCTCAACTAGCCCAGTAAAGAATATTATGACTAATATAATATAAAACAAATTATCGTTAGTCTTCAACAGGGAAAAATCTAATAGAATACAATAGACAATAAGTTTGAAATCAATATTCGCAGCGGAAATAATAATTCATTATAAGAGTTAAGTAGAGAATGAAATCTACTATCTTCTATATATGAATTTAAAAGTTCATCGTCTATCTTTTATCCCTGTAACATCAATCAATATATAACTGAAATCAAATATTCATCTTTACACTCTGAGGCCAAAGATATTCATCAGGTTGGTCATATTCATCTAAACACATGCTCATCTTTTGTACTCTACGGGCCAAAGATATTCATCGAAATCATTAATCTTTTACTCACACAGTGCCAAAGATATTCAATTATATCATCATTTAGGACGGAGGATGATGAAAAATATTTTAAAAGCGAATCTAGTGAAACAAAAGAATAAATATTAAGGATTAAGTATTTGACTATTCCGTGTCCAAAAATACCTCATAAATAATCATAGTGGAGTAAAATTCAAGAATGATCAAAACATGGGTACAATCAAAGCTAGTATCCATAATCGATATTTTGAGCGAAAAAGCAAAAATTTAATTTTTCTATGAATAGTGTTAATTCGTGAATAAAGGTGTAGATATCGTGAATAGTGTAAGTATCGTGAATAAGTAACTCAGACACCAAAAGATAGAAATTCTACAAGAAAATCATCATGCTTCATGACTAGTACTCGTGAATAGTAACTCATGAATAGTAACTCATGAATAATAACCCCGACATGAAAAAGTTCTAAATTTGATAAAAAGTTCCAACCAATATTTCGGCATAATGATATT
The DNA here is from genome assembly GCA_020205605.1 of Panax ginseng. NCBI lineage: Eukaryota > Viridiplantae > Streptophyta > Magnoliopsida > Apiales > Araliaceae > Panax > Panax ginseng. The sequence goes on along the minus strand of CM035143.1, from coordinate 114,231,475 downwards.
CTAGAATTAATATCACTTACGAAGAAAATACTCAAAGTACTGGAATACTGGATATAGTGTTGAATGAACTTGCACCGTATAGCAATACTCAAAGTACTAAAATACTCACAAGAATACGCTCAATATATCGAGAGAGAAAGAGAGAGAAGATTTCAGTTTCTGGTGTGATTTTCAATTCTAACCTAAGCACCCTATTTATAGGAAATTGCTTAGAACACCAAAGCAGAAAATTTATTAAAATAATAATATATTTTTCTTAATTTCCTTAGCACACCAAAGAATCTAATTTCAACCATTAACATGTGCCACTCAAATGGGAAAAACGTTTTTCGTAAAATAAATAATAAAAACTTCCAAAAATCAATTATTTCGGAACTACAGAACTTCAATAATTCATAATAAATAGCCCTTTTATCAGAAAAATTCGAACCACGTGTCTTTTCCATAAGAAATTTCATTATCTACAACTTTGCAGAAGAAAGTTTTTCCAAATTCCAAACAGAAATTGACCGAAATCCACAAACGGGCGATTTTAAAAGCTATAATCAAATTTTAGTCAAGAAATGGGCCCACAGACATGTTTAACATGTTTTAAACAACTTTTACTATAAAAATACTCTTTCTCCTCATATACTCATATATCCCACATTTATTGTAAAAATATCATCATTATTATATTATAATAATATAATAAAATATTATTTTATCAGAAAAGATAAAATATCGATTTTCAACAATTGTCACTTTAAAAATTTTCTCCATCTATATCCACATAAAATGAATAATTTCCTTATCATATAAATCAATAATTAATTATTCACAAATAATATCTACAGAATCACAATGAAACTGACGAGCAGGTTCCAGGAAAGAGGGGCTTTCGATAAGAATTTCTCCTCATCGACCATGATTAGGTGACCAAACCTCTCTTTAGACAGAACTTTCTAGACATTGCCAATAATGTTTTCTAATAATATTATTAGGATAATATGAATTATTTCTTCGATAATGGAAAAAATTGTGTAGTGACAATTATTGAAACAACGGTAATATAAAATATCAACGCAACAATTATTGAATCAATAAAATAAAATCTTTGAAGAATTAACTCTTGTAACAATTATTGAGTAGTGCCTTCTTACGTAAGAATCAATAATTGTTTGCAACAGGTATCTTCTTGTTTCAACAACAATATTCTTGTGTTTTAACCACTTAAGGTATTCCAACGATGATAATTGTGAATAACTACGCCAATTATTTATAAACAACTTATACTTGTCGTTTCTTCATCCAATCGCTTCCGTTATGGGGCCCACACAAAGTTTATTATTTGTAAATCACGAATATTCTGACAAAGAAGAATATTCCACGACCAAATGAATATTCTCCGATAAAAATGAATATTTTATAACCACTTGCTTATTTGAAATATTTGCGCATTGTACACATAACTAACCACATTAATCAAATCAACCCCTTACTATTTCAAAATAATAATTAGAGAAATTAAATCTTTATTTATAAAAAGTTGGGGTCTTACAAAGGTTGAGCTCAACTAGCCCAGTAAGAAATATTATGACTAAGATAATGAAGAATAAATTATCGTTAGCCTTCAACAATGTTAAACTGATAAAATATAATAAACATTAAGTTTAACAGCAGCGGAATAAGTAATTCATTAGAAGAGTTAAGTAGAGCATGATATCTACTATCTTCTATGATTTAAAAAGTTTATCATCAATTTTATCGCTGAGACACAGCTTAATAAATAAACCACATCATCAAATCATCCCTGTACTACTGGCCAAGGATATTCATGTAATCATCAATGGTCATGATTATACCAAATAATCCATGGTCATAATCATACTAACAACCGTCCATCAATGCACTACAGGCCAATGATAATTTTTACCACATCATTTGTAACATTACGGTCATGATTATACCGAATAATTCCTGGTCATAATCATACCAATCAATAGTACATCTATGCACGTATGCCACAGATGACTTTATCACAATATAAGCATGAGGATGATGACAATGATATAAGAATTCAATTAAAAGAAAGCAAAGTATAAAATTTTAAAGATTTATAACTTAATTTATCCAGAATTTAATAATGTCCAAATTGTCAACATGATCTTTGCTTTTGTGGAGTAAATTTCAAGAATAATATTGTATCAAAATGATTTGACAAAGAAAGAAATCAATTTTTGTCATGAATAATTCCCGAAATTTGAATAGTACCCGAGTGAATAGTACCCCATGAATAGTACTTCGGGAATAGTACCCTGTGAAAAGTACTTTGTGAATAGTACTCGTGAATTGTACCCGTGAATAGTACTTTATGAATAGTATCCCGTGAATAGTACTTTATGAATAGTATCCCGTGAATAGTACTTTATAAATAGTCTTAGTAAAATGAATACTACTCATGGAATGATGACTAAGCATGAAAACTTAAAATTTAACAAGAATGTGTAGAAAATATCCTTGTGAAATGATACTAGATTAAGCACAAATTTCAAGGATATTCTACTAATTTTACGGAGTATAGAAGCAATACTTTAACAAAATGAAGGTATAATCAGGAATACGAAATAAAATAATATTACTCAAATACTATAGAGTATAGAAGAAAATATTATTCCTATGAATACTGAACAAAATAATATCCCTTACCTACGAAGAAGAAGGCGTATCTTTGGAATAGTGAGGTGCTGTGATTTCTCCTCTTCTTTCTCTCTATAGCTTCTCTCTCTATAATTGATCTTGTGAGTCTTAGTGAATTGGTGAAAATGACAGAAGAATGAACTTCTATTTATAGGAAAATATAGTTTCGATAATTGCATGTTTTGGGGCTCGAAATATTACAGTATAATACCTTCATCTTTTACTTCATTTTTAATTTAGTCATGCAAGTATTATCAAACTTGCACCACCTCCCCTAATAGTACATCATGTGAATCAATAGTACATTCATGTGAATCAATAGTACACACATGTGAAAAAAATAGTTATGGTATTGTACCTTCATCTATACCTCTATTTTTAATTTAGTCATGCAAGTATTGTAGACACTCGAAATTTTTTGCACACCTGTCACTAATATTGCAGGAGAACAGATTCGTCTTTCAAGATGGAACCCTTGAAGACAGTTCATATCCATTAGAATACTAGGAAGTTGATATCAACCCCGAACACACCTTTGGGAGTAACAATTCCAACCTCGGATATAACCCAGAGGCATGCAGATCCAATACCAGAACACACACCGGAGAAGATCGATTAATCTCAGAGATAACCCCGAGGTATCCAGTCTCAGTCCCAATAATGGGAATAGCTACCAACCTTGGTGATCAACCCAAGGAATGCACTTTCGGTGATAACCCCGGAAATGGTTTCAAATGCAACCAGCTTCAATCTCGGTGCTCCCAACGAGACACCCAGTACCAACCCGGAGATAACACCGGGAGGATAGGCACACCTTAGAGTTGACAGTGAGGACCTTCAATATTTGTAGTAGTCTAATCTCAGTGAGGGGCCAAGGCATCATCTCGCCACTCTAAGGCCACATCACGTCGTCTCAACATTTCATACACACATCTTTACACAACGACGTCCCACAAGAATCAAGAAAAACCAATCCCGAGTGACTATTATGCAAGGTAACGGATAGAATTTGAAGCTTGAAGACCGGTGGGCACCGTCCCATCTTCATGACTTCGTACAACCTCTAATCCCATGCCATTGTACAAATTTCGACAATGGCAGTCCGAAATAGGTCCTATATACCTCAATCGAATGCCCGGATTGCAATTCTGAAAGTTCGAGCGGACATTGTAGTGCCTACGTGCACATACTGCGAGACGACCCGACCCGAGAAACCCGGGCAACCTCAAGTACACCTGCGGGTCCCCCCCTTTATAAATAGAGGGCTTCGGGTGGCCATTTTAAAAAGAGAAAGAGCGAGGAAGCCCTGTCAAATTTGCTCCGTACTTGCAATATACTGAGTGATTTCCCATTTTAAACACTTGTGAGCTCACATATAGCTACTTTTGGCTGGCGGAGATGAAGTTTCATCCACTTTAAAGATATAGAAGTCTTCTTTGGCAGCCCACTGTAAGCCTTCTCATACACATTAAAGCCTTTCTCTTCATCTTTGCACACACCCTTCTTCACGTTGAGATCGTGTTGTGTGTGATTGCCCGGACTTCGGTCCGTGGTTTTATTTGATTTTATATATATATATATATATATATATATATATGGACTAACATTATCGAGTTATGCCTCGGTTGAGCCTAGACTTCGGTCTGGAGCGTTTATTTGATTTTATATATATACACTTATATATATATATGAACTATGTGTCGGACTTTGTTCGATGAGCCTGAACTTGATGCAGAAGAGTTTCTTTGCTTTAATATATATATATATATATATATATATATATATATTAATCGTGTGTAGAACTACATTCGATGAACACAGATTTTACATCAAATTGCATTTACTTGCTTTTATATATATATATACTTGTATATATATATATATATATATATGTACAGCTTTTTATATATACCTGCTTACAACTTTTGTAACATTCCAGAATTTTAAAGTGTAATATTAAATATTTATTGAATTATATGGCAATTTGAGTTGATGTGGTTTAGTTAATTATTTGTTGAAGAAATAATTAAGGAGCTAAGTAAATTAATTGTTATGAGATTATATACCAATGTAATTTAATAAGTAAGCTAGAGAGCTTGTAGTGATTTAAATAAATTATAATATTTTAAATGGAAAATTATAATTTAAAATATTAGTTAGTTAAATAAAATTATAATTATAAAAAAATTATAGTTTTGTGATAATGATTTATGTATTAAAGTAATTTAATAGATTAATATTTGAATTGATTAAATTGATTATTTAATTAAATAGAAGTGTGACAAATAATCTTTGCTATAAAGGAGTTATTAAAATAAATTAAGGGAGTTTAATTTAGTTTTGCCAAACATGTCTTATTGCATAATAAATCTTTAATCTAATAGTTTTTTATCAAACAAGGTATAAGGATTAATCCATTTGTTTTAATTCAGTTTACCAAACAAGGTGTAAGGATTAAAGGGTTATTTTATTATCTTAGCCAAACAAGCCTTATGGCTTTTGATTTTCAAACAAAATATAACTGATATAATTATATCTATATTTATATTATATCATTAATAGATATTATATCATATCGTTATATTTTATTACGTAGTTAGAGTTAGAAAGAGAAGAAGGCTCAGGTTGAAGAAAAGAAGAAGAAAAATACAGAGAGAAAAGTTGAGAGACACTTAGAGAAAATTGAGAAAAGAATTGGGGAAAATAAGATTGTAATCATAACCATTTTCTTTTAAACTCTAGAGTATCATCTTTTTAATCAAAGGTAGGATATTAATCCTTGTATTTTATTTTTAAAGTTTAGTTTTCTTCTTCAAAGAGTTCTCTGTAAATAATTATGGATGATGAATTCTTGTGTATATAGCTTTAGATGATGATTGTTGTTGTAAAACTGTTTTGTTGAGATTATGTATGATTATAATCAATTACTTTATGTATGTATGTAAATTGTGAAGAAATATATCATAGTGAGTTCATATGAAAATATATATATGAATATGGCTTAGTTTAAAGTAGAAATTAAGGTTTTATTTGTTGTTAAATTGATAAATTGATTGTTAGAATTGATAGAGTATGTAAAATCATAATCATGATGTTTTGAATTCTTTTGTTTTGGTTGGAAAAAAAAAAATCAAAGTGTTGATTTTTATTGAAAGTATAAAAATGGAGTTTTGCGAGAACATTGAAATTGGGTGTTGTATATTTGATGTTTGTGTTATTTTATGAGTATAAACATGTTAGAAGTCTTCACAATATGTTTATATGAAGTCTATATATAAATTACATGATAATCGATCTATTAGATTCGAGCTTTTAGGCAATTTGGCTTTTTTAAATCTTCTTCTTGGCCATCGAAATTGACTAGATTTCACTTGTGCAGCGTGACCCAATGAGACGTTTGTGGCGCCAAGACGCCATCACCATGGCGGCCAGTGGCTTCCGTGAAATATAATCAATTGTGTTGTGCCTCATCACCTACCTTGATATGCACCACAATGTAAAGCGTAGCCTTAAGGCATGTATGTTAAGAATGGTGGTGCGACGATGTACTTTTTGTACACAAAATTTTAAGAAAACATTTTTGTGATGATAGTAGGACTGTAAAATATAGATTTTAATATTTCTATACTATGAATAATTATGTTATTAAGGATTAACTTGTGTTATAAGTTGATTATGTGATTAAATAATCAAACCTATGTGATGAATGTATTAGTTATGTGATAATGACTAACTATGTCACGATGATATATGTATATAGGATATTGTGATTCAAATTGATTTGGTTTAGTCTACGAGCAAGGCAATTTTTCTAACTCAAAACTTCATTGTGCGAGTTTAATTTCATTTGGTACATTATTGTTTTCAAATTCAATTACAATTGTTGTAAGTTGCTACTTCTACACTTTCGTAGAGCTAGATTTCCTATGATTGAGTAAGTCAGTGTATCTAGTTACTCATGAAGATGCAAGTTTTCTAATCCTTAGTCTTATTGAGCTAATTATTGTTTTCAATTCGATTATCTTATAATAATGTAAGTGGTCTAAACTTTGGTTTGATGTTGAACAAGTTTTCTTGTATTTCAATTATTGATTAACATGCATAACTGAATTGCCATGCATGTTTAGTATTTAATCCTAATTAACCTTGGCTTAGTATTGTTCAAGCAAGGTATGCTATATTTATTCAAATTGTATGCTATTAGATTATTTATAATGCATGACTTTAGTTACTATGATTGATTCAATCACTATTATTCTGTAGTATAGTGTTATTGGTCTTATTCAACTACTCCTTAGTTGATGTTCGTTAAATTCCAAATTTCCTTGAAAGCTTATCCAAACCAAACTTACTTTGGTGCGGACTTGTATTCTAAATATTGAGATGAACAACTCTTTTAATAGAGGTTTACGTTTAGCGTTGAAATAGTTGTGCACAATACATTGTACTGAAGGGTTGATCCCCTAAGTGCATTGGAGTCCTTATAGTCTTATATTTATTAAAGTTAAAGTTGAAGATTACTTATAAGCTGTGGACATGATTAGTAGTCATTAGACCCTCGATTAGAATGTTATAATTTTTCGAGAAAGTTAATAGAATATATTGTTGGGTTCTATTGAGCCTAGTATTGGCAATTGATGTAAAAGTTTAAAGATTTATTTATTGTTATTTCAAGTGGGCCTTGTTTGCTCACTCTTTTTGTAAAATTTCTTACTGACTAAAGTTGAAGCCGGTGACGTACCTACTTTTGATAAAGGAAAAGGAAAGATGAACAAGTCTTGAAGACTTGTAATAGATTTGATAGTATTATTATTAAACTTTGGTTTAAAGATTGTAATGAAGTTTATTTAATTTTCACATTTGAATGATTGTTGTTAAAGGTTAGACAACCTGGGGAGATTTTTATTTGAGTTTAATCTTGTATGGGTAGGTTTTTATTATTCAATTTTATTATAATTGGGTAGTTATAAATGAATGTTTTGATTAAGTGAACACTTGAATCTGTGGAAATGAAGTACCGAGATTTGGGGTGTCATGAGTTGAGTATCAAAGCCTTAGGTTATGAACCTTAGGGGGGGAAAGCCTTAGGAAGTAACCTTTGAAAAGATAGTGGAGATAACTCTTGTCGAGTTTTAAGAAAGAAGAAATAAAATACTTATGTGCTTATGTGTTTATAGTTTATGTACTCGTGAGTGTCGAGTAGTAATGATTAATAATTAAAACTTTAAAACTTTGTTGTCAGGATGACTAATGTCGGAGAATCCAGTCAGGCTAGGGAGGAGGGACCTCAAATGCCTATAAAGGAGGAGCCTCGCGACATTCAGGTAGTTTGGGAACAACTACTGCCACGGGAGTCAGCCCCGTTGGACATAGTAGTTTAAGATGAGGATGATGATATGGAGACAGACGAGGAGGATCCCGTTGAGTTACCACAGGAGGATGAGGATGACGAGGACGAGGAGGAAAGGATTCCACTTAACTCGATAGTTGGCCGTATATACGATGAGGTGCATGACCGTAACGTAGAACTTCATGATATAGTTGAGGAGTTGCAGGAGATAGTAGCTGAACAACAGACTGCAATGACACAAAAAGACGGCGAGATCCAGGATCGTGAGGAACGGCTGACAAACGCCGAGGAGAAACTAATACAGACTGAAAGAGAGAAAGAACAATTGATCGAGATGGTTGCTGAACTGAAGAGCAAGCTAAGAGAAGAAGCTGCTAAGAGGGCAAGAGCTGAAGATGCATACGAGGAAGCTTATCAACGAACTGGAAGAGCATTAAGGAACTCATAGGCAAAAAGGATGAAGATGGAAGAGATGGATAAAATATTTGACACCACAATTAATCGAGCTCAAGATCGGGTCATGGAATATCTGATTCAGTTCGAGACGCTGCCATCATTCGTGTTAGATCGCAGAACAATGTTTCGAGTCATGGAGGAAGAACGTGATAGGGCTAAGAAGTATCTTAATAGATCATCATAGAAAATGTGCCCTGTAAAGCACGTAATAGGATTAAATAATGTGTAAATCCCTAGTGTTAAGTAACCATGGGATATGATAATAATGATGTTGTCCTGTAACTTTTGTAGTTCAGAAAGGAATGTAAATAGCGATGATGCTATTGTTTTTATATTTTTCAAGTAATGATGAATAAATAAAAGTTATTATTTTATTCAAAGTGTTATGTGGTTATTTCTTTTATGGAGGCAAGTTAATTAGAAAATACTTAAAGAAGATGAATTAGTCTAATAGATGTTTTGTTTTTGAGAAAATGCCTCGAGGACGTGAACCACCCACGAAGCGGAGAAACAATGAGAGAACTACCAATAATGACAATGTTGGCGGTAACTTCGTTCAATAACTAGTGACACTCTTGGCGGGGCGTTGCGAGAATCAACCACAAAACCATGGTACAACGTTTAAGGATTTCAAGGCGATTGGACCACAGATGCAATGGGTCCATAAATCCGATCGAAACACGAACACGGATTATGGAGATAGAAAAAGTGTTTGATGTCGTTAGGGTGGGGATGACGAAGAAGACTTCTTTCGCAACATTCATGTTGAAAGCGGAAGCTAGTTATTGGTGGCAAGCCAATAAAAAACTCGGGAAGGGCCAGGAGTGATGACCTGGGATAGGTTCAAGGAGTTGTTCTTCGAGACCTATTTTCCGGAGAGTTCGAAGAGTCAGCTAGAAGTGCAGTTTCTAGAACTAAAGAAAGGAACGATGACAGTGTCTGAATATGCGCCAAGTTCAACGAATTGGCGAGGTTTGCACCATATAAAATTCGCCTGCAGACGGCGTAAAGCGAAGAGATTTGAGCAGATTTGAAGCCACAGGTCATCTGATAGGGTTTCTGTTCCGAGTTGAAGACATTTGCAGGTGGTGATGGAGAAAGCGATTACTCGCAAAGGTGGAGGCGAGGCAGTGACAAAGTTCAACCAGGAACAAAAGAAGAAGAGGAATGAGAATGAGACTAAGAATGGAGGTGGTAGCGATTGGAAACAACAATAACAACAACAACAACAACAACGGTTTGAGCGGAAGTGGAATGGGAGCATGGGTCTTTGGACACCGAGGTAATGACAAAACAAAAAGTTTGAAGCATATGCGACATGCAGGGGAAATTCCATAAGGGTGCACCTTGATAGGGAAGCGAGTATACTACAATTGTGGCGGGGGAGGTCACATCGCCCAAATTGCACTTAGCAAGAAGAAGAATGTATGATTCACGACGGATCAAGGATCACTTTGCTCGTGAATGCCCTAAGAAGAGGAAGGAGTGACAACAACGAAGCAATGGAGGTAACAATGGAAGTGCATGGGCCATTGCGAGGACTGCGACATCAAACAAACCCATGGCCGAACCTTCAACTTGGTCATGCAAGATGTTGTGCAATCAAAAGATATAGTGTCAGGTATTATCCCAATCAATGATATAAATGCTTATGTATTATTAGATTAAGGTGCTACTTGTTCGTTTATATCGATGAATTTGCTAAGAGGTTAGAATTGCCTGAGAAGAATGAATTTTCTTTTGAACATAGAAATTGCGAATAAGGAAGTAATCCTGTTAGATTCGTATACAAGAACTATAGGTGAACATTAAAGAAAATATTTTGTTGGTAGATTTGATTAGATTAGACTAAAGAATTTGAAGTAATTTTGGGGATGGATTGGTTGTTCAAATATGGGCGATGTCGATTGTCACAAGAAGTGTGTAAACCTTATGACTCCATCAAAGGATGTATTTTATGGTAGCAAGTCACCTAGACAAATAAAATGTCTGACGACTATGCAGGCCAAGAAATTGTTGAGTCAAGGTTGTGTGGGCTATTTAGCTTACATAGTCGATACTCAGAAGAAGGGTGTGAAACTAGAAGAAATACCGGTAGTAAGAGAATTCAAAGACGTGTTTCCAGAAGATTTGCCAGGACTTCCGCCTGATAGAGAAATTGAGTTCGTGATCGACTTAGTTCTGGGAATAGCACCGATATCGAAGGCCCCGTACAGAATGGTTCCGGTAGAAATGAAGGAACTGATGGTACAGTTGCAAGAGTTACTGGACAAAAAATATATTCAACCAAGCGCATCACCGTGGGGAGCGCCAGTTTTATTCGTTAAGAAGAAGGACGGATCAATGCGTCTTTGCATTGATTATAGGGAGTTAAACAAGGTCACTATTAAGAATAGGTATTTGTTACCTAGAATAGATGACTTGTTTGATCAGCTGAAGGGTGCTAAATATTTCTCGAAAATAGATTTGAGAAGTGGGTATCACCAATTGAAGGTAAGAAAGGAGGATATACCTAGAACGGCATTCAGAACTTGGTACGGACATTACGAGTTTCTGGTGATGTCTTTTGGTTTAACAAATGCCCCTACTGCATTCATGGATTTGATGAACAGGGTGTCTAAACCATTCTTAGACAAGTTTGTGGTGGTATTTATTGATGACATTCTGGTGTATTCCAAAACTCAAGAAGAACACGTGGAACATTTACGTTTGACATTGGAAACACTAAGGAAGAAAAAGTTATACGCGAAATTCTCTAAGTGCGAATTTTTGCTCGATCGTGTATAATTTTTTGGTCACGTGATTGACAAAGATGGGATTTCAGTGGATCCATCAAAAGTGGAAGGCTGTAATCAATTGGGAACAACCAAGAACACCGTCGGAAGTGAGGAGTTTCTTTGGGATTTGTTTGGATTATTATAGAAGATTTATTCAAGATTTTTCTAAGATAGCCACTCCGCTAACAAATTTGACAAGGAAAATTTGTAAAATTCGTTTGGACGGAGAAATGTGAAGAGAGTTTCAAGATTTAAAGAAGAAGTTAAGTATGGCTTTGTGTTGACATTACCGGATATCTGAGGAAATTTTGTGGTGTATAGTGATGCCTCACATAAAGGGTTGGGTTGTGTTCTTATGCTTGAGCAAGCAAAGTTATTGCGTATGCATCAAGACAACTAAAGGATTATGAGAAAGGGTATCCAGGCTCATGATTTGGAATTAGGCTGCGATTGTATTTGCTCACGAAGATATGGAACCTTATCTTTATGGAGAGAAATGTGATATCTACACGGACCACAAAAGTCTCAAGTATATTTTCACTCGGAAGGATTTGAACATGCGTCAAAGAAGGTGGATGGAACTGATAAAAGATTATGATTGTGAGATCTGTTATCATCAGGAAAAGCGAATGTGGTTGCGGATGCTTTAAGCGAGAAAGGTCAAGAGAAGGCGATCTTGCGATAACAACTCGAGGAGGAGCTCATTTAATGAATGACAAAACCGGGTTGGAAATCAAATTTCCAAAAGAATCGACGAACAACTATTCCGGATAGAAAGTGGTCCAACTTTAGTGGACAAAGTGAAGAATGCTCAACTACAAGATGAAGAGTGTGGGAAAATCAAAGGGAATCAGTTGCGGCGGTGATGTAAAATACAAGGTCGTCTAGAAGGATTTACTACAGTTCGAGGGAAGAATTTGGGTTCAATGAAGGTGCTAGAATTGAAAGAAGAAATTTTGGCCAGAATCTCACAACTCAAAATATTCAATTCATCTAGGAAGCGCGAAAATGTATCAAGATTTGCGCCTTTACAGCATTTTTTGGTGGCCAAACATGAAAAGGATGTTCTTTGAATGCTTAGCGAAATGCTTGACATGTTAGAGAGTAAAAGCAGAACATCAAAGACCCAGCGGATTACTCCAATCGTTGGAAATACCTGAATGGAAGTGGGAACACATCACGATGGATTTTGTGGTGCGTCTTACAACTACTCAGAGAGGATGCGATGCGATTTGGGTGATAGTGGATAGACTGACGAAATCAGCACACTTTTTACCAATAAAGATTAGATTCAATCTTGATCAGTTGGCAAGATTGTACATTAAAGAGATCGTTTCGAGGCATGGAGTGCCAGTATCAATTGTGTCCGATAGAGATCCGCGATTCACATCAAATTTTTGGAAGAGACTACAAGAATGCATGGGGACACAGTTGCGAATGAGTATGGCTAATCATCCACAAATAGATGGCCAAAGCGAACGAACAATTCAGACAATGGAAGATATGCTAAGAGCATGTGTTATGGACTTTAAAGGAAGCTGGGAATAACAATTACCGTTGGTGGAATTTGCTTATAACAATAGTTATCATGCGAGCATCGGCATGCCACCTTACGAGGCATTATGCTCGTGAAAGTGCAGAACTCCACTGTCTTTAGGATGAAGTCGGTGAACACCATTTATTAGGACGAGGCTGGTACAACAAAGCTCACGGCGTTATTAAACTCATCGGGACAAGATTAAAGCGACCAAGACGGATAGAAAAGTATGTTGATCAACACAGACAAGATCGTGCATTCGACGTAGGAACTTTTGTATTCTAAAAGTTTCTCCTTGGAAGGAAAATTCGTTTCGATAAAAAGGAAAGCTAAGACCGAGGTTTATTGGACCCTTTGAAGTCTTTGCGAAGAGTGGGAGAAGGGGCTTACTGAGGTAGCTCTAACTCGAGTTGGAAAACATTCATAATATTTTTCACATTTTGATTATTACGACCATATAAACCCGACTACATACATGTGATCGAGTAGTAACAGCAATTCTGAAGAAAGATTTGTCTTATGAAGGTTTCTATCTAGATAGTCGATGAGGAAAGAACAAGTGCTCGGGAATAAAGTGATACCTTACGTGAAGGTGATATGGAGGAACCACAATTGAAGAAGCTACGTGGGAACTCAAGAGAAAATATTGAAAGAGTACCACTGGTTATTTGTTTAATCTGTGTCTTCGATTAAGGGACGAGAATCTTTGTAAGTAAAGGGAAGAATGTAATGAATGATTTGTTTGAGTTGTGATTACGAGGATGTAATTCTTGTAAGGAGTGAATGATGTAACATTCGAATTTTAAAGTGTAATATTAAATATTTATTGATTTTTATAAATATTTAATGGATATGTTTATTATTGAATAAATAATTGTTCAATTTGAGTTGATGTGATTTAGTTAATTATTTGTTGAATAAATAATTAAATATTAAATATTTATTTGCAATATTAAATATTTATTGAATTATATGGCAATTTGAGTTGATGTGGTTTAGTTAATTATTTATTGAATAAATAATTAAGGAGCTAAATAAATTAATTGTTATGAGATTATATACCAATGTAATTTAATAAGTAAGCTAGAGAGCTTATAGTGATTTAAATAAATTATAATATTTTAAATGAGAAATTGCAATTTAAAATATTAGTTGGTTAAATAAAATTATAATTATAAAGAAATTATAGTTTTGTGATAATGATTTATGTATTAAAGTAATTTAATAGATTAATATTTAAATTGATTAAATTGATTATTTAATTAAATAGAAGTGTGACAAATAATCTTGTTATAAAGGAGTTTAATTTAGTTTTGTCAAACATGTCTTATTGCATAATAAGTCTTTAATCTAATAGTGTTTTATCAAACAAGGTATAAGGATTAATCCATTTGTTTTAATTAGGTTTACCAAACAAGGTGTAAGGATTAAAGGGTTATTTTATTAGCTTAGCAAACAAGCCTTATGGCTTTTGATTTTCAAACAAAATATAAGCGATATAATTATATCTATATTTATATTTATCATTAATAGATATTATATCATATATCGTTATATTTTTATTACATAGTTAGAGTTAGGAAAAAGAAGAAGGCTCGGTTGAAGAAAAGAAGAAGAAGAAAATACAGAGAGAAAAGTTGAGAGAAACTTAGAGAAAATTGAGAAAAGAATTGGGGAAAAGAAGATTGTAATCATAACCATTTTCTTCTAAACTCTAGAGTATCATCTTCTTAATCAAAGGTAGGATATTAATCCTTGTATTTTATTTTTTAAAGTTTAGTTTTCTTCTCCAAAGAGTTCTCTGTAAATAATTATGGATGATGAATTCTTGTGTATATAGCTTTAGATGATGATTGTTGTTGTAAAAGCTGTTTTGTTGAGATTATGTATGATTATAATCAATTACTTTATGTATGTATGTAAATTATGAAGAAATATATCACGGTGAGTTCATATGAAAATATATATATAAATATGGCTTAGTTTTAAAGTAGAAATTAAGGTTTTATTTGTTGTTAAATTGATAAATTGATTGTTAGAATTGATAGAGTATGTAAAATCATAATCATGATGTTTTGAATTCTTGTTTTGGTTGGAAAAAAAATCAAGGTGTTGATTTTTATTGAAAGTATAAAAATGGAGTTTTGCCGAGAACATTGAAATTGGGTGTTGTATATTTGATGTTTTGTGTTATTTTATGAGTATAAACATGTTAGAAGTCTTCACTGATATGTTTATATGAAGTCTATATATAAATTACATGATAATGGATCTATTAGATTCGAGCTTTTAGGTAATTTGGATTTTTTATCGCTGCTTAATTGCCAAATAAATCATATCGAAGCTTGAGATTTCACGCATGTGTGCGCGACATTGCGCCGATCGTTTGTCACCATTGCAGCCATCCTGCAGTATAATCTGTAATGGCAACCAAATATAATCTCATTATTTATGACTCATCCTACCTGGTATGACCACGATTAAGCTAGTGGTATGCATGTTAAGTTATGAGAATAGTTACGACGATTGTACTTTTGTACACAAAATTTTAAGAAAACATTTTTGTGATGATAGTAGGGAATTTGTAAAATATAGATTTTAATATTTCTATACTATGAATAATTATGTTATTAAGGATTAACTTGTGTTATAAGTTGATTATGTGATTAAATAATCAAACCTATGTGATGAATGTATTAGTTATGTGATAATGACTAACTATGTCACGATGATATATGTATATAGGATATTGTGATTCAAATTGATTCGGTTTAGTCTACGGCATGAGGCAATTTTCTAACTCAAAACTTCATTGTGCGAGTTTAATTTCATTTGGTACATTATTGTTTTCAAATTCAATTACAATTGTTGTAAGTTGCTACTTCTACACTTTCGTGAGAGCTAGATTTCCTATGATTGAGTAAGTCGATTGTATCTAGTTACTCATGTGATCAAGTTTTCTAATCCTTAGTCTTATTGAGCTAATTATTGTTTTCAATTCGATTATCTTATAATGATGTAAGTGGTCTAAACTTTGGTTTGATGTTGAACAAGTTTTCTTGTATTTCAATTATTGATTAACATGCATAACTGAATTGCCATGCATGTTTAGTATTTAATCCTAATTAACCTTGGCTTAGTATTGTTCAAGCAAGGTATGCTATATTTATTCAAATTGTATGCTATTAGATTATTCATAATGCATGACTTTAGTTACTATGATTGATTCAATCACTATTATTTTGTAGTATAGTGTTATTGGTCTTATTCAACTACTCCTTAGTTGATGTTCGATTTAAATTCAAATTTTCTTGAAAGCTTATCCAAACCAAACTTACTTTGAGTGCGGACTTGTATTCTAAATATTGAGATGAACAACTCTTTTAATGAGGTTTACGCTTAGCTTTGAAATAGTTGTGCACAATACATTGCATACGAATGGTTGATCCCCTAAGTGCGTGGAGTCCTTATAGTCTTATATTTGTTAAAGTTAAAGTTGAAAGATTACTTATAATCGTGGACATGATTTAGTAGTCATTAGACCCTCAAATGAATGTTATAATTTTAGGAAAGTTAATAGAATATATTGTTCGGTTTCTATTGAGCCTAGTATTGGCAATTGATGTAAAAGTTTAAAGATTTATTTATTGTTATTTCAAGTGGGCCTTGTTTGCTCACTCTTGCTCGTAAAATTTCTTACGACTAAAGTTGAAACCGTGTAATACCTAGCACGATAAAGGAAAAGGAAAGATGAACAAATTTGAAGACTTGTAATAGATTTGATAGTATTATTATTAGACTTTTGTTTAAAGATTGTAATGAAGTTTATTTAATTTCCGCATTTGAATGATTGTTGTTAAAGGTTAGACAACACTGGGGAGATTTTTTATTTGAGTTTAATCCTGTGTAGGTGAGGTTTTATTATTCAATTTTATTATAATTGGGTAGTTATAAATGAATATTTTGATTAAGTGAACTTTGAATCTCTGTGGAAATGAAGTACCGAGATTTGGGGTGTCACGACTTTCATACAAATTGCGATATCATATGCTTTAGGAATCATGTGATCCTGATTATTTATTGGATCTAGATTCGGTTCCGTGATGGACATTTCTGCATGAAGCGACTTTGTAAATTATTCTGCGAGTTATCGATTTTCCTCGAGATGGTATTCATACCCACGAAGAAGTCGGCATTATTTTGTACATTATTTTCTTACAGATGCTTCGCATCTCGAAAATAAAATCAATCAAGCCGAACACCTAATAAAATGGAAGTGTAAAAGGTCTCAATTACTATTGAGCATCAGGGTTTGAAAAACCTCTCTTATAAAATACCATTGTCATATCTTGCTAAAAATTGAATTTTTACATAAATTCAAACCCTGTGTATATAGGTGCGAACGAGGCCTCACACTACTTCCAAATAACAGCACATTGACCCACACACACACACACATTTAGATAACACGGATGTCGGGGGGTGCCTAACACCTTTCCTCCGCATAATCAAGTCCTCAGACCCTAATGAATCTCGGTTTTATCGACCCGTTTAGCAGTGTCACATCACTGGGTCAATGTGCAAACCTTTTCTCGGTTGTGTTGGTACAACTATTTAAAAAAAACCAACAGTGACTCTTAACAGGTCCATAAATCGACATTATACATGTAGGAGCTTTTCACTTGTTTTTCAAACAAATCTCACCTAAAATGAGAACACGAAAGAACAAGTAGTAGAAAGGGACAACTAAAAATTCGGCGTCGACATGTGGCGACTATCTTTGGGGACCCGAAGTAAGAGGACTTAAGCCACTATTACATTTTTTCAAAAGCATTATCTCGCTTGTGTGTGGATGTTGCATTTACATTTATGATGAATGTGTAATGAATGCATTTACTTATTGCACTTAGTGCCTCGCACCATATCTACTTGTGATATTAGTGCTTCGCACATGTCATCATTTCTATACAGTGAGACACGATGTATGTGAATGTATGTTTTGTGGTCCCTCCACCGGGAGGCTATCCCGTCGGTGTTTGATTAGTGGACTCGTAGGAAGACTAATTCCATGAGGCTCGGGAAAGGCACCACCCAAATTCGCTCCAGTTGAAAAAGGATTAATTTCGATTCGATGAAATTGCAATGATTTGGGAACCTTCATGCCAAAAAGCCGCGAGAGTAACCTAAGATAAGTCAGCCTCTGATAAACCCAAAATGGAGGAAAGTCTCTTCATGCTTTCTCATTTTTAAGCATAATTACTTGTAATTTCATCCATATCTATCTCCATGTAATGAGAAATATGAAGAAATGTGTACACATATATATTTAAATTGACATGCTACAAACAGCTGACATCCATTTTGCAGGATAAATTTCCTAAAATGGACACATCACATAGCATGTTATTATACAAACATTCCCTAAAGACTAAACTATGCAAGTCTTTCGCAGGGAACCAATCGGACCTACTACCCATTAAAATCAAAAAGGTTGTAAGCCTACAATCAATCATGTCGATCATCTCGACTGCATGACCTTAATCCAATTTTCCACAAAGAATTTGACTGATTAAGCAAACAAATTACAGATTTGGCTGTTCTACTCAAAGAACTACACCAGTCTACTCAGGGTCCAAAGATACCCGTACATGATAAATCCTCTACACAAGGAGGAGCTCAGGTCATTACAATACCTGAACTGCAGTTGGATACGACTAATAAAACTCATGATGCCACCCATCTCATAGGAGATCCATACACCGGTGACATCAAAAAGAAAGTCCTCCAAATGGAAGAGACCCTTCGTGCTATCAAAGGAATTGGAACACACGGGAGTGTTTCATATGCTGATCTTTGCATTTTCCCTAGTGTTCATTATCTAGAAAAGTTTAAGACTCCTGACTTCAAAAAATATGACGGGTTAGGAGATCCTTACATACATTTGAAGGTGTTTATTGGAGAACTTGGATCTTATGCGGAGGAGGAAGAAGCTCGAATGCAAATTGTTCCGGAAAAGAGTCAATTGGAGAAGCCCGTTAATGGTATACCAGATTAGACAATTCAAAGATCCATAGTTGGGAAGAGCTAGCACATGCCTTCCTCACTCAATACAATTTTGATCTCGGATGGCTCTGGCCAGAATGTCAGTTACCAAGGTCAAGCTTGATCTAACGAGTCTTTCAGGAGAGTATGCTCAAAGGTGGAGGCACTGGTACGCCCAAGTTATTCCTTCCATATGAGAATCGAGAGATGGTCATGACTTTCATGAAACATCTGAAGCTCCTTTCTATGAAAAAGTTTTAGAGCGGAATCGATAAACCATTTTACGAAATGGTCAAACATGGGGAGATGGAGATGGGATTGAAGTCCAAAAAATTCAAGACCTAGGCATCCTTAAAGCTATTCTTGATCACATCCAATCAAAGAAAATTATGGAAACAACCTCAGGAGGTCCATAAAAAGAAAGAAGAAGATGTTTCCACGATCTGCGAGGTGAAAAAGGCAATCGAGAACATGCCTATTCAAAGGAGAAACTACACTCCCTTTCAAGCACAGTCTTCGAACCCTCCAATACCAAAAGGTTGAGAAGTCAAACGCCCTCGAGTGTTCACACCCTTAGGGGACACACTCGAGAATATTCTCACTCTTCTAACAACGCAAAAGAAAATTACGCATCTTTTTCTACCAGCAAGCCCTAATGGACGGGGTTTCAATGTTGCTCGGAAATATGCTTATCATGTCGGGCACCTGGACATGATACTCAGGATTGTTGGGCCTTTAAACACAAGATCCAAGACCTGATAGACAACGGTGAGATCGTGGTCACCAAACCAGATCAGCCTCACGTTTAAGACAACCCTCTTCCTCGACACAAAGAAGAAGAGGTCAACATGATCAATTAGAGCAATGGAAAGAGTTCCAATATTAACTGCGAATCCTCCCAAACCCACAAAGACGGTCTTGACAAGTGGTATTATGCCAAGTTTTAGTTCACAATGGAACGTAAAATGAAAGCTCTATGCAAGCAAATTGAGCAATTGGCAGAACTGGTGACTTATCAGCATCAAGTGACACGCCCGGTTAGTCGACCCGAGAGCATGCCGATCTCACGCCTCTCTTGTCGTGAATATTCCTCGTCACTTTCGGAAAATGAAATCTTTGGAAGACAAAGTGACAAAGAGAAGCGAATGCCAAAGCCCGTCGAGATTTTGCCAGCGAAGGGAATTCACATACAGGCGACCTATGGAGGAAATCCTTCATATGCTAATCAATGAAGGAAGGATCACTTCCCTTCTACCTCCAATTAATCCCCGTTCAGGACGGTACAATTCTGATGGAGTATGTCAATATAACTCCCATTCTCGCGATCGCGCCACGAGGAAGAATCTTTGGGCACTTACATACCTTATCCGAGAATCTCATTGTGGCGTTGTCACAGCAACTAGCGGCGATGAATGCCGTACTACTACGTAGGAGTGAGAATACTTGTCCTACTAAGTGGAAGGGATTGGTAGCAATTATATCTGCTGAGGCTGATGACATTGTCAAACCGATCACAATACCAACAGTTCAACTCAGAGGAAGCAACAATCCTTTGAAACTAGCTACTCCCGAGCCAATCAACTTACCATGCAGAGCACAATATCTTATTGTTAGCTTGCGCAAAGTTCCATGGAATTATGGAGAAGGTGAAGGATCCACCTCACATACAACTGCTACAGTGTCGAAGGAAAATCCATTGTATCTTCCCCAATGGGTGATGAAGTCTACAATCAAATCAAAGGGGAAAATACCCATGGAAAAGATCGAAAACTTCCTCCGCACTATGGGTCATAACGAAGCCAAGGTGGTTTTAAGCTTAAGAGAAGCTCCACACTAAATTTCAGTTTTGGACTTGGTCCTAACTTCCGAGGATCACCGGACAATCTTGCTGAAGGTTTTAGAAGAAGCTTATCTACCAAAATCAGTTGATACAGAAAAATTTCAACACTTGGTTGATCACATTTTCAACAACAATGTGATATTCTTCACTGATGATGACATACCGCCCTAAGGGACCGGTCATTGCAAGCCGTTGCACATTGCGGTCTTGTCCTCCGGATATATGCTAGCTGGAGTCTTGATAGATCGAGGCTCATCTCTAAATATCTGTCCATACGCTACCTTGGTAAAGGTGAATTTTAATCTCAACCGAATCTGGAGTAGCCATACAGTTATCAAAGCTTTTTTATTGAGACCGTAGGAATTGATCCGAGATAATTGAATTGCCAATCGAAATTGCTCCCCACACATTCTGCGTATCTTTCCATGTGCTCAAGATAGATTCAGGATACAACCTGCTCTTGGGACGACCCTAGATTCATATGGCAGAGGCAGTCCCCTCCACCCTTCGTCAACAACTAAAATACATTATCAAAAATAGCCTAGTCACAGTCAATGCTGAACCAGAGTGTCCTCAACACGGGGACATGCCATTCATCAATGCCAATGTAGATGTTGAACCGGTCAGTTTTCATGCCTTGGAAGTAAGCAATACCCAATACCATGCTATTGGAATGCCATTTCCCGAACCCAAGATTTCTGCAGAGGTAATGTCGGCTACTCAAGAAATAATGTCATTGGGTTATCGGTAGGGACGAAATTTGGTAAAGATCGCCGGTATCAAGTAACCAATTCAATTAACCAAGAAAAGCGGAGCAATTTGGACTAGGCTATTCGCGATTCTGAGACATAGGAATCCTCATAAGCATCGTGATTCCTTTAGCTTCAAGCACGTGGCGTTTATCTTCACCTTCAAACTCGAGTCGCCTGACAACCTCAGCAAAAGGTGCCGGCCCGATATTATGGCTATGTTATTTCCCAAGTCGATGATGGTGAAGGAGAAATAAGTCTTTGTTCCAGATCCCGCAATGGAAGAGGAGGAACGCAGAATCAAGCAAGACGTCATCCAGATGATGTCAGGCATACGCATCATCATTCAGGATGAACATACAAATAGATA
Source organism: Panax ginseng (assembly GCA_020205605.1). Taxonomy (NCBI): domain Eukaryota; kingdom Viridiplantae; phylum Streptophyta; class Magnoliopsida; order Apiales; family Araliaceae; genus Panax; species Panax ginseng. The sequence goes on along the minus strand of CM035143.1, from coordinate 114,209,675 downwards.
CACCCCAGACGATGATTGCCCAGACATAATGGCCATCATTCGGGAGAAGAAAGATGATGACAACCCCTCCATCACTACAGTCCACCCGGACTTTGCCCTTCCCAATTGGAGCAGCATTCCTTGCATTGGTCGACAAGGGTAAAACGGGCAAAAACTCTTTCTGCCCTGTAGATATTATAACTACTTACTTTTCTGTACAGTATTAGCAGTTTATTTTTTCAGTACATGCTAACACTGTGTGTGATCAAAACATTTCATATATACTAAGTGAAAGCATATTTTGTTTGGGGACCACGAATTTAGATGTCGTGTACTTAGCGTCGGTGCCTCTTCTCCACAAGGATTGTACCTTTGATGTAGAGATGAATTCAGCCTTGATGGAAGTACATGAAGACATTGAGGTGCCTCCAGAAATTCAAGAATGGGTCAAAGACAAACCTAAACCCAACCTTGACCAAACCACTTCTTTTAATCTCGGAACCTTAGAAAGCCTTAAGTTAATCCAGATTGGTTCAGACCTTACTCCAAACCAGCGGAATGACATGGTTACGCTACTAACCCAATTCCAGGATGTGTTTGCATGGTCTCATGAAGACATGGTGGATTTGTCCACTGACATTGTTCTTTATCGCCTTCCCATTAAGGAGGGATTTAAGCCAGTCAAACAAAAGCTCAGGCGATTGAAACCTGAGTGGAGTTTAAAGGTAAAAGAAGAAATTATGAAACAATTTCAAGCTGGCATCATCATGGTGTCCACATATCCTGAGTGGATATCCAACATTGTTCCCGTGCCTAAACCCGGAGGGAAGGTGCGAGTTTGCGTGGATTACCGGGACTTGAACAAAGCTTGCTTAAAAGATAGATTTCCCGTGCCATTTATCCACATTCTCATTGACCATACTGCTCAAAATTGCATGTACTCCTTTGCTGATTTCTTTGCGGGGTACCATCATATCATGGTTGCTGAGGAAGATCGTGAGAAAACTGTTTTCATCACGCCTTGGGGAACCTTTTACTCTGAGATGGTTGTCATTCGGCCTCATCAATGCCGGAGCCACCTATCAGCGAGCCATGATGGCTCTCTTCCACGATTTAATACAGAAAGAGATAGAGATCTACGTGGATGACATCATTGTCAAATCCTGGAAGGAGGATGACCACTTAGACCATCTCATAAAACTTTTTAATAGGTTGCGTAAGTACAACTTGAAGTTGAATCCATCCAAGTGCGCCTTTGGCGTTAAATCAGGCAAATTGCTAGGATTTCTAGTCAGCCACAAAGGATTGGTGGATCTGCCAAAATCGAGCCATCATAGAAATGCCCATTCCTCAGACGGAGAGAGAAGGAAATACGGGGGTTTTTGGGAAGAATCAACTTCATTAGCAGGTTTATCTCTCAACTCACAGCAACCTATGAGCCAATCTTCAAACTGTTAAGGAAGAACTCCTCCATGAAATGGAATGATGAGTGCCAAAATGCCTTCATCATAATTAAAGAACAGCTAGTCAAAGCTCTCATTTTGGTACCACCCAGGGATGATGTTCCCCTGTTCATGTACCTGTCCATAAGTGACAATGCCATGGGCGCATGCTGGGACAGAAAGACAATAGAGGCCAAGAACGAGTTATCTATTACCTCAGCAAAAGATTCAGCAGCAGTGAACACAAGTACACTTTGATTGTGAAGACTTGTTGTGCTTTAGCATGGACGTCCATAAGATTACAGCATTACCTCCATGGTCACACAACCCATCTCATATCCCGCGTGGATCCTCTCAAGTACATGTTCAATAAACCCATGTTAAATTGTCGGCTATCCAGATGGCAGTTGATCCTACAACAATTTGACATCATATATGTGATATAAAAAGTCCATCAAAGGTCAAAGAATTGCGGATCAATCGGCGCTACACCTTGAGGATTTCAAACCCTTGAAACCTATTTCACGATGAGGGAGTAAGAGACGATTCAAAGAACACCATCGATCGATACATGCCAAACATGAAAGATGTATTTTGATGGGTACATTAATATGGAAGGTTACGGGAGGCTGGAAGCGGTTCTAGTATCACAATGCGGGAGCGATATCTCATCGGCAAATCAAATTGCGGTTTATCGGCACCAATAACACAATTTGAGTATGAAGGTTTGTCTCATGGGGCTAAAACTTAAGCCGATTGATGGGCATCAGACGGTTAAGCGTGTTTGGAGATTGAGTTGGTAATCGGATAATCCACGAATCTATCAAACCAAGGAACTACATTCTTGCCTTACCATCTAAAGTTTCTGAGATGGTTATGGAGTTCAAAGAAATCTCCTTTCTACACATTCCTCATAATAGGAATGACTTTGCAGACGCATTAGTAACTTTGGCCTCCTTAATTCGAATGTCAGACAAATGACACTTGCCAAGCGTCACAATTTCCCTGCACAAGGCCCCAGCCTATGGGAATTATGTTGGAGAAGTATCGGATGAGCTACCTCCCATCCAGCATCCTTGGTATCAGTATATCAAGGAATATCTGCGAGATGGATCTACACCGTTTTGCAAGCCCTCACGAGAAAAGGCGGATCCATCAATTGCTATGAAATTCTACACGAGTGGAGATGCGCTCTATAAAGAGATGCGAGACAAGGTCTCCTCGGTGTTTAGACAAAGATCAAGCCCAAAGGCTTATAGATGAAATCCATGGTGGAGTCTGTGACCCCCCATGAGTGGCCCCCTCCTTGTCAAGAAAGTCCTCGAGCAGGGACATTCTTGGTTATCTCTCAAAAGGTATTTTGCAATGACCACGTCGGGAGATCTTTATCGATGTCGGACTCATGGGAATGCTATACATGCCCCTCCACGGGAATTCCACACTATGAGTTCACCTTGGCCCTTCTCAATGTGAGGAATGGACGTTATCGGGCCCATTGAGCCTAAATCCACTAATGGACATCGATTTATCTTCACCATGATCGACTACTTCACCAAGTGGGTAGAAGCAGCCTCCTTCCCCAGGGTTACCAAAGGAGTCATCATTGTTTTCATCAGAAACAATGTCATTTGTCGATATGGACAACCAGAGGTGATTGTGTCAGACAATGCTAAGAACCTCAACAACAAAATGATGGAGGAATTATGCAGTAAATTTCATATCAAACATCTTAACCCTGTCATCTATCGTCCGAAGATGAATGGTGTTGTTGAAGCGGCTAACAAAAACATCAAGAATGTGACGCCCCCAAAATAGGTCCATTCCATCCAACTCATTCTGAGTCGCCAAATACATGGTACAGAAAACAACTACAACTTTATTACTACAATTGTCGTGCAAAATACAATAACACATATGTTATGAGTTTTGATGCAAATATATACCAACTGTGACTCTGGACACCAACTTGGATAGCATGTCACAATGGCACCTTACATAAAGGTAAAGTCAATAACTGTTTAGGGAGAACCTCCACGACTAGAGACCATAATTCTATTCTCCTGTTACCCTCATTCGACCCAATTTACACTCTTATTACACGAAGGAATTATGAAACAAAAGGGTGAGCACAACTAGCTCAGTAAAGAATATTATGACTAAAGATAAATAAATTATCAATAGTCTTCATCAGAAATAAATCAGAGATTTAGAACATATGGTAGATGATAAAACTTTTCAACCATAGTTGCAGCGGAACGAGCAATCCATTAGAAGAGTCAAATAGACTATAAAGTCTATTATCTTCTCCACGTTAAAAGTCCACCAACAATATTTTATCCCTGTAACATAAATCAACAATTCCTGTCCACAATCACATGTATAACTCATAATCGTAATTGTTGTTCTAAATTCCTTTTCTCATCTAGGACAAAGATAATTTTCATCACCTGAAACATCAAAGATCATGGTTATACCAAATCACAGTTCATGTTCGTAATCATACTAATAAATTCATCTTTGCACTACGGGCCAAAAATATTCATCAACAGACCATCTTTGCACTACATGCCAAAGATATTCATCAATAATTCATCTTTGCACTACGAGCCTAAGATATTCATCAATAAGTCATCTTTACACTACATGCCAAAGATATTCATCAACAAGTCATCTTTGCACTACATGCCAAAGATATTCATCAACAAGTCATCTTTGCACTACAAGCCAAAGATATTCATCAACAAGTCATCTTTGCACTACTGGCCAAAGATATTCAACAACAGGTCATATTTGCATTACGAGCCAAACATATTCATCAGAAATCATTCATCTTTGCACTACAGGCCAAAGATATTTCGCCAAATCATTCATCTTTACTCTGGACTAAAGATATTGATTACATCATCATTTAGGACTGAGGATGATGCAAAATATTTTAAAGAAAACGAATTCAGTGAAACAAATGAATAAATATTAAGGATTCGTACTTTAAACAACCCAAGTTCAAAAATACTTCATAAATAACCAGAGTGGAGTAAAATTCAAGAATGAAGACCAAAACATAGATCCAATCAAAGATAGGAATCATAACAGACAATCTTGGACACATAGAAGAAAACTTAATTTTTACGTGAATAATGTCGTATTTGTGAATAGTGTCGAGTATATGTGAATAGTCAGGTAGTATATGTGAATAGTAACTCAGGCACCAAAAGATAGAAATTTCACAAAAAACATCATCATGCTTTACGTGAATAGTACTTTCGTGAATAGTAACTTCGTGAATAGTAACTCATGAATAGTAACTTGAGCATGAAAAAGTTCCAAATTTGATAAAAGTTCAAATCAATATTTTGGCATAATGATATTGAAAAAATAATATCATTTATGAAGAAAATAATCTCCTACTTATCCTTACCTCAAAAAAAGCGATGCTTATTTTGGAATAATATTTGAACGAACTTTAGTATAGCAACACTCAAGATATCAAAATACTCACAAGAATACACTCGATAATATAGAGAGAAATACAAATAAAACTTGAGGTTTACGGTGTGATTTTCAATTCTAACCTAAGCACCATATTTATAGGAAAATGCTTAGAACACGAAAGCAAAAAATTTAATATAATATTAATATAATATATATTAAATTCCTCTTTTTACTAAATCAAATCCAACATCACCACCAATAGTCAACTAAATCAAAAAACGTTTTTGTTATTAAAAATAATTAAAACTTTCAAAATCAATTATTTGAACTTGAACTTCAATAATTCATAATAAATAGCCCTTTTATCGAAAAAATTGAATCTCGCGACTTTTTATAGGAAATTCAATTTCTACAATTTTGCAGAAGAAAGTTTTTCCAAATTCTAAAACAAAATTGACCGTAATCCATAAACGGACGATTTTACAGGCTATAATCAAATTTCAGTCAAGAAATGGGGTCCACCGACACACAAAACATGTGTTAATCATTTAATGCAACAAAAATACTCTTCCTCCTCATATACTCATATATCACACATTCATTGTAAAATATCATCATTATTATATTATAATAATATAATAAAATATTATTTTATCGAGAGAAAAGATAAAATATAAATTTTCAACAATTGTCACTTTAAAAATTTTCTCCATCTATATCCACATAAAATGAATATTTTCCTTATCATATAAATCAATAATTAATTATTCACAAATAATATTACGAAACACAATATTGAATGACGAGGCGGTTCTGAGGAAAGAGGGGCTTTCAATAAGAATTTCTCACTCTTGGGCGCAATTAGGTGACCAAACCTCTCCTTAGAGCAGAACTTTCTAGACATTGCCAATAATGTTATCTAATAATATTATTAGGATAATCTGAATTATTGCTTCGATAATGGAAAATCTTGTGTAGTGACAATTATTAAAACAACGATAATATAAAATATCAACGCAGCAATTATTGAATCAATAAAATCTTTGAAAAGTAATTCTTTGTAACAATTATTGAGTAGTGTCTTCTTACGTAAGAATAAATAATTGGTGCAATACTGGTCAGCTCTTGTGCAACAATGCGTATTCATTGTATTTTAACCAAGGGTATTCCGATAGTGTTACTTGGTAACAACTACTGCAGATTATTTATAAAAAAAACTCTTTTGTCGTTTTTTTCATCCGATAGTTATTACGTTATGGGGCCCACAAATGGTTTTGCGCCAATAAATACGAATATTCCCGAAAAAAGAATATTCCACGACCAAACGAATATTCCCAGAGCAACAATGAATATTTTATAACCACTTGCGTATTTTGAAAAAATTCATATATCACCCTTAACTTTAAATTTTATCAATTTAACCATTTACTGAATAGTAATTATAAGAAAATTGAATACTTTTATATCATAAAATTCGGGGTCTTACAAAGAAGATCATGAAAAAGATGTCCGCCAACCACAAAGATTGGCCTAACATATTGCCTCTTACTCTATTAGCCTACAGAACCTCAATGCATACCTCCACTGGGACAACCCCCTACGCATTAACCTATGGGATGAAGTAGTGCTCCATAGAAGTTGAGATGGAATCCCTCAGAGTGTTAATAGAAGCTCAGCTAGAGGAAGACCAATGGGTACAAGACAGGTATCACCAATTGTCTCTAATAGACGAAAGGCGAACCGCGGCTATCTTCCATGGTTAGTTATATCAACAAAGGATCTCCAGATCCTACAACAAAAAAGTCCGGCTACGGCAGTTTAAATAACATGACTTGGTTTTGAACAAGATCATTGACAACCAAGATCAATCTAAGGGAAAATTTGTTCCTAACTGGGAAGGCCCATTTTTTGTCAAGGAAGTATTGACAGGAGGCGCTCTCAGATTGCAAGAAATGGACGGCGATAAATTTCCATAACTCGGACGCCGTGAAACGGTACTATGTCTGAAGTTACCATCAAGCAAACATCCTAGTGTTGGACCATCAGATCACCAGTCATTCCGGTTCTTTAACCCTCTTACCACATACAACTCTTCCACACTTTTCCCCTCAGGGAAACATACTTTTCAAGCTAACATCATGGCTTCTCTGCGTTTTTACAACTTAGGTCATCCCACTACGGATTGAACCTCTCGCGTTTTCAGTTTGGCTACCCATACATGGGATCAAACTTCTCATACCTACAATTTATCCTCAACCTAGGATTAAACTTTCTCCTCCCCGCAATCTGACCTACACATGGGATCACGCTTTTCCACTCGCCCTGAGGGGCGAACTACGTCAACCTGATCTCCTCTTCAATAAGAGTACGTAGGCAACCATTTCATATGGCCCGATCGCAATAAAACAAAAACAACAAAAACATTTCCACCTTTTTCCTTACAAAAACATTCCTACACCATTTACGCCACATCTGACGTTGAACCTCTTACACGAGTTTGAACCACGCATGAGACTGATCTCCTCTTCAATAGGAGCACGTGGCGACCATTCGTAGTGCGGTCTCACCCCCTACCAAAACATAAACCATTGTCAATTGGTGCTGGGATCATCCTTCAATCCACTACATTTCATTAGCTTCAGACCAAAGGGATGGAATTACCTGAACTCCTCCCAAATAAGAGATTCGGCGACCATCTAAGCTGCGGTTATACCTTGAAGAGCAACACCAATCCATAACAGATGGAATTAACTAGGCTTCTTTTGAATAGGGGTACTGGCGACCATCTGTGGTGCGGTCAATCTCAGAGAGGAAAGCCACACTCCTCTCCATATTTCCATACAGAAACCAGTCCCAAGACACCAAAGATGGTAGGGATACACACAGATCAATGATCCATTCTGAACTGTCTAGAGACATCTCAATGTCCCTCCCTCAAGGAGGAATTCAGAATACATCAAGATCACAAGCCCTAAAGCAGCAGACAAAATATCAAGCAAGTAGCAAAGCATATCTAAAAGGGAAGTGATCAAAAATATATTTCCCTGCCATATATATAATGATGTTTGATATACACCATGTAAACTGTATATGACAAAATGGCTAAACTAGTCTGTGCAGGAAAATACAAGCTCATCTACAAGTCAGGGTATATGCGAGCTAACAAGCCCAACATGGCATCCCTCTCGGAAGAAGGAGGCGAAGCTGTGGTCTCCTGTATGAGAATATCCACACGACCCAACAGATATGCAGCCATCTGCATGGTGACCATATGTTCATCAATGTAAGCACTCATCTCTGTGATTATGCCAGTGGTAAGGGACCTCACTGCAGTACTATCTGTGATGGCTACATCCCGGGCAGATATGGCACTATCCCGCTCAACTATCACTGCATCTCTGGCTGATCTGGCCTCATCCCGCTCGACAACAGCGGCGTCTCTACGAGCTAATGCCTCGTCTCTCTCTAACAGAGCTGCGTCTCTCCCATCAAGGGCAGTCAACATCAAGGCTCTAGCCTAGTCTCTCTCAAAGGTCATCAGATGAAGACTCTGCTCGAAGTACTGTGCCGAATGATGTATAACGACAGTGCTGGTACTGGGAGAATCTAGAGGAAATGTTGGCAACCCATCAACTGGCTCCTCTTCGATGTAGGAATCAATGTCCTCCATAGGCTCTACATCGTCTAAATCACTACTCGATAATGTGGATACTACCGCAGCCAATGCAATCTTTGTCTCCATCCATTCGGAATACTCTACAGAACAACCCAGATGGCTCACAAAAAATGAAGCTATCTCACGCTAATCCCAATAAGCATACACACGGGATCAGTCCTCTGCTGAAAGATAGCGAGAAGCTGAACGCTGACCTAATGCCCCCTCAAAATGATGAAAGTCCTAAAACTGGTAAAACTGCGACATCACGGCCAGCGGGTGGTAGGTAGTCATGCCCCTCAAGCCAGCCAGAGGGAGATAGTCCATGCCCGGAGCATGAGTAATAAAGCTGTAAGGTGAGCTAATCCCCGAGCATGGCAATATGCTAAACTGATCCCTGATATCCGCCAAGAACATAGACCAAGACACAGTATTTGTACACTCCGATGGCTGAAAGGAGTATGACATGGCTATATCATGGGTGAAAAAATATCCATGTCGTCTAAAGGTACCAATCGGTCTCAAGTGTGACATAAACCACAAGTACAACATGACCGAGCTGCCCGTGAACACTCCTGTCGGATAAGTGCAGCAGTATGTAGTTGACCTCAGAGTCTCTGCTATAATCATTGGTATAATGGTACGACCCTCCCTGAGAGATCTCACTGCCACGATGACTCCAATGTCTATCTCATCTATGTACCATGACATATAGACATACGAAAGTACGCACAACAGCAATACATCAACCCAGGCTAGACGCCAATGATCCTCTGGTGTAGTAAAATCCCCGGAATATCGTGTATAACTATCCTCAGAGCCAAATCTGTCAAACAGAAAATGTTGGGATATCACGTGGCCAGATGTAAGCTCATCTTGTACCACCCTATGCCTCAATCTAGTGAGAGTCATGAACCATCGACTCATGTCCCCCAAAGCCATATGTACGCAAGGTCTATCTAGTGGCAGCATCGTCAATCGTGCATACTCCTCCAGAGTGGAAGTCAACTCCTGGGTCCCAAATCGAAAAACCTGCCTCTCCGATACCCAGTGCTCCAACATGCCATCCACGAATCCTGTAGGAACCTGAAACATTAACAGGGTCATAGTATGCTGCAACAAATGATCTACGGTCACCACATTCGATGGTGACATCTTTATCATACCACGATCGCATGCGATGCCACCAATGATGGTGGGGTATGATCAATACTGACTAAATCGTCGAAGAAGACATCATGACGGCCGTGTCATAAGACCATCCAGGGTCATTCTTTGAATATCTACGGACATACATACATATGAATAACATGATACATGCATTGCAGATAATAGATGGCAATATGATATAGGGAATGAAAAAACTGTGCATACATTCCTAAGTATATCAACATCTAATACATCATCTCTGTACAACTATAAATAAAGGGAAATGGGGCACAGACGCCCTACTACTAACAGAGGCCTATCAAAAGATATAGCGAGAATGGGGCACAGCCACCCAATAGCTAACAGAGGCCTATCAAAAGATTTAACGAGAATACACATCAGAAGAAGACAATGGTGTCAATGTCTACATCATCAATCCTGTCCACCTGATGTAACTCCTCCTGAGTCACTAGATCTCTATCAACAGGGATGTCGGGCTTATACAAAGGAGGATCTGCGCCAGCAAAACCAAATGGGTCGTCTGAGGGGCCAGCGCCTGAGCTGGGAAGATCAAACGAACCTGCCTCTACTGAATCTCTGCCCAAATGCCGAATAAAGAGATGTGCTTGGTCTAGGCACTGGGTCAAACTATCAATCTTTGTCACATGAGTCGGATCTTGGACACAGGCTATCCAATCCGTCATCATCACGGATCCTGGAACCATATCCCCCATGAACTGAGTGGCGCGAGACTGGGCTCCAATAGTACGAGGTAACCACCAACGCTGGAATATCTCCTGAGTGCAAGGACCCTCTGATAATGTAAAGTCGTCAACCCCCAACAATGGGATATCAGTGATGGGTGACTGTGATACAGGCCAATGACGCTTGACAGGAGGCAAGATCGGCATGTGAATCTCCCCTGTGGTGCTCCTAATAGCACGCTCTCCTAAGTAGAGCTCCCATCCTCCATCTGTAAAGAGAGGAACTCTCCAGGTGGAGATCACATACTTGACGCCAATCGGGTACCCATCCTCAAAACCGATGGCCAAATGTTCCCCAGAATAAGGAATCCATGTGATGATATCAGTTGTCAACAACTCCAGCTGCAGGCGACAATGAGTGAAACCTTCAGCTACAGGGACCTCCGCCAATATGGAATGATGCCATCGTCGTCCCCGTGGATAGGTATCTAAACCTAACACACTCACAGGACGCAAGCATGAGAGCCTCGCATAGGCCCAAAACTACCAACACAATGGGAAAACAGTTACGGTCAGTAAACACTCTTAACCTATAAATAGGAAATGACAAGAGAAATACTCACCAGCAGAAATGGATAGAATCCTAGCCAAGCCTTAGTTAAACCATGAGAGAGCATACGCATGCCCCAGAGGAAATATGCAAAGGTATATGAACCCCAATCATACTCTCTAATACGGTCCACATGATGAGTGGCGCTGATCAAAGCGAACGACACCGTAGAAGAGTTATCTGCTATGAAGCAGCCTCTAATGATCATCAAGAATAATCGCCAAAGGATGTGATCCCTGACTCTGACATCATCCAGCATGGGCTCACTCAAAAGCCCGCTCATAGCATTTATGCTCAAAGGACCTGCACGGACAGTCCTGCCCTTGAGCGCCTCCGCCGGAACTCCTAACAAGGATTTGACGGCATTAGGGGTAATATTCTCCATACAAGGCACTGGTGCCCCTCCAAACTCCATACCTGTGATAAACTACCAATCCGTCGGCATCATCATCACCTCACAGTCCAACAGATTGAGTGACTGAGTCTGATGAAACCATCGTTCAGACAATGCCCTGAGGTAACCCCAGGGACAACGACGGGGAAGGATGGAAAAGAATGCTCCAAAGCCCTAGTCATGCACCATCGCTCTGTAGTCAGGATGAAGAGCCTGGTACATAGAGTGTATACTAAACCAATTCCCTCGAGGATGTGTGAAGCCGGGAACCAGCATGAAATGCAGATCAACATCAAAATCCTTTACTCCTCGTCAATAGGAAAGAAGGAAGATCAAGATCTAATGTCATACCTCGTTAGCATACAAGTACATCGAGGGATGTCTGCTCAAATCACCCAAAAGCTCTAGGTTTGCCACCTGAATACTCAGGAGCTCCCTACGGGGAACATGTGCTGCAGGAGTGGGGTCCTTTATCGAAATATCCTCATCCTCGTCCTCGACGTCCGACACATCAGCCCAGACTGGACGTATCACTGCGTCCACCAATCAACGAGGTTGTCTAACAGAACGGGGTCGAGGCACTTCAGAAGCCCTCCTCCGTACACCAGAAGTTGTCCTACGGGAACTACTCGGCTGATCCTGATCCATAATATCTGGACAACAAGTCTCCAAATCACCTCAGAAAGGGTGTGGTATTTCCTGACTTGGAGCTTTTTAAAATGCATTTTATGACTACACGCATACATGCATTACTTTAACATACATCTACAGTAGAGTTAAAAATGTATGAATAATTAAATGCCTATATTTTGAGAAAATTTTTCCATAGTCCCCTTTGTAAATAGGACTATCCACATGCACATAGGCATGACTAGGTGGCCATTCAGTAGCACACCTGCCCCAAAGTCATATACATAATATATGCATTAAAAATCAAAAATATCCATCTATAAGGTTAACCTCAATACTAGGAGTACTTTGCCTTTTACCTTTTTTGCTCATTTGTCCTCAAATAGGATAAGAAATAGCAGAAAAAGGTGCCAATTTGACTGTCTCAAAAGTTAAAATTTTTCACATCATTATGTTCAGCATGGTTTAATACTAACATTTACTATGTTGAATATTTTTTATCAAGTCATTTGAGCATACATAATCACTACTATGTGTTTAGATGCATTTCATGCGATAATTCATTTTCCAACGGATAGAAACTGGAAAAAAAATACATGCATACGTTATCAGGATAGTGCAGAATACTTGTACGGTGACAAAATTTGCAGAAAATCGCCCGAACTCAGCAGATCTGAAGGAGAGCTCTCGGATTTTTCTTCGCGACACAAGTTGAAAGTGACTTGTGAGACCAACCTGCAGGATATTAATATCCACGGTTAGCCACTGAGTCCACTCATGCATTTGAAGCAGTGTACTGTGGCACCCCTATGTGGGCCCCACCCCTCCGGCTTGGTCCAGTTCGAGTTGCAAAGGAGTTCTTGCATACTGAAAAGGTCAAATCGGGAATAAAAATGCTATGCGATTGAGCAAAATAGCCTGCAATCCTGGCCTTCTCAGATGGAACTTTGAATCTGTACATCACTCATTGGTAGTCGCCCAAACATGAGGTATACCATGCCAATGATCTCAGTTGTTACAAATCACATTCGGCAATATCTTGTACAGGTCCAATGCCGCCAATTCCGGGTCATTACCCTAAAGATCAATGTGATCCCTGGAGGGGGTTACAACGCGTGTTCATCCGTTGACACACACATCAACGAAGGTCAAGCAGCCTTGACATCATTATAACAGTTGGATGTAAATCTAACAGAGCATCAGAAGCCATCCAATGACCAGTCGCTGATATACACATCAGCAAGGGTACAAAACGCCTTCCCCGGCGGGGGTCACCACACATTGTCATCCATTGATGTACGTATCAATGCAGGTCAACCAACCTTGACATTATTTCAGCCGATGGCAAGTAAACTCATCGATGCATCAAAGGCTATTCGATGATTTGATCAGTTGGTATTCATAAGTCCCCAGTGGATCCCCGGCGGGGGTCATAACGCAATGTTCCGTTGACACACACATCAGCGAAGGTCAAGCAGCCTTGATAATTTACCCACAGAGTATCAGTCGTTCATTCACACGTCAGCGAAGGTTAAACAGCCTTGACAGTTTACCCCCACAGAGTTTTCATCCGTTGATTCACACGTCGGTGGAGTACAAATCAACAAAGGTCAAGCAATCCTGCCAGCATCTACTGTTAGCAGTAAATCCAACAGAATCTTGACATATCCTGGCGATACAAACCAGGAAAGGTCAACATCATCAAAGAGGATTGATGATGGAATATGTTATACACATCCTCAAACAGACAAAGCTTTATCCCCACATATCTCTTACACATAAGAGGTACCTCTTCAGAATTAAGTTTGTATCAAGGCTTCAGGACTTTGGTGATAACTCCAACATCAACATCCTAATAGATTTGGATCACACATCAGATCAGGTCATAGTTGTCAATCCTCGGTAAACATTACAAAGGATCCAGCAATCATCCCCAGCATGTTGGGCAACAACCCCGCACACATGCATCATACATTTGCATCATGTTTCTATATATAGTATCATGTTTGTCTTATGGCATTTCAAGTGTCTAGGATTCTTTATCCTACTCATGCATTGCATTGCATGAGTATGATAAAGAGGGGCATCTGTAGACACTCAAAATTTTATGCACACCTGTCACTAATATTGCAAGAGAACATATTTATCTTTCAAGATGGAACCCTGGAAGACAGTTCATATCCATTCCGGATACTACCGAAAGTTCAGCATCAACCCCAGAACACACACTGGGAGTAACAATTCCAACCTCGGAGATAACCCCGAGGCATGCAGATCCAATACCGGAACACACACCGAAGAAGATCGATTAATCTCGGAGATAACCCCGAGGTATACAGTCTCAGTCCCAATCATGGGAATAGCTACCAACCTTGGTGATCACCCCAAGGAATGCACTTCCGGCGATAACCCCGAAAATGCTTGTTTCAAATGCAACCAGCTTCAATCTCGGCGCTCACAATAAGACACCCAGTACCAACCCGGAGATAACACTGGGAGGACAGGCACACCTCAGAGTTGACACTGAGGACCTTCAACATTTGCAGCAGTCCAATCTCAGCAATAACCTTGAACAACGCCTGCTTTATCAGCCCAAACTGGCGATAACTCCGGTGAGGGGTCAAGGCATCATCTCGCCACTCTAAGGCCACATCATGTCGTCTCAATATTTCATACACACATCTCTACACAACGATGTCCCACAAGAATCAAGGAAAACCAATCCCAAGTGACTATCAGGGAGTGCGGATAGAATTTGAAGCTTGAAGGCCAGGAGGGCACCGTCCCATCTTCATGACTTCAGACAACCTCTAATCCCATGCCATTAATACAACTCTCGATATGTGCCGGTGCGAAATAGGTCCTATATACCTCAATCGGATGCCCAGTTGCAATTCGAAAGTTCGAGCGGACATTGCACGGTGCCTACGCACGCATGCGCATCTTGCGAGATGACCGGGCGAGAAACGGGGCAACCCAAGTAGCCTCAAATGCACGCTTACGATTGGCGTCGAAGTAGTACACTGCGGCTCCCCTCTATAAATAGAGGGCTTGGGGTAGCCATTTTAAGAAGAGAAAAAGCGAGGAAGCCTGTCAAATTTGCTACGTACTTTGCAATATCTTTGAGTGTTTTCCCATTTTAAAAACTTGTGAGCTCACATATAGCTACTTTTATGCCGGCAGGGAGCCGAAGTTTCATCCACTTTAAAGATATAGAAGCCTTCTTTCACGCCTACCGTAAGTTTCTTCTCATACACTTTAAAGCCTTTCTCTTCATCTTTCCACACACCCTTCTTCACGTTGAGAGTCGTGTTGCGTGTGTTTGCCCGGACTTCGGTCTGTGGTTTTATTTCAGTTTGTATATATATATATATATATATATATATATATATGGACTAACATTATCGAGTTACGCCTCGGTTGAGCCTAGACTTCTGTCTGGAGCGTTTATTTGCTTTCATATATATATATACACTTATATATATATGAATTGTGTGTCGGACTTTGTTCGATGAGCCTAGATTTCGGTCTAGAGCATTTACTGCTTTAATATATTTATATATATTAAATGTGTGTCGAACTCTGTTCGATGAGCTTGGATTTTACATTCTGTGCATTTACTTGCTTTTATATATATATACTTATATATATATGTGAACTGTTGTCGAACTCTGTTCGATGAGCCTAGATTTTATATCCGGTGCATTTATTTATTTATATATATATATATATATATATATATATATATATATATATATATATATTCGTCCCACACGGAGTTTACTTCGTGGTGGTTGATCGCTTTCTGACTTTCTTTACGTTTCATTCACGCTCGGAGTTCACCGTGGCAGGTTGATTGCTTTATATGATTTTATTTATGTTTTCGTTCCAATTGGAGTTTCCTCTGTGGCGATTGATAGCTTTTACGACTTTATTTATCTTTTTTGATCCCCCATGGAGGTGCTTCGTGGTGGTATCATGTCTCACGTATATATATATATATTTATAGCTTTTTATATATATACCGCTATCTTTCATTCATACAAATGCGGTATCGTATGCTTTAGGAATCATGTGATCACAGATTCAGCCTATTGGATCTAGTTTTGGTTCCCGTGATGGACATTTCCAGCTGTAAGCAGCTTGTAAATTATTATGCGGTGTCTGAATTTCCTCAGATGGTTTTCATACCCACGCAGAAGTCGGTATTATTTTCTTACAGATGCTTTGCATCTCGAAAATAAAATCAATCAAGCCGAATACTTAATAAAATGGAAGTATAAAAGGTCTCAATTACTATTAAGCATTAGGGTTTGAAAAACCTCTTTTATAAAACATCATTGCCATATCTTGCTAAAAACTGAATTTTTACATAAATTCAAACCCTGTGTATATAAGTACGAACGAGGCCTAGCATTACTTCCAAATAACAGCACATTGACCCACACACACACATATTTAGATAACAGTTTCTTGAAAAGAGGCGGTCACCGTGGTAACACGGATGTCGGGGGGTGCCTAACACCTTTTCTCCGCATAATCAAGTCCCCGGACCCTAATAAATCTTGGTTTCACCGACCCGTTTAGCAGTGTCATATCACTGGGTCAATGTGCAAACCTTTTCTCGGTTGTGTTGGTACAACCATTTAAAAAAACCAACTGGCGACTCTTAAAAGTCTATCGTCGACATTATTCATATCGGACCTTTTTCACTTGTTTTTTTAAACAAATCTCACCTAAAATGAGAACACCAAAGAACAAGTAATGGAAAGGGACAACTAAAAAAGCTGACGTCGACAAGTATTATCAATCTTGCACCACCTCCCCTAATAGTACATGCATGTGAATCAATAGTACATACATGTGAAAAAGTAGTTATAAGCATGTGAATTAATAGCAATTAATTGCTCAGTTATCCGATTAATTACCCAATTGATCAATATAACCTCCAGACATCAATTATTATCGAAATAGATGTCCATTTCCATTAACACTAATAATCCCAACACAATGAAAATATCAATTTCATCTTTAATCAATATGAACTTATTCATCATTAATATTATAACTCATAATATTTAACAACCAGACCATTCCCAGGAAAGAGGGGGCTTTCCAATAAGGATTTCTCCCTATTGGCGCGCAATTAGGTGACCAAACCTCTCCTCAACAGAACTTTCTAGACATTGTCAATATTGCAAATAATAATATGAATAACTTTGTCGTCTCATTTATTAATTTAATAATAATAAATATTATGCAAATGATACTGTGACAATAATTGAATCAATAATATGAAAGATATTATGCAGCAATTACTGTAGCAATAATTGAGTATAACTAAGTGACTTCTTACGTAAGCATCAATAATCAATACCGTGTGCTACTATGCAACTACGCATATTACTGTACTTTTATCACTGGGTAGTTCAACAGTTTAACGGTAACACTTTTGTCGTTATTTATATAAAAAGATAATTTTATCGTTTTCTAACTACGACAATATTTCCGTTGTGGGGTCCACCAATGATTATGCCGTCGTACGAATATTTCATGTTAAAACGAATATTCCCCGACCAATCGAATATTATATAACCACTTGTTTACTTTGTAAAATTTGTAAATAATACCCACAACTATAACATTATATCAAATCCACACCATAATATTCAAAAATATATTTCGAGAAAAATTAATCTTTATCCATAAAAGTTGGGGTCTTACAGTAATCTTGGTACAATTGCTCGCGTTTGGAAATCTGCGTTGAATGGACACCAACGACACCTTGACCCCTCGCTTGTATTGAAGCGGTAATCTTGGTACAATCGACGATTGATGCGGTAGAAGACGCCACACACAACTATGAATTGTTGTATGATAAGTCAAATTAAATCTCAAAGAAATAACTAAGAAAAATACTTAGAAATTCTTCAAAGAACCAAAAGTAGATAATAAACTCACAAATATATTGAATTATGAATAATGTGTTTGATTACATCAACTTGGACATCTATTTATACTACTCAAAACAATCTAAATCCTAATAGAAATTTATAAACTATAACCCTAATTACTATAAGGAAATAGAAATCAATTTGGAAAAGAAATTCTAATTAAAAAGAAATCCTAATTATAATAGAATTTAAAATTAAAAATCCAAATAAAAATAAAAATCCTTCGCGGCGTGGGATCTTCTTTACTGGGGGAAATCTAGAATGATATTCCTTCATTAAGAATCTGTGTACTGGTGTTGTTATGGAATTAGAGAATTCATGTAACCAAATATATGCTGACTAGCTTGAAATCCACGTGGCCCACATGACAAATATATACTAGAATCCTTTGCATGCTAGAATCCCACTTGCCTTTAATGTAATACATCCGTGTATGGTATGAATATATATATATATAAGATCTCTTCCACTTCATATATGTGAACATGTATGTAATTCGTGGGCTTTGCTAGGATAATTAGAATTGGGCTTGTATAAAATTGACCCAAATTTGTGTCTCATACTTTTTATCCTTTTCTTTGAGTTTCCTTGCATTAGTTTCAGCCCAGACATCTTGGATCAATCCATTGAGACCTTGTTTGAACCTCTTAGTTCTTGCCTTGCTTGATCCCCACGTCCCTTTAGTCTTGTTTGAGTCCACGCATGACATGTCCTCATCATTCCTCTCCTTTTGAAAAGGATTTGTCCTCAAATCGTCACCTACATCAAACGGACTTATATCAGTAGCGTTAAATGTGGCACTAACATTATACTCACCTGGCAAATCCAATTTATAGGCATTGTCATTGATATGCTCGAGAACTTGAAATGGACCATCTCCCCTCGAAAGCAATTTCAAACTTCTTTGAATGGGGAATCTTTCTTTTCGCATATGTAACCACACCCAATCTCTGGGCTCAAAGATTACTTGATGTCGTCCCTTGTTCGCGTGCTTAATGTACTGTTCTGTCCTTTTTTCAATGTTTAGTCTGGTTTTTTCATGAATCTGTTTAACAAGATCAGCCTTTTTCTTTCCATCCATGTTAGTATATTCAAAAACAGGTAATGGTGATAAATCCAACGGTGTCAAAGGATTAAAACCATATACAATTTCAAATGGAGAAAAATTAGTAGCAGAATGAACAGAACGGTTATATGCAAACTCAATATGTGGTAAACATTCTTCCCATTGTTGATATTCTTTTTAATGATAGCCCGTAACAATGCCAACAAAGTCATATTTACTACTTCAGTTTAACCGTCAGTTTGTGGATGACAAATAGTAGAAAATAACATTTTAGTACCCAATTTACACCACAAGGTCTTCCAAAAGTAACTTAAGAATTTTGTATCTCTATCAGAAATAATAGTTTTAAGCATACCATGCAAACACACAATCTCCCTAAAGAACAAATAAGCAACATGAGATGCATCATCAGTTTTATGACATGGAATAAAATGTGCCATTTTTGAAAATCTATCCACGACCACAAATATCGAATCATGACCATGCTTAGACTTAGGTAAACCCAACACAAAGTCCATAGAAAGATCAATCCAAGGTTCATTAGGAATACACAATGGTGTATTCAATCCATGGGGTTGAACACGAGATTTAGCTTGGCGACAAGTAATACATCTATCACATATTCTTTCTACATCTCGTTTCATATGAGGCCAATAAAAATGTTCTTTCAAAACAACAAAAGTTTTATCAACACCAAAATGTCCCATTAAACCACCCCCATGTGATTCCATAACCAACAACTCACGCAAAGAACATGCAGGAATACATAGTTTATTTTCACGAAACAAGAATCCATCAATTCTAAAGTATTTACCCACAACATTCTTTTCACAAGTTTTAAACTCTTTACCGAAATTAAGGTCATTATCATATAACTCTTTAATTCGTCCAAACCCAAGCAATTTCGTATCAAGCGTATTTAACAAAACATACCTGTGACGCCCCCAAAATAGGTCCACATGACTCATTTTAAGTTGCCAAATACATGGTACAGAAAACAACTACAACTTCATTATTACAATTGTTATGCAAAATACGACAACACATATGCTGTGAGTTTAAATACAGATATTGTCTTGTAGACAATATTCAAACTCAAATAAGTCCTCATTGCAATTATTGATACACAATTTTACAAAATAGTGAGGACTGCTAAAACAACTGCCCTGAAACACCACTCCACACCTCGACTAGTTCCCGCTATATTCTCGCCTCCTGCGAAGAAAAATGGAACAAAAAGGAAAAGGGTGAGCTTAACTAGCCCAATAAAGTATATTATGACTAAGATAATGTAAAACATATTATCGTTAGCCTTGGATAAATCAGATAAAATATAATGGACAAAAAGTTTTAGATCAATATTCGCAGTGGAAATAACAATTCATTAGAAGAGTTAAGTAGAAAATGAAGTCTACTATCTTCTATGATTTAAAAGTCCATCATCAATATTTTATCCTTGTAACATCAACCAATATACATCTTGAACCAAACACTCATCTTTACACTACAGGCCAAAGATATTCATTTGTATCACCAGTTGGTCATGTTCATCTCAACACCTGTCCATCTTTGCACTACGGGCCAAAGATATTCATCAGGTAATCATTCATCTTAATTTGCACTACAGGCCAAAGATATTCATCAAGTATCACCATTTAAGACCGAGGATGATGAAAAATATCTTAAAGAAACGAATCCAGTGAAATTAAAGGACAAAGATTGGGGATTCGTACTTTAGTTTATCCAAGTTCAAAAATACTCCATAATAATCAATTGTGGAGCAAAATTCAAGAATGAAGATAAAAACATGGATACAATCAAAGATAGTAACCATAATAGACAACTTGGACAAAGAAAAGAAAATTTAATTTTTTTGTAAATAATGTCATATACGTGAATAGTGTCGTATACGTGAATAATGATGTATACGTGAATAGTAACCCCGACACAAAAGATAACAATTTCATAAGAAAAATCATATTTCGTGAATAGTACTCGTGAATAGTACCGTATTCATGAATAGTAACCTCGACATAAAAAGGTAAAATTTTTATAATAAAATTCATACAAATATTTCGGCATAAAAATATTGAATGAAATAACATCATTTACGAAAAAAATAACATCCCTTACCTCAAAAGACAAGTACTTCTGACTGGAATATCGGATATAATATTGAAGGAAACTTGCACTGAATAGCAACTCTTAAAGTATCTAAATACTCATAAAAATACGCTCGATATTATAGAGAGAGAAAACTTATGATTCTGATGTGATTTTCAATTCTAACTAAGCACCCTATTTATAGAAAAATGCCAGAACGCCAAAGCAGACTAAAATTTAATAAATTAATATTTTAATATAAAAAATTCACGCACACTACTTGACCAAACTTAGCACACCACAAGTGGGGCCCACCAAATTCAAAAAATTTCACAACAACCAAAAGTGGGGCCCACCCATATTTTTAATAAAAAAATTATTTCCGAAACTTCAATAATTCATAATAAATAGCCCTTTTATCAAAAAAATATGAACCTTATGTCCATTCCATGTAATATTTAATTCTCTACAATTTTGTAGAAGAAAGTTTTTCCAAATTCCAAATAGAAAATGACCGAAATTCACATACGGATGATTTTAATACCTCCATTCTAACAAAATACTGATAAAATACCTCAACATTAATTCCTTCATTTATATCCAAATAAAATAAATATTTTCTTATCATATAAATCAATAATTAATTATTCACAAATAATATTACAGAATCACAATAATGACAACTGTGTCGTTCTACAGGAAAGAGGGGCTTCAGATAAGGATTTCTCCTTACTAGCGGCGTAATTAGGTGACCAAACCTCTTTCCTAGACAGAACTTTCTTAGACATTGTCAATAATGTTATCTAATAATATTATTCAAATAATATGAATTATTGATCTGATAATGGGAAATACTGTGCAGTAACAATTATTGAAACAATAATAATATAAAATATTAACGTAGCAATTATTATATCAATACAATAAAATATTAAACAGTAATTACTGTAGCAATTATTGAGTAGTGCCTTCTTACGTAAGAATCAATAATCCAAAAATAATGTGCAATACCGTGTGCTACTGTGCAACCATGCGTATTATTGTACTTTAACCACCGGGTATTCCAACAATGTTAACGATAACAACTACGTCGTTATTTATAAAAAAACTCAAACTTGTCATTTTTTTCATCCGATAGTTTTTCGTTATGGGGCACACAAATGGTTGTGTCATCGTACGAGTATTCTCCGACAACAAGAATATTGTAACAATCTAAGATTTTATTTATAATTTAAAATATTTAATTTAATTTAATAAATATTATATTGATGTAGTTGATAGTTTGTGGATATTAGTGAAATAAATTTATTAGATAATACTCTAATTTAATTTAACAGTTAGAGAGTTGTTAAAGATTACATGAATGGTTATATTGTTGTTTTAATTTAATAATAAAAGTGATATGTTAATTCATTAAATAAAATTATGATGAGAATATAATTTTGTGATATTTGGATTAAGTGAAAAATTTATTTAGTATATTGTAATTAGTTTATTTAACTAATGTTGGATATGGAGATCCAAATAAATAATATGTGATTATAAATTATAAACTAAATTATTTATTAAAATAAATTGAAGTAGTTTTAAATGGGATTACCAAACGAGGCTTAAAATATTAAGTCTTTATTTTAATTAGTTTTATCCAAACATAGCCTTATGGCTTTTGAATTTTTAATTTTAATTTTAATTATAATAAATAAAATATATTTTATAACTGATGAGCGGTTAATGTAAGACTCCAACTTATTATTAATGAAATTAAATTTTCTCTATTTATTATTTTGAAATAGTAAGAGTTGATTTGATTAATGTGGTTAGTTACATGGGTAAAATGCTAAATATTTTAAATAAGCAAGTGGTTATAAAATATTCATTTTTATCGGAGAATATTCATTTGGTCGTGGAATATTCTCTACCGGGGAATATTAAATTTGACGTAGCATTGACCTTTGTGTGGGCCCCATGCTGAAAAAGCGATTGGATGAAGAAAGCGACAAATATAAGTTGTTTATAAATAATTCACAGTAGTTATTACTGTTAATTATCTTGTTGGAATACCCGGTGGTTAAAAACACGATGTCTGGCGTTGTTGCACAATAGCTTTGCAGTATTGCACCAATTATTGATTCTTACGTGAAGAAGGCACTACTCAATAATTATTACTGATAATTACTTTTCGATATTTTATTTTATTAATTCAATAATCTTTGCGTTGATATTTTATATTATCGTTGTTTTAATAATTGTCACTACACATTATTTTTCATTATCGGAGCAATAATTTATATTATCTGAATAATATTATTAAATAACATTATTAGCAATGTCTAGAAAGTTACATCTAAGGAGAGGTTTGGTCACCTAATTTATGCAAGATGAGGAGAAATTCTTATTGAAAGCCCTCTTTCCTAGAAGAATGCGGTTGTCGAGATTGTGATTACAGTAATATTATTTGTGAATAATTAATTATTCATTTATATGATGAGGAAAATATTCATTTTATGTGGATATAGATGGAGAAAAATTTTTAATGTAACAATTGTTGAAAATTGATATTTTATCTTTTTCCGATAAAATAATTCATTTAAATATATTATTATATTTTAATAATATAATAATGGTGATATTTTACAATGAATGTGAGATATATGAGTATATGAGGAGGAAGAGTATTTTTGGTTGCAATAAATGTTTAAAACATGTATGTGGGCCCATTTCTTGACTGAAATTTGATTATAGCCTATAAAATCGTCCGCTTGTTGATTTCGGTCAATTTTTTGTTTGGAATTTGGAAAAACTTTCTTCTGCAAAGTTGTAGATAATGGAATTTCCTATGGAAAGGACATGAGGTTCAAATTTTTCTGATAAAAAGGTTATTTATTATGAATTATTAAAGTTCCGAAGTTCCGAAATAATTGATTTTTGGAAGTTTTAATTATTTTTTTAAAGAAAAACATTTTTGGTGAGTGTCCCACATGTGATAAATGTGTTATGTTGCTAAAATTCAGATTTCAAAGTGGGCGTAAGAATTTTTTTTATAAATAATATTATTATATTCAATTTTCTGCTTTGGTGTTCTAAGCATTTTCCTATAAATAGGGTGCTTAGGTTAGAATTAAAAATCACACCAGAAACTAAAGTTTTCTCTCTCTTTCTCTCTCTATATTATCGAGCGTATTCTTGTGAGTATTTTGATACTTTGAGTGTTGCGCTATACGGTGCGAGTTCCTTCAAAGACTATATTCGAAGATTCGGTCGAAATCTTGTCTTTTTCGAGGTAATGGATGTTATTTTCTTCTTAAATGACATTATTTTCTTCAATATCATTATGCTGAAATATTGGTCTGAATTATTTATCAAATTTGAAACTTTTTGTGTCGGGGGTTCTTATTCACGATATCTCAAGACTATTCATGAATACTGACCTTATTCAATAGAAAAATGAAATTTTTTTTTTTTGTCCAAGATGTCTATTATGTTTACTATCTTTGATTGTATCCATATTTTGATCTTTATTTTTTGAATTCTGTTTCAAAATTAGTTATTATGGAGTATTATTGATCTTGGATAAACTGTAATACGAATCCTTAATATTTGTTCTTTTGTTTCACTAGATTCGTTTTCTTTAAAATATTTTTCATCATCCTCAGTCCTAAATGATGATATAACTGAATATCTTTGGCATGTAGTATAAAGATGAATGATTTTCTGATGAATATCTTTGGTCCGTAGTGCAAAGATGAACAGGTGTTTAGATGAACATAACCAACTGATGAATATCTTTGTCCTGTAGTGCAAAGATGAATATTTGAATCCAGATATATATTGATTGATGTTACAGGGATAAAATATTGACGATGAACTTTTAAATTCATATATAGAAGATAGTAGATTTTATTCTCTACTTAACTCTTCTAATGAATTATTATTTCCGTTGCGAATATTGATTTAAAACTGGTTGTCTATTGTATTCTATTAGATTTTTCCCTGTTGACGACTAACGATAATTTGTTCTATGTTATCTTAGTCCTAATGTTCTTTACTGGACTAGTTAAGCTCACCCTTTTCCTTTTTGTTCCATTTTTCTTTTCAAAAAGCGAGAATGTAGCGAGTACTAGTCGGGGTGTGGAATGATGGTTCTAGAAGTCGTTTTAGTAGTCCTCACTATTTTGTAAAATAGTGTATCAATAATTGTAATGAGGACTTATTTGAGTGTGGATATTGTCTAAATGACAATATTTGTATTTTAAACTCACAATTTTTATGTTGTATTAATAAAGTTGTAGTTATTTCTGTACCATGTATTTTGGCGACTCAGAATGGGTGTTGTATACATATTTTGGGGGCGTCACAGTTGGTATCAGAGCTTAGGAATATGATCTCTGGCGGAGATCGGGGAATAGAACTAGGAGGGGAGAGACGAGTAAATCCTTCGCTAGTGTGTCCTACCTAAGCTTATTTGTTGGTCGGTCATAATATAGGGATATTATGTGATATGTTAATTTGTTAAATTAACCCTTATTTTATGGAAGTATTTAAGAATGGCAACTGAGAATGTTAACAGTGGACTAAATGAAACCGTGGACACGCCTGTACTCACCAACGAGGAGAACGTACAACAGGCTGGCAATGTTCCTCCTGTGAACAACACCACTGAGCAGATGATGAACGATGGGATGTTTAGAAGCTTTTTGCAGTTCATGCAAAATCAAAGTAGGGAGACTCGTGTTCAAAATCTGAGGAGGAAATGATAGCAATTCACGGTTTGTCATAGCGAATGGCGATTCAAAGAGTTGGGACCACGAATTTATTGGAAAGCGGGTCCGATCAAGGCGAGAGAGGCGTGGGTTAAACAAATTACCAAGATATTCGATGTCTTGGGATGCACGGAGGAACGGAAGGTTCCATTCGCCACCTTTATGTTAAAAGTGGCGAGGCGGACTCTTGGTGGGAGTGCGTGTAGGCGTACTCACTTATCGCTTTTCAAAGATGTCTTGGGAGACATTTTAGAAACTGTTCAATGACAAATACTTTCCTGAAAGTGTTCGTTATATTAACGAGGTAGAGTTTATTAGATTGGAACAAAATAACATGACGATGTCCCAGTACGAGGTGAAGTTCGCGGAGTTATCCAGGTTTGCACCTCATTTGGTGGAGAATGAGGAACGTATGACGCGGATGTTTCTTAGAGGTTTGAAACCCGGCATACGTCAATATCTCATTTCTCATAAATTTTCTCTCTATTCAGATGTTGTCATGAGGCTCAATTATTAGAGCGGATAACTAGTACTGATCAACCGAGGGATCACAACCCGAGGATCATACTGTGATGGTGATCATCGAACAACGATAACCCGGCGGAGAAAGAAAAATCTGAGACAAGAGCGGTAACCACTACGGTGGTAATCATGGCCATGAGAATAGAAGAAGCGAGTCGGGAGGAGATTTTAAAAGAGGATATTCAACAATGACAATACGAAGACGTCAAAGACCAAAGAACAAGCTGGTTCAAGGAGGAGAAGCGACCACCGGCCATGCTATAAGTCGCGAAAAGAAGGACATATCAGCCCAAACTATCCACAACAATTTAAGGTATGTTATAATTGTGGAAAGGAATGACATATCGCTCGAGATTGCTTATGTGTGAAACCAAGCCAGTGAGGATGGTGACTCAAAAGGTCGTCCCGAGAAAAGTCAAAGTCATACCGGTTTCGGAAGAAGCGTTTGTCGTGTGATTGGTCGACATCGCGAGGAACCCAAACGAGGTGATCATGGGTAAGCTAATCATAAATTCATGCAAAGTTTATACCTTACTATATACCGGTGCTACCCATTCATTTATTTCTCCTACTTGTGCTCAACGTTTAAACTTGACTCCGGAGAAATTAGACTTTAATTTATCTGTGGAGAC
This sequence comes from Panax ginseng, assembly GCA_020205605.1. Lineage (NCBI taxonomy): Eukaryota > Viridiplantae > Streptophyta > Magnoliopsida > Apiales > Araliaceae > Panax > Panax ginseng. Next base: position 114,182,643 of record CM035143.1, on the reverse strand, counting down.
TCCGTTAGGAGAAACTTTCATCACATCCACTGTTTATAAATCTTGTTTGATCCAAGTTGGCACCATCACCTTACCTGTTGACCTTATCTCTTTAAAGATACTTGTATTTGACGTGATTTTAGGGATTGATTGGTTAACTACTCATCATGCCAAAATTGATTGTTTTCGTAAGGTTGTTAGTTTTCATATTCCTAAACAACATGTTGTTCGAATTCAAGCAACTAAACCATTAAAATCAATCACTGTTATATCAAGCCATAAAGCCATTCATTTATTAAAAAATGGATGTCAAGCTTTCTTAACCCATGTTATGGATTTGAATAAAGACACGTCTTGAATAATATTCATGTTGTTATTGACTTTCCTGACATATTTCCTGAAGAACTTCCCGGTCTACCCCCGGAACGTGAAGTTGAATTCTTTATTGATCTTGAACCTGGTACAAAGCCCATTTCTAAAACCCCATATCGAATGGCTCCTATTGAACTTCAGGAGTTAAAGTTCCAACTACAGGAGTTATTGGACATTGGTTTTATTCGTCCTAGTACATCTCCTTGGGGTGCTCCTATTTTATTTGTAAAGAAGAAAGACGGGAGTATGCGACTTTGTATCGATTATCGGGAATTAAACCATGTCACTATCAAGAATAGGTATCCGTTACCTCGTATTGATGACCTATTTGACCAGTTTCAAGGAGCACAATTCTTTTCAAAAATTGATCTTCGTTCTGGATATCATCAGTTGAAGGTTAAAACTGAGGATATTCCGAAGACTGCCTTCAGAACTCAGTACGGGCATTATGAATTCCTAGTCATGTCTTTTGGATTGACTAATGCTCCTGCGGCTTTCATGGATATGATGAACCGAGTATTAAAGGATTATTTGGATCAGTTCGTTGTTGTCTTTATTGATGACATCCTCATATATTCCAAAAGTCGTGAAGATCATGAGCACCATTTGAAGTCGGTTGGTCTGCAAAGGCTTCGTGATAACAAGCTATATGCCAAGTGAAGAAATGCGAGTTACGAGGAAGTAGCATTCCTTGGGCACGTGGTGTCAAAACATGGAGTATCTATTGACGGTGAAGATTGAAGCAATACAAATTGGGAGAAAGCAGAAATCGGTGGACCAAGCACGTAGCTTTTGGGAACATTTGGTTATTATCGGAGATTTGTGGAAGGATTTTCTCGAATCGCTACTCAGATTAACTCGGTGACTCGTAAAGATACAAAATTTGTATGGAGCGAGGAATGTGAGAAGAGTTTCCAAGATCTCTAGAGGAGACTCATTTCGGCACCTATTTTGACAATACCATCTGGTTCGAATGGATTTGTTATCTACATCGATGCTTCAGGCAAAGGGTTAAGATGTGTTCTCATGTAACGTGGGAAACTCATAGCCTATGCCTCGCGACAACTTAAAGAATATGAGAGAAATTATCCTACTCATGATCTAGAGTTGGCGTGATGTGTCGTTTGCTTAAAGATCCTGGAGGCACTATCTATATGGGGAGAAAGTGGAGATATATTCAGACCATAAAAGCCTCAAATATTTCTTTACCCAAAAAGAACTCAACATGCGGCAACGATGTTGGCTCGAGCTGTTGAAAGACTATGACCATACCATTCAATACCATCCTAGAAAAGCGAACGTGGTAGCCGACGCATTGAGTAGAAGATCATACGCGGGAACGAGTGCGATGTTGTCAACACAAAGGCCTATTTTGTGTAATTTACAAAAGATGAAGATAGAATTCAAGACTCCGGGGACCCATGCAATGATATCAAGTATACGTATAGAACCAACTTTAATCGAAAAAGTTAAAGTTGCTCAAGTCACATACCCGGAGTTGATGCGTATGAAGAAGAAAGTGCAAGAAGGTGCTATTCCAGAAGCAAGAATCGATGAAGAAGGAATACTTCGAGTCCACTCCAGACTTTGTGTTCCTAACGATTTTGATTTGAAGTACAAGATCATGATGGAGGCACACAATACACCATTTGCAATCCATCCTGGAAGTACCAAAATGTATCGTGATCTTCGACATACATTTTGGTGGAACAATATGAAGAGAGAGATTGCAAAGTTTATCTCGAGGTGTTTAATTTGTCAACGTGTAAAGGCGGAGCATCAAGTGCCAAAAGGTCCATTGCAACCACTTGAGATTCCGAAATGGAAGTGGGAACACATTACCATGGATTTCGTTCACAGGTCTTCCCACGGTTTCTCAAGGCATAAATCTTATTTGGGTTATTGTTGATAGATTAACCAAGTCCGCTCATTTCTTGCCGATCACGGAGACTTATTCCTTGAACGTCTTCTTTAGTATATACGTGAATGAGATTGTGAGGTTGCATAGAATACCGGTATCCATAGTTTTGGATCGTGACCCAAGATTCACTTCAAGATTTTGGGTTAGCTTGCAAAAAGCTATGGGCACGCAGTTCTGATTGATTAAAGCATACCATCCTCAAACGGACGGACAATCAAAGAGGACTATTCAAACTCTTGAAGATCTATTAAGACTCTGTGTCCTAGACTTCAAAGGGAGTTGGGATAAGTATTTACCATTGGTGGAATTCTCCTACAACAATAATTATCAAGCAAGTATAGGGGTGGCCCCATTTGAAGCATTGTATGGACGAAAGTGTCACTCTCCAATATGTTGGGATGAGGTGGGTGAAGAAACATTGTTGGGACCCGAGTTGGTACATATAACTACAGAAAAGATCCAAATGATTCGACAACGTATACAAACGGCACAGGATCGACAAAAGAGTTAGGCGGATCTTCATCGAAAGGACGTGGAATTTAGTATTGGGGATCATGTATTGTTGCGTGTTGCTCCATGGAAAGGAGTTACAAGATTCGGGAAAAGAGGAAAGCTCAATCCACGATTTATTGGTCCATTTCAGATTCTTGATCAAGTAGAAAATGTGGCTTATAGACTCGCATTACCTCCAAGTATGTCTCGTGTTCATAATATTTTTCATATATCTGTGCTACGTAAATATGTGAAAGACCCAAAACAACGTTATTGAGTTAGAATCGGACGAGATAGCCGAAGACTTAACGTATGAAGAGGTACCTGTCAAGATCTTAGATAGGAAAGAGCATGTCCTACGCACAAAGGTCATACCACAAGTTAAAGTTTTGTGGAGGAACAGTTTTGTGGAGGAACCATGCTATTGAGGAAATGACCTGGGAGTTGGAAACGGAAATGAAAGCGAGGTATCCTCATCTTTTCGAAACACCGGGTACGTACGTCAATTTCGAGGACGAAATTTCATAAGGAGGGAAGGTTGTAAGACCCCAACTTATTATTAATGAAATTAAATTTCCTCTATTTATTATTTTGAAATAGTAAGGGTTGATTTGATTAATGTGGTTAGTTATGGGTAAAATGCGCAAATATTTTAAATAAGCAAGTGGTTATAAAATATCATTTTTATCGGAGAATATTCGTTTGGTCGTGGAATATTCTTACCGTGCAGGAATATTAGACAATGGCCATGACCTTGTATGGGCCCCATAATGTAAAGCGATTGGATGAAGAAAGCGACAAATATAAGTTGTTTATAAATAAGCAGGCGTAGTTATTACAGCTAATTATCTTGTTGGAATACCCGATGGTTTAAAACACGATGTCTGGCGTTGTTAGACAAAGATGTATTGCAGTATTGCACGATTATTGATTCTTACGTAAAGAAGGCACTACTCAATAATTGTTACAAGTAATTCTTTATTCAATTATTTTATTTTATTGATTCAATAATTGCTGCGTTGATATTTTATATTCTTGTTGTTTGATAATTGTCACTACACGGTATTTTTCATTATCGAGCAATAATTCATATTATCTGAATAATATTATTAGATAACATTATTGGCAATATCTAGAAAGTTACATCTAAGGAGAGGTTTGGTCACCTAATTGCTTGCCGATAAGGAGAAATCCTTATTGGAAAGCCCCTCTTTCTGAACCGCTGCTGGTTGTCATTATTACGATTTTGTAATATTATTTGTGAATAATTAATTATTAATTTATATGATGAGGAAAATATTCATTTTATGTGGATATAGATGGAGAAAAAATTTAAATGTAACAATTGTTGAAAATTGATATTTTATCTTTTTCGATAAAATAATTCATTTAAATATATTATTATATTTTAATAATATAATAATGGTGATATTATACAATGAATGTGGGATATATGAGTATATGAGGAGGAAGAGTATTTTTGGTTGCAATAAATGTTAAAAACATATCGTCGGTAGATTTCTTTTTGAAATTTGATTATACTTTGTAAAATCGTAGTTTGTGAATTTTGGTCGATTTACATTTAGAATTTGGAAAAACTTTCTTCTGCAAAGTTGTAGATAATGGAATTTCCTATGGAAAGAAAATTTATTATGAATTATTCTGATAAAAGGGTTATTTATTATGAATTATGAATTATTTGGATAAAAGGGCTATTTATTATGAATTATTGAAGTTCCGAAGTTCCGAAATAATTGATTTTTTGGAAGTTTTAATTATTTTTTTAAAGAAAAACATTTTTGGTGAGTGTCCCACATGTAATAAATGTGCTATGTTGCTAGAATTCAGATTTCAAAGTGGGCGTAGGAATTTGTTTTATAAATAATATTATTATATTTAATTTTCTGCTTTGGTGTTCTAAGCATTTTCCTATAAATAGGGTGCTTAGGTTAGAATTAAAAATCACACCAGAAACTAAAGTTTTCTCTCTCTTTCTCTCTCTATATTATCGAACGTATTCTTGTGAGTATTTTGATACTTTGAGTGTTCTTTATCTGGTCATGAGTTCCCTTGAGACTATATTGAGTATTCAAATTAAGTATTGTCTTTTCGAGGTAAGGGATGTTATTTTCTTCTTAAATGATATTATTTTCTTCAATATCATTATGCTGAAATATTTGTCTCGAACTTTTTATCAAATTTGGAACTTTTTGTGTTGGAGTTCTTATTCACGTATCACGGTCTTATTCACGTATACTGCCTTTATTCATTAAATCTGAGACTTTATTCTTAGAAAAATGAAATTTTCTTCTTTTTTGTCCAAGATGTCTATTATGGTTACTATCTTTGATTGTATCCATGTTTTGATCTTTATTTTTGAATTTTGGTTTAAAATTAGTTATTATGGAGTATTATTGATCTTGGATAAAGTATGTCTGAATCCTTAATATTTGTTCTTTTGTTTCTTTGGATTTGTTTTCTTTAAAATATTTTTCATCATCATCGGTCCTAAATGATGATATATATTTGAATATCTTTGGCATGTAGTGCAAAGATGAATGATTTTTCGATGAATATCTTTGGCAGTAGTGCAAAAATGAGCAGTGTTTAGATGAACATGATTAAGTGATGAATATCTTTGGCTTCAGAGTGCAAAGATGAATATTTGATTCGGATATATATTGATTGATGTTCTGAGGATAAAATATTGACGATGAACTTTTAAATTCATATATAAAAGATAGTAGATTTCATTCTCTACTTAACTCTTCTAATGAATTATTATTTCAATTTGCGAATATTGATTTAAAACTGGTTGTCTATTGTATTCTATTAGATTTTTCCTTGTTGAGGACTAACGATAATTTGTTCTATGTTATCTTAGTCATAATGTTCTTTACTGGGCTAGTTAAGCTCACCCATTTCCTTTTTTGTTCCATTTTTCTTCTCAGGAAGCGAGAATGTAGCGAGTACTAGTCGGGGTGTGGAATGATGGTTCTAGAAGTCATTTTAGTAGTCCTCACTATTTTGTAAAATAGTGTATCAATAATTCTAATGAGGACTTATTTGAGTGTGGATATTGTCTAGATGACAATATTTGTATTTTAAACTCACAGTTTTTATGTTGTATTAATAAAGTTGTAGTTGTTTCTGTACCATGTATTTTGACGACTCAGAATGGGTGTTGTATACCTATTTTGGGGGCGTCACACTTAAGTTTTGTAACTGTTATTTTAAGTGTGCGTATAATGGGTTGGCTATCAGTTTTATTCTTACGATTAACTTTCTAAACTTCCAGATCATATACCTAACATTAAATTTCCACAAATGATATGAATAAATCAACTTATAGACTTTCGTGTGAAAAAATTTATCGCTACCAAAAATTAGTTATATTAAAATGTGTAAATTGTACATGCAATTAATGAGATATTATTCCATCTTTTCTTTTTTTCTATTTGTAAAAATATTTTTCCAACTAGTTAATTCCTCATCCCACACATGACTATATTGTAAAATCCAGATATTTATCATTGAAATTGTGTCATAATACGTTTATCTTCTCAACCATTATATAGTGGAAATGGTGGAAGAAAAACTACTCCCTCCGTAGCTTTACATATGTCGTTTTAGAGTTTTGTACAAGTATTAACAAAATAATTGTATAGCATTAAATATAATATCAATTGTCTATATTGTCTTTGTATTGAAAAAAGATGGTGTTATTTATTAGGCAGAAAATAGTGAGAGGGCCAAAGTTATATTTAATACTTGGGGTAATATTGGAAACTAAACAATTAATGTTTAATTGAAATTCACAAACGACAAACACTAAGAGACAAAATCATTTCTATAAAATGACATATAAAAAGGGACGGAGGGAGTATAATGTAGACACTTGAAATTTTGTTTTCCTTCTACTAACCATGCAGGAGGGCAAAATCATCCTTTTACAACTCGGAGACAACCCCGAGGGAAGACATCATCATGACTTCAACCCCAGAGATAAACCCAAGGGACATCCACATCAACCCCGGAGACAACCCCGGGAGGGTAAAGATGTAATGTTAACAACACAACATAAACAACAGTCGCCCATCTATAGATAGGGTCACAAAAAGCCATCGCAGCAATCTCGAGTGCAAACTACGCCATACAGATCTACGGACTACCTTCAGAGACTTGAAGATGATATTCTGGTCATAGACCCATCTTCTTGGACTCGGAAAAGAGCAAGAATAGTGTCATTTTAAAACTCTCAGAAAGAGCTTTCCAGAATGGTATGGCACATCTTCATAGGATTCCCGGATTACAAGATACAAACATTTCAGCAGACAGACACAGTATGACGATCAGGGAATGAACTTTGGTGATGGGACCCTTTGGGCCCGGCCAGCAGTTCACCAATGGCTTTCAAGAAGTCTATATGTGTGGGTCATTTGGGTCATTAAATATCGCACCCCATTTCATTTGGAGGAGAAAAATTTTAATTTCTAGTTTTTTAGAGAGAAATCTGAGATCTAGGTAGATAAAGGGAGGGATTCTTCATCTTAAAATCTGTAAATTTTAGATCTAAACACTTATATATATATAATGTGACACCCCCAAAATAGGTATACATCACCCATCTTGAGTCTCCAAATACATGGTACAGAATTTAAATACAAACTTCTTTGATACAGTACGACAAAATGTAGTTGAGAGTTTCAACACGGATAATATCTCGTAGAGAGTATACAAACTCAAATAAAGTCCTCATTATAATTATTATCACACTATTTCACATAATAGCGAGGACTACTATAGCCACCTATCTGGACCGTCACTCCGTTCTCCGACTAGTCCCAGCTATATTTTCATTTCCTGAAGAGAACAATGAAAGCAAATGGCGAGCACAACTAGCCCAGTAAGAAATATTATGACTAAGATAATGCAGAATAAATTGTCGTTAGGCTTCAACAGTGTAAAACTGATAAAATATAATAAACATCAAGTTTAACTGCAGCGGAACAAGCAATCCATTAGGAGAGTCAAGTAGAGCATGATATCTACTATCTTCTATGATTTAAAAAGTTTATCATCAGCTTTTATCGGCCGAGACTCGACTAATAAATAATCTACATCATCGAATCATCCCTGCACTACAGGCCAATGATATTCATTAGTATCACCAATGGTCATAATCATACCAACAACTGTCCATCAATGCACTACGGGCCAATGAGGATTTTTACAACATCATTTGTAACATTTCGGGTCATGATTATACCTAATGATCCCTGGTCATAATCATACCAATCAACAGTCCATCTATGCACTACGGCCAAAGATGACTTTCATCACAATATAAGCATGAGGATGATGACAATGATATAAGAATTCAATTTAAATGAGAGCAAGGATAAATTTTAAAGATTTATAATTCAATTTATCCAGAATTCAATAATGTCCAAATTGTCAACATGATACTGATTTGTGGAGTAAAATTTAAGAATAATATTGTATCAAAACTAATTTGGACAGAAAAGAAATTAATTTTTGTCGTGAATAGTAACTGAGAGAATAGTACCCCGTGAATAGTACTTTAGGAATAGTAACCCGTGAATAGTACCCCAACATGAAAAGATTAAAAATTATAAAGAATGCTCAGAATAATATTTCCATAAAAAGATACTGGATGAAGCGCAAATATCAAGGACATTCTACTAATTTCATAGAGTATAGAAGCAATACTTATCAACATAAGTGTAGAATTAGAAATATGAAATGAAATAATATTACTTACATACTACAGATTATGGAAGAAAATATTATTTCTTATGAATATTGAACAAGAATAATATCACTTACGAATACGAAAGAAATAATACCCCTTATCTTAGTAGGAGATTGGATACTGCAATAGTGTAGTAACAGAATACTCTTCTTCTTTCTCTCTTATTCTCTCTATACTTTCTTTCTTAGTAGCTTGAATGAATTGGTGAAAAATAATGAAGAAATGAGCTTCTATTTATAAGCTTGACAGAGTAAGGGTAAAATAGTCTTTTTGCCATAATTTATGACACCATCGATCATATTACATCATTGATTACCTCATCGTCCGATGACATCATCCCTTACCTCATCATCCGATGACATCATCGCTTACATCATAGGAATTCAAATTCAATTTGTTCTCTTCCACCTCCTTTTACTTTTATACCATGAATTTACTATAATAATATTACCATTCAAATTATAAAAAAATGTACTATTATATAATCACATCATACTACTATAATGTAATATTATGATAATATATTTGAATTAATTAATTTTATCGAAAAAGATAAAATATCAACTTTCAACAAATGTCACGTGCTAAAAATTCCTCAATTTAAATCCACATTGAATAAATATTTTTTTATCATATATTTCAACAATTAATTATTCACAAATAATATTACAAAATTACAATATCGACAACCAGGTCGTTCCCAGGAAAGAGGGGGCTTTCCGATAAGGATTTCTCCCTATTGGCGCGCAATTAGGTGACCAAACCCCTTTCCTCCACAGAACTTTCTAGACATTGTCAATAATGCAAATAATAATATTATTCAAATAATATGAATTATTGATTTGATAATTTGAAATCTTGTGCAATGACAATTATTGAATCAATAATATAAAATATCAACGTAGCAATTATTGAATCAATAAAATAAAATATTGAAGCAATAATTCTTTGTAACAATTATTGAGTAGTGACTTCTTACGTAAGCATCAATAATCCAAGATACTGTACAATACTGTGTGCTACTATGCAATCACGCGTATTACTGTACTTTTACCACCAGGTATTTCAACAGTTAACGGTAAAACTTTCGCTTATTTTTATAAAAAGATAATTTTGTCATTTTCTAACTCCGACAATAATTCTGTTGTGTGGTCCACTAATGATTGTGTCATCGTACGAATATTCCCAGACAAAAAGAATATTCCCCGACCAAACGAATATTTTATAACAACTTGCTTACTTTACAAAATTTATAAATATTACCCACAACTATAACATTATAACAAATTCACACCTTAATATTCAAAAATATAATTCGAGAAAAATTAATCTTTATTTATGAAAGTTGGGGTCTTAAATATAAACTTTGTTAATCAAGTTTTTACTAGTTGAAATCAAGGTTTTTGAAGCTTTCAGTCGTTCATTGCAGTTCTCACGCCATATTGTAAGATCTTCTCAGATCTGTGCTTATTTACTACTTGTATATATATATATTACGTAGTGGTGCATAGATCTAGCTTTTTATCGTTTGTTTTATGTAAATAGTTGATATTACAGTGTTTTGACTAGATTTATCCTAGATCTAGCCTGATCTAGCATTTAATCGGTCCAAAAGCTTCATAACTTGACCCATTGAGCTAGATAGGCATAGATCTAGGTAGATCTAGTTTATTTTCAAGTTTTGTAAATATTTTTGTTACCACGCTACCCTAGATCCTTATCTAAAGGAAGCGGGAAGCTCAACTACTCGCGTGCAAGGATTTAATCGATAAATCACTTATTTAGCGGAGTTAGGAGATATATGTATATATATTATGTTAAAATTTACTGTGTGCAAGCTTTTAAATGATATTATGTGAGCCTAGGAATCATAGGGTTGAAGATTCAATCAATGGATATAGATCCGGTTCCCGTGATGGACTTGTTTAAGTTACACAGCCTGCTTGCAATCCATTGTACATGTAATCTTGGGCCTTAAAATATTATATATATTTAAGGTCCCATAATAGTGAAAATAATGTATGTAGTGCTCGAGCTTACTTCGATGGCTTCCATACCCATAAGGAGTCTGACCCTTGTAGTTAATATTTTCGATTTAGCTTTCGAAGATGTTTTGCATCTCGATTAAAATCAAATCAATTCACTTCTAGAATAAAATTGGAAGTATCAAAGGGCCTCAACTCCTATTTGGTGAAGGGTTTGAAAACCAAATTCCTAAAATATCACTTTTATATACTTTATCTAAACAAATGACTTTTTATGTAAATCAAACCCTTTGTACATAGGTTCAAAGAGGCACAACACTATTTTCAAAATAAAGCACTTAAGCACTTTTGCATATTTAATCACACACACTTCGTGCTTAGCAAATGTAAAAATCGCAGTAACTGTGTTTCACGGAAGTCGAGGGGTGCTTAACACTTTCCCCTCGCTTAATCAAACCCCCGAACTCTATGAATCTCGGATTCTAGATCAATTAAACGGAGTCACATATTAGGCCATATTGCAAAACTTTCCAAAATCCAAATGACTTGGTACATCCTTTTGAACTCGTACCAATTAAAGCCTATGTCTAATTCGGCCCAATCATATAAAATCAATCTTTTCAAAATCATCGACATTTATGTCGATCATTTCCTAAAACTCACCCTTTAAAATCAATTAATCGACATGGCGAGATATAAAGGGTAGAAACAAATATAGGAATCGAAATTCCTGGCGTCGACATATAAAATATAAATAAATTTGTTGGGGGCAATTTCCAACTTTAATTCCTTATTTTGATGATAACAAAAAAAATCAACATTACTATGGAATTTATTCCTTAAATTGTTTAGGATTTCAGTTTAGATTTAATTAGATTAAAAATTCTATCCATAGGAATACCTCAGTCAGCATATTTGTTCTAGAAATAGGTTAAATTATATAAATAATATATACTTTTAATTATATTATTTCAAATGATTTTTCTACACACTCAAAATTGCTCTTAATTAACTTTGACAAAATAATGTCAAATGTTAAGAAATCTAAAGTTCATAAAATAACATTTACGCTCTGTTTCTGAGTTTTAAAATGGACAAAAAAGAAAAGAAATGGACGATAAATTTAAATTTTCTTTCCAATTCTTATATTTTTGAGTTTTTTAATAAACAGAAAAGAAAATAAATGGATAGATAACTTGGCCACTTTTCCTGCCAAAGTTTTTCGTCCAAAATTGGCCTGATTTGGACGAATTTTTTTTTAAATAAGTAATATTTTTATAATTCTCATATTATTCTCAACTTTTAATATAATAAATTTTAAATTACAACTCATGTCCTCAATTTGTTTTTATCTACTAAACTTAATCTGATAAAGAGAAAAGTATAGGATCGAATAACTTGCCACGAACAAGTGTTCTTCTTCGGTTCAAAGCCAAATTACCTGCAACAGTGTAACTGAACAAATTCATCTCCGGATTTTTCTTGTCGACACTCCGGCATCCCAATCTCCCCCTCTTCGGTAACTTTTCGGCCAAATCTGTCTCCTATTTTTTCTTTGATTAAATTTATCTTGCATATTTTTATTCATGGTTCAATGGTTATAATTAATATAAGGGTAAATTTATAAAAGTGATATTTTCTTTCTTCTTTTCATTAGAACTCAAAAACGCAAGAAAAGAAAATTTTTTACTTTTCTATTCTTTTCTATTAAAAACTCAGAAACAACACAAAGGAAAACTTCAAGTTTTCTATTCTTTTCTTTTATGTTCTAATTTAAGTTTTCTATTCTTTTTTTTTCTATTCAAAACTCAGAAACAGAGTGTTAAGGAATCCTATATTTGACTTGAAAAATATTTTTCAACATTATTCCAAAATTTCTCTATAAAATATTTTCGGCCCAAATTTCTATTTGGTCCAAAAATCGTATTCGGCATAAATTAAAGGATTAATTACATATTATAGTACATTTTAAAAAATAATTACAATAATCATACATCCATAAAATAATTACAAAAATATTACACTTCATCATATTTATTTACAATATTAATACAATTAGGAGTCCTTAATTTAAGGGATTAATATTAATGTGCTGACATGGCAAATTAGTGTCCCTCTTAAAATAGGGATGGTTTTTTTTAAAACACGTGATAACTACCATTTATCATTTGATTGGGACTCTTCAGTTACAAACCCTTGATCTGCATATTGAAACCCTTGTTTCTTTCTTCTATTCGTGCGTTCTTCATCTATCGATCGTTTTCGGTGATTTATTCTACATATTCGTGATCATTATTGGTTTAGTTGCTCGTCATTATCGCAGTTACTGGATATCGATGTTGCACAGTGGTTCAGTTGGTTTATTCTTCTTCATTGATCGATTCTGGTTTTTATTATAGTATCAGGTTAGTAATGTCTAAATAGTTTAATGTATTATCTATTAATGTAGTTTACTAATAAAATGGAGTATTGATTGTTTGGGTTTGTTGTATTTATATTTTTTATAGAATGGTTGATACAAGGAAGAAGGATTGAAAGAGGAAAAGAATATCGAAGGGTGATTCTGTTAAGGACTTGAAGAAGTTTGCTATGGAGAGAAGGGGAAGGATGTAGGTTAGAAATCCAGTAAGAATGAGAATAGGTTGGTGATACGTGGTGATATCAAGCATATTGAAGTGCAGTTAGAATCTGATTTTGATGTCCTTGTAGTTAAGACAAAAGGTCAAGTTCATAGCTAGAAGATAATTTCCACACAAAAAATTCTAAAGGTGTGCTAATTTAAATTTTTTTATTGTTATTATCATATAACTAATTGGTTACATATGTAATATGTTTTTGGTTATTGTTAGCTTATGATTTGGATACCTTTTTGTCCCTCGATTTGGTATTTTGGTTACTTTTGTATGTTGTTTTGGTGACCATGTATTTGCTTAGTATTTAGGTTGACTAAACTAGTTTTGGTGTACATGTTGTTTATGTATTGTTTACCATTAAAACATTAATTATTGGTTACCATTATAATATGTTTTGATTACTAACATATAATTGTTTGGTTACTTTTTTATTATGTTTTTTGTTATTGTTAGCTTATGATTTGGATACCATTTTTTGTTCCCTCAATTTGGTTTTTTTGTTACTTTTTTATGTTATTTTGGTTACCATGTATTTGCTTAGCATACATTGGTTGACTAAACTGGTTTTGGTCTACATGTTTATGTGTTGGTTACCATTAAAACATGTTTTGGTTACTATCATATAACTATTCGGTTACTTCTTTAGTATGTTTTTGGTCTACATGTTTTTGTTTTTGTTACCTTTTAATTATGTTTTTGGTTAATATTGTGTATAATTGTTTTGTTACTACATAAATTGGTCTGTACTACATGTTGTTTATATTTTTGGTTACCATTAGATTATATAATATAACTGTTTGGTTACTGATTTATTATGTTATGGTTACTGTTATATTATGATATGGTAACTATTATTGAGCGGTCAATGTGGGATGTTGGTTACTTTTTATAGTCTGTTTTGGCTACTGTGTAATTGTTATATTATGTTTTGGTTAGTATGATATTATTTGTTGGTTACTAATGACTGTGTAAATCTGATTTTATTTATTTGCAGTTATGGGATCTTTATTATGAGGAACACAACAGAAATTTCACTGGAAAAGTTATATATTGGTGTGACATGGAAGTCCCTAGCATTATTACCAAGAAATTGAACCAAAGTCAGTTGGAGAAGTTTAAGGCATCATGTTTTGGGAATTTTATGGAGTTTAGTGAGCACCAAATATATTTCCAGATTCTACACCATGCTCTTGTGAGGGAGGTTCACCAGAGGGATGACGGTGAGATGTGGTTTTTGTTCAAGGAGAAAAGGGTTAGGTTAGGTTTGGTTTGCCAGAGTTCTGTCTGATTTTTGGGTTGAGATGGCAAGGTGAGGATGACATAAGTACATACAAAGGTATGGAGAATCTGATGTGTTAGTTCCCGGAGGCACAATTGTTATCTAGAAGGGGGGTTGAATAGATATTTAAAATTCTTTTCGTTTTACTTTGTTAGTTTTGATAATGATTCAAACACAACGAAATTAAGATTTGTTTGATCTCCCTTTTTGGATATAGTGAGTTAATGAGAGTGAGGCAGTTATAACAGTTATAGCAGTTATAGCAAGAATGCAATAGACACAACAGTTTTAAGTGGTTCAGAGCACTTAAAGCTCCTAGCCCACTCTTCTACTCTTCGAGTAGGAAATCCACTAAGGATATCTTTTACACTTTCTGAATCTCACAAATTCCTTTTAGACCAGCAGTCTAGGTGTAACACCCCCTTCCCGAAAAGGAAAGGAAGGTCACGTGCAAAGCACAACAAACCCTCAAAACAAATAAACATAGCACTAATAACTTCAAAATATTAGTGATATCCATCAATGAAGTACTAAATACAATTCTCCAAATAGAGTCAAAATAACCAAAACCAAAATTTGAAACAACCTAGATGGTCAAAGACAACTCTCTCATCACACTAGCCCTGAATCATACCTGCAAACCTGCCGGAAGAAAAACACAGCAAGAGCCAATTGCCCAAAGACGGACATGAGATATACAAAAGATATACAATCGATATCTGAAAACAATCGAGACAAAAATCTTGAACAAAGCCTCAAGTGTAAATATCGATTTAAAATATATTCTCCAAAGATCTGAATGGAATATATCTGAATCAATAGAATTGACGAAAGAAACAGAAGAGTAAAGAAAATAATGAACTAAAATAACTAACCCAATTGATTGAACTGAACAGAAACCAACAAAACTAATACAATAAAATAATAGGCTGAAACAAATGGCTTGGGTTATTTCATACCGAGTGAGCTCAGAAATATATATCTTGCCACAAAGGCAAGTCAAACTAATGCCACACAGGCAAATCAAATGATGCCACACAGAAAATCAAAATAATGCCACACGGGCACTCACACATTGGACCGCGAATCCATATGTATGCAAATCGGATAGGTGTGTTTGGCACAACATCACAAATCCGCAGAACAGAAAACTAGGGTTAACCCATATGCCTCCCACAACAAAACACCAAATGGCCCACTTCATCTGAAGCCCAAAATGGAGACGTCGTGGACTAATCACACCGCCACGGAAAGTGTCATGCCTCTCGTGCCAAGACGACATGCCTGTGGTACCCCCACAGGTGGTTATAGCTCAGGTATACCCTACGATATATTCTAACAAAATACTATGTCACAACACATGCGACATAATACCAACAAAAGGGTTCTATATGTACATGTTGAACCAAATCAAATTATAGTCATAAGGTCTCAAAAGGAAGGTAGCAACATGTACCGCTCTACAATTATCAAAAATAAATACTAAACATAATATCCTAATTCAAAGAGTACAAATACGAGTCATGTGTATCAACTCCAAAATGAAACTAATATATTTATTTCACAGGAAATAATTATGTGAAATCATAACATAATTCAAAATAAGGAAACAAACGAACAAATCAAATTTAACAAGAGTATCGCTGAAAGAGTACGGAATCCGTACCTGATACTTCCAAACCATTTATAGCACACTCCACAAAATCTTACCCTCAAATGCCAACGATATCAAATACGAAACGTTATTCACAACCTAAACATATTCACCTCAAATTAAAAATAATCCAAACTAATAATTCTAAAATAATTCATAATCTATTTAATATGCATTTAATTATCGCTTTATATCAATTATTAATACTCCAAAATTTATATTCCAAATATAACTCGTTAAGTTTCTTTCGTCCGAGCTAATTACACAAATTAACATAAATAAATTAATAACAATATATTAAATTCATAATTAATAATTTCCCTTTTCCATGATTTGTTATTACTATTATTATTATTATTAATATTACTATTATAAAATAATATGAGCTTCATGTTAGTTATATACAAAGTACACCAAGATTCATACTAACTTCACATTTCAAAAATAATATATATAATATAATATAGATTCATTCTTTATTAATTCGGTTGAACCTCCTGATGCTAAGTTTATTAACTTACTGATTTCTAACTTTCTAACCACCATATTATAAAATATATGTAGCAAGAATTTGATGTAAGACTATATTATAATTAATTATCCCATTGAAATGTGCACCAGAATGACCATGCTCTCCTTTACCAAATTATAATTCAAAAGTCATCATTCATTTTTTTATTTTTTTATTATTATTTTTTTAAAGCTGCAAGCCTGACTTGGCACTTCTAAAATCAGCTTTCTATTATGACACCCCCAAATCCGGGTACTAAAATTTCCACATGATTTGGTGTTCACTGTACAAATATCATCTATTTATCTACCCATAATAAATGCAAACCATGCAACAGATAGAAATAAATCCTCCCCTTATGGGGTTACAACATCTGAATAAAAATACAATCATAGGTCAAACTAACCTTAAACATCTGTGCGAAAACATAAATAAATAATAAGTCTTAAACAACATCAAGTCTTGACAATAACATTCATTAAATTAAATAACAAGTCTTCATCACTTATTAGCTTTGCCCTTGCCTTTGCTAGTAGAAGGCTCATCGTACCTTTTGTTCTTGACTGCAATGTTATTATTACGCAAGAGTGAGCGTGATTGCCCACAAGTATAAAAATGAAATAACAATATATAATAACATGCGAGTGAATCAAAGACTTCTGAAATAAAAGCTCAACTTTTGAATCAAGAATGAATAACAAGAATTCAAAAGATTTTCGAGGGTCATAAGACCTTGAACTATGTCCCTAGGTTATCAAGGGTTATACTTGAAACCTTTAATGTACTATAAGACTATGGACTCTTCTACTGTATTTTAGGGGATCAAATTTTAGTACCATCATGTACACAATATCTTAACGCTAACGCATAAGAAATCCCTATACATGGTTGTTCATCTCAGTTTGACATCAGAGTCCGCACCAAAGGAAGTTTAGTTTGGATAATTCAATAAGGGTTCTGAAATTTAGAACGTTCATCAACTATGGATTAGTCGAATCAAATAAGGGTTCGCTAGTCTAATAAGGTTCAACAATAAATGATAATTAAATTGAATAACAATCTTAAGAGGTATACAATAGAACAAGTATTGTATAACAGAATCATACTTTGAAATAATAGATAATCTTTAATATAACAAACTGAACTTGATTTATAAACTTGAATAATGATAACAAGTAGGGTTAGAAAACTTGCCTCGTACGTAGATTACATGTTAATTATACACGTTCTTCGATATAATCCTACATACCATTTCCATTCATAACTCTAGTTAATTATAATGTAACTAGTCATCATAAGTTCATTTTTTTTGTCTAATTCGAATTATGACTATACTTAGTCAATTTATCATACTTATAGTTACACAATTTACACTTCGCGAATAATAAGCTAATTATGCATTCAATACTTCAATCCACATGCACTTATGTTATTGACATGTTACGAATCTATTTTAACATCTTACTATACTTCTAACATATTTTTATGTTCATTAGATTAGGTTAATATCACATTCATGGACTTGAACACTTTAAAATTTTCAATTCTGGACATTCTGCAGAGTGGCATCATGCATTAATCGATAGGCTTACTTATCAAGACTACTTTGCCATGCCATATGTTGGACTCTCTTGGCGAATGGTATTGCTGGCTGGACTTCAAGAATGGCTGGCACAAGAAGTCTTAAAGACGGATCTGAAAGCAGCATGCATGAAATGAAGAATTGTTCTGCAATTTGTGAAAAATTGCAGAACATGGCCAAAACCTCCAATTAAATTATTTCAACACGAATTTAGATATACCCAAACATTATAATATACATGTAACAACTACTCAACCCTTCTAGCATGATTTTAAGGAGTTAAAACACATAATTAACGAAATTATCATATGTAATTTTACTGTTCTTGATGTTCTTGAAGGTTTTGAAAACAAAACATGCAAATCAGTACTACGAGTTCGTTATAACACCGAATCCGTTCATTTAAAGTTTGGTCTCTTCATTTTAATATACATAATCCATTACAAGCATAAATTTATGATATAACCTATGATAGACGTATCAAATTTGGTACGTAAGACCATATGGCCATATTTTATACTCTGTAATTTTGTAGCAACAATATACGACATGTTTTATGACGCTGATAATATGGTTTATACAATATATATATATATAATCAAATACGATATGATAACATCTTAACACATACACAAACCCATAATCATACCCTTTTCCCATTTACAGAGTTTTTAACAAAACGTGAAGCCATTTCTTAAGACTTAAACAACGTAATAAAAATTTAAGTTTAAGGGCTTGCCCTTGATTGCTCTGCTTGGATTACACAATGTTGATCACAACTTACAATCTCTCACAAACCTTCTCTTTTACTCTCAAAATTTCTAAATTCTCTCTGTAATTTGCTTTGAAAACTTAGAAAATAGGAAGAAGAATAATACGACGTATTAATCAAAGAATCGGACGACGACAGAGTGGATGTCGCTTACTCAAGAATGGTTAATCGCTTCCAAACCTCTACTAGGGCCTCGTTTGGCAAGCCTTAAATGGCTCAAAATCATTTAATTTAATAACTCTTTTATCTTATAGTTTAATAATGTCACATCCAATTATAAAATAAATCAATTATCTTATTTACTTTACTTTAAATAAAATATGATAATTTATCATTAATTCACATAGTCACATAATTAATTTCTTATTAATTATGTCAAATTATTAAATCTCTAATTAATTATTATATTAATTAAAATAACATTATGCTTATTAAATATTTCATTTAATTCAATAAGCTCACATAAATACATACTTTGAATAATAATATTCTCCACATTAATTTAATAAATATAACACATATAATTAAATTAATCTATCACGATTGCATCAATTAATTATTTAATCTAATAATTAAATCATCGAAAATATTAATTAATACAATAAATATTAAAATTAAATTACAAAATCTCGTTTGTCACATCTATTATCAACATACATGAACAAATTAAGATTCAACTTATTTTATACATGATTCCATATATACTGATTTGACCAAATATAAAGAATTAGCTTTCTATTCTAAGATAACATAGGAACATGTGATCCTGCACTCCAAAAACTTACTTGGTCACCATAATTGTTGTACATATTACATGGGTTATTCAACCAAAGCACTGCTCACGCAAGTACACCAACAAAATCAATTTATTACATATTTTATTCAGTAAATGACCATCTCCATCTGATGTGATAGATATCAATATTAAAATAATTCATTCATCATAATTTGTTTATCAGAGAAAAAGAAAGCAATGAGATCACATACTGACATTACCTTAATAGAGAGAGTCTACCTTTTTGTTTTCTGCTCTTTACCACTGCCGCCTAGATCTCTTCCTCTTTTTATTTTTTCTGTGTCAGCGGCTGATATCTCTTTTCTTTCAGTTACTTTGTTCAGATGTATAAAAATTAGGTTTAGTACTTATTAATAAAGAGGTCTTGTTCTAATAAACTTCTAATTGGGTTCAATTAATATTAAGGCCCAAATTTTATTAATTTAATATATTCATCACTTATTACTACTTATTAGCCCACATAAATTAAATGACCACTTTAATCCAAATAAAATGTAAAGTCCAATTAAAATATTAAAAATTGATAAATAAATTTATATGTTATTTATTATTATCATTATTTTTTTCTGGGTGTTACACTAGGCACTTCTCAGTTCACTCTTGAACTCTTCAAGTCCAGCAGACTTGGTTCTTCACAGTTCAATTTAGAACTCTTCAAGTCCTTCTGACTTGGAACTTCTTACTTCACTTGATTGTTAGTTGATGAGTTCTTGATTGGTGTTACTCAGTTGTCGTTAAGCTCTTGTTTGAAAGAACTAAGTAGCTGAGCAAGCTTTCTCTTTTTTAGATCGTAGATTTGAGCGTTGAGTGTTCTTCAGTGTTTTGTTCAATGCTTGCTTAGTTGAATCATCTGCAGATGTTTTACATATATGTGATCCTTGAAATATATCCGTTGAAGACATCCGTTGAAGCATTAAATGCGTTTGACATTTCTGAACTTTGATGGAGACTTTTCTGCACATCTTCTGAATTGCATTCTGGCCCACTGACACAGCAGACTGCTTTCTCACCTAACACCTGAAAAGGTGTTTTCTTCTGACCCAAAAGTACTTTCCTTAGCTTCTTCAATACGTTTCATTTGTTGTATACTAAGGATATCTTTTGTGCCATTGGGACTGGTGAGGGCTTCAACATTTATAACTCATTCCACATTTGTTGAAATTTATCTTTAAACAAAAGGGTAAGGCTCGATGCTTCTGACACGGGCAGATGATACTCTACGATTCAGATCGTGGTGTCTTGCCACCTTGGTGCTTGATCTGATGCTATCAAATGAGAACACTACGATTTCTCTTAAGGACTGGCACACTACGATCTTCACTTGCTTGTCTTGCAGACTCTACGTTTCTGAGAGCACACTAAGATCTTTGAGTTGCCTTCGGCAAACGTCTGGACCACTCTACGATTTCCAGAGAGGCCGTTCAAGGCAGACATACTACGATCCTCGATGCTCTACGATTCTTCCTTGGCTTCTGCAAACTCTTGATCAGCTCAATAGACTACGATTTTGTTGAAGCCTATCTATTACATTTCAAGACATAGATCAACCTAACATCTTTGATCTCTTTATCTATACATTCATTTACAAAATGTTAAACATTAAAAGCTTATATCAACCTAACAATTTTGATCTATCACTAAGTCCTTGTACATATATTCCTTGAAAGACTTTACATATAATGATGAGCATTTACTTTCAACATCAAATCAAAATATGCACTCTCCCAAAAATCTCCCCCTATTTGATGCTGACATAACCAAGGAGATTTGTTGTCATGATTATCAATTTCTAGATGCAGTTGCAGCAAAGTAAATATGACTTAATATTTCAGTGAGCAGCTGAAATTTCTAGAGAATAAGCATGAGTTTATTGATGTTTGAAGATAGATATTATATTTAAGTTTGGCTAAATCAATAAGAATTAAATTTCAACTTATCTCTATTTCTTCTGCCTTTTGCCTCGTGGAGGATTGGCATACTCCTCAACTCTTCTTTTCCTGCTTGCTTCGTCTCTCTTGGCTAGATCTTCCAGCTCGCTTCGACTTAGTCTTGGATTGTTATCATGCCTATTCATGAACAGGATCTCCAATTGGCATTCTTAGGCCTGTGGTGGTCACTTCTTGTGAGCTGGGAGTTGGCCCTAGACTCCTTAAAGGTTGAGCCATGATAATTGGCTCACCATCAGATCGTTGAGTTTAATGGCCATATAGTAAAGTCTGATGGTGATACTGCCTTGGAGGAGGACTCCTTGATGATTGAGCTAAGAATGTGCCTCTGCCTCTGCCTTTGCCTTGATCTCCTTTCCCTTTATTCTCCCCCTTTATGACAAAGATCAAGGGTTGAATGTCTTCTTCGAGAGGCGAAGTCATTCTTCGACAAGCTCGTTGAGTGACTTTTGGGTTTGAGCAATGTCTTCGATTCTCTTTGATTAGAGCATCAGATCGAGCTTCCCTTCGTTGGAGGATGTCCAGGACATTGTCAGTCTGCTTCCCTTGGCTCATGAAAAAATCTTGAAATTCTTTCACGACAGTTTGTAGATTGGTGATGTTGTCCAACATAAGTTTGTTCTGGGACTCTTGAGTCGCCTGTAAGATAAGAACAACATCCATGTGTCTCTTAGCAGCTTGAAAATGGATCTGATCTCTGTCATTTATGCTCTTAAGCATCTCTTTTATGATCTCCCTAAGCTTCTTTGTGTGCTCAGAGCTTAGGGTGCTTGGGAGAGCATTGGTAGCATTGATCATTTTAGTCAGTCTCATTTGAACGAGTTCAGTGTGAGCTTCAAGACTGTCGTCTATGTCCTTGGTCACTTTCTTGGACGCTTCTGACAACTCAGTTTTGGTGGGAAGATTTGAAAGGAGTTCACAGAGTTGTGGATTATTTGGAGGTGGGGTTCTCGTGTATTGATCTTGCAGGGTGTAGATAGCAAGATCAAGATTGAAATATTCATTTGAGGACGAGGAAGGAATATCTGATGGAGGGGTTTATGTTTGGGCTTCTTGAGTAGGTGGCTCTACGATTTGATCATATGACTCTATGATTGGGCTCGAGTCAGTAATCGTAGAGATGAGAGGAGATGGTATCAAACCGAAGTTTGGCGTATTTGGTTCGTCAGTTACAAAATATTGGGATTCTGTTACAGAGAATTGATTAAGTGGATTGAGGATCACTTCCAACCATTTTAGGAATTCATAGAATTGACTTAAGAATGATGGTGGACAGTGATTAACCCTGAAAGAGATTGGGATAGATAGTACCTCATGCTCATTCCTTGAATAAGGGCCATTTGTGATTAGCTTTCTGGCAAAGTTGAAGTTGCCTGGAAATCTATGAGCTAGCACTGAGATTGCAGGATATGCTTTGAAGCTCTAGAACATGTGATCCCAGGAGTTAAGAATTTGAGCTCTATGGAAAGGCGTCATGGGTAGATAGGAAAACAGTTGATTGTAGTTAGCTCTCCTATACCCATTATAGCCCACAACTATAATTTTGATCTCATCATCTTCTTCTTCTTCTCTGTCTTCTTTCGAGGATTCCACTACATCAATGACCTCTTTTTGACTTTCTTGCTCTGGTGCTCTCTCATCTTTCTCAAGTGCAGCTTCTACTGCCATAGGGATATCATGAGGCTCCCCCTCAACATGATCATCCATTTGCATTTCAAATAGCTCCCCCTCAGCTGGAGCATTCTCTAGAGTGAGAACTTCAGGCAGCTCCCCCTCAGCTTCAGTTATTTCCTTCTGGCTTGCCTTGGATAACTCCTTTTCATAAGCTATCTTTTTATCTTCTTCTATACTCCTTCATTGATGAGGATGTACTTTTTGACCAATTTTCTTCTTGGTTTCCTAGGCTTAGCCACAGCCTTAGGACTCTCTTCATCTTCAGCTCTGAGTGGTCTATCAGTCTGAGAGTCTGTTGCAGCAACTTCTTTGGGAGAGAAGTCCAGTCTGGTATCTACGATTGGTAGAGACTCTACGATCGAAGAGACATAGGGCCTCTTGGATTTGTGACTATGTTTATTCTTCTTCAGCAGCTGAGATATGGTAGTTCTATCTTCATCTGCCTCAGCCTGCTGTTCTTTCCTTCTCAAAATCCTCAGAGTTTCAATGTCAGAACACTCTTGAGGTATATCAGTGGTTGACCCCTGAGGTTTTTCAACCATTTGAGTCTTCAGCTTTCTTTTGCCCTTGCTTTTTCTGACTAAAGCAATGGGTTCTTCTTTGTTGATCTTTTCCTCTTCTTCTTCAGTCTCCTTGACAACAGACATGTTTCCTGGAATCTCTGATTCCTTTGCATCACCTATCCTTCCACTGGACTCAGACATCATTCTTACATTCTCTGCTGGATTCCTTTTCCAGTTCTCGAACAGCTGCTGAGTCATTCTTCTGTTCGGATTGATGGACTCTCCTTCATCATCTCCGATCTTATCACCCAAAGTAGACTGTAGGATGATACTTATGAATCGCTCATAGGGCATCTTTCCAGAGCTTTTTGACTTCTTCGAGCTAAGTATCCACTTCCCAATCCATTCAAGTAGTAGGGCTCCATAGTTGAGTTGAATCTCACAACTTATGGTTGTCATGAGCTTGAGCTGCACTTTATTTACAGAGTCATGGCCGGAGCTCTTATAGCATATGCATTTCCTGACAATGTCTGCCAAAAATTCATACCTCTGGGGGAACTCTTTCTTCTTGTACCCTTTGACAGTGGGGAACTTCTTCTGGTGCATTCTCTTAAGTACATCATGGAAATCGATGCCCTCTATGAATGAAAACCCTTTTAATTTGAAACCTAGGGCTAGATTTATGTCATCAGCCTTGAGCTTGATTTCCACATCCCTGACCCTCATAGTGATGACGTCGTTCTCGAACACACCATTTCTGTAGAATTCCTTTATCAGCTTAGGGTAGATCCATGTGCTCGTACCCAGGGCCTCTTCAAGACCAGCTTTCTTTATCAGAGATAGAGTTTTGAGAAACTTGGGGTCAGCTATCTTGAACTCTTCGAAATAGAGTCTGTAACCAGAGATGACATTTGAATCTGCCATTAATTTCTTTACACTGTGTATGATTGTTTGAGCTTTTCGGAAGGTTAGGGTTTCTGATTGTAGAGAGAGAGAGATAGAGATAGAGATGAGCTTTTTGAACTTCTGATTTCAAAATGGTGTTTTCAAACTGTACTTGTAACTTCCCTCTCTCTATTTGCTTAGTGGGGCATATGTCAAAATCTGCTTGGCTCTACGAGTTTGACTGATAAGGAATGTACTGATTTGCCCTTAGCTCTTTTTGAGCTAATGTATCCTTTGGGATGACTACGATTATTGAGGTAGTCTTTATGCTTGTCAAGTCTGCTCTGCAATTGTCGTGTTTGCTCTGTATTCGTCGAGTCTGCTCTGCATTCGTCGAGTCTGAACTGCGATCGTCGAGTCTGTACTACGATCATCGAGTCTGCTCGGGTCCTTGTGATGAACTTTTGACTCGGAATTCTTCTCGCCTTAAGGTAGCTTAGGAAGGGCCAACCTCATAGAGTGAATCAAGGGTTAGGTTTGTTCCTAAGGCACTTATCAGAGAGATTGCTTTGTTTTATTGAACTTTATCATCACAGGATGCTCCTTTGTTTTGTTGATGGAGCTCTACCATCGTTGAGTCTGCACTGCGATCATTGAGTCTGCACTGCGATCATTATCTTTCATGTCACTCCAGCTCTACGATCGTGGACTTCTTTTGATCATGTCTATGATTTCGAACATAGCCTTTATATCTGCATGGTTAGAACAAACTAGAGCATAGATTTCATGGTTGTAAATTAAGCATGCCTAGCTCACTTATTAATTTGTTAAACCTAGATTCATCTAGAGGCTTTGTAAAGACATCAGCAAGTTAATTTTTAGTAGGGATATATTGTAAAGATTTGGTTCCATTTTGCACATGATCCCTAATGAAATGATACCTTATTTCTATATGCTTAGTCCTAGAATGCATGACAGGATTATGAGTTATTGTCATGGCACTTGTGTTATCACAGTGAATGTGTATAGATTTGAATTCAAACCCATAGTCGCTAGAATGATTTTTTCATCCATAGGATCTCGAGCATAAAAATTTGCCAAAGAACAATGTATTCAAATTTCTACAATCAAGTAGATCGAGTTTTGCTTTTACTAAACTAGAACACAAGTCTCTGCTTCCTCAGAATCGACAGGTGCCACCGGGTACTTTTTCATCTATTTTACAACCGCAAAGTCGAGATCTCAGATATCATGTTAGTTCAAATGAGGACTCCTTGGGATACCAAAGCCCCAAGTGAGGTGTGCCCTTGAGGTACCTGAAAATCCTTTTTATAGCAGTTAAGTGTGATTCATTAGGATTAGCTTGAAATCTAGCACATATGCATGTTGCAAACATTATGTCTAGTCTACTGGCAGTCAGATATAGAAGAGATCCTATCATACCTCTGTATTGAGTTATGTCAATACTTTTACCTTTTTCATCTTTGTCAAGCTTGGTTGCTGGAGCAATTGGGGTTTTCATGGGAGAGGCTGATTCCATGCCATACTTTTTAAGTAAGTCTTTAATGTACTTGGCTTGGTTTATGAAGATTCTTTCATCAGTCTGCTTCACTTGTAGTCCAAGGAAAAAGTTCAGTTGATCACCCATTATGCTCATTTCAAACTTGCTCTACATAAGCTTGGAAAATCTCTTGCATATCTTTTCATCAGTATATCCAAAAATAATGTCATCAACAAATATTTGAACTAATACGACTTTGTCTTTATGCTTTCTAAGAAATAATGTGGTATCTACTCTACCTCTAATGAACCCATTTTCAATAAGAAAGTTAGTTAGTGTTTCATACCATGCTCTAGGTGCTTGTTTAAGCCCATATAAGGCTTTGTCTAATCTATAAACATAATTAGAAAGAGATGGATTGATGAAACCTGGAGGTTGCTCTACATAGACTTCTTCTTGAAGTTCACAATTTAGGAATGCACTTTTGACCTCCATCTGAAAGACCTTGAATTTCATGTGAGCAGCAAAGGCAAGGAATATTTTGATGGCTTCTAGTCTGGCAACATATGCAAATGTCTCATCGTAGTCAATGCCTTCTTCCTGAGAGTAGCCCTTGGCCACTAGTCTTGCCTTATTCCTGGTTATTACTCCATCTTCATCCATCTTGTTTCTGAAGACCCACTTGGTTCCAATGACAGGATGACTCTTTGTTCTTGGTACCAATCTCCATACTTTGCTTCTTTTAAACTGATTAAGTTCTTCCTACATGGCTTCTATCCAGCTGGAGTCTTCCATAGCATCTTCTATCTTCTTAGGTTTCATTTGTGACAGGAAGCTTAGATAGAAACATTCATTTTGGGTGGCAGCTCTTGTTTTGACTCTTGCACTAGGATCTCCAATGATTAAGTCTTGAGTGTGATCTCTCGCCCATCTGTTTCCTGTTGAGACATCTGTCCTGATGCCTTCTTGTCTGAAATTTTCAAGATCTATTTCTACTTCTTGATGTGGAGGTTCGTTGTCTTGCATAGGCCTCTCTACGATCTCATTTCCTTACTCAACAATTTCACTATCTGGAACTACGATCATAGTGTTGAGCTCAACGACCTCATTTGTAGTGTTTGAACTGTCGATCGTAGTGTCTTGAGGCACAATTTTGTCTAAGTCTGTCTCATCAAAGATGATGTGAATCGAGACTTCAACACTCAGTGTCTTCTTGTTGAACACTTTATAGGCCTTACTGTCTATGGCATACCCAAGAAAGATTCCTTCGTCTGACTTGGGTTGGAACTTTGTCAAATACTGCTTTCCATTGTTGAAAATATAGCATGTACAGCCGAAAACATGGAAGTAGCTGACCAACCTTATTGCATAAAAAACATCTAATATGATGCATGCTTGTGTGTGTATGAGGATTCTTCCTCCATTTGGACTTTTGTGGATCTTTAGTCATCCTTCTGTTAAACTGATTCTCCTTCTTCCATGTGTCCTTGTGTTTCATGATTTGGGAAGAGTGTACATTTCCTCTACTACTCCTTCCCAGTTGGTTCGTGAAGTTGATTTTACTCGACTCTACGATCCTTCGAGGTTGGAGAGTAGTGGTTGGATTACTCTTCTCTTTTCTGAAACCCAGGCCAGCATGAGATCCTTTACTCCTTGGATTATGGATTGAATCAGAAGAGCGGGATTGGAATGGTTCTTCCTTATGTGAGGACTTCACAAATATAATGTCTCTACTAAAACTTGAAGCATTATTAGTGCTAGTTTCCTTTACCTTTTTCACACATGGCTCTGAGATGGATTCCCCAAAACCTAAACCAGTTCTGTCAAAGCACTTCTCTGACTAGAGATTGGGAGTCCATGGATGAAGAAGATTTGTTCCATGTAGAGATTGTCTTTTCTAGTTCCTCAATCTTAGAGGTTAGATTTGACTCTCTTTGTGCATTGAGCTCATTGGTCCATTTTAAGAGCTTATTCTCAGCTTCAAACTTGGAGAGAGAGTTAGCACTTAGAAGGGTTGTTTCCAGTTTTTCTTGGACTTTCTCTTTTTCCTTTTGAAGAAGTGAATAATCCTTGGACAGAACTCTGAACCACTTTATGTATTGATGCAGATCAGATGTTATGTCATGCAGTGCAGTTCTTAAATCATCAATGTCTACATCAGGAGAGTTGAAGTCAAATACCTCATCTATACTTACTTCATGAATGTTGGAGTTCTGCTTATCCTTTGCATGCTTGGCCATCAGGCAAAGATTTTCCATTTGAGGATCTTCATCATCTCCAGATTCGGGAGTTGAGTCATTGTCTGAGTCACTCCACGATCCTCCAACTACAAGGCCTTCGTCCTTCTTCTGAGGCCTTTTGTTGCCTTTGTATTCCTTCTTTGGATGTGATTTCTTCTTTAGTTCTTCTTTGAGGGGTTTGTTGTAGTTTGCAATGAAATGGCCAGGCTTCTTGCAATTGTAGCATAGATCATTTATCTGCTCCTGGCTGTTGTAGTTGCTGACTTTCTTTGGTTTGCTGATTATGCCTTGACGCATGAACCTTCTGAGTCTTTTTACCAGCATTACAAAGTCCTCATCATCATCTTCGTCATAGTCAGAGTCATTTTCAGTATTGCCTTTGGAGGTGTTGTCAGTTGCTTTGAGCGCAACACCCTTATCCTTCTTTCTTCCTTCAGATAGAGTTTCTGCTCGTTGAGTCAACTCCAATTCATATGTAAGAAGGTTACCATATAATTGTTGAATAGTCGTCTCATGGAGATTCTAGGACTCTCTAATAGCAGTGGTTTTGGCATCCCACTTGCTTGGTAAGGCTCTCATGAACTATATGATTAGATCTTTGTTTGGATAGATCTTTCCATGGGCTCGTAGAGAGTTGAGCAGAACATTGAATCTCTCGTAGGTGGCAGTGATGGTTTCTCCTTGAACGTGTGCAAACATTTCATATTGTTGTGTCAGGAGAGATTATTTATTTTCTCTGACTTCTTCTATTCCTTCATGCATGATGAGCAATGCTTCCCAAACCTCCTTTGTTGTTTTGTTGTTTACCACATTTTCGAACATATCATCTTCTAAGGATTGGAACAAAATGTTCTTGGCCTTTTTGTCGAGTTGAACAGCTCTCTTCTCGTTGTTTGTCCATTCTCCTTTAACCTTGATCTGTATTCTGTTTGGGTCGTCTGTAGTTGGTGAAAGCTTTGTAGGAACATAGGGCCCATTCTAAACAGTTTCAAATAGATCTTCATCTATTGTATCCATGTATGCTTGCATCCGAACTTTCCAGTTGGTGAATTTATCTTTGTTGCACATAGGTGGCTTGCTGCCTCTCCAGTCTTTAATTCTCTTGGTAAGTGTGCAATTGGATCTACTTAAGCTTTGTAGGCTATAAAATAGATCCTGCTCTGATACCAATTGTTAGTTCCCGGAGGCACAATAGTTATCTAGAAGGGGGGTTGAATAGATATTTAAAATTCTTTTTGTTTTACTTTGTTAGTTTTGATAATGATTTAAACACAACGGAATTAAGATTTGTTTGATCTCCCTTTTTAGATATAGTGAGTTAATGAGAGTGAGGCAGTTATAGCAGTTATAACAAGAATGCAATAGACACAACAGTTTTAAGTGGTTCAGAGCACTTAAAGCTCCTAGTCCACTATTCTACTCTTCGAGTAGGAAATCCACTAAGGATATCTTTTACACTTTCTGAATCTCACAGATTCCTTCTGCACCAATGATAGCCTAGGCACTTCTCTCATTCACTCTTGAACTCTTCAAGTCCAGCATACTAGGTTCTTCGCAGTTCACTTTAGAACTCTTCAAGTCCTTCTGACTTGGAACTTCTTATATCACTTGATTGGTAGTTGATGAGTTCTTGATTGGTGCTACTCAGTTGTCGTTAAGCTCTTGTTCGAAAGAATTGAGTAGCTAAGCAAGCTTTCTCTTTTTCAGATCGTAGAGTTGAGCGTTGAGTGTTCTTCAGCATTTTGTTCAATGCTTGCTTAGTTGAATCATCTGCAGATGTTTTGTATATATTTGATCCTTGAAATCTATCCGTTGAAGACATCCGTTGAAGCATTAAATGCGTTTAAAATTTCTGAACTTTGATGGAGAGTTTTCTGCACATCTTCTGAATTGCATTATGGCCCACTGACACAACAGATTGCTTTCTCACCTAATATCTGAAAATGTGTTTTCTTCTGACCAAAAAGTACTTTCCTTAGCTTCTTCAATATGTTTCCTTTGTTGTATATTAAGGATATCGTTTGTGCCATTGGGACTGGTGAGGGCTTCAACGTTTATAACACATTCCACATTTGTTGGAATTTATCTTTAAACAAAAGGGTAAGGCTCGATGCTTCTGACACGGGCAGATAATACTCTACGATTCAGATCGTGGTGCCTTGCCACCTTAGTGCTTGATCTGATGCTATCAAACAAGAACACTACGATTTCTCTTAAGGACTGGCTTAATACGATCTTCACTTGTTTTTCTTGCAGACTCTACGTTTCCGAGAGCACACTACGACCTCTGAGTTGGCTTCGGCAAACTTCTGGACCACTCTACGATTTTTGGAGAGTCCCTTCAAGGCATACATACTACGATCCTCAATGCTCAACGATTCTGCCTTGGCTTCTGCAAACTCTTGATCAGCTCAATAAACTACGATTTTGTTGAAGCCTATCTATTACATTTCAAGACATAGATAAACCTAACATCTTTGATCTTATACATTCATTTACAGAATGATAAACATTAAAAGCTTAGATCAACCTAACAATTTTGATCTATCACTAAGTCCTTGTACATATATTCCTTGAAGGACTTTACATATAATCATGGGCATTTACTTTAAACATCAAATCAAAATATGCACTCTCCCAACATGATGGTTGAAAAGTTTTTTGGGGACGAAGCTGTGACTCGTAGTAGTATAGGTAGGGTATATCAGAAGGCAGTTTTTGATGACGATGATAAGGCTGTTAAGATGTCAATGATTTTGTTGGTGTTTAATTTCATTATATCCACAGTTTCTAAAAATTATGTGGATGGGGCAATGGTTAATTTTTTATGTTTTGGTGATGTTAGTAGTTACCCTTGGGAGAAAGTCACGTTTGAGATGACAAAGTACTCTTTGTCCAATGCTTTGAAGGGGTGTTTGAAGATAGGAAGGAATGGTGGTTCGATATATAATTTCTATAAAGAGCATTATACCAAATTATACAAGTTGAACGGGCTTCCTTATGTATTCCAAGTGTTTATGCTTGAAACTATTCCGACATTCAAAGCTCGAGGTATATGTACTGACGATCATTCGTCGGTTGTTCGTTTATTTAAATGGAAGGAGCTAGTGAAGCCCCCTACAAATGACAAGCTGAACAATCTAGTATTTTATTCCGGACAGGTATGCAGTTTACTACTAATAATGTAAATGGTTACCTTTAGTTATATAATTGGTTACTGATTATATTTTGTGAAGTTTACTATTAACAATGTAGTTAGTTACCTTTATATACTCATTTGGTTGCTGATTATTTTATATGCATGTTAATAATAACAATGTTGTTGGTTACTTGAATATTCACATTTGGTTACTGATTATATTACATGTAGGTTACTAATAATAATGTTGTTGGTTACCTGAATATACATATTTGGTTACCTTTACACATGTATTTGGTTACTGATTATTATACATTTGGTTACCTGTACACATGTATTTGGTTACTGATTATATTTTATGATACTCTATTTACTGAATTTTTTTTTTCTTTTAATTGTACAATATTTGTTAGATGCTATACTAAAGTGTACTTAATGTTTTTCAGCTGAGGATAAAAAGTTTGATTCCCACGGCCGAGGAGAAGGATCGGCTTGATTTGGGCAGGCTTCACTTTTTTAATGGGAAAGATGGTGATAAGAAAGTTGAAAAAAAAGTGAAGGTTGACAACATTGGGTTTGATATATCTGACGTTAAAGATGCAATTGAAGCACGGTTTAGGCCGTTAGAGAAGAAAGTTTCTGAAATTAAGAAAGAAGTTGGAAAATTACAGGCTGATATTAGAGATGAAATGTAGATTTTACACGTTCAGTTATGCATGGAATTTAGGTTAATTATTAGAGATGAGTTACGCGGGATCAAAGACGTTGGGGACAAACAAGTTGATGGTGATTCTAATGATGATTCTGTTTCTGATAATGATGATGATGATGATGATGATGATGATGATGATGATGATGATGATGATGATGATGATGATGATGATGAGGATGCTGATGTTGTTAAAGGAAATTATAACGATGATGATGAGGATGGTGATGAAAGTGGGTGAGAAGAATGATGAGGTTGAAACTGAAGTTGTTAAAGAGTGTGAACATGATGTTATGGTGGAAGAGCCCCATGTTTATGAGGATGTTGATGATGGTTCAAAACTGAGTAAGAATAATGATGGTGATGATGTGTCAAATTTCGTTGAGAAGAAGGATGGGAATGAAATTGAAATTGGTAATGAAGTTGAACGTGATGTTATGGTTGAAGAACCTCATGAAATAAAAAATAATGATGATGAAGAAGAAAATGTCAAGGTTAGACATATTTGTTTATTTTGCACAGATTGGCAATAATAATGACATGCCATCTTTTGACATATTAAGACAATGCACTGGGAAAGAGATTGTTGTGTGTTGCTGATGAGGTTAGTGTTATAATTATATGTCATCCTTTTTTTACATGCTCTCTAGGTTTTGGTTACCATTATATTATGATTTGGTTACTATTATATATGTTATGGTTACTATTATAATGTGGGTTGGTTACTATTTACAATATGTGTTGGTTACTATTATATTATGATTTGGTTACTATTTTATGTTATTTTGGTTACTAGTAGAATATGTTCATTTTAGTCTGTCGGTTATTGTTCAGTCAGTTTGTTATTGCATATATTAGTTAATTGCATGTTTTTGGGTTAAAAATCTAATTGTATATATTACCTTTTCTGTCAATTGATAAAGGGGAATAAATGTGAAGCAGAAAATAGGTATGCACTTGATCAGATGGTTCTGACCACACAGGACATAGTTCAGTGTGATGAGTTGGAGAAAAGCATCCATAAAGCCAGTGGTAGACCTGTCCGTGAACATTCAAAGAGTGTCGTTTTGCGGTCTCCATATACAAAAAAGTTTGGATCGGTTGGTTCATCGTCTACCGCTGTGGGTGCTACTGAAATACTTGCACGTCTTTTTACATTCCCCAAAGTATGCATGGCTATGTCGTCGATATATGAAGATGCATTGTTTGAACAATGGTTTAAAATTGGATTAAACAACAGGAAAAGGTTTGTTTTTTGTTTTTTAACAATGCTATAGTTTTTTGTGAAACAAATTTATTTTGTTTTCATGTAGAAACATATGGTTAATATTAAATAAATGTTATGGTTATTATTATATTATGTTCTGCTTATTGTTTGATCATGTTATGGTTACTATTATATTATGATTTGGATACCATTTTTGAGCTATCAAAATGAGATTTTGGTTACTATCATATTATATGTTGGTTAATATGTAATTGTTAGGTATACATAGGTTGCTTAAATTGTCTAGATTACATTGTATTTCTGTTTGATTTACTATCATATTATAATCTGGTTACTGTTATATTAGGTTTTGGTTACTAATATAGTACATTATGGTTACTATTATGTTATATTTGGTTTATATTAATACTCCATCGAAGTAAAGTGTTTGTTATACATTCAGGTTGCTTAAATTATGGTTGATTACATGATGTTTCTGTTTTGGTTACTATTAAATTATAGCCTGGTTACTATTATTTTATGTTTTGTTTACTGTTTTGTTATGTATTGATTACTATTTGATTATGGTTATTATATTAATATTTATTGGTTACCAGGTAAATGTTTACAATTCAGTTGTTGATTAGATTGTTAATTATTGACTATTCAAGTCTGATTTGGATAGTGTGAATACTAATACGGTAATTTTTAATGTTAGTTATGTATACTACTATGCTTTTATATTGAAGGACCAACAAATTTCCTAGAAAGAATGACAAAATTGAACCTGCTTTTGTATTTAGGTCTGTCCCAATATCATCAAAAATGTTGTTCTACAAATTAAAGACTCATGGACAGTGGTTAGACGACGATGTGAGTTATATTTTTCAAATTATGTTTTTCTAGTTATGGTTACAATATTAAGTTGGTTCAGTAACTAGTGTTAACATTGTTGGTTACATTCATTACAGATTTACATTTTTCAGCAACTTATGGTTTTTTATTTTTTTTTGGTTCAGCACATTAATGTTGCGTTATATTATTTCTGTAAATTGGCCAGACATTTCGACAATGTTCATATAAGGGTAATGACCACGGACTGTTGGTTTCATGGCAAGATGAATGCTCTTTTTGAGGAATATACAAGTAAAAATGCAGATAAGAGTATTCAGTCTAGGGAGGGTGATATTGGTGAATACATCCATGGGTTGTTCATTGATGTTAACACACCATGGATAAATGTTGACTACGTGTTGTTCCCCATTCATATGTCATCACCGGACCACTAGTTTTTGCTGACATTTGATGTGCATCGTAGACGTCTAATAGTTTACAATTCTCTGCAGCCAAATAGGAAAACAATACAGACCAAAATTATGGATGTTTGTGAACCCTATATCTTCATCCTACCCACAATACTGCGCAAAAGTGGTTTTTGGAGGGATAGGTCTGACATTAACTTTAGCAGTGAACCGTATCTCAACAAGGATAAAGATGACATAATTGAATTGGAATTTGACGAAAGGGTTCCTGAACAAGTTGAGGGGTAAGGTTTACAGTGTGTACATTTATTTAATTATTATATGTAGGTTGATTTTAGTTTTGATTTTTATTTTCTTTTGTTTGTTTGTACAGTGATTGTGGGATGTTCACATATTTGTTTTGTTGAGCATGTTATTCACCAGAAATTTGCTGAAATTCATATTCCATTCCCTATTCCTCAGTATCGAAAGAAACTGTGCACAAACCTCTACATGCATGCTAGGAATAAACAGTTAGAGGGATATGAGACTGATAGAGAGTTTCCAGGAAGATTTGTGTCAGATTTCGATTAGTTTGGTTGTTGTTGTATCGTCCTTCTGAATTGTGTTTTGTATTTTATTTTTTCTTGTTGGATATCCATAACCATTTATTATGGTTAATGAGTTTGTGATGTTTATTGAAGCTTATGTAAATGGGATACATATTTAATTATATTTCCAGTAATGAAAGTGATATTGTTTGTTGGTTTGTATTTGTTACTTCTAAGTTATGTTTGATTCATTGTTTGAAATGTGCAATTGGTAACCAAACATGTATAGAAAGGTATCCATTTTATTTTTTGGTAGTAACCAGATAGTTACAAGCTTGTATCAAGACATATATCAAGTGTTAAATGTACATGTGAGAGTATACATGGGTTGCCTAAACTGTGTTGGATATTTAGGTTGTTTATGTGTTGGTTACCATTAAAACCTATTATGGTTACCTTTATGTAACTATTTGGTTTACTTATTTATTATATTTTGGTTACTTTTATGTAACTATTCGGTTACTGTTATTTTATGGCTTTTGACTTGTTCTATATATATAGGTAACTATTTTATTTTTTATGAGTAAGCAAATTGACATAAAATTGGTCCAAAACAGTATCCATCAGCTATTTAAGTTGAAATGTTAGGTTGGTATCCAAACATACACATTTGGTTACTTATTTGTAACTATTTGGTTACTTATTTATTATATGTTGGTGACTTTTATGTAACTATTTGGTTACTATTATTTTATGGCTTTTGACTTGTTCTGCATATAGAGGTAACCATTTTTATTTTTGTTAGTAACCAAATAATTATAAGTTTGAGTTAGGAATGTTATAAAGTGTTAAATGTATTAGTGTTAATTGTACACTATCATCATGATGGAATCAGAAACTCCAATTAAGAGTTCCCATTCATATATATGATGGTCACTTATAATCTCATTAAAATAAAGATTATTTGGGAGGTGCAGTTGGTATCCAAACATGCATATAAGGGTAACCATTTTAGTTTTTTTTAGTAACCAAATAATTTATAACTTATATTATAACAGTTATTAAATGCTTAATTTACATGTGAGGGTTCCAATTTATCTAGCTGATGGATAATTTTTAATTATAAAAGTTATTTGGAAATGTTATAACTAAATATGAATATAGAAGTAACCATTTAATTTTAGATGGTAACCAAATTTACATAAACATGTTTTAGAACAGTTACTAATTGTTCAATGTATATGTTTGGTTTATATTGACAACTCATGATGGAATCAAAAATCAAAATATTAATGAATAATAATGTTGGGTAATGTACACCATTTAAAATGTTACAAATCATGTGGTTAATGGTTCCTATCAGTAAATAATTATATGTTCATGTAATTACAATATGTTTGTTTATGTACTATATCAGATCTTTTTTTGTCTTAAAACTGATGGATTATTACACGTTTTCCTGTTGTGTCCCTTTTCTTGGCACCTGTTGCATCTGTTTTTAATTTTGTTTTCAGATCCATGCTTGTACCTCCCTATCTTTGGTCTTCCCGATGGTCTTCTTGTGTTTTGTGGTTTTACACATATATTTATTACTTCTGCTGGTACATCCCAGTTCTCTTTGTCATCTAACGGCGGGATGGAAGCTGAATATGTGTCGACCAAAGTTATTTTAGAGTAATTTTTTGAGCAAAAATCATAACAGCTCAAATTTCGCTTGCTGATAACAGCAGCAGCGTGTGGACAAGGCATCTCATTGTGCTAAAATTTACAACATGTGCATGTCCTTTGTTCGATGTCCACAATATAATGTTTAGTGACATCGTAAACAGTGAAAATCACTAAGTTTGATGTCTCAGCCTACAACACAAATTAAGTGTGTCGTTAGTATGCATAAATATTTAGTTTGTTTACATTGAAATAATGGCAGCTATATTTATTGTTGTTCAAATTATCAGCATATACAGGTAACCAATAGTGAACAAATAGGCTTCCATAAAATGCAAATGCAACTTATGTTGTAATAATTTAAATTTTGTATTAGTTATCTTAAGTTTCTTTGATTTAATGATATTAGATTGCAACCTCCCCTCAGTTGTTGTGGATAGTGTAGTGAATGTTGATATGGCTACTTGTTTATTTGTGAAATACCATCTTTGAACCAGACAATGTAGGCATTCAATCATTGACACAACTGGAAGATCCCTGATCATCTTGATTGCATTGTTAATAGATCCGGCGGTGTTTGAAGTCATTGTCGAGTACCTGCTTACAGCCCCATGGAGCCTTGTGCACTTCTCCAATTTGACCTCTTCTTCTAAATATGTCCTTATTCGAGGATCAATCGCATCAAGTTCAGCCATGTGTTTGTTGAATTTTTCAATAGTGTAAGCTCTACAAGCCCCGTTGTATGACTGTTTGAGTTCTTCTCCTCTATTTCTGAATCTGTTTTTTATATTTTTCAATACATGGACACAAACCATGCATGACATCCGGAAACACACAATTCAGTCCTTGTATAATGGCTTCATGTCTATCTGAAACAATGCATTGGCCTTCTCTAACTCCACAAGCAATTCTCAAATTTATGAAAAACCATCTCCAAGATCATTCATTTTCGCTGTCAACCACCACAAAAGCAATCGGAACAATGTTTCTTTTTGCATTCCGTGTGCTTGATTATATGAACGTGTCATCGATTACAATGATTGGAAAGCAATGGTGCCATGCTTGAATGGATGCTCCAATGGCAAAGAATAAATACTTGAAACGACCATTTGTTTCCAACTCCAGGGCTGTGACGGAACTTGATATGAAATCTCATAAATATCATTATAATTACAAGTGGAATACAGTATCCAAACTTGTAATAAATGGTAACCAAACTTGTTGTAAACGGTAACCAAACTTGTAATAAATGGTAACCAAACTTGTAGTAAATGGTAACCAAACTTGTAGTAAATGGTAATATTTTGTGTAGATATTTGTCATACACAAAAAATTTATTTAATACAATTTTAATGTACAGTTAGTAACTAAACATGCATAACAAGGTAACCAAGTCAGTTGAATTGAGTAACCAACTAATTATGAAAAACCAATAAACTGTTTTAAAGTGTTACTTGGATTTATTTTTTTTCAACATGCGCAACCATGATGGGATCAGTGAGTAGTCATGTGGATTTTCTCTAACCTTTTCCAACGTTTTCTCCTTTGATCTCCATGCTTTTTAGTAAGAGATAGAGACATTATATTCTGTCATCATGTCCTCCACAATATTTATTGGTGTGTATATTTTCTTCAGATTTATTAATTTGTGCATTATGCAATCACTAACCAACTCGCTATTTGCATGTATGTGGTCTCCAAGCAACACGTTGACTGAACACGTGTGGATGTCATTGAATTCTCTCACCTTGAACATACTGGTTTTTCAAAACCTTAATGCTCTCATCTTCCATCTGCAATTTTTATTATCTGTGTACACTAGTAAAACGTCTCTACAACCTGTTCGGTCAACTTTGTGTTGTGTATTTTTCCTGATTAAATGCAACCTCATTACTTGTGATAGGATTTTTTTGTCTTTGTAAGTTTGATGTAATTTTACTTCACGTTCATTCGGATCTGTTATTACATCATCAGATCGTTCTTCTATATATGATATGTCATGTTGTCTATCTTGTTATTGTTCAATAACTTACATGGCAAGTTGATCAACATATTGCATTTCAATTTGGCAATCTAGTGCAGCTAGTGGAACTAGTGTTGAATTCCAGTGTGTTGGTCTGATTGGCGTTACATCGTGGATTCTAATTTCTTCTACATTTATCAAGTTCTGCAAGATTGTTGTGCGTCCTCTTCTGTGTTCATTATCTATAATCAGTGGGAACTTGCCTTGTTTATCTGATTTTCTAATGACTTCCATATATATTCTAAAGGTTGCTTCATCTGATATACTGATCGGTGGAATGTCGCGTCTAATCTGAAATTTGATTGACAATGTTGTTGTGTTTGTGTCTAGCCGTAATGTACTGCATATCAAGTTTTGCATTTCTCTGAACGAACTAGTTGATGGAACTAGTATGCCGGTAACTTCAAATTTGTTGTATTGGTTAGTATCAGTCCACGTCCCGTTGAAATAAAGTACAACTGGAATCATCTCCATTGTCTGACAACTGAATAAACATTATAAAGTAACAAAATCAATATTAGACAGTAACCAAACTACACATTAATAGTAACCAGAACATAAACCACATATTTACATGCATCTTACAATGAAACAATCAGTATGATGATATAGTTACCAATTAAATTATAACAGTTGCATGAAGGTAATTAATGTAGTTAATAAGTAATCATCTACATAATGTATCAGTATAAAACACACCGACCAGTATATCAGATGAAGCAACCTTAAGTATGTTTTTGGTTACTGTTAGCTTATGATTTGTAAAGTAACCAACTCAATGTTAGACAGTAACCAAACTACATAATGTTAGTAACCAGAACATGAACTGAGGTAATATTATGCAAAGTAACCATTGCAATTTTACACAAGAACCAAGTCAAAGATTATATACTAACCAAATCCAGTTAGAGCAAGAACCAAGCGAGCCAGCGGAAGGTAACCAATGTATTTAATAAGTAATCATTAATATAAAAAACATCAGTAAAATAAACTTTAAAATTATAAAGCAAGCAAATAAACATTATACAACAACCAAATCAATAATATACAGTAACCAATTTATATGTATTTAGTAACCAGAATATAAAACATATTTTCAAATGCATTTTGCATTATCAATCATTCAACTGTATAATACACAACAACATTGTTAATCAAATTTTAGATTAGAAGCTATATTCCCATTCGACCAAATATATCGGATGAAGCAACCTTTAATATGTTTTTTTGGTTATTGTTAGCTTATGATTTATAAAGTAACCAACTCAATGTTAGAGCAAGAACCAAACTACATAATGTTAGTAACGCAACATGAACTGGGTAATATTATGCAAAGAACCATTGCAATTTTACACAAGAATTCAAGTCAAAGATTATATACTAACCAAATCCAAATTAGACAAGAACTAACAAATAAGGAAGGTAACCAATGTATTTAATAAGTAATCATTAATATAAAAAACATCAATATATAATAAACTTTAAAATTATAAAGCAAACAAATAAACATTATACAACAACCAAATCAATAGTATCAAGAACCAATTTATATGTATTTAGTAACCAGAATATAAAACATATTTTCAAATGCATTTTGCATTATCAATCATTCAACTGTATAATACACAACAACATTGTTAATCAAATTTTAGATTAGAAGCTATATTCCACCGACCAGTATATCAGATGAAGCAACCTTTAATATGTTTTTGGTTATTGTTAGCTTATGATTTATAAAGTAACCAACTCAATGTTAGACAGTAACCAAACTACATAATGTTAGTAACCAGAACATGAACTGGGGTAATATTATGCAGTAACCATTGCAATTTTACATAAAGAACCAAGTCAAAGATTATATACTAACCAAATCCAAATTAGACAGTAACCAACAGTTGAAGGAAGGTAACCAATGTATTTAATAAGTAATCATTAATATAAAAAACATCAATATATAATAAACTTTAAAATTATAAAGCAAACAAATAAACATTATACAACAACCAAATCAATAGTATACAGTAACCAATTTATATGTATTTAGTAACCAGAATATAAAACATATTTTCAAATGCATTTTGCATTCAAAACATTCAGTATTCTGACTTTGTGACCATTTAAAGAGCGAAAAATTTAAGAAAGGTAACCAATAGACGAATACGTAGTAAACACGGGGTAGTACTATGCGTATAAATTGGAAACTCAAATACCTCAGTATACAAATTTATAACGAATCAACAATCAGTGCAGTACGTAAGTTTCTGGTTACTGATCTTGAAGTTGTTGTTGATCTTTTATGTTCTTCTCCGATCTCAGAGTTGCGTCGCGACAAAAGATTTCGTCTTCTTCGATAGATACGTCGTTGATCTGTTTTACGTCGTTGATCTGTTTTTCCGATATCAAAGTTGCATGTTTTTTTCAGTTGCTTAAATTTAGGTGCGGTTAGTTGCAAATATGAAAGTCGGTAACTGACGTGTAGGGAGATAATGATCCGTAATGTTAGTAACGTAATATTATGTTGCGTTATTTTTGTAATTATTTTATGTATGTTATATATTTTTGTAATTGTTTTTTAATTATTGTATATTAGTGTTAAGAACCCTAAATTAAATATTCATCCGAGTTTTATGTAGCCCTAACTTTCATCCAGATTTATATTTTATCCAGGACCAAAATTCGCTATCTAGTTTAACTAAGTTTCCCGGCCCAAAAATTAAAATTATCCGGGTTTATACTCCCTCGGTCCAAAAAGAGAGTTGCCAATTCAAATGATTCAAAAATTGATTTAATATGACATATGGTCATTAAGAGTGTAAATAAATCAAGTCGAGTCGACTATTGAGTTACTCAAATTTGGTTCACAAAATTTATCGAGTATAAAATAAGGTTTGATTGAGGCTCGTTTAGCTACCGAGTCGAGCACGATTTCGAATCGAGCCCGAGCAATTTGAACTTTTCGAACGAATATGATCTGAGTATCAATAAAAAATTACAATTTGGGAATGTTCCAGTAATTTATCGAACTTTAAAGTTTGCTTATATTTGAATCATTTATATTTCGAGTCGAGTTCAAATCGAACTTTTGGTCGAGCAAATACGAATCGAGCCCAAATTGTTTGTTAATTTTACAGCCTTAATAATCATATAACTCTAAACCTCATATATTATGGGACGGAGGGAGTATACATTGTCACTGGGATTTACTCAACCGGCTTGTGCATTAAACCCCAAGAAAATTTAAAAACTCTCATCTCTCGGGTCAAACCGTTTTTCAAAACTATCTCTACATAAACAAACCGAATATTAAAAATTTTGCCTACATTTTGCAAAACTCATCTCTCAAATACTCTCTAATACAATACTTGTGCAATGGGAAGGAAGTAATATTCAATACATCGTCTAAGGAGATTTAGTTGATTGTAGGTCTAAAAGTAATATTCAAAATAAAACTAAGTTATTCGAAAATAAATATGAACTTAAAGTAAAGAAATATTTATCAAAAATATCTAAGGAGATTCTAAACTAGAAAAAACGTATTAATAAAATTGATTGCAATGGCAACGAAGGGGACTGCTGTTTCAAGAAAATTATACTGTGGATACTTTTTTAAGACATGATTTTGATCAACTTTATAAGTAATTTACTCTGATACTAACTCTATCCATGCCTTACAATATTCTTCTCTTCAAGCTAGTATGAAAATTGAGGATTTTTTAAATATGATTTTGAGAATTTTTCAATTGACAAGGTTTTTAAATTTAATTTTAGGTTATTTTCAAGCTTATAACTCGGACATTGTTAATTAAAAAGGGATAAATAACGTTTTTTTGGTCATTTATTTGAGTCAGATTTTCATTTCAGTAAATCAAACTTTTAAAATTACAATCAATTCTTGTCATTCTCGCGTATTACAAAATAGTCATTAATTTTACTTTCCGTTCAAAAGTCAGACGAAATCGTGAGTGAGTAAAATTTGGCCCATTTTTTTGCTTACGTGGAGCACAAGAAATGCAAGGAGACATATTATTATAGTACAAACTACCAAAATTATTAACTACTTTACCTCAATAATTCTAAAACTAATAATAATAATAATAATTTCAAAATAATAATAAAATAATAATAATAATAATTTTGAAATAGTTAACTACTTCACCTCAATAATTCTATTTTTTTTTTAAAGTCTGTTTTTTTTTTAAATTCTTAAATTTAAAAAACGTTAATTTTATAAAAACAGAATTTTTTTAATTTTTTAAAAACGTTAATTTTTTAAACTAAACTAATATTTTTTTTTAAATGTCTGTTTTTTTAAAAAGTCTTAAACTTAAAAAACGTTAATTTTTAAAAATTTAAAAACGTTAATTTTAAAAATTTAAAAAACGTTAAGTTTCTAAAAAATTTAAAAGCTTTAATTTTCTTAAAAAAAAAAAAATCTGTGTTTTTATAAAAATTAACGTTTTTAAAAAAACAGACTTTTAAAAATAGAATTTTTTTAAAAACAGCTTTTTAGAAAAAGACTTTTTTAAATAATAATTTCAAAATAATAATAAAAAATACTATTAATAGTAATAATTTTAAAATTCTGTTTTTAAAAAATTTTAAAAAAAATCTGTTAATTTTAAAAAGTCTTTTTCTAAAAAAGTTGTTTTTAAAAAAATCTGTTTTTAAAATTCTATTTTTTAAAAAAGTCTGTTTTTTTAAAAACGTTACTTTTTTATAAAAACAGAAAATTTTAATTTTTTTTTAGAAAATTAACGCTTTTTAAATTTTTTTTAGAAACTTAACGTTTTTTAAATTTTTTAGAAAATTAACGTTTTTAAATTTTTAAAATTAACGTTTGTTAAGTTTAAGAATTTTAAAAAAAACAGACTTTTAAAAAAAATATTAGTTTAGTTTAAAAAAATTAACGTTTTAAAAAAATTAAAAATTCTGTTTTTATAAAAAATTAACGTTTT
This sequence comes from Panax ginseng, assembly GCA_020205605.1. Lineage (NCBI taxonomy): Eukaryota > Viridiplantae > Streptophyta > Magnoliopsida > Apiales > Araliaceae > Panax > Panax ginseng. The sequence continues at coordinate 114,138,652 of CM035143.1, read as the reverse complement.
TAAATTTAAGAATTTTAAAAAAACAGACTTTTTAAAAAAAATAGAATTATTGAGGTGAAGTAGTTAACTATTTCAAAATTATTATTATTATTATTATTTTGAAATTATTATTATTTTAAAATTATTATTATTATTATTAGTTTTAGAATTATTGTGGTGAAGTAGTTAATAATTTTGGTAGTTTGTACTATAATAATATGTCTCCTTGCATTTCTTGTGCTCCACGTAAAAAAAAAATGGGTCATTTTGATCATCACTCATCAACTATAAGACTCACGATTTCCGTCTGACTTTTGGACGGAAAGTAAAATTAATGACTATTTTGTAATATGTGAGAATACAGTAATTCGATTGTAATTTTAAAAGTTTCGATTATCAGAATGAAAACCGGACCTCAATACAATTACCAAAACGTTATTTATCCCTAATTAAAAATATATAACATTTATCTTAATTTAAAATCTTTTCGGTTAGGAATTAAGTGTTGGTCCAGCGTTGTGCCAACCACCCATGCCCAAAAAGCATGGGTCAAATCCTACTCCCCCTCTACTAGGGCTAGGAGTGTACATATTTAACTTGGGAGAAGGTCCAAAATTGCCCCTGAAATTTATCGCAATGTCTATTAAGTACTCTATACTTTTTTTTGTCCAAAAATACCCTTAACATTACACTTTTGGGGTCATCCGTGCCCCTGCCGTTAAAAAAAGACAAACGGAATTAAAATTTCGCTGACGTGACAGAAACATGGAGGCTTAAAAGGAGAATGTTCAAAAATACCCCTGACACATGTAAATATGTCATTTAATCAAAACAAAAAAATTCAAAATAAAAAAAATATAACATATTTACATCATTTAATCAAAATACTAAAATTCAAATTATTTTGTTAACTAATTAAAACAACTAATTAAATTAAATTTTTTAAAAAAGCGTTAATTTTTTGATATTAAAAACGTTAATATTTTTTTAATATTAATAAACGTTAATATTTTATTAATATTTTTTTATATTAAAAAGCGTTAATATTTTTTAATATTAGTTGATATGTTAAAAAACGTTAATATTTTTGATGATGTAATTAATTGAATTTTAAAAATATTATTTAGTTGAATTTTAAAAATATTCAAAAATATAACCAATTCAAAATAATTAACGTTATTTAGTAAAATAATATATAACGTTATTCAAAATAATTAATATTATTCAAAAGCGTTATTTAGTAAAATAATATTATTTTGAATAATATTAATTATTTTGAATAACGTTATTTAGTAAAATAATATTATTTATTAAAAATATAACTAATTCAAAATAATTAATATTATTCAAAATAATTTATTATTTTATTATTAGTAAAATAATATTACTTTCAACGCCTTTCACGTTAATTGCCAAGTAAAAAATATTACTTTTTTACGTATTCTAAAATGCAAAATTTAAAAAAAATACCGAAAATTATTTTAATGTCAAATTATTATGAATATACTTAATTAATTCTTAGTAATACAACAATACATATTATAAATTATATAAAAAGTATTAGTATTATTTACTAGGACATTTATTGTTCAAAAAATAATGATGTCGGTTTTTAATTTAAAATGTCTCGAAAATAATTTTTTTTAAAAGTCTTTATTAATGCTTATATTTTGAAACGGAAATAATACATACATACCATATATATATATATATATATATATATATATATATATATATATATATATATATATATATATATATATTATCTGAAACTTTCTTAAATTAAGTATCCAAATCTTTCTCTTTTCATTTTTTTGTCTACTAAATGAAATCAATGTCTTTAAAAATATTAACGTTTTTAATATCAAAAAAATAACGTTTTTAAAAAAAATTAATTTAATTAGTTGTTTTAATTAGTTAACAAAATAATTTGAATTTTAGTATTTTGATTAAATGATGTAAATATGTTATGCTTTTTTTATTTTGAATTTTTTTATTTTTTGTTTTGATTAAATGATATATTTACATGTGTCAGGGGTATTTTTGAACCTTCTCCCTTTAAGCCTCCATGTTTCTGCCACGTCAGTGAAATTTTAGCCACGTTTGTCTTTTTTTAACGGTAGGGGCACGGATGACCCAAAAAGTGTAACGTTAAGGATATTATTGGACAAAAAAAAAAGTATAGGGTGCTCGATAGACATCGCGGTAAACGTTAAGGGAAATTTTGGACCTTCTCCCTATTTAACTTTGAGTATGGATTAAATTAGTATTCGAGTAACACTGGTATGTTCAAATTTAACTCGTGTATCATTAAATTAAAAACGAGTATAGATCTAATTCGGATCAATTTCAATCCAGAATTTTGGATCATATTTTTGAGTCGATCTCGAGTCGAGTACCGAGCAACTCGGCTCGACTTACACCTCAACCCTCCACATAGTAATAATATAATGTATTGTAAAAGATTAATGGTACCAAAAAAAAATTTATATATATATATATATATATATATTGGGGAGCGATCCATAGCATCTATATGCTATGGGATAAAAAGTGGCATATAGGCCTTAATCCGTCCGTTTTATTGATGAAAGGTTGCGATTTGAAGTTCCAACTCCCCGTCCGCTAGTATTACTAGCGGATGTAATTAGTAAAAATTTTGAACCCTTATGCCCCTCGTGTGTGAAATTATTCAGCCAAAATATTATGGTCCGCTAGTATTACTAGTGGATAGAAGACAATAGGTGAATTATCCGCTAGTAATACTAGCGGATAGAAGACAGTGGTTAACACAGAGCCATACTTGTTCACCTACTATCATCATTTTTCTCTCCTCGTAATATGAATTCATTTCTCCCATTGAACCTCTTAAAGTCCACAGATAAAACAAGAGGAGTTTCAATCGGATTTTTTGTACAGATGCTACTCGACTGCTTGTAGTAGTTAGTGTCTACATCCATGGAAAGAGGATAAAGCTTTGGCAAGGTTATCGAGTTTTCAGGTGAAATGAATGGGTCTTGCAAGAGGTCTGCTGCAGATAACCTCTGCGATGCCGGAACCAAACACTTCTCTATAAACTGCTTTGCTTGTGGATCTTTCACTTTACCAAGGCCAGCTGGCTTTATACCCTAAATAAGTTCATTAATTTTGAAGCTGATTTATGCCTATATTCCTAGTTTTTCTGGTTGCTTATATGACTAATCTACACGATCTACACAAAGAAACAGAAGATGGGTTTAGGAACCATACACAGTCTTGAATGCTCCTCTCCCCAGTATTTCATTATACTGAAGGAAGAAAAAAAAAGGGTGAAAATATCACTAAACCCCATATGATCAAACATAACAAACTCATAAAGCATCAGTCTTGAAACAAAAAATGATAGCATTCCTCATTTTCTCTCAAGCAGAAGCTCTTTTATCAAATTAAAAAGAGGGTGCAAACAATTTATGATGGGGTCAGTCATAAGGTCCATTACCTAAAGAGTATTCAGTTGATCAGCTATGAATAATTCCCCTTGATAACAAATAACCATGTTCTTTTGGCTGGATAATTTCACTCACGAGGGGCATAAGGGTCCGAAATTTTTACTAATTACATCCGCTAGTAATACTAACGGACGGGGAGTTGGAACTTCAAATCGCAGCCTTTCAATAAAACGGACGGATTAGGCTTATATGCTTACTTTTTTATCCCATAAAGATATAGATCTTATGGATCGCTTCCCATATATATATATATATATATATATATATATATATATATATATATGAGGAAGGATCAAGAAGCTCACTTATCTAAGGGTGTAAGCAGTCGAGGCCGAGCGAGAGCGGAGAGCTACTGAATTCAACTCGAAATGATAAATTCATACTCGAATTGAAACAAATTGAATTATATTGAAAAATCCTACTCAGATTCATTTCGACTCAAATATTTATTACTCCAATTCGATCCGATTCGACTCGAATATTTATTCAAACTACTCGCGAGCTTCAAATTCAAGCTCGAATTCGAGTCTCCACATAATAACTAGTTTTATAATAAATATAACTATAAATTGAATTTGTTATTTTACTTAAAAAATGAGAAAATATATTTATTATTACACTTTACAAATATAAAATCACAATTAAAATTAAAAACAAAACAAAATAATAACTAATTATCCTAATTTGATTTAAATTTGTATATATTATAAGAGAATGTATTAAACATCTAATCGAATATGTATTAACCGAGTATGTATCGAATCACAATTAAAAATTGAGTAGTTTGAATATTAAGCAGTTAAAAGTATAACATTGCTCGATTCTACTCATATTTTTATTCAAACTATTTTTAATGCTCGATTTGGATCATATTATTAACTTGAATCCGAGTCTTGCTCGTATTTTTCTAGTCAAACCCGAATCGAAAACTGTAATGTGTTAGCTCGTTTTACTACTACCTTATCTAACATTCTTCTTAAATAATGGACTAAGCTTTATTAAAACTATGTCGTTTTGGAGATTCTTAAAAGAGAGTGGCCCCACTTATTTTTTTTATTTACAAAATGCCATAAATTCACTTGTTTTTTTTAAAAAACTCCAAAAGCGCACGTAATTTTAATAAAAGAGTCTTATTTAAAAGAAAGTGTTAGATAAGGAGAACGCTCTTGATCTTGCTATATATATATATATATATATATATATATATATATATATATATATATATATATATATATATATATATATATATATATATATCTTTCCGGTTACAAATTTATATTAAATTTCAAATCATTACTTGTTCAGTGGAATACAAAATACTGTAGAACTCTGCACCTAGGGTGTTGCTAATAATCTCAAATTTTTGCTCTCAAATAGTGTCATCATAATATTGATCGAGTAAATTTCATGTAATTGACAATGTCATAAATTATCATTAAATATTTAACGGCATGTCATTTAAGACCCATTTGAGACAAAATTTAAAACCCTAGAATTACTCTTTATGTAATAGCTTATTCTGAATTCAGCTTATTTAACTAAAAACGCCTTGTTTGGTACTCAATATGCATAGTTAAAATAGTACAATGTATTTGAACATCCAAATTAAGGGTGTAAACGAATCGAGTCGAACCGAGTATTGAGTTGCTCAGATTTTGTTCACAAAATTTATCGAGTATAAAATAAAGTTTGATTGTGGCTCATTTAGCTACCAAGTCAAGCCCAAGCAGTTTGAACTTTTCAAACTAATATAATCCGAGTATCAATAAAAAATTACAATTTGAAGATATTCGATTAGTTTATCAAACTTTAAAATGTGTTCATATTTGACTCATTTATATTTCGAGTCGAGCGAATACTAATCGAACCCGGACTGTTTTTTCATTTTATAACCTTAATCCAAATGCACCAACCACTACTGCTCCAAACACACCAAAAACTAGTAATCAACAAACTCCCTATACATCATTGGTTTAGGTAACCCCACAAAAAAATCACCACTTTTTAACCAGCACAAGGTCGCGTTTGGCCTACTACTATTTTACGGCACACCTCATCATATCAAAAATTAGGTAAATAAGCTCTCATAATGTGTTATAAATATTAGCATAAACTGAACCACCACCCAGTAACTCCAACAAGATAGACAGGCTGATACTTGGAATGTACATAAACTATTAGGAAATATAAATGTACAAAAATGGATTACAAAGCAAAATGAAGGACATATGTGACCCTGACAATAAACAGAATTTTGAGCAACAAAAGTTCAGCAAAAAGGATTACAGAAGCCACGTGATTTCGACAAATAAAAATTTGAACCACGTGATTTCGACAAATAAAATTTGAACCACGTGCTGCTACTTAATTCGGAAAAAGCTCAAAACTTTCCAGTAGCATCAAATGCTATGATTACCAAGTAAAATATCCAGCGACTTATGTAGTACTATTTTCCCAACTCCAATAAACTTACCCAGAACTAGCAACTCTTTTGCTACTCAGTTTTGTCCATAGCTTTCTTTGCAAGCTCGTACCCAGCAAAGTTCATAGCACCCAATGGAGCAATCCAAAAGAACCTTGGAACAGCTCCTTTAAATAATCCAAGGGGTCCCTCGTGACGAAGAATAGAAAAGGCTACTACTGACATTGACACAGGCCGCCCCTGGGGAGCTGTCATCATTCTAGTTTTCATCACGTCGAAAGGTGTTGTAGCAACTGCAGCTAGCCCACCAGATAAAGCCCCGACTAAAATTGTTTCCCAGGGTTCTAGTTCGCGCCCTAAAAGCTGCTGGAAAGCCTGAAATAGAATAGTTGGCATTTTAATATATAAACATATATATTTACCTATGAAAAATATAAAACATATATATACCTATAAAAAGTATACAACAAACATGTACCTATCAAAACATATACAGCAAAACATATACACATGTAAAAGATTTAAGATGCAATCAAATGCTCATCATCCATGACATATCGGCCTTTTAGCTCCTTTATAGATTTAACACATGCAGTCAACTAGATTATACAATTTAACTTGATAAAATCAATTGCAACCATGTAACACAGATTTAGTTGTATCAGGTCAGTGCAAACCACAAGGAAAGTGCTTTTCTCATAATTTATTGTATCATCAACTGTAAATGGCGTGCATCATTACATTAGTGTGATATCAGGGGACATAAATCTCTGGCAATATAAGTTTTGCAAGATGCATTTTAAAATAAAACAGTCGCATTGAACCTGTGACGTCTGTCTACATTTAAATTAGTTGACCAAGTGGTGCTGCTAGTGATAAAGAAATTTTCATTAACAAAACTGGCATGTCTTACTCTAGACACATCAAATTGATCGAAATATTTCTTTACAAATCAGGTAGCCACTAAAGCTCCGACTCAATATAGCTTTCCTAATTCTAGAAAATTGGAGAAAATGACTGGTAACACAATCAAGTATACTGTTTCTTCAATAATTGTTCATTAAAGTTTCACCGAGGATATATTTACCGCAACACTAAATGTTTAGATTTATTTAATCATCTCTGAAGCAGATGAAAGAAGATAGGCTGATTTGAAAAAGGTTGTGCTTAAGCAGTACAGAAGTTCCTACAGAAGTTCCTTCAGTTTTCTTTTGCTGTCAACATAATTAACAGTGTCGCATTTATTGACATCGATGACGTGATTCTGAGCTATTTAAGGTAAGAAAAACAAATCATGATTGCACCCAACTACATTGCTTTGCTGGATTATACACCTATCATCCATGGAGGGGATCCTATACTGAGTGATGCAGGGCAAAATACTTAATAGATTTTACTCAATTATGGAGGAAGATATGATGTTTTATAGCAACTAAATATAATTTTCAGATTTTTAGTTGTTAGGATTTTCATCATTAATTAGGCTTTGATTTAGGCTCTAATAAGGGATTTTATTAGTATCAATTAGGTAGATTACATGCATGATCTTAGGGATTTTGAATTATGCTTTTAATTTTCATTTGACTTTCCTTTTAACTTGTAATCATCCCTTCTTATAAAAGGGTCTTCATTATTACATTGGAAGCAATGTTCTAAAAAGCGGCCTAAGCGGACGCCTAGGCGCTAGTCCTCCCCTGGCGCCTCACCTAGGCCCAAGGCGGTGAAAAAATTTCTCCAAGAAATTAAGCGAGCCTATGCGGGTTAGGCAGGTAGGCGAGGCAGGCGGGCCTAGGCAGACAAGGCGGGGACTAGGAGTTTTTATTTTATTTTAATAACTACCCAAACCAAATAATAACTTCAAAAGCGCAAGGATGGATTGTTGAAGGTGGTGATGATGAAGTTGAGAGTTGTTCGGGCCTTACTTGGGAGGTGGTTGGTGAAGCATCCGGAGCGGATTGCGTGCTAGAGCCTAGGAGAAGTAGTAGAAATGTTGAAGTAAGAGAACTCCATGAAGAAAAATTTTTGTCTGATGATGACACGGAGGAAGAGGGAGATGAGGAGTATGAGTGAGTCCGATGGAGACATTATCTTGGAGGAATATGGAGAAGAAAAGTTAGAGATATAGAAGGATATGGAGATGAGGACTATTAGTTTGTATTTTTGATTATTTGTTTGTGTTTGAACTTTGAACAATTGCATGTTTGTGTTTGAACTTTGACATTGGCAATATGAATGTGTTTGAATTTTAAGCAAAGGTCTTTATTATCTTTATTATAGATTATTTTGCTTTATATTATTGTTTTGTTTGGATAAATGTAAAATAAAATATTAAAATTGGCTTAAAATAAAAAAATCTCGTCTAGGCCACCTAGGAGCTAGGCCCCCGACCGCCTAGCGTCTTTTAGAACATTGATTGGAAGGAATCTTTTGATTAATAAATAATATTTTTGGGTTATTTCCCTCTCTCTAGTGGATTCCAAAATTCTTTATTCTTTGTAGATTCAAGAGCCCAAATGGATTATAGGGTTGTTTGCCTAGTGGATTATAGGTTTGTCTACTAGAACGATATGTAATATTATTTTATCGCCTTTGTACTGCATTAGTTGGTATCAGAGCTCTGTAGTATCCTAGTATTACAACTTAGAATTTCTAGCATTGTTACAAGTTGTGTTGCCATCTTCTTATTGCAACTGCTGCCATGAGTTTCACAACCTCTTCGTCTTCTTCGGTGAGTTTGCAAAGAGGTATACAATCTAGGTTTTGACATTAATTTCGTAAAGTACAATAAAATACCCTAAACTTTTCGATTAAGTTTTGGTTATTTGTAATTTAATATGTTGCATACCTATATGTTGTGAAAACAGTCCCAACACTTGGAATTTTAATAATTCAACCCCTAGAATATACTTGAACTTAAAAAATTCAACCCATATCATCATTTTAGACATTTCTCTTGCTCAACTTCTTCGACATAATGGTTCAAGACCCACATCTCCTTCTTATACATATGTTCATTGCAAGTCAAAAAATGTGTAAGCTTGTAATTAATAGAGTGAGTTTGATATTGTTTATAGTACTCTCGTGAAGAATTTAAACCTTCGAATTGAAGCACCTCCTTATCCCTCCTTATCCTTATGAGATCCCGTGGGTAAATAATACATCACTTACGGTGACACATTCATGTATGGTTCCACTCATGTTTGGAAAATATAAAATTTATGTGAGCTGTGATGTTTTGCCTATAAATGTTGTCGATGTTTTGTTGGATCAGTCATGAATGAATTACCTTAATGGAGAATATTTTGATGCCGACCATGTTTATAGTTTTTCTTGTGGAAAGAAGAGAATATGCTTGCTTCCTCACAAAGCAAATGGGCAAGTATTCGAGAGGCCTTCGAATAAAATATGAACTGGAAGAGTACATGATTGAATGTAGTGAACAAGTATAACGTTATAGAGAAACTCATTGATACACCATAAGTTGAAGAAAAATCATGGTTAAATGTTCAAGAGGGTCATCAATTGGTAGAGAGCATGAATGGTTCAGCAAAGCCTAGAGTTGAGAATATCACAGCAAATAAGATTGGCCATGAGATTGATCCTGTTCATATGTTCGACAAGAAGGAAAACTTAGATTTCATCATTCCAAAAAATATATTTGAAGTGCAGGTTAACATGAAGTTGTTGATATTTTCTTATCTCTTGTCAAATTTATTTTTTGAGAAGCAACATCATGCAATTATGGTCCAACGAGTTTGATGCACATGTATTGGTTTTTGATACTTAATTGTTTCAAAATTCGAGGACCGATTTTCTCTAAGAAGGGGATAATGATGCGGGACAAAATACTTCCACATTTGTATTTTGAACTTTACTTAATTATGGAGGAAGATATGATGTTTTATAGTAACTAAATGTAATTTTCAGATTTTTAGTTGTTAGGATTTTTATCTTAACTAGGCTTTGATTTTAGGCTATAATAAGGATTTTTATTGTAGTAACAATTAGGTAGATTTCATGCAGATCTTAGGGATCTTGAATTATGTTTTTTAATTTTCATTTAACTTTCCTTTTATTTTGGAATCAGCCCTTCTTATAAAAGGGTCTTCATTATTACATTGGAAGGAATCTTTTTATTAATAAAAAATATCTTTGGGTTATTTCCCTCTCTGGTGGATTCCAAAATTCTTTATTCCTCATGGATTCAAGGATCCTTGGTAGAACTAGGGTTGTTTGCTTAGTGGAACAATATCTAGTATTGTTTCATAGCTTCCGTTCTGCGTCACTGAGACAGGTTTTAAGGGACTGAGTTGCATGTGTTAAGAGAATAAAGATGTATAACTTTCTGTGAGAACTAAATCATCAAGTAAAAAGGAAATTAAAAGCCTACATTTGACAACCTCTATGAGAAGCAGATATATATGAAAAAGTCAAAATTAATGCAAGATGGAAAGAGAGAGACCTATATTTACAGGCAGAAACTCCATACCTTTTTGGATTCAGCATAAAGGCCCATGCCCGCAACATAGAAAGGAACCTCGCGGCAAAGAGTTGCACCAGTCCCACGGAAAAACCCCTTAAGACCATCTTGTTGCCAAGTTCCAATGATTGCCTCCCCTACGTTGTCAAAAATGCCAGCCTGCAACCTTTGCTTTAGTACCTCACACGGTATCCGCACTGCTGTCCCCAGGAAAGTGCTACAGAATGATGCTACAGATTGAACCTAGGAGCATGCCAATACAGAGGAAAACTTCCTCAGTGCACGTATTCTTTATATTTAAGAGTATCTTAAGATCACACATGGGGAAAAAAATATAAAGAATAGACCCTTGTTTTGATAATCAAAGATTATAGGATACACATGGCACGCATGCAATAACATATTTGGAGTGCCATCGCCCACAGCTCATATGTAGTTTAGTCCTACAGAAGTGGAAATCATGATATTAAATTATTAACCATATTTCACTATCTTCCTAGGCAATAAATTTTTAGTTGAAACTTTAGAGCAAAATCTATTAGACCATCTCAAAAGTAGAAAAGTTCCTTCAGTTAATATTTGAGATCAATGGCGGCCAGGAATTTTCGGTAAGGTGGGTGAAGAATAGTGCTAGTACTTTTCTTCTCCAAATTATGGTGGGAAAAGTTGTATGTAATTATTTAGTCTTATTTCAAAATAATAATAATAATTTTACCGTACAAATTATTTTATCCTACTTAAATTAAAGTTGGCAATTGGACATCTTCCTCAACAAGTAGATCACCCCTGTTTTTTGAGATAGCTATAGATAAAAAGCGTTCCACCACTGGAGAAGTCATTTTTGGAGGAGAAACTATGCTTTTTCCCAGAAAAAAAAATCTAAAGTGCACAAAGTTTCAAATTGATATATAGGTGTTTTTAAACATTACTTGGCTGCTTTTATTGCAACCAAAATGAAAAGGAAAAAAAAAAGGCGAGGATTTCATTTTTGCTCAATCGGGGGAAGGTTAGATAATTTTGAAAGAGTTATATTTTTTGTTGGAATGGGATGATGTTGAAACTCCCAAAATGCTTGTGCATAAATTTTGTTTTGACAAATTTTCAAAGATATCCCAGTATTTATAATGCTAAGCGTCACCATTAGTTATTAGGCAATCTGAATTAATAGCAATTCATTCTACAGAAAAATACAAAAAATCTTCTAACAGACACCAGGTGATTTGAAAAAAAAAACATAATTACACAGAAGTTGGATTCCAATAACACGCTAAAAACAAATTAATAGATAACCAGAAAGAGGGCTACTTTGGAATTTTTATGATAGAATGCATTCATGTTGGTATTCCGTGTTCATTTTATTTTCAAATTTTTCTCTTTCTGTTATAAATTGGAGGTGAGCTACTAGGGTAAAAACTTTCTGTATATAAACCTCTATGGAAAGAGATCACATCAGTTATATGTATTACAAATTTTACCTTTTTTATATACAAGCTGTATTCATGATATATATATATATATATAATATATATGTGTGTGTGTGTGTGTTGTGTGTGTGTGTGTACAAATTTGTCTAAAATAAGTTCTGTTTCCAAACCAGGCATAATTCAACATATACTGCAGTAGACAGCCTTACCTGTATGTCTGGAAGTGTTGGAGCAACATTTACCAATACAAGCTTACTTGCTTCAAAGATTCCAGTTCGCAAGCCATGGCTGCAATATAAAATAAGTAAATTATTCAGTAGAAAAGATAAAAAAATCATAAAGAAAAAATTAAAAAAAGAGAGGGAAGATAAAACTTAACCTTGAAAACTGTCCAAGAATTGCTGGAATAGAACCTCTATATAATCCCTGGACTCCAATTTGCGGAAGTTTTGCGATTATTTCGGGAAAAGTAAGTGTTGATGCTTGAACTCGAGTCTGATACGCCGATTAAAAATTGTCAGAGAACCAATGAAATAAATTAAAATAAAAAAAGAAATTACTAAGATCAATTAAGTAAACTTTTACCTTATCTTATTGTGTATTTACTTTATTTTTATTTTATCTATATTTTAAGATGACCATCCTATGGACAATGGCTAAAGGCTAGCACAATCTAAACCAGGATTGAGATCTAATTATATCTAACCACTGCTGAAAAATACCTAACTTAGAAGGAAAGTATAACTTTGTAACAATATGTCCTCTCTATGATGTAAGAATTCATGGCGACGAGCCGACGATGACAAAACCAAAGGCTTCTAGTAATAAATCACAGAATTGACCATGATATAGTGATGTAGGGAACTATACTTTAAGCACAAAAAATAACATGCTATTCGTCAAGGGGAAAAATAGAAGATTTTTAACTGAAGCCACAATTGTTCTCTTTAAAATAAAAAGTAGAAAACATTAAAATTCCCTACATCCCAAAATAATTGTCAAGCCAACTTCACACAAAGTTTAAGAAGACAAAATGTTGGAGGTGTCAGAAAGTTTTTCTTTGACTCATAGATGGGTAATCTAGTCCATTAAAATCATAAGTGTTTCTAAAAGCGACGAGCATGTTTAAAAATCCCAAAGTGGAAAGTATGACATCCCTTTTGGACAGAAGTAGTAATACAGTTAACATAAGATTTGTAGAGTTTACAATAAACAAGTTACATTAAAAAAGAAGCCCAACAATGAAATTCTAACAAGTACCCTTGAATATCAGTATGACAGCACATTTTAAATGCTTATAAACAACATTTAACTACATCCTCATCAAGCCTGAAAGCGATAAATCCAAACCAGTAAGTTCACAAACAAAGAATTCACACATCTTATCACCAACACGACATAAAAAACAAGGGTAGCACCGTAGCAGTTATGTAATCATCTGTTTTATATAAGAAAATGCTATATAGGCAAATTGACAAAGCTTTTCAGAATTGTAACATTGATGGCCAGCTAAGCTATCAAAATTTAGTAAAGTAAGATAAATTTTACTAATGTTAAAGCACAAAATTTTTACCTTTATCGTATCCATGGGGTACAGTATAGATGTAGACAACGCACAAGAAAGTCCTCCTGCCAATGCAGATTTCAGAACACTTCCAGTAGGTAATTCTACAGGTGGTGCCACAGCAACAACAGTAGCAGCTTCAAACCAGATATTCCTGTATGTATTACAAAAGTCGCTGTAAAGTGTGGAGCCTGGCATGTATTGTAAACGTAAATACTCCAAAAGGTAAAGTACTTTTTCCAAATTTTTAGGTTCTTTCCACCAGGTCATACAAATATATATTTACCAAACACATGCAAGCATGCATGTGCACGGGCAACAATCCAAACAAACAAATGGGCCATTTCACAATTCTCAAAAATACTACTTTACTGTTTGCTGCACAAGAACATATAAACTTTCAGATATCTAAAATAATTGAGAAATTTTCAGATAGTTTATAATATGTAAAATTTGATCAGATATAAAAAGTTGTGTCTTCTTTTTATAACAATCCCCTTTCACAATCCAAAGACATAAGTGTAGTGGGGCAAGAGAAAGTTCTCACATCAGTACAATAGTTCATCACATAAAGACTTGAAGTTCAACTCGGGCCTAAGCCTCGTTTGTCAATCTCAACTATTAGTTTCCAAATGAATCCATATTCCAAAAAAAAAACGTTTGTGTGTGTGCAGTGTTGTGCACCCTCCACGCAACAATTACCTATAAACTGAGCAGCTGCTTATCAAACAGAAAATTTGTTGACAACCTCTTATTGATAAATTCAAAAACATGAGCGCTCATATGTCTCCCTCAATATCTTCTCTTCTTAACAAAAGTTCATGGAGATGAGTCCTTGTCAAATGATAGTGCTTAAACCCTTTTTGTGCTTACGCATGAACTAAAAAAACTCACAACATTAACTATTGGAATTCTGCTCACTATTCAGAAAAGTAGAAAACCAAGAACATATTACCTAGGATCTTCTTGAAGTCGATCTGATGGAAGAAGAAGCAAAAAATTCCGAAATTGACCATAAGAAATTGATTCTTCTGCATCTGCATTCAGAAATCGCATCATGGCAACAGCATTGTCTTCATTTGCCGGAAGTCCAGCATTTTTCAATGATGCTAAGATTTCACTTTTTTGTAGTGTGCCAGACTTGCTCAAACAAAGACTAGTATATGCTCGAAGAATGGTTGGTTCTTTCTGTTCCATCAAGGAAAGGAATTGTCTCCAACCAAATGATTTTGAAAACAAGTGACTCCTCGTTCGACGCATGAGATCATGAGCATATCTCCGAGGTAGTTTTCTCTTTCTCATTGCAACTTCAAGATCTTCCAAATTGACTTTGCCATCACCATCTCTATCTAATTCGTCAAAGAACCTCCTTCCTGTAAGATGCAAGTTGGAATAGAGAATTAATAATAAGAGGGGGAAAACATGAAAAAGTCTATTGCATATAACCAATTGAATGATAGTTTCTGATTGGTGGTTGAAAATCTAATTACTGCACGGGACATAAGCATGACCAGACCAGAAACCAATGTTCTAAAAATCGTTAGGCAGACCTAGGCGACGGAGGAGGCGCCTAGGCGTTCCCTAGGTGTTCCCTAGGCGTTTTCTTAGGCGGTCTTAATTATTTATTTTTCTATTGTACATACTTATTATACTATACACGGCACATAGTAGATGTAATTTTTTTAAATTTTACATTAAACATTACCAAAAAAATAATATTTTAATACTTAACAAATTTATTTAAGTATTGTAGAGTTTCAAAGTAGAGGTCTAATTCTGTCTAGACCAGCCTAGGCAACCAGCAAAATCAGCTAGGCAGGAATTAATCGGACCAAGGCAGAGATTTTTAGAACATTGCCAGAAATAGTTTATACATATAGCAAGCATATGGCTGAAAACACTTGTGTAAATAGGTACGAAAAGAAAATTTTATTCCACCAACTAAGGCTTGAACAAAATAGAATGTTAGTGAAAAGCCCAATTCAGTTGTGAGGTTAACAAAAAGCAAATTGAACTTCACAAACACTAGTGATCATATGCTTGCTCAACTTTGTGAACCAAAGAGATATAGATACACAAGACTGGTGAAAGTCCCAACTCTCTTAAATATAGATGAACAAGACACCGAAATCAAAGGGGAGAAAACTCACTATTGTAGAGGGCTAATGCGTTCTAGAGATGTTCTAGAATATATTAATTATTAAAAACACATGTCTGTTCTTTGTGTTTTGTCACTATTCTTTCTATTTTTGAAGTCACTGTATTTAGAGTAGCAATAATCAAACAAACAACCAGATCCTGGATCTATGTTGGTCATCTAGGGAAATGAATATGGACTATAAGGCACAAGTGGGGGAAAAAGTATGTGAAGTGCTCAAAATAGACACGTCACTCAATCTAATGCAATTATGTAACAAAATGAAACCCCGAGGGGTGGGAGAAATGGCAGAATCCTTGAGGGATAAACTAAAGGTCGCTGGTTCCAATCCCCATACTTGGGGACAAAATTACGATTATCAATAAAAATTAAAATTAAAAAAGTAATAAAATAAACATGTCGATAGGATGTTATTAACAATCTTGTGATATTGTTGAGAAATTAGTTACGCATTAGAGACATGATTCTTGGGAAATTTCAAAAAAGGTAATAAGTGTCTGACTACTAGATGCATATAGAAGAATCCATATGACACTAGTCTAGAATATTAATTGTCAAAGTTATGCTTGTGCGTTTATGTGTTCGAAACTTCAAATGTGTCTCCACAGACTTAACTTTAATAAAGAGGAGCGTAACTGCCGCAAAGTCGTACTTGCAGATTCATTTTTTGTTTTTCTACCATCTTTGAGGGAAGATCAATCTACATTTACATCCTATTTCTCTTCCAAAATATTACTAGACTTGTGTGCTTTTTTCAACAAGTTGATGTATGTGTAAATTCTTAACAGGATGTAATTTCAATAATCCAGTATGTAAAAGTTTCTGTGACTTTATTTATTTACTTGACATCAAGTAGCAGAAGGATGGTATAAGCAGGTAGGGGTTGATGTGGGTATCATAGTCCTTGTCCCGCAAGAAAAATAATAAAGTTCGGTGATGGGTTTGATCATGTCACAAGCATTTCTATAGCTGTTTTGACATTTGCATCACCATTTAACAGCACCCGATTGGATGGCATCCCTGAGGTGACTGGAACATACAAGAACAATATTGCTGATAGTTCTGAAAGTCTACCATAGTTTAGTTATCAAGTTACTCAATTCATTTTAAAAAGTAATATCCACAGCTCCTCTGGACTGGGACTCCCAAGATATTCTAAATAAATTTGCATGTATGGCTTATTGGTTTAGAAATTGTACAAGATTTGTGTCAAATTATCGAATTTACTGAATAAAGCATGTATATCCCTAAGGGCATACTTGACTTCTGAGTATCACATCCCCACCAAAACTCTATCCTTCCCCTGGCTATGACAGTACGAGTCATGACCGCCCTGAATGAAGTGAAGACCCTTTTGCAAGAATGGACCAAGAGAAAAAGCTGTCCGGCTAGTTGGAGAGGAAATATATATGGTTAAATGAAGTTTAGGTACTATACCATATTTACACATTTACACTGGTTACAGAAATTTTTTTCCCTTTACTAAACTGCATAACTAAATATATATATTATATATATATATATATATATATATATCAATCAAGTAATGTGATATTAGAGTATTCCATCCAAATGATTAACGATTGCTCGAGCGTGGATAACGCTGGACAGAAGATGAACATGTAGGACCTAGCATTCCAACAACAACAAATATTGGTTAGATGGACAAAATCCATTCATCATTCCCTTCTTCCTCACCTGATACACCATTCTTATTAACCTGATATACCTTCTTCATCATCACCCTCCCCATCAAACAAAAATCTCCATTTTCATTTTCATTACTCCAACAAAAGACAGCTAAACTTAATTATTTTTAATCTTCCGTAAAAACCTCACTACCTTTCAATGATTGAGTTAAAATAATAACGAGGCACCTGCTAAATTCTCTCCATGATCTCTCAAGTGTTTAGTCTCAGTATCATTGTAATTATCATATAAATATTTAATGGGTTGGTTAATTATTGTTGAATAAATATTTGTTTAATTTGATTTGATTTGGTTAATTATTTGTTTAATAAATAATTAATGAGTTAAGAAATTAATTATTATGAGATAATATTCTAATTTAATTTAATAATTAAATTAGAGAGTTGATAAAGGATTAAATGAATTATTATAATGTTTTTAATAATGATAATTTGACATAACTATGCTATAAATGGGTTATTAAAATAAATTAAAGGAGTTTAATTTAAAACTTCAGTTTTTTAGCCTTATGGCTTTTGAATATTTTGAATTTTTATTATAATATAAAATAAATCAAAATAATAAATAAAATATATTTATAATTATCTTATAATTTGTTATATTAAGTAACGAAATTTAATGCACAAACACCGGATAAAAATTGGATTGGCTATTAGTTTTGTTTTACGATAAAATTTATGTCCTTGAGAGATTTGGTTTATGCCATTGTTAGATAAATTTCCCCCAAGAACTAATAGATAAGGAATATGTTAAATTGGCCAGTGGGCTTGAATATGATAAGAAATCTATCATCAAAATTGTGAACATATAAGCTCACTATCATTAAGTTTTTCTAACTCAAATTATTAAACAAGATTCTAACCTGAAGCTTAACATTGTTCAAGCAAGATATGTTATATTATTCAACAAAGCATGACCACTATGAAATGTTGATTCATTTATGACTTATTCCATAAGCGCATTGTTACTACATTTTATTCAACTAATCCTTAGTCGATGTTCATTAAACTCTAAATTACCTTGAAACTTATCTAAACCAAACTTACTTTGAGTGCGGACTTGTATTCTAAATCTTTGAGATAAACAACCCTATTACAGGGGATAACTACATAAGTTTTAAATGTTTCATGCACAATACATTTATTGAAATTTGATCCCCTAAAAGTACGAGGAGTCCCTATAGTCTTACGACCAAGTAAAGTTTAAGTTGAAAGAATACTTACAACTATAGACATAGTTCATGGTCTTTTGACCCTCAAGTAATATATTTCACATTCTATTCTTGATTATTATTGATGAAGTACCTTATTCATTTCTATTAAGCTATTCATTCGCGCAATTGATATGATGTTTATTCATTGTCATTTCAAGTGAGCATTGTTTGCTCACTCTTGCTTATATAAATATTACGACTAAAGTTGAGAAAGTCGATGAACCTACTGAAAGTAAAAGGAAAGGGAAGATAAGCAAGTATTGAAGACTTGTAAACCGTTAGCTTTTATGTTGTTGGACTTTATTTTAAATCTTGTGATGTATTTATTTAATTTTTTACTTTTATGATGTTTGTAATTAAAGGTTAGATAACCCTGAGAGATTTTGTTGAACTTATTGATGTAACCCTTTAATGGGGAGGTTTATTATTAAACTTTATTATGTTTGGGTAGTTAGATATGAATGTTTTTATCAAGTGAGCACCAATCTGGGTGAAAATGAAATACCCGATTGGGGTGTCTGTTGGGGCTGGAGCTAGATTTTGGGGTTTTATTTTCTCTCTTCTTTCTCTTTATTTTGCTTGGTGTGGTGTGGGGTTCTTTTGAGAAACCCCAAAATTTTGCTCAAATTCCATAACCGCAAATGGGTATCCAAATCCTTTCACAGAATTTTGGGTTCTAATTTGTGTTGCAATCGTTTTTCTCATCTGGGTGTTCTTTAAATTTGATAAAGTTTGGAGCTTTTAATCGGTGTGGATATGGGGTTGGGAGGATTCGGAGTTTGGTGGGTGGATTGAGGAGTTTTAGTAGTGAATCGAGAGTCTGGATTATGATGTTGTTATTGTTGGAGCTGGACTTGCTGGATTATCTACGTGCTATAAGGTTGAAAGGTTGTGAGAAAAGGATGTTGATTTGTCTTGTTGAGAAAGGTGCTGAAGTGGGTATGTGTGTTGCTATATTTGAATAGACTCCTCTTCTTTTCATGGTAGTCATTCTGTAGTAGTAGTGGAAACCCATTTTATTTTTAACCCTTGTAAAGACCACGAGCACTCGAATTACGCTAAAAAAAATTGAAGTAGGAATTTTATTTGAAAAAGGAAAAAATCAAATGGATCCTCATATAGTCATATGAGTTTGTGTCTCTTGTTTGTTTTTTTATTCTTTCTCTCTCAGTCATTCAAATGGCTATCTATTTGTGTGAATTTTAAACTTTTGATTGTGAAGCAGATTGAGGTTTGATAATGTGCTTAGCATTTTTATTCCAGTTCTTGGTAGATAGACATTTGCATAGTTGGATTCAACATTGATTTGTAATTTAGGAAAGTGCAAATGCTGAACCCCATATTATGTTCTTTCCAGCATGGCAGTAAATTAAGACAAACTCAACAGCAACAGCAGCAAGCCAGCAAGTGGTAGGAGCCTAGGAGGTGCAGGACTGCAGGTCAAACTCAACAGCAACAGCAGCAAGTGGTCAATAGCAGCTTCAACTTTCAAGCATTTTGGGCTAGCCAAATTAAAATTATGTTTATGGTGTTAATCATGTAGGAACTGTTCTGTTGTTGCTGTTCCATTGTGTTCTGTTCTTTGCAGAGTTACTAGAGAAGGATTTTAACATTAAACTTATATGTTAATTGTTGAGTATATCAAAAAAAATAGCCATGTTTTTTATAGTTTATTAATTTGATTATTCGAATAACGAATATTAAATTTAGTTGTTATCTTAAACACCGGATACTAAAATAGGAAAATTTGGTCGAATATGTCGTTTGGTTATAACGAATGTTATATATCGGTATCATTGTAATTATCAAATAATGTTTACATCAAAACTTCATTTAACCTGAATGTCTGTATCATTTAATTATCATAACGGAAATTTAATGCATAAACACGGGATAAAAATTTTGGGCTATTTCCTTGTGGTTTATGCTATTGTTAGATAAACCCCAATGGCCAGTGGGAAGATATCATCATCAAATTGTGAACATATAAGCTCACTATCATTAGGGTTATTTGATACAAAGAACTGAAGAACAAAACAAATATCAGAAATTACATAACTCTAAAACACAAAAAATTCAACTAAATAGAAAACAAAAAATACAGATTAGATCTCTAAACCTCAAAACCGTAAAAACAATAGATAATGACTCTTTCCAAAACAGAATGATGAGCTACCGGGGGAAGGGAGGAGATGAACTCGAAGGGATTTGACCACATGGATGATGGATATAGCAGTAATGAAAAATTTTGTACCAGTAATGGTATGTTAAGCAAAGGTGCTAAACAACTTATGATAAAACAAGATTTAAAGAAAATCGTAAAGTGAACATAAATTAGTAACAATATTCATATTCATATAACATATCATCTTTGACCATAATGCATAATCATATCCCTGCATTCAAATGCAACCTCTACTACTTACATTTTTTCTATCATAAGGTACATCATAAAGCTAATGAATGAATCAGACTAATAGCACATAGTTGCACAGGAAAATAAGAATGACTACGTTCAAAGGTTAAGCTTAAAAAGTCATGCTAGTCAATTAATTTGAAGCAATGTTTGGACAGTTCCAACAACTAGATAAACATACCTTCTGCCTCAGTGTATCTGAAAAAATCTTGGACTGAGAATAATTTCTTCTTGTCAGGATGGTCTTTGGGTGCTCTCCCTAAATGTGGTATAAGTTCAATTAGTTCTGTCAATGAGACTGTGGACAGAGTGGATCTCAGACGCTCAACATTTGACAAGGGAATACTTAGTAACCCATTTGCTAACTTTTGTGGTGAATTGACTCCACTTTCCTCACAGCTACCGGTATTGATGCCACCATCAATGTCTTCCTTTTCAGGATCAGTTACTCCAACAATACTTGACGGAACACCTCCCACCCTTGCAAACTTCAAATTTCCCAAAAATCCACTGACATCTGCTCTTTTACCCTCCAAAATACCAGTAATTGCCTTCAGATGATCGAACTTATTTTTAGGTGGAGGAACAGGAAATGTATCACAACTGCTACATTGAATTTCTTGGACCCCCAGATCAAACTTCTGAAGGTTTTGAGCTAACTGATCAAACAGAAAACCTATACAGCACTCAAGTGACAAATTCCTTCCTTCTTTATCAAGACTCTCGTCGTGAAATTCCACTACAAGCTGAGCCTTCGGTTCCTTTTGCTTAATTCCACACAAAACCCTCGGTTTAGACTCATTCCTCAGCGTATGCGTACAATCCTTATTATCGTTACTTGATTTCTGAAACTGCTTTTTACCAGTCTTAAACAGACTCGGAAAAGCCTGAACAAGACCGTTAAGCAACAACGACCAACTGACTGCAAACTGCAAGCAATTAATGCAAGTCGCATCCTTGTTAACATTATCCCTCTCTTTTACTCCTTTTCTCGATGCCTCAACTTTACAATGTGCACTTCTCCCACAGTTTTGCGAAAACATTCCCAAGAATGTCTTAACCGGGACCTTTATCGATAAACCCTTCTTCCTCTCATCACCAACCACACACTGACCTACTTTTGTCTTCCTATCACCAACCACATTCACTTGTCCCATACCAAGTTCAAGGTTGTTAGCCCCATTTTTCAAACCAGGCCAACAGTGCTCAAAATCTTTCACCGCTTTCCGAATACCAGATTCAAGCGGGGCAATCGCATTTTTAACTAGCTGAAACGAATTTAAAAAAGACTCCAGAGGGTCATTCCCAGACACCATCACTAGAACCCAACCTAAATCCCTCCTCTCTCCCTTTGAAATACTAAAGGAACCTAAAATTGCAATCACAGCAGATCAAACACAAAACCAACAATATACTCAAATTAACCCAAGAAGATCCGATTCTTATCAAACCCGTTTCAGAAAAAACAAGAAAACCCTAACTGAACGGACAAATATCCAAAATCAAGCAGTTCGAACATCCAAACCTAGAGTTATCCATAAATGGAACAACTGAAATCTTGTTTATATACAGAATTGAATCGAGAGCTATACAGTATCTGTTGAGTGTTTTATAAATATAAATACAAATACTTTTTTGCCAAATTGAATTGGGCACTGAAAGAATTTATACCTGCTAAGTTTAGTGGATGATTTTTTAGACAAATCTGATGGCCCCGAGAGATAATGGTGGTGACTGAAACAACCAGGAGGAGAAGAAGAGGTTCAGTTTCATTTCAGTTTTTACAATTTCTAGTAATATTTAATTTTTGAGAACATAATTTTTTCCCCGTTTTTTACGTGCATAATGTATATCAGTTTTCACAATTTTTTTTGTTAATAATAAAAGATCTATATATATATAGAATAAATTAATTATAAGATCTATAAGACACTTTTTGAAATAATATTTTAACAGTTTCCAATCTATATACATCTCTATCTATATTTATATATTTATATATATATATATATCTAATAAAATATAAATAATTTTAAATTTTCATTTCACTAAATAAATCATTCAAAAATTAAAATAAATCCATACGATTAATCTGACACATTAAATATATATATATATATATATATATATATAAATGTACATGGATAAGAAGAGATGAATAAGGAATAAACATGGTGACGTGGATAGAGAGGCATACACTCTCTTTTCAAAAGCACTAACCGGAATACGAATAAAAATATAAATAAATAAAATTTAAATATATTGGGGTCTAATTTTTATATTTATATAAAAAACTCCTCTATTTTTTGGCATTTTTTAAAAAAATAATTGGAAGAAAAAGGCATTATATTAACACAAAATGTATATACGAATTGAACATAATTTTTAATTACTTTAAGTTTTAGGATAAAATGTACCTCTAAATTTAAAATATAATTATGTATTTTTTTTATAAAAATAAGCACATCCCACGAAATCAAAGAGTTTAATAAATATGAGTGTATCGAATTCAAGAAAAACTTGCTCTTGATTACAAGTACATTTTGTAAGAACATTTGTAACTAAATTTATTTCACCAAAGATATTCGTGCGATTAGAAATTATATTAAAAAGTAGTTCATCTATCCTTTAATATAAATCGTTTTAAAAAATATTTTTATCTCTTAATATTTATTATTTGAGAATTTCAAATAAAAATTAATTGTTCAATATTACCCCTTAAGTATTAAATATAATTTTGGTTATCTCACTATTTTATGTCTAATAAATAACATTTTTTTAATGAAAAGGCAATCTGCACAATTGATATTTTATTAAACAATAAGTCTAGGGGATATTTTCTAGTAACCTTCTTTTTTTTTTCTTTTTTTCGGTTTTTTTTGTAGTACCTCTCAAAAAATGTATAATATTTATTTCAATTAAAATTTTTATAAAAAATAGTGTTTTATGTGTAATTTGGATACATACAAGAAACAGTGTTATACAGACTGTATAGACACTGTTTCTTGTATGTATCCAAAGTATACCTAAAACATTATTTTTTATAAAAAATTAATTAGAATAAATACTATACATTTTTTGAGAGGTACTACAAAAAAAAACTAAAAAAAAAGGGTCACTAGAATGTCACTAGAAAAATATTCCCCTAGAAGGACTTTTTATTAAATGTTATGCAATCATTTTCTTAATACTTGTGCACAACTCTAAAACGACTTATATTTCAATCACTTCAAATGAAAATTTTGTATAATTTATTTAACTTTTAAAATAATTAATCTTGTAATTGGTAGTATTATTTTTAACATAGTTTACGATTTTTTAAATTATATTGTTTAAAATAAAAAAAAAACTAAACTAAACCGATTTTAAATTTAAAAATATTTTAAATTAATCTTATAACGTCAAAATTGACCCTAAATTTTATAATAAAATAAATATATTTTTTAACCAATTACCTCATTAACTCTTTGGATTTGTACAGCATCTGAAATCTATATGTATCCTAAAGCAGTTTACGGTTGGATCATAATCGACAGAAAATCTTTTGAAATTTAAAACTATAAATAAATAAATACTTTTAAGTTACTCCATATGGATAAATAAGCATTTAATATTTGGGCACTAACATTTATTACCCTACGGCTTACACAAAGCATTACACTACACATCCCAAGTGGCATGTGGATAGACCATTTTATCTTTCTCTCTCTATTCAAATCTTTTCTGTTTTTTTTCTATTGATATTAATTTATATCACTTAAACATATATTATTAGATCAATTTTTTTTAAATAAATAATATATATTGTGATTTAAGTATCAATTTATATATATATATATATATATAGAGAATAAGGACCAGGTCCGGACTCCGGCCTGATTAAAATATGGACCTAATTTTTATTTTTATTTTTTGCTTTTTTTTTTTAAAACAACTAAAAAAAAAGTTTAATAATTTGTACAGACATATTTTGTTATATGTATCCAAATCGCACCCAAAACACTAGATTATGAAAAAATTTCAGTTCCATAAAATATTAAAAAAAATTAGTTATTTTAAAAAAACAAAAAAAATCTTGACGGTACTAAAATCCGAGAGTCCGGACCGGAACTGGACTCTCTCTCTCTCTCTCTCTCTCTATATATATATATATATATATATATATAGCGATTGATCAATCATACTCTTTATCTTACACACGGTGCTCATATCCCCCTTTAGGTGACGGTTTTGATCATACAATAGTAAATACATACTTTAATGACGGGACAACATATGGCGTCGCTTAAAAGTATAGATAACGATTGTATATGGCCGAAAACCATCATAAAGGAAGTAAAAGGTAAAGGCGTAAAGAAGAAGAATAATATATCTTGATCCCGATATATATATATATATATATATATATATATATATATATATATATATATGAGATGATAGGCCATCCTTATAATATTATCAAATCTCGTATATCAATGTATTTTATAATTTTAAATAGAAAATTTTCACAATATATAATAAAACTTAATTGTTAACTATATAATGTAGTTTTTTGTGTAAGGGTGATATAAATTGTTGTAACCCTTTCAAAATGTGAGAAAAATATGAATGTAAAAGTGTTGATTTTACCTATATTTTATGAAACAAAATTGTATGGAAAAAGTAATGTAAGGTATACATATAAGCAAAGTAAGTTATGTATAAAAGGATAAAGAAAAATAGCATTGTGGATATGAATAAAATCGTCCATGGGAGATAATTTAATGCAAAGATTTAGGATAAGGCCTAATAAAGCCATTGGTGCTTTTAAATATTGGAAGTTGGATTTAGAGAGAATGACGAGAAATTAAAACGGTTATATATATATATATATATATATATGAGTTTTAATTTATGATAATCGGTTGTTAAAAAAATTATTTTAATAATTATTATTTATATCGTTGATTAATATAATTATTGGCTTGAAGAAAAAAAAAATCTCTACCGTTACAAGTTACAGGGACAATAACAACACCAGCACCGACATATAAATTTACTAAAAGGCCCCTCTTGTAGCGAGTGGCTCATTCTTCTCTCTTATGTTACATTTATTCAATAATTTTAAAAAGTCTCCCTACATTCCCGAGGTCAACTGATGCAATATTAATGGCTAC
The DNA here is from genome assembly GCA_020205605.1 of Panax ginseng. Classification (NCBI taxonomy): domain Eukaryota; kingdom Viridiplantae; phylum Streptophyta; class Magnoliopsida; order Apiales; family Araliaceae; genus Panax; species Panax ginseng. The sequence continues at coordinate 114,112,642 of CM035143.1, read as the reverse complement.
TTTCTCCGTTCTTAAAAAATTATCGTTTTAGAAGAAAAAATTTATTTCAAAATATTTATCGTTTATAATTTTCGAGGAGAATAAATTATTTACTTTCCTATATTACCCCTACCTTCTCTTATTGTCCCAAGAAATTCTCTACATTATATTAATAGTTTTTAACTTTCCATAAAGGGGTAGAAATAGAATTTCAAACAAATTTTACTTGGTAAATAGTACTCCCTCCATCCCTAAATAATTGACGTTATAGGGAGTTCAAAATTTCTCAATATATTTGACGTTACCAAGTTTCTAGGAAACATTAATTACAATTTTTTCTCTATTGCTCTCAACTATATGGAGTATTTCATTTATCTAGACAACTATATAAAGTACATCTTTTCTTAATTAATGCAAGGGTAATTGTGGTAATACATATCAATCTTAATGACAAAATTAGAATAATAAATGACTTCCTTAATAAGTGTGAAAACTTTCAAAACGTCAGTTATTTAGGGATGGAGGGAGTACTTTCTTTATTCATGTGCAAAAACCTTAAAAGATAATCTTTTAGGAACGAATATAGTATATTATAGATGTTTGTGTTGGTTGCATTTATTCAATATTACATTATTAATAGTAATAATTAATATTTATATTAATAATACTACTAACTAATATTAATAATATTACTAACTAATATTAATATCAATATTATTATTAATAGCCCTAATAATCATGACAATTGAAACCTATATATATCAACTTTTATTTGTTAACAGGATTGGATATAACAACATGTTTTTATTAATAACTAGTTAATAGCTCGTGCAATGCACTGGTTGTTTTAATAATGAATTTAATAATTTATTGAGTTCAGACAATATTAGAGAAAATAATTAAAAGAAAAGCATTCATTGAACATTTATTAGTAAATGACGGTTACACTTTGTCTTTAACCGTAAAAGAAAATTACTTTTTAAAATAATTCTGCCTTTTTTTTTTCTTTTTGTAAAAAAGCACCATCATATCAGGTGAGCTCCCAGCCTCATTGACACCCTTGGTCAACTATTGCAATTTGTGAAATGAGATCGGACAACTGCTCACTCCTCAAAACAATCAGATCGATTAAACTTAAATAACAATCAGTGTATTTAAGGAAGTAACATTATTAATCGGCAAAAGGCATATCATGTATGATATGGCCAATTAATTAAGCCCTCGTAACATACTCAATTCTGAAATGTAAAATTAATTCTTGTTGAAAATGACAAAACTAATAATCAAATAACTTAACCTTAAACTCCCGGTCACTGAAACATCGGGTTAAATACATTTTTCTCCATTCTACCGACTTTGCCATAATGCATCATTGAATCGAAAAATTTTTACTACCAACTCATTAAACTATAATTTCTTTACAAAAATCCGAAAAACCGTCTACTCTGTTAAAATATTAACGGAAAATTTATGTGGCACATGTATGATAAGCTGACAAGAAGAGATAAGCTGAGTTGGATAATTAATTAAATTAAAATATACACAATTCTATAACAAATAATTAAACAAAATATAAATCAAACTAATATACATAACAAATATTTAAATTAATAATAAAATATATTAATTAAATTAATTAATAATAAATATTTTTATATATAATTTTACAAATATATTTATATAAAATTAATGAATTCATATTTTTTTTAAATATTAACATAACAATTTAAATTAAACAAATACAATCTAACTTATTATAAACATAAATTTATTTTTATTGGTTTAAAATAAGGAGAATATTATTATAAATATTAATAATTAGTAATTTACTTATACTATTATTCAAATTACAGGTACAAGATTACAATTTATATATTTCTAATTTAGATTTAGTTCTTTCATTTTCATGTTCATCCATTTCTAGACTGATCGGTTGTAGGGATTGAACGGCAGAGGAGGAGGAAGTGTCAGAGGTAGAAAAAGGGTATAGCGTGGCGGTGGCGTTGGTGGAACGTGGTGGTTGTGATCGGAGAGGAAAGGAAGAAGAGGGCGTTGTGTTTGTCTGTGTAATATCCACTTGCATGGTTGCCACCATTAACGAGTGTTGATATGTATTTCATCTTCCTCCTATTACTGATCTGTATATATTTCAATTTTTTTTATGGTAGATCTGATCAGATCTGATGGATAAATAAAACTGGCTTGATGGATCTGATGAAATAAAATGGCTTGATGGATAAATAAAGATCGGATCTGTATTTCAATTTTTTGATCGTAGATCTGATCGAAGGGGAAAGGAGGAAGAGGGCGGTTAGATCAGAAATCTTGCAGAAACGATATTTAAATATGTTGGGAGAGAATGACCTCGTTTAGAATGGGAAAGGAGGAAGATGGCGTTTCTCCTTTTCAAATACAGAAACAATAGATATTGTATATATTACTGGTATATACGTTGGGGAGAGAATGACCTCGTCTTCTTTGAGGAGCTTTATTATATATGGGTCTATTGCAATTGCAGCAAAATATTCACTGCGATTTCTATTTTGCCTTGTAACTGTTTCAGATCTAATGAACGAGAACGGTGAACTGAACTGATCTGATCTGAAGATTCGTTTTAATTTCTTTTTTAACTTATCTTTTAATTTGTAATATACTAAAAATTTTAAAACTTACTTTTTAGCATATTTTTATTTTTTAATATTTCTTTCTTTTATATTTAAGCCTTGATTTCATAATATAAATAATAATTATATTAATTTTCAAAAATAAAAATAATAATTAATTTTCAAAATTTTAGTTATTTTTTGAAGTTTGGATTTATTTTATGAATTTTAATTTTAAATTTGTGCTTATTATGAAAAAATTTATGAATAATAATAAAGACATTACTCAAATTTAAAATTTATCCAAATTTCTCTTATTTTAAATTAAAAGAAAATTACATATTTATGTGTAATTTATATAAGTTATTTAAAATTGTACCATACTTAAAAAAAGATTTTTTGTATACTATAATACCAAAGTGTTATCATACCAAACAAATATTAATAATTAAAATAAATTTTAAAAAATTATTTTAATTGTATTTTTATTTTGAATAGATTATTTATTTTATTTATTTGATTTTGATTAATTTAGCAATAAATTTATACAAGTTTCCATCTAGACATGTCCCAAATAAAAATTCTGACATTTAGGTTTTCTCTATCTTCACGTGGCACCTCATATAATTTTTCCGTCCAAAGTCAAACAATTTAACAGAATTTGTAACGGTTTGTAAGTTTTTTGTAGTCCGCTGACTTAATTGTAAAAAAATTCAGTTCAATAATACATTTGTAAATCGAGGTCGAATAAAATGGGGAAAAATATATTTAACCCCTGAAACATCCATTCAACACAGAATGCTAGCATAACACCACATATAACAATATAATTAACATTAAACATCTAATTTAATTTTAAAATAGAAGTAACTAACAAATCAACTATGCATTTTTGTCCGCAACTAATCCAAGATAAATTTTTTCCAAGATTTTAAAGTAAGAAAGATCCATCTGCTTTCATCTTGACCACCATGAGTTTCTTGAAGCGCGCTCACCATCATTCTCAAATTTCCACTTTGTTTGGTGGTGAGGTTGGTTTGATTTGATTTCATGAAGAAAATCTCTCTTCTAGAGATTCGATTTTGTTAACATGCAGTTTAATCAAGCATAAATTTAGAGTAATTTATTGTCTAACCTTCATTCTTTTGTAAGTTTATACAACGGTAGCTAAATGTTCATTTAACCAATGAACCTCTCTCGTTTGGAAAGTCCAACTGCTCATATGGCAACGACTGCATCCACCTAATAACTGCATAAAATTGAGAGCATAAATTGATGAGTTTTTGAAAAGAACTCCCACTCAAACAATGAGAAGTCCAACATACCTTTTCAGTTGACATGAATTAATGTACTTATTATGTCATGCATGCATCAATGATCTTAAATATGTTGGACTTAATAAAAACCTTTTTATTGGTCAATCGATAAGATTAAATCAAAACCATGCTTTGAGACATACCAAAATATATAAGCATGCTTGCTTAGCTCACACATAACTTGTTCGTTGTTACCTATATAAATATACATTGGCTTATATTATCTATTTATATAAGTATTACTTACCAAAGAGTTTAGTAAAATTTAATTTTCTTGACTAATTAATCAAACAGCTTGGATTGGACACGGATTTAACGCGTTTTGGACGTAGATTAGACACTTATTGTATGTGTTTTGGACACGAATTTAACGCGTTTTGTATGCAATTTGAATGCGGATTGTACACGTTTTGGACTCGTTTTTTACGCATTTTGAACGTGAATTGTACGTATTTTGAACGCGGATTTTACGTGTTTTGGACACGTCATTTTCCAGTTGGCCATGTGGCAACACCTAGCGTCCGCATTTTAATATTGCGGATGGGAGACATTTACAAGGAGATGTATTTTGGTCCTCTGTCCTATCCGCAGTATTAAACTGCGGAGTACTAAAAATTAAACTGCGAATATGAGTAATATAGGTCGTTAAATATCCAGATGAACGATCGAGATTTGTTGTAAGGATACACTTTTTTACAACGTTAGTTATGAATCATAATATGTATTTGCTACTGATTTTTATAGGGTATGCACCATATCTACCATCGATTCTAAACATCAATGGACGAGATTAAAAAAAGTTAAACCAGTTGTTCGCGGTTAAAAAAAAGCACAATCCATCCATTACTTACGCTAATTAGCTTCCACGCGAGTAAGAATTTAACTTTATTAACTAGAGTTTAAGGTTTACTAACTAGAATTTAAAGCTTATAAACTAGGGTTAGAGTTTATTAACTAGGGTTTATAGTTTATTAATTAGAGTTTAAGGTTTATTAACTAGGGTTTAGAGTTTATTAACCTCAAATTCTAATTAATAAATAAACCTTAAATTCTGGTTAATAAACTTTAAATCCTGTATGTTTAATAAAACTTGGACCCTGATTTATAAATTCTTAACTCAGATTAATAAATCCTAAACCTAAAGTGATGAAGAATTTTGATTAGCGCTCGCTACTATTAGTAGCGGACGACAATTTTAGTTTTTTAATCTCTTTTATTTGAGCATTCACAACAGTTTTCCCAATAAACTCTTTATCCTCAACTTTAAAAAATACATCAACAAATTATTATCCAATAATTTTCTTATCCTTATTTAGCTCTCTATTTTAATCTCTCTACAGGATTTTACTCCCGAGTGTGAAGGAGTCTAAAGAGTGTTCTCTATATATGCAAAATGACATTTCACATCCTCATTTAAGTGGACAACTCATCAATCATACACATCTTAACATTATTGTCACATGACTCTTTTACTACTTCATTTTCAAATTATAAAATTAATATTGACTTATTTTTAAAAATTAATTTCAAATGTATTCAAATTTAAAATTAATATAAATTTATTTAATTTATGTCCATATAAATATAAATATTATAAAAGTACTATTAATTATAAAATTTATTATTTTTAAAAATTTAAATGAATCATATTTAAATTTAAAATATCACAAATTAACTTTTTAAAAGTTAATATTGATCTTATGTGTTATCCATTCAATTCTCACTCCATAAATTACTTAAATTTAAAATAAAATAAAAGTTATCTTACAATTGGAATACAATTGATAAATTATACTCTCTTTTATAAATTCTAAAATTATTATTAATTTTTTATAAGTCAATTTGATGCATTCTAAAACTTAATAATTTTGCAAAGAATTGAATTGTAAAAATAATAAATTTTATAAGTAATAGTATTTTTTTTCTAAATAAGTTACAATATGTATTGATTAAATTTATATTAAATTTAAAAATATCACATACTTATTTCAAAAAAGATTAATAAATTAATAGTAATTTTATAATTAAAAACAAGAAGTTGTAGTATATTACTCCCTCCGTTCCTAAAAGATTGTCGTTCAAGGTTTTGTCACATGGATTAAGGAAGTGTCATTTACCAAGTAAAATTTGTTTAAAATTTCATCACTACCCCTTTATGGAAAATTGAAAACTATTAATACAAGGGAGAAAATTTCTTGGGACAATAAGAGAAGGTAGGGGTAATATAGAAAAGTAAATAATTTATTCTCCTCGAAAGTTGTAAACGACAAACTTTTTGGAACAAATTTTTTCTCCTAAAACGACAATCTTTTAGGAACGGAGGGAGTATATCAATCATAAGCTTTAACGCATGAAGCCAATACAAATGTCAAATAGTTACAACAATCAAAACATGATTTGACTGTTGGAACTTTTAAATTTTAAATTTCATTGTTTAAGAAATCAATATAAGGAACGTATTGGGTACATAGTGAAAAAATTGAATTCTTATCCTGCAGAATGATCTAATAACATTACAGAGGTCAGAGTAGAGATAGAGATAAGAAAACTACTGTGAATACTCTTAATATTTAAAATGAATGATAGAGATGATATATGTCCTATAAAAATTCATAGTAAGTACTACGTGTTATGATTATTCTCATATATATAGCAAAGATCAAGATCATTCCTCTTAAATATCATTCCTCCTTAAATAGCATTCTTTTATTAAAACTACGTCGTTTTGGAATGGCATGGGTGACATTTTGTGTGTGTGTGTGTGTGTGTGTTTTATTCTCCTTGTAATGAAGAATTAAGAGAGTGTATTTATTCATCATTGAGAGAGAGAGAGAGAGAGAGAATACACATTCATTAGAGGGTATCTCCATCATTGAGTTTAGGAACTGATTTGGAATCTTAAATTTCATGCTACCTTCTGCAAATTGATCAGGCATGTGACATCAACAGGGCTCTTTTTTCATTGTTTGGTGTGCTTTGTTCCATTAGTCACGTGCTGGTTCACGTGATACCCAGATCAAAGTTCTCATAAAGTTCCTAACTTTTTCACCGACCAGGCGACGAAACAGGTTTGAACCACCAATTTTCATGATCCAGTCACCTTGAAGTCTAAGCAAAGTCTCTCTTTCATCACTTAGAATATTAACAGTAAAAAACAAGAACAAAGCATTAACAAGAATTTATACTAGTAAACAGCACCAAGAAAGATGAAATAAAAATATTTGAGTGTTGCTATATATATAACCATAATTTTATGTCGATATTAAATGGCAACATATGCGAATCTAAGAAACGTATAAAGTTTCATGTTGATCGCAATCTACATTCGGCGTAAAACTAGCTGACATATAAATAATTTCTTAAACTATTTTATTGAACAAAAACAAAAGGGAATGAAAACACTTTACATATGTACTGATGTACAAGACATAACAGTTCAAACATCTCAATTAAAGAATACAGGAAAGGAAAGACAAGCAGTACTATATCCACAACACAACATAACATAATCAAATAAATGATAAAAATGTTTACAATGAGCTAATTTCAGCCCAAACCATTCCTAGGAGACAATAATGAGTACCATCTGAAACAGAAGAATGAAGAAAAAAAGCTTACAAAGATAAGAAGTAAACCAACCCCATTGTTTGTTTATTCAGTCTTCTCCAGTTGCACCTCAAACAAGAGTAGTTTCGAAGAAAAATGATCGAATGTGAAGCCGTTTTTGTTTCTTCATTTGCATTGCTATGTAACTAATTAAAATCGTGTCTTTTTTGGTGTCACCAGTGCAAACTTTTATCTTACGAGTCCACAGTGATGTCCTTGACAGAGCTAGAATCCACCCTCGGGGGACCAGAATGTCTCCTTGGTCCAACGGAAGAAGGTGAAAACGAGAGCCGCTTTTTTGCAGAACCCACTGATGATAGCTTCTCCGGGGTACCATTCTTTTCGAACCCCAATGGGCTTGGCAGCCGAGACCTAGCTTTGGCTGATTGTGTTGGTGCCATGTAACTTGAAACTGAAGGTGAGCTGGCAAGGCTTTCGTCGTCTCCCACTGAAGAACCCGCAATGCTATGCCTCCGACATCGCTCTGACTGGACGCTTAGCAAGCTCCGTGAATCGTCTTCCGTGCCACAACCACTCCCCCTTGGGCTTGGTGGCCTCATTTTCCCACCTACTGATGTTGTGGATGGTGCCTTGGAGGGAGGAGTGGATGGCGATTGGCGACTGGGAGCACGGCTCAGCTTTTGGCCTGCAGGTGAGAGTTTATTATCAGGGTTGAGATCACGACGAGAATAAGCTCTGTTGACTTCTCCAAGAGAAATGGCATGGCTTGCTGCACTCTTCACAGAGGCATGGTCACTGTTAAGTTCTCTGTCAGTTGTGCTTCTGCTTTCCCATGGCCGAGATGCCATCCATCTCTCTAGCCAACTCCATCCCCAGTGAGGATTATTTGGATCCATAAATGTTGGATTCGCAGATTTAGAAGAGTTCCTCCACGTTTGCTGTTGAGAAATATCTTATGAATTAGTTAAAAAATCTTTCCAAAAGAAGATTTAGAATAAATTACTACATTTTCCCTCTAAATAGAAGGAAGAATAAGAGCCCTTGTTTACTACTTGAAAAGGGATAAACTCCTTCACTTTCAAGATTTCAGTGAGGGTATAAAACATGATTATGAGTTAAAACCCTACTAGTAAAAGTTTAAAACTAGATTCAATCCATGATGGAATTCAAAGTTTAAACAAATTATCATATACTATTTGCCTCACGCATCTGCGTAATAGAAATGTGGAGCTGTTTCCCAGTCCAAATACTCCACTCATCAAACATGGCCTTAATATCATGCATGGTAATTATTTGATGAAGTTCCTTTTTGTGTAAACTAGTGACCTTCATAAAGGAAAAAAATGAAGGATATCAAGAAATAACACGTTATTCTTAGATTTTAAGATAATTTGGATTCCTACTGCTTAGACAGCTCATTAGATTACATGTACTCCTCAATGAACAAGTGTGTTAAAAAGTCACTAACTTTTTGCAGTAGTAGGTATGAGTGAAAGCAATTAGAAAAAAAGGGTTTCCAATACCTGATGGGAGTATGCATAAGCTAATGCCCTTTCCCTTCTTATAGCAGCCTCCTGCTTGTTCTGTATGTTTGTTTCTACTTGTTCCTTAGATTGGGCGCTATCATTCCAATCCTCTCCCATCTGTTATCAGATTGATTAGCCAAAAGGTACCAAGTGTCGAACAAAAGGGAAAGAAAAGAAGAAGAAAAAAACAGTTCCTCTTTTTGTATTAGTATGTATTGATCCTTTGGAGGAAAGCAAGAAATTAAAGAACTGCTACTTTACTAAATAACCTAAGAAGAAGCAAAGAAGCATATGAAGTTTTGAAAATTCATGTTTTTCGTTCTAAGAACACAAAACAGCACACTAGAAATAGAAAGTCTAACCAAGAGCAGGGGCGGATCCGTTAAGGGGGCAGCATAGGCAGCTGCCCCTGTTGGATTTTTTTTATATAGGTATAAGGATATGGGCAAATATGTAAGTGAATAAATTTAAGAGGACAAATTAATGGAAGAGTTAAACTTGGAGGGAACAAAAAAATTCATTCATATTCTAAATACTTACAAGTACAGACAAACGTAGATTCATTCTACTTCTGTCTTCTAAATTGTATCTAAATATTTTTTATTTAAAATTTCTTTTTTAGTTTAGATTATGAATATTTATTGCAGTTTGTAAACATTATTATGATTAGTTAATGTTATGATTAGTTCAAGTTTTTTTTATTTAATTTTAACAAAAAAAATTAGTTAAAATCAGCCCTTGCTGGGAAAATTTTTTGGATTCGCCCCTAACCAAGAGAGATGATTGCATCACCATGTTATCTTAAAAATCTGTAATTTTCCTTCAAGAACTTAAGCATTCGTCATCACCATGTTATCTGAACTCATACACAAACCAAAAGAAAATGGAAGCTTGAAAAAGGTACTCACAGAAGCTCTCAATTTCTCAACCTCCTTTTCATGTTTCTGTAGGAGCTGTCTCTGGAGATCCTGGTTCTCTTCTGACATTCTGAGCCTCCTTGTGCGAATCTGAGACTGCACACGAGCTAGAGTCTGCATGCATCTTAAGGTGGTTGTTGCTTGCCGTTTGACAGATTGCCCTTGAATCAATAATTTCAGCCTCACTAGCCCTCTCAAAGCTCGCAATGCTCTCCTTGCCTGAAAGAAAAAAGGGCCCCAAAAAGGTAACTGTGTCATATATACATTCATTGTCAACAGAAAAACTCTTTTATCTGCTACCAAAAGAAAATCAAAATCAAGAGACTACAGAAGCTTGATATTAAATTTACTCATAAAAGTTAAGACACAAAAATAAGCAACGTGTTAAAAAATTAATCACCTACAGAATGAAGAAAAGAACATGACAGATAAAAAACAGATGTATTCAAAATGGCTAATAAAATAACTACAATAATAAAGAATACACGATTATGGGAGAGTTCCCACAAAATGAACAGAAGCATGGATCAAAAGACCCGCAAAATGATTTTCACAAGCCCACAAGTCTGATTCATATGCATAAACGTTCTAGCGTTTATACAGTATGAATGTATGTCTAAAAAAATATCATGACAAAAGGAAATATTTTTACCAAGTATCCTCGAAATGCTGTCTGAATCTTGATAGCTGCAATTTCTTCATTGGATTTACCGGAGTAACGAGCAGCACTTGTGAGCCGGACGACCTCTGCAGCAGCCTGAGCAGCCGCAACTGCTGCTTCTGCAGCCACTGCAGTGGCAAAGGCAACAGAATAGGCATGCTTGCTCTGCTCATTCTCGGCTTCTGTCAATTTCACCTCGTCTGCAGAAGGAGGATCAGGTATTGCATACACAGTTTCTGCAGGTGGCAAGCCCGCAGCCAAGCTCTTCTGTTTCCCAAACCATTTTTTCTTCGATTTGTGGGGTTTCTGTTAAGTGAATGCAAAATATTAAACTCAATTTCATCATACAATATGTGTACACACACTAGGAAAAAAGATGTTTTATTAAAATAATTTAGACCTTCTCTTTCTTTTCCTTGTGTTCAGGACTCAAAACCTTCTTCACTGCAGAGAGCCAACTCCCTTTCTTTCCCATTTCCAAATCAGTTCATCTAGAAAAAAAACAAAAGGACAACGCATAAATTCACAAGCCCAGATCAAATCATGTACACAAATTAAGACACAGTAAGCAAATATCCAAAATTCAAAAAAAATGTGATGGGCCATTGCAATTAATATTGATATCGATATGACCAATAAATACCATTAACTGCTATGTCAAGACTGTCTACAATTTACCTTCCACTTAAATTTCACAAACTTGAAAACATAGATCTACAATTAAACTAACCTTATTATATTTTTTTGTCTTATTAGTTTAAATGAAAATGACAAGAAATAACAGAAATTTATGGCTAATCCATCAATAAAGAATGAAAGTCACACCCATTGTCGTCTCTTCACACGACTTACAGATGCTATAAACCCCAAATACTGAAATCTCGAGATCTTCAGTATAACATGTTCAAAACTTCCAAATTGATAATTCTCACTGAAAAAATATTCCTTAAAGACACTAATATAAACATCATGGATACAAAAACTGCAATTATCATAAATTTAAGCGAGAAGAATTGGAAAACATAATGGAAATGTCAAATGCATCCATTTATCAAAACAAAACAAAAATATATAAATCATACTGTATCAATGATAACCCATTATTCAAAGTTTCAAACCCAAAAAAAAAGTTGCAGGCTTAAATTACCCCAAATGTTGAAAACCCAGGATCTTCACTGAAAACATGAAAACCCAACTCAATTAACCCAATAAAGAACACAATGCGAATACCCAGAAGACAAAAAACAGAGATTAAAATCAAATTCTGCAAATTCATAATTATAATACAAAATGAATTGAATGGATACCTGCAGTTAAATTTATCAGATCTCTGCAAATTTCTAATCTTTATTTCACTGTGGGCTAATAACAGAAGAATTTCAGAGGTTATAAAAGGGTAAACAGAGTGGGAGGGAGCGGATCTTGGCTTAAGAAAAGTTCAAAGTTTCAGAGAAAATGGTGAAGACAAGAATAACAGGAGGGGAGGGTATTATTGGTAACGAATTTATGGGTAACAGTAACTTTTTGGGTACGGCAGTTGTGGGGTCCGCTACTTCCAGTTGTCCCATTTTTCTATGAGCGAAAGACAACTAACCACCTCTCTGTCTTTGTCGTCTGGGTTTCTCCGTTAACCTGAAAATTGATTAATGTGGTGTTAATATTTAATTAATATGAGGATTTAAAATCATAATTAATTTATTCAATTCATTTGAAATATTAAGCATAAGCGGAGTAACAACTTAAAAGACCACATTAAATTATTTAGTGCTCATGATGTTTAGACTATTTAGTGCGTTTGAGAGTTTTAAAAATATTAATTTATCTTAAACACAATTTATTTAATTTATTAACATAAAATTTAAACTTAACATATTAAAAAAATACAGTGAGTAGAGATCTATAAACGTTACCGCACTAAATGATAGTAACTGAATAATCTCTAAATCTTATGGGTTTGTTCGCTTTGATTTTGTTGCATTTGGGATGTTAAGTGTGACATCCCAAAATAGGTCCATTCTATCCAATCTATTTTGAGTCGTCAAATATATAATCTGAAAAAACAATTCTGATTTTATTACAACAATTGTCAAAAAAAATACAACAACACATATCTTTGTGAGTTTGGATACAAATATATACCAAGCTGTAACTCCTGGACACCAACTTTGGATAAGACGTCACAATGACACCTTACATAAAGGTATAGTCAAAAAGCTGTTTTAGAAATTAGAATCTTTGGGAAGTGCTCGAGAAACCTTCGTATACATGGGAGGCCATGCTTACAGGTTATGGTAGATATCATATGGCCCAGAATTATCCTTGGTTGATTCTAATAGACCCCAAAAAGAAAACGAGAAGATTCTTATCATATTCTTCCCAATGATGAGTCTTCTCTTGACATATCATTATCTCTACATCTCTAATTGGAAATTAAACTCCAAACAAACACCAAGATTATATAGGTAGTGCTTGTAAATATACTCAAAGAAGTGGATGAGTCAACCACGTCTTATGATGACCACGAGGTTGTATGTCATTTAGACATCTTGTATGATAGTGGCAAAACACCCTTCCAAGTTAAATTCACCTCACCTCAACATCTATAGACCACCGATTCTATTCCCTGTTTTTCCTGCTTGTCCCATCTACACTTTTATTACAGAAAGGAATTGTGAAAGAAAAAGGGTGAAGCACAACTAGCTCGATAAAGAATATCATGACTAAAGATAAATAAATTATCAATAGCCTTCGGTAATAAATCGTCGGAGATTTAGAACATATGGTAGATGATAAAACTTTTCAACCATAGTTGCAAATTGAACGAACAATCCATTAGAAGAGTCGAATAGACCATAAAATCTATTATCTTCTCCATGTTAAAAGTCCATCAACAATGTTTTATCCTGTAACATTAATCAATAATTCTCGGCCCACAATCACGTGTATAACTCATAATCGTAATTATAGTTCTAAATTCCTTTCTCATCCAGACAAAGTTAATTTTCATCACCAAACATCAAAGATCATGGTTATACTAAATCACGGTTCTATTCATAATCATATTGATAAATTCATCTTTGCACTACGGCCAAAGATATTCATTAACAGATTCATCTTTGCACCATTGGTAAAGATATTCAACATGTCATCTTTGCACCACGTGCCAAAGATATTCATCGATTAAGTCATGTTCATCTAAACACATGTTCATCTTCGCACTCTTGGCCAAAGATATTCATCGAAATTATTCATCTTTACTATGGTGCCAAAGATATTTAGTTATATCATCATTTAGAGGCGAGGATGATGAAAAATATTTTAAAGAAAAGCGAATTGGTGAAACAAAATAATAATTATTAAGGATTCGTACTTCCGGTTATTCCATGTCAAAAAATATCTCATAAATAATCATAGTGAGTAAAATTCAAGAATGATCAAAACATGGATACAATCAAAGCTAAGTATCCATAATAGATATTTTGGACGAAAAATAAAATTTAATTTTCGTGAATAAGTGTCGATTCGCGAATAAGTGTCGATATCGTGAATAATGTAGATTTACGTGAATAAGTAACTCAAACACCAAAAGATAGAAATTTTACAAAAAATATCATCATGCTTCGTGAATAGTACTCGTGAATAGTAACTCATGAATAGTAACTCGTGAATAGTAACTCCGACATGAAAAAATTCCAAATTTGATAAAAATTCAAACCAATATTTTGGCATAATGATATTGAAGAAATAATATCATTTATGAAGAAAATAATCTCTCCTTACCTCGGAAAGAATAATCTCTTACATTTGGAATCTTTGGATATAGTGCTAAAAGAATTTGCACTCAGTATAGCAATACTCGAAGTACTAAAATACTCACAAAAAATACGCTCGATATATAGAGAGAAAGAGGAGAAATCTTTAGTTTTGGTGTGATTTTCAATTCTAACCCTAAAGCACCTATTTATAGGAAAATGCTTAGAACACCAAAGTAGAAAATTTAATAAATTAATAATATATATATTAAATTTTCACGCCAACCTTTGAATCATCCAATTCAGCATGTTTGACAACCCACCAACAAAACAAAAAACGTTTTTTATATTTAAAATATTTTAAACTCCAAAAAATTAATTATTTCGGAACTTCGGAACTTCGAAACTTCATAATAAATAGCCCTTTTATCAGAAAATTCGAATCTTGCTACTATTTATAGGAAATTCAATTCTCTACAACTTTACAAAAGAAAATTTTTCCAAATTCCAAACAAAAGTTGACCGAAATCTACAAACGGGCGATTTTACAGGCTATAATCAAATTTTAGTCAAAAAATAGGGTCCACCGACACACAAAATATGTGTTAATCATTTAATGCAACAAAAATACTCTTTCTCCTTATATACTCATATATCCCACATTCATTGTAAAAATATCATCATTATTATATTATAATAATATAATAAAATATTATTTTATCAGAAAAGATAAAATATCAATTTTCAACAATTGTCACTTTAAAAATTTTCTCCATCTATATCCACATAAAATGAATATTTTTCTCATCATATAAATTAATAATTAATTATTCACAAATAATATTATGAATCACAATAATGACAACGAGCGGTTCAGAAAGAGAACTTTCAATAAGAATTTCTCTTCTCAAGTGCGCAATTAGGTGACCAAACCTCTCCTTATGAGGCGTAATTTTCTAGACATTGCCAATAATGTTATCTAATAATATTATTAGGATAATATGAATTATTCTTCGATAATAAAAAATACTCGTGTAGTGACAATTATTAAAACAACGATAATATAAAATATCAACGCGGCAATTATTGAATCAATAAAATAATTTGAGCAAGTAATTATCGTAACAATTATTGAGTAGTGCCTTCTTACGTAAGAATCAATAATTCAACAATCTTGTGTGTAAAACCGTAAGCTACTATGCAACAACGCGTATTACTTTACTTTACCCACTGGGTATTCCAACAGTGTTAACGGTAACGATTACGCCATTATTTATAAAAACTCAAATTTGTCATTTTCTTCATTAAGATAGGTTATCCGTTATGGGGCCCATAAATGGTTGTTGTGCGTCGTCACGAATATTCCCCAACAGTAAAGAATATTCCACGACCAAACGAATATTCCTCGACGGAAAGAATATTTTATAACCACTTGCATATTTTGAAAAAATTTCATATATTACCCTTAACTTTAACTTTTATCAATTTAACCATTTCTTTGAATTGTAATTATAAGAAAAATTGAATACTTTTATTTCATAAAATTCGGGGTCTTACAATCTCCCTCCTTATGAAATTTCGTCCCCGAAATTTATGTACACAGTATTTGAAAAGTTGAGAATACCTTGCTTTCATTTCGATTCTATCTCCGGGTCATCATGATTTCTCCATTGCTCATCTCCGTGATAACTTCATTTGGGTTCCTCACACTTTGGGAAGTTCACGACAACCGCTATCCTCGAACTACTCGCTTTGACTTGTCAGGGGCAAACATTAAGCGTCATCACTACCGTTGGAACATACTTTTCTATAGGGCATATTCCTCCCTCAACTGCCTCTTCGTACTCCTGATTCATGATCTGAATCATCAATCTTCGATCCATATCAAATTCAGGTTGACCGCTCTGTATAGGGTAATTCAAAACTCGATGTTGGGTTCTCCCAATTGCTTTCCAAAAAGAGAAATTCATATCATCTATTTTAATCTTCTTAGATCGGACATCTCTTTCCACAATATCCATGTGTCGTGTGGCTTTTACCTATGCATCACTCATTCTTACTGCTCGTTTTTTTTTCTTCTTTCATTTCAGATTCCATCTTTATCATCTTATACTCGCTTTAAAGAATGCTTACTGCTCAAGCATCACATATCGGGTAACACAAGCTTGAATTGTTGCATCCTTTTGCTCCACGAACGCTCGTCGTTCTTGACCGCTTCTTCTAACTCATGAATACGATTTTGAAATTCTACATTTTGATCATATAATACCTCTAATAAACTCTCCTCGGTACCTCTTCTTCCTCTTCTTCCTCACTCTCAATTTGTTACCTCTGCGACTATCTAAGGTGCAACTATCAATTCTTCACTCACCACATGGATATCTCTAATTCCTTCTTCGTGCGATATCACATTATCATGGTTAGTGATTAGAGGTATCCCACGGTCTCATTCACTCCATTATTAGCATTCTCAATTTGCCATTCTCAAATCGCCATAAAACAAGGGTTAATTAAGCAAATTAACATATCACATAATATCCAAGTATATTATAATGAGCCAACAATTAAGCTTAGGTAGGACACACTAGCGAAGGATTTACTCATCTCTCCCTCCTAGTTATATTCCCGATCTCGCGCAGGAGACCTATATCCTAAGCTACGATACCAAATGTGATATCCCCAAAATAGGTCAATTCCATCCAACCCATTCTCGAGTCGCCAAATATATGGTATGAAAACAACTACAACTTTATTACAACAATTGTCGTGCAAAATACAACAACACATATCTTTGTGAGTTTGGATACAAATATATACCAACTGTAACTCTGGACACCAACTTTGGATAGCACGTCACAATGACACCTTACATAAAGGTATAGTCAAAAACCTGTTTTAGAAATTAGAATCTTTGGGAAGTGCTCAAGGAAACCTTCTAAAAGGGGAGGCCATGCTTCAGGTTATGGTAGATATCATATGGCCACGAATTATCCTTGGTTGATTCCAATAGACCCCAAAGAAAAAACGAGAAGATTACTATCATATTCTTCCCAATGATGAGTCTTCTCTTGACATATTATTATCTCTACTGTCTCTAATTGGAAATTAAACTCCAAACAAACACCAAGATTATATAGGTAGTGCTTGTAAATATACTCAGAAGTGGATGAGTACAACCTTGTCTTATGATGACACGAGGTTGTATGTCATTAGACATCTTGTATGATAAAGTGGCAAAACACCCTTCCAAGTTAAATTCACCTCACCCTCAACATCTATAGATTCACCGATTCTATTCCCCTGTTTTTCCCCGCTTGTCCATCTACACTTTTATTACGAAAGGAATTGTGAAGCAAAAAGGGTGAAGCACACAACTATTTCAATAAAGAATATCATGACTAAAGATAAATAAATTATCAATAGCCTTCAACAAAGAATAAATCGTAGATTTAGAACATATGGTAGATGATAAAACTTTTCAACCATAGTTGCGTGAACGAACAATCCATTAGAAGAGTCAAATAGACCATAAAATCTATTATCTTCTCCATGTTAAAAGTCCATCAACAATGTTTTATCCTTGTAACATTAATCAATAATTCCTCGCCCACAATCACGTGTATAACTCATAATCGTAATTATAGTTCTAAATTCCTTTCCTCATCCAGACAAAGTTAATTTTCATCACACGAAACATCAAAGATCATGGTTATACTAAATCACGGTTTCATTCATAATCATCTCGATAAATTCATCTTTTGCACTACGGGCCAAAGATATTCATTAACAGTTCATCTTTGCACTACTGGCTAAAGATATTCAACAACATGTCATCTTTGCACCACAGGCCAAAGATATTCATCAGTTGGTCATGTTCATCTAAACACATGTTCATCTTCGCACTACTGGCCAAAGATATTCATCAGAAATCATTCATCTTTGCACTACAGGCCAAAGATATTTAGTTATATCATCATTTAGAACTGAGGATGATGAAAAATATTTTAAAGAAAACGAATTCAGTGAAACAAAATAATAATTATTAAGGATTCGTACTTCAGTTATTCCATGTCAAAAAAATATCTCATAAATAATCATAGTGGAGTAAAATTCAAGAATGCTCAAAACATGGATACAATCAAAGCTAGTATCCATAATAGATATTTTGGACGAAAAATAAAAATTTAATTTTTCTGTGAATAGTGTCGTATTCGCGAAATAGTGTAAATACACGTGAATAGTGTCATATATACGTGAATAGTAACTCAGACACCAAAAGATAGAAATTTTACAAAAAACATCATCATGCTTCGTGAATAGTACTCGTGAATAGTAACTCATGAATAGTAACTCGTGAATAGTAACTCATGAATAGTAACCCCGACATGAAAAAGTTTTAAATTTGATAAAAATTCAAACCAATATTTTGGCATAATGATATTGAAGAAATAATATCTTTTATGAAGAAAATAATCTCCTTACCTCGTAAAGAATAAAATCTTCGATCGAATCTGGATATAGTGCTAAAAGAACTTGCACCGTATAGCAATACTCGAAGTACTAAAATACTCATAAAAATACGCTCGATATATAGAGAGAGAAATCTTTAGTTTTTGGTGTGATTTTCAATTCTAACCTAAGCACCCTATTTATAGGAAAATGCTTAGAACACCAAAGTAGAAAATTTAATAAATTAATAATATATATATTAAATTTTCACGCCAACCTTTGAATCATCCAATTCAGCATGTTTGACAACCCACCAACAAAACAAAAAACGTTTTTTATATTTAAAATATTTTAAACTCCAAAAAATCAATTATTTCGGAACTTCGGAACTTCGAAACTTCATAATAAATAGCCCTTTTATCAGAAAATTCGAATCTTGCTACTTTTTATAGGAAATTCAATTCTCTACAACTTTACAAAAGAAAGTTTTTCCAAATTCCAAACAAAAGTTGACCGAAATCTACAAACCAAGCGATTTTACAAATTTATAATCAAATTTTAGTCAAAAATGGGGTCCACGAACACACAAAATATGTGTTAATCATTTAATGCAACAAAATACTCTTTCTCCTCATATACTCATATATCCCACATTCATTGTAAAAATATCATCATTATTATATTATAATAATATAATAAAATATTATTTTATCGAGAAAAGATAAAATATCAATTTTCAACAATTGTCACTTTAAAAATTTCTCCATCTATATCCACATAAAATGAATATTTTTCTCATCATATAAATCAATAATTAATTATTCACAAATAATATTACGAGAATCACAATAATGACAACCGAGTAGGTTCCCAGGAAGAGGGGCTTTCCAATAAGAATTTTTCTCACTTACTTGGCGCATAATTAGGTGACCAAACCTCTCCTTAGATGTAATTTTCTAGACATTGCCAATAATGTTATCTAATAATATTATTCGAGGATAATATGAATTATTGCTTCGATAATAGAAAATCTTGTGTAGTGACAATTATTAAAACAACAGTAATATAAAATATCAAAGCAGCAATTATTGAATCAATAAAATACTGAATAATAATTACTGTAACAATTATTGAGTAGTGCCTTCTTACGTAAGAATCAATAATTCAACAACAATCATGTAAAAGCAGGTATATTTCTTGTGTAACGCCAGCGTATTACTTTACTTTACCCACCGGGTATTCCAACAGTGTTAACGGTAACGATTACGCCTTTATTTATAAAAACTCAAATTTGTCATTTTCTTCATCCGATAGTTATCCGTTATGGGGCCCATAAATGGTTGCGTCGTCGTACGAATATTCCCCAACAGAAAGAATATTCCACGACCAAACGAATATTCCCGGACCTGGTTCCGTCTTTATTATTATTTCGTTGGAACATCCCGTCTGTGTGTTTTACACCGGACATGGTTCCGTCTTTATTATTATTCCTTTGGAACATCCTGTCTGTGTGTTTTACACCGGACCTGGTTCCGTCTTTATTATTCTGTTGGAACATCCTATCGGTGCAAATTTTGCCTGACCTAGTTCCGTTATTATTATTATTACATTGGAATAACACGCGTCATCTGGCATCGCATGTATGGTGATTTCTTTTGTTATTCCATTCTTTATTATACTCAGTTGGTTAAAGTTTTGACTTCTATACTCCATGAAATTAGTAGAATATTCTTGATATTTGCGCTTCATCCAGTATCTTTTCATGGAAATATTCTTATGATCATTCTTGAATTCTACTCTACAAAACAGTATCATGTTGACAATTTGGACGTTAATAATTCCTGGATAAAATAATTCTTGAACTTGTTTTATTGAATTCTTATATCATTGTCATCATCCTCATGTTTATATTTTATTGAAAGTCATCTCGTGGCACAGTAGTGCATAGATGGACTTGGTATGATTATGACCGAGGATTATTGATTGTAATCACGACCGTAATATTACAAATGATGTGGTAAAAGTTCTCATTGGCCCGTAGTGCATCGATGGACGATTGTTGGCATGATCATGACCATTAATGAATACACAAATATTCTTGGCCCGTAGTGCATGGATAATTGTGGTCGTGATACTAAAGAATATCCTGGTCAGTAGTAGTGCGAGGGGTGATTCGATGATGTGGAATATTTATTGTCGAGTCTCGGCGATAATGATGATGAAAAACCTTTTTAATCATAAAAGATGAGAAGCGATCATCGAGCGGTGACAACAAGCGTGGAGGAATCAATGGTCGAAATGGTAACCACTTCGGTGGTAATCGAGGCAAAACAATAAGAATGGACATTTCAAGAAGAGGAGATTCAACAATGATGGAAAGCGTCAACACCAAAGACTTTGTTGTTAAGGAAGGAGAAAGACCACCTATCATATGCTTCAAATGCAGAGGGGAGGGACACATTAGTCCAAATTGCGCGATGCCATCCAAAGCGTGTTATAATTGTGGAAGAGAAGGTCACCTAGCCCGATTTTGTCGTTCACCGAAGACAAGTTTAGCTAGGATGGAGGCACTAAAGGTCGTCCCAGAAAAGTCAAAACCGGTGGTGCAATGGAGAGCATTTGTCATGACCTCCCAGAAAGCAAGGAACCCGAACGAGGTCATCACGGGTAAGCTAATCATAAACTCTAGCGAAGTTTATACTTTATTTGATACCGGTTCTACCCACTCTTTCATTTCTCCTACTTGCGCTCAACGTTTAAATTTGACTCCGGAGGGATTGGATTTTGATTTATCTGTTGAAACCCCGTTGGGAGAAACCTTCATTACATCCACGGTTTATAAATCTTGTTTGGTTCAAGTTGGTACCCACACATTACCTGTCGATCTTATTGCATTAAAAATACTTGCATTTGATGTAATTTTAGGGATTGATTGGTTAACTACTCATCATGCAAAAATTGATTGTTTTCGTAAGGTTGTTAGCTTTCATATTCCTAATCGACCTATTATGCGAATTCAAGCAACCAAACCATTAAAATCAATCTTGTCATCTCAAGCCATAAAGCTATTCGTTTATTGAAAAGCGGATGTCAAGCTTTTCTTAGCTCATGTCACATGATCTAAACAAAAATACGTCGGTTTTGAATAATATTTCTATTGTTAATGAATTTCCGACGTATTCCACGAAGAACTTCGCCTACCCCCAGGCGTGAAATTGAATTTTGTATCGACCTTGAACCCTAAGACAAAACCCATTTCCAAAGTCCCATATCGAATGGCTCTATTGAACTTCGTGAGTTAAAGACTCAACTGCGCAGGAATTGTTAGACATTGGCTTTATTCGTCCTAGTACTTCTCCTTGGGGTGCTCCCTGTTCTATTCGTGAAGAAGAAAGATGGGAGTATGCGACTTTGTATTGATTATCGGGAGTTGAATCATGTCACCATCAAAAATAGGTACCCATTGCCACATATTGATGACTGTTTGACCCGATTGTAAAGGAGCCAAATTCTTTTCAAAGATTGATCTTCGTTAGGATATCACCAATTGAAGATTAACCGATGACATTCTAAAGACGGCTTTCGAGAACTCGACACGAGCATTATGAATTTCTAGTCATGTCCTTTGGATTGACTAATGCTCTTCACGCCTTCATGGATATGATGAACCGAGTATTCAAGGAATATTTGGATCACTTTGTGGTCGTCTTTATTGATGACATCCTCATATATTCCAAAACCCATGAAGATCATGAAGCAACACTTGAGGTCGTCGATACTCAAAAGCTTCATGAATATAAGCTTTATGCCAAGTTGAAGAAATGCGAGTTACGGCTTCGAGGAAGTAGCATTCCTTGGGAGCGTGGAATCAAGTCATGGAATATCTGTTGACCCAAAGCAAAGATTGAAGCTATTCAAAGTGGGGAGCAACTTAAATCGATGATCGAAAAATCGTAGCTTTCTCGACTTTATTTGGTTATTATCGGAGATTCAGTAGAAGGATTTTCTCGAATATTTACTCCACTAACTCAAATTTGACTCGGAAAGATACAAAGTTGATTGGAAGCGAGAATGTGAGAAGAGTTTTCAAGAACTCGAGAGGAGACTCATTTCAAAGACTGCTCTAACAATACCATCTAGTTCGGAGGATTTGTCATCTACTGGTGATGCTTCGGGCAAAGGGTTAGGATGTGTTCTCATGAAACATGGGAAAGTCATAGCCTATGCCTCAAGACACCTCAAAGAATATGAGAGGAATTATCCTACTCATGACCTAGAGTTAGCAGCTGTTGTCTTCGCACTTAAAATTTGGAGGCATTACTTGTATGGGGAGAAAGTGGAGATCTTTACGGATCATAAAAGCCTCAAATATTTCTTCACTCAAAAGGAACTCAACATGCGACAATAGCGTTGGCTTGAGGCTGTTGAAAGATTATGATCATACCATCCAATACCATCTTAAAAGCGAATGTGGTAGGCGACGCATTGAGTAGAAGATCATATACGGTGCACGAGTGCAATATTGTCAACGCAAAGGCCCATTTTGTATGACTTGCAAAGGATGGAGATAGAGATAAAGACTCCAGGGGACCCACGTGATGATGGCAAATATCTGAGTAGAACCGACTTTAATTGATAAAATTAAAGCTTTCAAATTCTGATCCGGAAACGATGCGTATGAGGAAGAAAGTGCAAGAAGGTGCGATCGTCCGAAAGCAAGAATCGATGAAGAAGGAATACTTGAGTCAACTCGGACTTTGTGTTCCTAACGACCTGTTTTAAAGTATAAAATCATGATGGAGGAGCACAACACACCGCTTGCAATCCATCACTGGGAGTACCAAAATGTATCATGATCTTCACATACATTTTGGTGGGGAAGCGATATGAGAGAGATAACACTATTTATCTCAAGGTGTCTAACGTGTCAATGAGTCGGGCGGAGCATCAAGTACCAAAAGGTCCATAAAACCACTTGAAATTCCAGAATGGAAGTGGGAGCACATTACCATGGATTTCGTTACTGGTCTTCCCAAGGTTTCTC
This sequence comes from Panax ginseng, assembly GCA_020205605.1. Classification (NCBI taxonomy): domain Eukaryota; kingdom Viridiplantae; phylum Streptophyta; class Magnoliopsida; order Apiales; family Araliaceae; genus Panax; species Panax ginseng. Next base: position 114,088,828 of record CM035143.1, on the reverse strand, counting down.
AAGGCATAGATGCGATTTGGGTCATTGTTGATAGATTGACCAAGTCTGCTCATTTCTTACCGATACGAGAGACTTATACACTTGAACGTCTTGCTCGTATGTACATAAACGAGATTGTAAGACTGCATGGTATGCCAGTATCCATAGTTTCTGATCGAGACCCAAGATTCACTTCACGATTTTGGGTTAGTTTGCAGAAAGCTATGGGCACAGATTTATGATTTAGCTCGGCATATCATCCTCCTCGATTGACGGATGATCAGAGAGGACTATTTAAACTCTTGAAGATCTATTAAGACTTCGTGTCCTTGATTTCAAGGGAAGTTGGGACAAGTTCTTACCATTGGTGGAGTTTTTCTACAATAACAGTTATCAAGCAAGTATTGGCATGGCTCCATTCGAAGCGTTGTATGGAAGAAGGTGTCGTTCTCCAGTATGCTGGGATGAGGTGGGTGAAGCAACGTTGTTGGGACCGAGTTGGTACGTATGACTACGAAAAAGATTCAAACGATCCGGCAACGTATAAAAACCTCACAAGATCGACAAAAGAGTTATGCTGATCTTCATCGAAAGGACGTGGAATTCGATATAGGAGATCATGTGTTGTTACGTGTTGCTCTATGGAAAGGAGTTACGAGATTTGGAAAGAGAGGAAAGCTCAATCCTCGATTCATCGACCCATTTTTAATCCTTTATCGAGTAGGAACTGTGGCCTATAGACTCGCTTTACCGCCAAGTATGTCTCGTGTTCATAACGTTTTTCACATATCCATGTTACATAAATATGTGGAAGACCAAGACCCGAACCACATTATTGAGTTGGAACCGGATGAAATAGCCGAAGATTTGACGTATGAAGAGGTTCATGTTCAAATCTTGGATAAGAAGGAACATACTCTACGCACCAAGGTTATACCTTAAGTCAAAGTTTTGTGGAGAAACCACGATGTTGAAGAAATGACTTGGGAGTTAGAATCTGAAATGAAATCAAGGTATCCTTACCTCTTCGACATACCAGGTATGTACCCTAATTTCGAGGGCAAAATTTCATAAGAAGGGGAGATTGTAAAACCCCAACTTTTTGAATAAAGATGATTTTTCTATAAATATTATTTTTGAATATTATGGAGTGAAATTGATATAATAGTTGTGGGTAATATTTATAAATTTTGCAAAGTACGCAAGTTGTTTTATAATATTCGATTGGTCTGGGAATATTCATTTTAACGAGAGAATATTAGTACAACGGCACAATCATTAGTGGACCCCTAACGGAATTATTATTTCGGATTGAAAACGACAAAAAATACTTTTATGAAAATAACGGCGGAAGTTTTACCGTTAGCTATTTGAAACACACGGTGTTAAAAGTGCGATGTCTGGCGTGGTTGCATAGTAGTAGCACAAGTATTAATTATTGATGCTTAAGTGATAAGTCACTCAATTTTGTTGGTATTATTAATGTAATAATACAGAAAATCTTTTTATATAAAACAGAATACTTTTATAAAGTTATTCTATAAATAGAATATATTATATTCTATTATGCATAGTGTTGCATAGTGTTTTGCATAGTAAAATCTTTTTATATAAAGCAGAATACTTTTATAAAGCTATCATTTTATTAGACAATAATTAGAATATATTATATTTTATTATGCATAGTGTTTGCATAGTGCACATATAGTGTTTGCATAGTAAAATCTTTTATAAAGTTATTCATTTTATTAGATTATAAATAGAATATATTATATTTTATTTTGCTTTAAATATGGACCAAAATCCGATTAAAATAAATCAATTTCAATTAGTTCATGAGTTAGTTACTATGCATTCCATTTTTCTATAAATAAAAGCTTATTCATTCATTATTTTCTTACTTAATTCTTTGAAACTCTGAGAGATAAACTATAGAGAAAAGAAGAAAGTATTCTATTTACTTCACTACTTATATATCCAGTACTCTTCTTCTTAAGGTAGGGAATATTATTTGTTGTACTCATAGAAAATATTATTTGTTGTACCCGTAAGGAGTGTTATTTTTTCTTATTCATGAAGAGAACTGTTGTTATTCCATTTCTTCTTATTCATTGGAATAACTTTTGATGTCTTGTCACCCCTATACTTGGTATTGGTGAATTGATTACGCCTTTATTTATAAAAACTTAAATTTGTCATTTTCTTCATCCGATAGTTATCCGTTATGGGGCCCATAAATGGTTGCGTCGTCGTACGAATATTCCCCAACAGAAAGAATATTCCACGACCAAACGAATATTCCCGGACCTGGTTCCGTCTTTATTATTATTTCGTTGGAACATCCCGTCATGTGTTTTACACGGACATGGTTAAAATCTTTATTATTATTCCTTTGGAACATCCATGCGTGTGTTTTACAGGACTGGTTAAAATCTTTATTATTCTCATTGGAACATCCTATCGGTTGCAAATTTTGCACGACCTAGTTCCGTTATTATTATTACGTTGGAATAACTCGCATCATGCAAGCACCGCATGTATGGTGATTTCTTTTGTTATTCCATTCTTTATTATACTCGGTTGGTTAAAGTTTTGACTTCTATACTCCATGAAATTAGTAGAATATTCTTGATATTTGCGCTTCATCCAAAGATCTTTTCATGGAAATATTCTTATGATCATTCTTGAATTCTACTACAAAAAGCAATATCATGTTGACAATTTGGACGTTAATAATTCACGGATAAAATAATTCTTGAACTTGTTTTATTGAATTCTTATATCATTGTCATCATCCTCATGTTTATATTTTATTGAAAGTCATCTACGTGGCTGTAGTGCATAGATGGACTTGGTATGATTATGACCGAGTGGATTATTGATTGTAATCATGATTATCGTAATATTACAAATGATGTGGTAAAAGTTCTCATTGGCCCGTAGTGCATCGATGGACAGTTGTTGGCATGATCATGACCATTAATGAATACACAAATATTCTTGGCCCGTAGTGCATGGATAATTGTGGTCGTGATACTAAAGAATATCCTTGGCAGTAGTGCGGGGTGATTCGATGATGTGGAATATTTATTGTGAGTCTCGGCGATATGATGATGAAAAACTTTTTAATCATAAAAGATAGTAGATTTTATTTTCTACTTGACTCTTTTAATGGATTGCTTGTTCCGCTGCAGTTAAACTTGATGTCTATTATATTTTATCAGTTTAACATTATTGGAGACTAATGATAATTTATTCTGCATTATCTTAGTCATAATATTTTTTACTGGGCTAGTTGAGCTCACCCTTCCTTTCACTGTTATCTTCAGGAAATGAGAATATAGCTGGGACGAGTCGGGGAACGGAGTGATGGTACAGAGGATAGCATTAGTAGTCCTCACTATTCTATAAAATAGTGTGATAATAATTGTAATGAGGACTCCTTTTGAGTTTGTATAATCTCTAGTAGATAATATTTGTATTCAAACTCACGATTAGGTATGTTTTGTATTGTATTATACCACACGAGTTGTATTAGTAAGTTGTATTTGAATTACATACTATGTATGTCTGCAGCGACCCAAGATGGGTGATGTATACCTAATTTTGGGGCGCCACATTATGTTTGTCATTATAATTACGTAACCAAACACTTTTTTTTATTATTATCAAAAACTCTATATTTAAAAGCACCTTATCTCACCACACCATTCGAATAATTATGATCTGAATAATTAGTATATTTTAGTAATAAATCAAATCATCACACCGTTCGAGTAATTATGATCTGAATGTTTAGTATTATATCTTAATAAATCAAATCATTTCACTGAAATAGTATCTGAATCTAAAAAGTTGTTTGGTAAGTAATATGAGTAAAACATCTAAATGACACTATTTTATCATTTTGACTCTCTGAGTTATTTGAAAAATTATTTGGTAGTTCTAAATATGCAGTCTATTAAAAAAACAAGTGAATAATGCTGTTAAATGTATTTATATAAAAATATTCATATACTCTAGAGATTAAATATTATACAAATCACTTAAAAAAATTTAGCAACAATGTATAATATGATGACTATTACATTAGATAAAAAAATGTATCAAAGTTTAATAGAATAATAACATAACGTAATAGTTTAAAAGAAGAACTATATTTTCTCCGTTTTAAAATATAAAATTATTATCGACTTTTTTAAAGTCAATTTAAAATATTTTTATATTCATAATTGACATGAATTTCTTTGATTTTAGTTCATACAATGATGAATATTGAAAATATTGAAAATGTAATACTCATTGTAAGATTTATGATTTCATAATTTAATCATATCAATTTTAATTTTAAAAATATCTTAAATTGGCTTTTCAAAAATCAATAATAATCTTAAAATTTGAAATGAATGGAGTATAATATTTATTAAAGTTATTTTATATATAGATTTAAATTTTTTTGATACGAGGTAGTAGGTACTAAGAGGTGGATTAGGACGTTCTCCATTTCAAATGAACAATTTAGAGGGATAAAAAAGGAGACTGGAAAATAATTTGGGACTTAGGGATCCAAAATGATGATTATTATTATCATTTTGAGCAATCCATTGAACTTGATCAAATGAATTGGTCCCAACATAGTCTATCTAATCCTTGAATAAGTAAGTAAATTAAATTCGTGTGGGTTGATATGATCTTGTGATTGAACTTTAGAGTTTGTTCAGGAATGATTTATTTTAAATAATTTATAAGTTAAAATATTAATTAACTTATAAGTTGTTTTAAATTCTGAATTACTATAAGTTTGAATTATAAATAAAAGTGTTCGGTATTAATTTGACTTATAAATCAAAAATTAAGTTAAAGCAAGTTATGAATGTGTTCGGTTCATAATGACTTATAAGTTAAAATAAATATAAAATTACTAAAAAGAACATTAATAAAAAAAGGGCAAAATAGAAGAGGGACACAATAAATATTATGTTTAGTCAAACTAAGGGGGTGTTTGATAAAAATTGAATGAATCTGAATCTGAATCTGAATGAAAAAAGTTGTTTGATAATTAACATGTCTGAAACATCTGAATGACAAAACATTATTATTTTATCCCTCTGAAAAAATTCAAAATTATTGTAAATTTATTTAATATTACTTAATATAATAGTTAATATTTTTTTTAATTTTTTAATTTTTTTAATTTTTTTTACTTCATTCATTCTTTCATTAAGTCATTCAATTTCAAAAATGATTTTAGCCATTCAAATTCAATCCATCTTACTAATTCAACCATTCAGATCAAAACAAAAGTACTGACTGATTCAGCCATTCAGATTCAGCTCCTTTCAGCTCTAAACAAACACCATCTTAACTTATTTTAAAATGACTTACAAGTCATTTTAAAATATGTTACAAATACTTTTTTTTTATACTTAAAATTCAATCTATAAATAAAAAAATAAATCATCCTAATAACAAATGATTTATAAATTAATTTGAACAAAGTATAAGTCATTCCTGAAGAAGCTCTTAATAGTATGTATATAAATCATGTTGACTGGATCACTGAAGAGAACCGGTGTATAAAATGTGGGAAGATTCCTCTACAATAAGAATAAAGTGCATAAATTGTTTGCGCGTGATTTCACGCGGTTCATAAATTGAGTGTCACAACAAAATTAATGTAACGACCGATGTTGCGGTGTTACTCTTCTCCTGTACTGTTACTACTGTGTAACACAGAGAGGGAGAGGAGTTTGATGAGAATGGCATGTTTTGGGTGGACATATTAATGCCATCACATGTTAGATGTTTAACTATTACTCCCTCCGTCTCTAATTATTTGACGTTTTAAAGGTGGACACAAAAATTAAAATAATGATTAAAAAATATTAGCAATCTGTTTCTGAGTTTTGAACAGAAAAAAAAAGAATAGAAAACTTAAATTAGAACAGAAAAGAAAAGAATAGAAAACTTGAAATTTTCATTTGTGTTGTTTCTGAATTTTTAATAGAAAAGAATAGAAAATTTAAAAGTGAGGACATGAGTTATAATTTAAAATTTATTATATTAAAAATTGAGGATAATATGAGAATTATAAAAATATTACTTATTCCAATTTTTTTTTCGCCCAAATCAGACCAATTTTGGACGGAAAACTTTGGCAGGAAAAGTGACCAAGTTTTCTATCTATTTGTTTTCTTTTCCGTTTATTAAAAAACTCAGAAACATAACAATTGGAAAGAAAACTTAAATTTTCCGTCCATTTCTTTTCTTTTTTGTCCATTTTAAAACTCAGAAACATAGCGTAAATATAGTACTCAATTGTCTATAATACCCTTAAATCTTTTGTTGGGATAATGAGAGTTTTGTTAGAATAAGGAGAGAGAAAGAGTTTAAACTATAAAAAAATAGACAAAGTAATGAGGGATAATTTTGGAAAAATTGTTATTAATTCTCTTAGATTTGAACAAATATCAAATAATTAGAGACAAATGAAAAATTTTAAAACGTCAAATAATTAGGGACTGAGGGAATAATATATATATACCCACTCTTCTATAAAAAAAAAAATTTAATAGGAGGGAAGTAAGGAGAAAAGTATACCCAAATTAGTTGCAGAATTTTCTTTTTATGCACTACAAGTTCGAATTTATTTCATAATTTATTTAACAAAATATTTTATTAAAAAAAATACAAATTTTCCTCCTGATCCCTGAAAGAGATTCCATCCTAAATTTCTCTTAATGCCTCTCTTAAGTTAGAACTCAAGTTCCCTGATTTCGGAAGGATGATCGTGAAGACCTTCTTTCTAGAAATAGTTGGAAGAGTCTTACCAACTCCGAATACGTCTTATTCATGGGGACGCGCTAGCATCAAGAAAATGTGTAAAAATGAAATATAATTGCATAAATTGTTAAAAAAATATAATTTTTATCAAATAATAAAAAGATAGTTGGGGATCTCAATTTGAATTTGGGATTCTCTCATACTTATGTGAGCCCGATCAATGACCATTACGATAAAATAGTTGAGGATTTCGCTTCCCAGTGAGCGAATAACTGCCCAGCTCATTGGTGAGCTGACGGAGATTGCAATGTGGCAGGGCCCCCTGAACTGAAAGCCGAGCGTAATGTCTATTGGGCTTGGAGATTTTATTAGTAACTAGATCTTGTATTAGCTCTCATGAGATTTAGCCCATGTTATAGAAGGTATGGTATCTAGTTACTATAAAAACTTTGTTTGGTATGTGATCATGTAGATTTTAGAATTTGAGCCTAAATTGAAGTGAGTGTCATTAATTATTTGAAATGATTCCATATATCAATGTGTTGTACTTCATGAGTGGATTAAATTAAGTATTTAGAAGCTTAAATTCATAGAGTAATGAATGAAAAATCAGCTCCCAAAGGTCATCCTAGGAAATGATAATAAATATTTGTGGGAAGGGAAATCATGTCCCACATCGGTTAAAAACTAAAGTATTAATTGGTTAATATACAATAAAATTGCTCTTGGGTTTGGGCCTCAACAACAACTAGGCTTAGGCTTAGGGTCCTTGTATATAATTTTTTGGACAAAATATATTTGAATTTTGTTTATTTTATTTTAGTTTTATTATAAAAATGTTGTAATTTCGTGTATGTACAACCTAGAGGGGGGGGGGGGGGGGTTGAATAGGTGTCTAAATTAAAATGTGATTAACAATGAGGGTTAAATGCTTATTTAGTCACTGTACTATAGGTCCACTTACAAGTGAGTTATCAAATCGATTTTTCTTACAGTCAACTCACTATACCTTACTTTGCTAACAAAACGTTAGAAAATCCGTTAAGTCTGTTGACTTTTAACGAAAATGTCCACATCAGCTGCATACGTGTAAAAAAATTCTTATGTGGCACAAATCATCCCATGTGGCTTTCTTACGTGGAAATTGAGAAAATAATTTATGAAAAAATGAAAGATTTATTCTAAATAAAACAACATATGTTAAAATAAATTAGAAAAGTTAGCCAAAAAAACAAGAAAATAGTAAAAAAATATATTTAATTATTTTTGTAATTAATACCAAATGAATTTTTATTTAATTCTTTACAAATAATAATATAAATTAGAAAAGTTTGCTAAAAAATATAAGAAAATAAATAAATAAAATATGTTTAAATAATATCAAATGAATTTTTGTTTAATTATTTACAAATATAATAATATAAATTAGAAAAGTTAATAAAAAACTAAGAAAATAAATGAAAAATATTTTTAATTATTTTGTAATTAATATCAAATGAATTTTTATTTAATTCTTTAAAAATATAATAATATAAATTAGAAAAGTTAATAAAAAAAGAAAATAAATGAAATATATATTTGATTATTTTGTAATTAATATCAAATGAATTTTATTTAATTCTTTACAAATATAATAATATAAATTAGAAAAGTTAGTCAAAAAAAATAAAAATAAATGAAAAATATATTTAAATTTTTTTAATTAATATCAAATAATTTTTTATTTAATTCGTTACAAATATAATAATATTGTGACGTCTGTTGGGTAAAATCTAATTACGCACAACACGCAAGTATACGTGGTCAACAAGTAATAAAGTAAAAGTAGAGTATCGTTCCCACGAGGAATTATTAATACAAATTACCAAGTACTAACCCTTAAGCAACTCAATCTTATTTAAATGAATGAATTTCAATTTATAAATAAAATAATTCTAATTACCACTAGTTAAATTAAGATTACGGAGATTTAAGTCACAACTTCACTGTGACGCCCCCAAAATAGGTATACATCACCTATTCTGAGTTGCCAAATACATGGTACAGAATACAAATACAATCTTTAAATATACAACATAAGTCGTGAGTTTCAATACAAATATTGTCTCTACAGGCATTATTAAAACTCAAAATAAGTCCTCAATACATTTTGTTAGTTCAGAAAGCCTGATAGATCTGTAAGGGGGGATTGAATAGATCTTTTTATTTCAAATACTTTTCGGTTTATATTATATTGTTCATAATTAACATATGACAAATATAAGAATCTTTTCAACACACGGAATAAGTAAAAGATCCCCTTCATTGATATATTCATAATCATACATACATTGTTGTTAGTAGAGTAAGTTTAGTTGTAAGCGGTTAAAACATACATAGCAGTTATACTTGATTTATAGTACATAAAGTAAATGACGTAATGTAAAAAGACACAAGGGTTTTAAGTGGTTCGGAGACTCAAGCTCCTAATCCGGTCTTACCGCTTTCAACTAGCAGAGATTTACCTAAGGAAGGGCGGCACCACGAATCACTAAGATTCCTTGAGGCCGGTTGACCTTGGGACTTGATTCACTAAGAACTCTTCAAGGACAGCAGCCTTGGAACTTCGTTTAGTCCCTCTGCACAAGGACCCTTCTGGCCCTGCTTTGTTTAGTCCCTCTGGACAAGGACTCCTCAGGCCCTGGCTTTGTTGAGTTGTTTGTTTATTGTTATTGGAGTCGGTCTTTGAAATTGCTAAGATGTCTTCATGCTCCGAACATCTTCTATACTTAGCAGCTTGGCTTGATCATCCTTGAAGTGTAGCTGAGTGTTGCATGATGCTCAGCTTCTTTGATTACTCAACCACTTCGGATGACCCCTTGTTGAACTACCTTGAAGATCATTCTCCTTAGTACTTGATGTCTGCACATGAGAGGCTTCCAAGCTGACTGTAGGCTCTTCTATTAGGTACTTCGAAGCTTTCTCATGCTTGACACCAAGATGGCTTTTGTGATCTTCCTTTCCGCTACTTGATGCCTTCTCATGATGGACTTGCTAAGATGACTGTAGGCTCTTCTCTATTGTACTTAGAGTCTTCCCATGATGGAAATCAAGATGTCATGATTCTCTTCTTTCTATCGGCAGTTCTAAACACTCTTCATGTAGTAGAACTCTCACTTCTACATAGTAGAACTCACTTTACTTCTTTCTTTTTCGACTCGACGAGTGTTCTTGGTGGATTGTAGAGTGAGCCTTCCGACTCCTTTGTTTCACATGGTTTAGATCGGTCCACCTTCTCTCCAAACTCTAAGAAACTCCAACAACCTTTGATCTTTGAAGCTCTTCCTCATTTATACTCCTTCCCAATCCTTTTCGTTGGAAAGTAGCCGTTGAAGGCTATTCAAATCTCTTCACAGATCTCGAGTTGCTTGAGGTAGATCGCTTGATGTGACTTGTCATACTTTTTACGATCGACTGCGATCTACTATTTCACCCTACCTGTCGGATGTATCACTTTAATGTCTTGGGCGTGTCGAAGACTTTATTACCTCTTTTCGATTTCTCGATCGAGGTTGACCCTATTGCATCGATGCTCTCAATAAGCACTTGTCAAGAATATTATCCTTCGATTGAACCTTTGCCAATGCTTGGTCAAACTATTCGAACTCTACGATTCTGATACACGTCTTCAAGGACTTGATCGTAGTGTCTTGTTGAGTGTTGCTCATTGATTGGTAGGGTTAACACTACGATCTTGAAGAGTGTTGATTGGATCTTCAATGTAGAACACCTCTTCCTTGTATTGTGCAGTGCTTCAATACTTCTGTTTGCTTCAACTGATCTCAGAGACTGATGGCCTAATTCCTTGCTCTGGTCCCCTTTTGAATATCAAGACACCTCAGATTTGTGGCGCGTCCAGCTTGCTTTCTCCTTGTGATCTCCTGTTCATTTATCATCAATAAACTGACCCTGCACTTAATCACTTTAGCCTTACTAATCAGAGGCTGACCAGTATCTCACCTTCCATCAGTTCCTTCTTTGTTTTGCAAACACTACGATCTTGGTTGCTTCCAAGATCATTGTCTCCTGTTCACTTGATAGCTACTGTACTTGCTGACTTTCCTTAGTCAGCTTCTGAAGTCTTCTTTCGATCTCCTTGTGGAATACTTCAACACGAGTGGCTTTACAACTCAATCTTGATACTAATTGGGTTGGTGCTTAGATCTTCTTTTAGCCTACATGCCATTCGTTGAGTGCTCTCTGGTTTCCTTGGATGTAGCTTGCAGCTTGGACCAGAGGCTTCATTCCTTTGGATATTCTAGGAGTGCTCATTTGTTGAGAACCGTATATGCTCTACGATTCTGCCTTGGCACTGTGAGCACTTCTGTTGAGATCGTAGTTCTGCACTCTACGATTCAGCTTTGGCTTGTGCAAACACTACAATCTCGAGATCAGATCTTGACACTCTACGATTTCTGCCTTGTGCTTGTTGTCTTCATCTGATCTTTCTTGACTACGATCTCTGCATGTAATCAATAGACTCTACGAACTCAGAGTGTGATCTACGATCCTTGACTTGGCTTTGGCATCGATGAGACTCTCACGACTACGAGTGTAGTCTATGTTTCGTCTTGGCTTGGCAGATGACCGGTCACCGTAGGTAATTTATCATACGATTACGAACATGACTTCCTCGATTTCACTCACGATCCCGAGGAAGCTCTACTCGATACACTACGATCCTTCTTCGCTTTCCTGGCGGTCTGAACTCCCGAGATCTACTATCTTGCATACTCCTATTCGCCTCGATAGCTCTCGAGTTAACCTTGACTCACTGATGCATAACGACTTACAGTGCGGTGCTTTAACGATCGACTAGCCTATCTATTACATCATAAGATCAACCTAACAAGCTTGATCTTTCTATCTTTATAGTCCTTGTACATCTTTTCTTTTTAAGGACTTTACAAAGCTGTCTTTCTTATGTATGATCAACCTAACATATTTGGTCAATTCATTCTAAGTCCTTGTACACATATTTCTATTATCTATCAAAGGACTTTACAGCTTTTCTTAATGCAAGCATACTTGCATATTATTCATTCATATATATATATATATATATATCATAATCAAATCATATATAAATAGGAATAACATTCATATGCTTATTTCTGACACATTTATTAACACACTATTTCACCGAATAGTGAGGACTACTAATGCTATCTTCGGACCATCACTCCATTCCCGACTCGTCCCCATTTATATTACGATTTACGAAGAAAGCGGTGAAAGAAAGGGTGAGCTCAACTAGCCCAAGAAAAAATATTATGACTAAGATAATACGAGAATAAATTATCATTAGTTTTAAATGATTGTTAAAGCGATGCAATATAACAAACATCAAGTTTAACTGCAATGATGAACAAGCAATCCATTAAAAGAGTCAAGTAGAGAATAAATCTACTATCTTTTATGATTTAAAAGGTTTTCATCACTTTTATCGTTGGGACTCAAATTTTAATAAATAATCCACATCATCGAATTACCCTTGACTACTCGGCCAAGGATATTCTTTAGTATCACGACCATAATTATCCATGCACTACGGGCCAAGAATATTTATGTATTCATTAATGGTCATGATCATGCCAACAACTGTCCATCAATGCACTACAGGCCAATGAGGACTTTTTCCACATCATTTGTAACATTACGGTCATGATTACACCGAATAATTCGTGGTCATAATCATACCAAGTCCATCTATGCCCTATAGGCCACAGATGACTTTCAACAAAATATAAACATGAGGATGATGACAATAATATAAGAATTCAATAAAACAAGTTCAAGAATTAATTTATCCAGGAACCAATAACGTCCAAATTGTCAACATGATACTGCTTTGTAGAGTAAAATTCAAGAATTCTCAGAAGAATATTTTTATGAAAAGATACTGGATGAAGCGCAAATATCAAGGATATTCCACTAATTTTATGGAGTATAGAAGTCAAAACTTTAACCAACCGAGTATAATAAGGAATAGAATAATAAAAGAAATCACCAGGCATGCGATAGATCGCATACATGCAAAGTTATTCCAATGAGAATAATAATTAATCGGAACCGTCCGGCGTAAAACGCATGCAGACGGGATATTCCAACAAAATAATAAAAGGAATGGAATCGTAAGGCAGTAAAACGCATGTAGATAGGATATTCCAATAGAATAATAAAGAGCGGAATCAAGTCCGGCCAAGAAAACGCATGCAGGATATTCCAATGTAATAATAAAGGCGGAATTAGGTCCCGTAAAAGCGCATGAACATGATATTCCAATGTAATAATAACAAATGGAATAATGTAAGAATTTCACCAAGTATAGGGTAGCAGCGTGATCACAAAGTTATTCCAACCGAATAATAAATAATGGAATAATGAAGTTCTCTTCATGAATACAAAAGAAATAATAACCCTTACCGTAAAAGAAACTGGATATAAGAGTAGGGAAGTAATAGAATACTTTTCTATAGTTTCTCTATAATTTTTCTCTCTAGAGTTTTAGTGAATTCGTAAGAAATAATGAAGGAATGAGCTTATTTATGAAGAATGGACATGAGATAGTAACTAATTCATAAAGCGGTCAGATTGATTTACTTTTTAATCTGGACAATCCATATTTAAAGCAAAATCTTTTAAATAAAAAATATATATATATATATATATATATTATATATACATATTATATATATAACACTAGTCACGGGTTGTAAACCCCATGAACTTTGCCTGCTAAACAAACAAATTATTAGATATATATAAATATAATAATAATAATGATTGTACTCCTCCTCTGCCCTCTTGCAAACCAACCCACAATATATATATATATATATATATATATATATATATATATATATATATATATATGCATACAGAACATAATTAAATAACTAAATAAAAACAATTTTATTGATTAATTCAAACTATTTACAAGATAGATAACTAAAATGGACTTACAAGATTCTTTGAAATAAGAACTTTAGATGAAGGGGGGTTAAGTAGGCTAAGCAATGGTAGAGGTTAAAGATTTGTGGGAGAAGGATCTCTCGAGTCTTTCTAAGTCTCCGCTTAAACCAAATGAATCCGATTTCCTTTTTATAGAACAAGGAAACGAATCGTTACAAGATTACTATTACAATAAGCGAGGTAAAGTAAAAGTAAGAAACATTTTACTAAAGTAAAAGTACAAGTAAAACATTTTACTAAAGTAAAAGGAAAAAGAATCGCTTTGCGTGGAAGCAGGGCGTCTTCTTTGACTAATGCGGTCGTGGGATAGGATGCTTGATTGAAAAGTCGCTTTGATGAAAAGCGGAAGATGTTTCTTGACAATCTTCTTTGAAAGCGGTGGTTGAGGTTGCGGGAAGAAAGTGACTAAGGTGCCGGAGGCGGTGGATGACTAAAATTTGCTGAGTAGGTCTTTGGCCGACCGAAATAGAGAATCACATCTTCACTTTGATTGATTAGAGATGGGTTCAAGAAAATGGATCTTGAGCATCCTGAAGAGCAATTGTGCCATAGGGGTCACAACTGCCTTCATATTCAGAATCATGACTAGAATTCAGCTGTTTTTGATTTACTGGAGGATGCAACGGCAGAGGTCGTAGTAATCGTGTATTGGCGTTAAGCTGGAGGAGGTAATGAGAGGAGAAAGGCGGGAATTCTTTTTGAACTTGGCCTACTATTACATTAACTCCAAATTTATCCCACCATTTAATTGAAAAAGCGGCCCGAGAGACACGAGAAATAGGAGAAAGAAAAGTCTGAGCCAGATCCGATTCCTTTGGATGACGGAGACTGAAAAAGCAGTGACTTCTTGAGTGGTCGTAACTATATATTGCCATTTCAAAATCCAAGGGATTTTATATTTACTACAAAATATAAGGAAAATGGAATTTCCTCATATTTGGAATGATAATTCTTGTGATGACAAAATGCTCTAATTGGGCAAGGAGAGGTTTAGGAAAATGTCGCGACTCAAACCGTACCTTGTCCACCAAAGAATGAACCATTTGGGAATTGACTTTTAAATTTGTGGTCGAATTGTTGAAAGAACCACGAGTGACTATGATCATCATTTTGATGAAGCATGATTTTATGCCAGAGCTTTGATATAATCATAAAGCAAAAGGAACTAGATTGATTAGAAAGAGATCGAGATCCGATGGATGACTACTCCAATCGATGAATTAAGGACTTGTTTAATATACAATGAATGATAAAGGAGTTTTGATTTATCATCATTGGCATAGATTGGTTTTATAAATGACTACTGTTTCAATAAGGATATCTCTATAATAAACAAGTGACTTATATGGAGCTAAAGGGTAAAATGCCATCCCAAAGGAAAAATAAAGGCCGCTAGCTGAATAGGGTCATTTTTAGGTTTCATATTTAACTCAACATGAAATAAGTGATGATCATAAACACGAAGATAATCGGAGACCTTTGGATGACTAGGTTTTGATGAAGTAATTTGGAGCTTGACTAGCAAAAATATCAAATGGCTTTGGTTGATTAGCAAGAAGCGAGGAGTAGGGCTTGGGAATTGTATCAAGCACACCGGAATTTATTATGTATCGGGTGATTGGGTGAGGAACAACAGTTCCCTTTAGTTGATTAATGGTTGATTAATCGACTGGACCGTAGGCGGCCATGACTACGAGAGAAGATGAACCTCCTCGAACACATTTTTCTTTGTGATTGTACTGTGTTAATAAATTCACGAGTGAGAAAATGGGGACCGAGTTATTCTTCGCCTTTAATATATTCAATATCAAAATAAAAAATACTTAAAATTGCACCGCCATCTAGCGAATGAATGCTTAGATGACGTTTTCAACGTCTTTTCAAGAATAAATTTTTCTTTGACTTACAATCTATTCTAACTAAGAATTTACGATTTAATAAATCTCTCTGGAATTTTTAATACATAAAACTAGAGATAAAATCTCCTTTTAATAATCTTGTATTTTAATTGTGTGTAGAATTCCATGCGCCCGAATGGAAGCGAATAATTTGTTCATTAGAAATAGAGTCGATTTACATTTGAGTATGCCTCCGAATCCGATGTCGAGGCGTCGGTTTCAACTATTTTGAATCTTTGAATCATTAGAGATGCCAAGCGAGGCAAAACCTTAACATATTTTTAACTTTTGGATGGAAGTATGAATGTCGGTCGAGAGGAGGATTACTTTATGTTACCGAAAGAGAGGCTTACAAATCTTCACGAGGTCCTTGTAAAAGCGGCCAATATAATTGAAGCGAGCAAGAAACCTCTGTAGTCGATTCTTGTCGGTAATCTTATCTCGGGAAGCCGATTCGGCCGAATTGAATAGCTCATCAATTGGCGCGTGAGTCCATGATAGAGGATTAAACCGAAATCCAGACTTTAGTCAAAAAACAGACTACACTTGGAAGGAGAAAGGACAAGACCATTGGTTTTAAGCTGTTTTGAAGAATGAATTCAAATGTTTAATATGTTCTTCAATAGTCTTGGAGAATACAAGGATGTCATCGATGTAAACAATGATAAAATGGTGAAGGATTCAAAATATTATTAAGAATATTACGAGATTCACTGGGTGCATTCTTAAGTCCAAATGATGAACATTCCATTCGTAGTTAATAAGCGAATTGGTAAATCAGATTTGTACCTATCATGCGGGTGAATGGCAACTTGCGAAACCCGACTTGAGGTCAAATTTACTAAAGATTGTGGAAGACGCTTAACCTACCAAGGAGATCATCCTTGTTGGGCAAAGGGTACCTAATCCACTCTAAAACTTTGTTTAATGGTTTATAATTAATGGTAGGCGAAGGACACCTCGTTCTTTCTCGACTTCATTATTAACATAGAAAATTTGGACAAGACCATGGTGACTTACTATGTCTAATTAGCCCTTTACTGAGGAGATCATTGATTTCAATTTTACATAACTCCATTTGTTCATGACTCATTTGAATAGGCCTAGCCTTAGTAGGAATTAAATGCTCTTTAAATTCTTTAGCATAGGGTAATCTAAGCTGTGCTTCTTCCCTATGCCAAAAAGCATTGGGAGAATCGAGAACATAAGTTATTTATTAAATAATCTTTTAATTCTTTTATTTTTTCTTGAACCCTGTTACTCTTAAGTTGGTCATCAACTTGTTGGTACTTAATTTCTTCTTTAAGAAAATTTAGGTGAGTAACTTTACAATTTAACAGATTTAATGATTTAGAAATTGATTCTTCTTGAATAAATTTTAAATCTCTTTCTTTTGGTTTAATTAAGAATTTAAATATAATTTTCTTTCCTAAATGTTCACAACTTAAACCTTTATTACTAGTGGTAAATGGATAAAGCAAATATATGAATGGTAAACCTAAAATAATTTTGTCAGTAAGATTGCGAACTAAGACGAACGAGGTCTTGAAACACATGTTGTCCTGACAGATATGTACTTTAGGTAATTTGTACTTTATTTCCATTTGACTACCGTTAGCTGAATTTAATTTTTCACTAGTTTTCTTATAATATCTAGTGGGGATAATACCTTCTTGAATACAATTCAAGTCTGCACTTTTGATATCTACTAGGCGGGAGTTATCTTTGAAAAGGTTTTATCAATGACTAAATTAATGGAAATATACCATTTTTGAATAGTAATATCTTTAATTCTTTTAAGAGAGACCTTGAATAAAGAGATCGAGAATCTTTGGCGATAGATGACTCACGGATCCTCGTGACATTCATCACTAGAAGAAGAATCATTAATTTGAATATCTGATTTTTTATTGTCAATCTCTTTTCTTAAACTAGAAATCTCTATCTTTAAATTAGAAATCTCCCTTTTAAGTTTATTAACCTCTTGATTTAATTAGGAAGTGTAATTTCTTTAGCTGGAGATTTGAATCTTTCAAGAAGTCTTATTTAAAGCTGAATATGGGTTTTTCTTTGGCTCTAAGAACCTTGTGTTGACCTTTTTATCTTTAGTTAATAAATCTTTTAATTGTTTTAGATATTGAGTTTTTAATTAGGATCGGTAATTTTCTTGATTAGATCAACTAATAAGGAGCTTTCTTCTTCATCTTTTGTAATTACACTAACTCTTTTACAGCGATTTTTATTACAATCTTACATACATATAGCGACTTCATTTTCACTTTATCGAATTTCGTTGGATGAGTTGTTACTTTAGAAGATTACGGAACATCGAAGCTTCTTCATTCTTCGCTACTACTCTTATTATCAATTCTCATTAATTCTAATAATTGTTCCGTATCTTGATTTGAAATATTTAAGCGAGCTAATTTTTTGTTAACTCTGCATTCACTTTTGTAATGACCTTTACATCACAATTGTGACGAGACAATTTTACTTTATCAAATGTTTTGATTTTTTTATAAGATTTTTCTTTGATGACTTAGGTTTATTATAATAATTATCTTGATTATTATTCTTATTTTTTGTTGTGAGTATATCTCTTAACTTACGGCGTTTATGATTTTTGTGTGACTTCAATATGTTTATCTTTATGCATGCTTTCTTACGGAGGGAGCCATGCGTGATAAACCATCTTGTTCACAAAATGTTCCTAACTTCGTATTTAGCTTTATTTTTTGTCTTTTCTAGCTTGTTTAGCTAATTTAAAATCAATGCACATTTTAATCCAATTTTTTGGATATGACTAATAATATCTCCATAAGTTAAATTATCATAATCAATATATCCTAGGTTTTTGCTTAATTCTTCCTAACTTTGTGAGCAAATAAAGGCAAACCATTCTTAATTTTCTTTCCAAAATGGTTCATTCTTTGTCATTTCTCATCATAACTCTAGAGGTAAATACATCTTTGTACCATCTAAAATCACTTAGAGTGGGACAAGTAAGATTATAGCGATCATGAATTCTTTACGTAATATTGCTAGGGGTTCCAACAAAATGTTTAATTATGGTGAATATTAAAGTGTTAACTCCATACGGAAGACCAATACCGACATCTTCATCAAAGATGGGATTGCCTTCTTTATCTCTTTGAATAGCATGAATTATGGATATTCTAATGTCTTACGTGAGATGTTTTTCCCACCAAGACCTAAGAATGCCGATTGAATCCACTAGCTAATAATTCAACAATATGCGGTTGAGACAAAGTGTTGAATTTAGTGATGTAAGCATTAGCTACCATAGACATATGATTAAGTTTATTAAGAATTTCTTGTTCACTAAATCCATCTATATTCCATTCATAAATTTTATTAGAGGATACCGAAAGCTGTTTATCTAGATTTTCTCTTGAATTGTAAATCAGGAGGAGTTGATGCAGAATACCAATTTACGGTGATACTTGTGTTATTAATGATTAATTTATTTAATTGGTCATTAAGGTTTGAAATAGAAGAGTGGTCGAGAAGAACTTTCATTATTATCATCAGACTCTACCTGATCAATAACAGCAATAGTTCCACTTGGACCGGGTTATGTTTTGAGTTTTTTAAATAATTTTTCAATGGATTGGACCAATTCGTCATCTTTATTAGGTAAACTTAAATTATATACGTTTTTACGGTAAATTTAGTAAAGGTTGTTCTATCTTTGAATCGGGTTTTTGATAATACCTTCTTCAAATTTTTCTTCAATTCTATCTATTTGTTTCCTACCGTTGCTAGATATTGATTGCTAAAGTTTAATTGTTCAATTATTTTTTTGTCGTTATTAGTTAAAGTCGGGGTATTTTGAAGGGACTAGCAATAATGAAGTGTTTTAACTTAACATTGCATTTACCTTGATCTATATACGTACCGGTCGTAAAAAGTGATGTTAATTTCTTCATTTTGATAAATCTTTTCCATCTATTTACTATCTTATCTCTTTCCTTTTAGGTTGGATGGGCAGATCTAAATAGATGTCTTTTTTCTTTATTAGATTTTGAATTAAAATCTTTAACTAAGTTATCCCAATTTAACACGAAATCCTTTTTTAATGACTCTTAGTTGATTATGAATAGGGGCATTAAAATCGGGCGTAATGGGATAAGCAGGAGGATCTTGGGGAAGAAGAGTCTTCATCTTGACGGTATAGATTCTGAAAGTATAACATGGATGACTAACTTGTCCTTCATTAAGAATACCTTTAAGTTTGATATCTTTAATGAGAGGATTACTTGGGACCTCGGTATCTCTTCTAGTGTGGATATTGAAGGGGTGAAGAACTAGAAATATCTTGATGATAGCTGGTGATCTAAATGCGTTCAAAACTAATTTTAGCAGTTCCATCGAAAATTGTTGGATATTTTCAATATTCAATAAATTGTTAACTATGGGTTCTTGTGGTAATTCATTTGGTAAAGTCCATTGATTAGGTAAGTTAATATCCTTCCAAAAGAATTGTTCTTGGGATGCGGATATTAGCATCACTAGTTGAACTTTGAATTAAAAGCTGTTTGATCTTTAAGGCTTTTATTAAGAGCATGAGCGTTCAAATTTGACTTCATCGTCTTATAATAAATCCCGTAAATCAAAGCAATGGGTTGAGATCCTTCAATCATTTGAGTAATCTCCCCATCGGTTTTAATATTTAATGATAAAGGCTTTAAATAAGTTTTGATCTTTGAGACTCGATGTGAAATCGAGAAAGCGGTTGAAATGGATAGGTCCATTATCTGAACTTGCTTCCGTTGCACCAATAATGCTTGGATAGTAATTTAAAAATCTAGCATCTCTAAAGGCGAGTTAGATTGATGAATTAATTCCTTTTCTATTAAGAAGTTTAAGCGCAACTTGAACAAGACCTATATGTATAAAATTATAACCCTTTTTCTATGTTTTTAATAACTTACGGTGATAAAAGACTACAATTTTTCGTATTCTTTGTTAATTGCATAAACTCTCTCAGCAGTTTTGACATTATAATCGAGTTTTAAATTTATACGAAAATGTTGGTGATAAATTTCTTTGGGAGATACCTTAGGTATATTCGAGTTGTTTAAAACTTGATTAATGTTTTCATAATTATATTCTTCTTGGTTCACTATATCTGGAGCAGAGGAAAAAGTGACACATTACTAAGCGAGGAAGCTAGATCTGAATAACCTACTCATCTTATTTATTTCAAAAATAAAATCTTACTCAAAGCTCATTCATGCATACCCCATTTACCCAAAGTAGACTCATACCTATGTTACATAACTGAAACACTTTGCTCACATACGGAGACTTACAAAGGGTGAAGCCTTGAACTAGGTGGACTACAAGTAAGTAAGGTGACTTGAACTTTGATGAAGAAGATAATTTTGAAATAGTAAAGAAGTTTGATTAAAGAGATGCGGCTAGCGATTACTGATAACAAACAAACAGCTACGATTATGCAAACTTGCTTCCATTGCACCGATAATGCTTGGATAGTAATTTAAAAATCTAGCATCTCTACAAGCGGGAGGTAGATTGATGAATTAATTCCTTTTCTATTAAGATGTTTAAACTGCAACTTGAACAAGACCTATATGTATAAAATTATAACCCTTTTTTCTATGTTTTTAATAACTTACGGTGATAAAAGACTACAATTTTCGTATTCTTTGTTAATTGCATAAACTCTCTCAACAGTTTTGACATTATAATCAGTTTTAAATTTATCTGAAAATGTTGAGTGATAAATTGTTTGTTATTAGTATCGAGCTAAGTTGTTTATAACGATGCTCTTAATAAAGCCCTAAAGATTGGTTCAATCGATCCGTATTCAAGTAATTATTTGAAAAAACTTACCAAGCAATGGATTCTTAGAACTAATTACCACATGGAACTATTGATCTTATTGAAAGATCCAACAATTCAGATGGAACCGTTAAAATTAGTCCCTCTAAGTGAAATGCTATTAAAGATATTTCTAGTTCTTAATTACCTCACGACCAAGTTACCGAGGTCCCAAGTAATGGCCCTTATTGAACCTGGAATGAAAGTCAACGAGATTAATCGGTAATAACGAGTCATGACGATCTTGTTCGACAGGCTGAAAGTTGATACCTGGATTTACAGAATTAAAAAGGATTGGGAAATATCTAATAAAGATTAAAATAATTTCAATCTCGGCCCATCCAACCTAAAAAGTATAAAGATTAGTGAATATTGAAAAATTTTAAAGAATTAAAAATGTTAAATATGATGCATCGGGCGTAAATTAGTCGGATTAAAGTTTTCCAAAGATCCCCATTGTAAATGCCTAATACTTCGTTATTGACAAAATAATTTTGATCAATAATTAAATGATGAATAAATAAAGATCAGAGTGGATAGAATTTCGAGAAACGATTATCGGTTTCAACCTTTACTCCTTACCAAGTAAAATGTATATAACATTGATAAAATCCATTGGAAAATTATTTAAAAACTCAAAACAGTAACCCTGGGCGCAAGAATGCATATGATCGTGCAGAGTGGAAAGCTTCAAACCTTTAATGACCAATTAAATTGCCATCAGCATTCAATGTAAATGACTGGATGAAGAGAGAAATCTTTAAAAGCTTTCTTTGTGAAATATGAATGGTATATGATCGAAGTGATAATAATGCCAGTATACATCACTAAATTAACATAAACCGTAAGTCATTACTAAGATTCTTAGGTCGAATGTAAGACATTAGCCTAATGATCAAAAAAGCGCAACTCATCTTGATGTAATCGGGGTAGATGGAGTTGCATCATAATTATGTCATTAAGCAATATTACGTAAAGATTTATGAAATCGATTCTAAATTCTTAGTACATGACTTTCAGAAAGGCTGTATTTGAAATCGACAAGAATTTCAATTTGAAAGAAAATTCGTTAAGCTGTGTTGGGGGAAGATTCACAAAAACCTTGGATATATTTATTTGACGGAGTAACATATGAACATTTAGCATCGATTTTAAATTAGATTAAACAAAGAAAAGACAAAATAAAGCTAAATACTTTGCCAGTAAAATGATGTGATAATGTATAAAAACAAATAATAGTCAGCAAAAATCATAACTCGGGAGATTTTCTCACAATAAAATTAGTAATCAAGATAATTATTATAATAAACTCGTCATGAAAAATCAGATCAAAAACATACAATCGCTCTACAAATGAAGGGACATTTAAGGTGTTGTTCGTACTACAGAGTAATCGAAAAATTTGCGCTATTTCAAATCAAGATACCAACAGTTAGTGTAATTAAAACTATGAAGAAGAAGAGGAAGCATTTGAAGATAAATTTATTCTAAAGATCAACTCGTCCAACGAAATTAATGAAGCTTATATCATGTAAGAAATTGCTGTAAAAGATTTAGTACAAAAGATGAAAAAGAAAGCCCAAGCTAACTGAACCATCAGGAGTTCTAGCATAAAAAGTCAGAATGTTCTTAGAGAAAGAAAACCCATTTTAAATAAGACTTTGAAAGATTCAAATCTCCCGATTAAAGAAATTACACTTCACGAATTAAATCAGAGGTTAATCTTAAAAAAGGAGATTTCTTAATTTAAAGATAGAGATTTTAGTTTAAGAAAAGAGATGATAACGATAAAATCGAGATATTCAAATTAATGATTCTTCTTAAATGAAATGTCACGAGGATCCAGAGTCATCTATTAAAGATTCTGATTCCTTTATTCAAGTCTCTCTTAAAAGAATTAAAGATATTCTTGTCCCGAAAATGGATATCTCATTAATTTAGTTTGATAAAACCTTTGATACAGTGATCTTGTGAGAACGAATCAGGCCAAGAAGGTATTGTCTAGATATTATAAAAATCTAGTGAAAAAATTAAATTTACCAATTCAGATCAAATGGAAATAAAAGTCTAATTACCCAAAATTATAAGTAGAACTTGTGGCATTTCAAGAATATCCTTAGATTCGCAATTGATCGACAAAATTATTTGTAGGTTTACCATTCATATATTTGCTTTATCCATTTACCACTAGTAATAAAAGGTTTAAATTTAGCGAACATTTCGAGAAAATTATATTTAAATTCTTAATTAAACTAAAGAAAGAGATTTAAAATTTATTCAAGAAGAATCAATTTCTAAATCATTAAATCATTAAGTGTAAAATTCTTTCACCTAAATTTTCTTAAAGAAGAAATTAAAGTACCAACAAGTTGATGGACCAACTTCAAGAGTGCAGTGAGTTCAAGAAAAAATAAGTTAATTAAAAGATTATTTAATAAATAACATAAATACGATTCCTCCAATGTGCTTTTGGCATAGGAAGAAGCACACGATTAGATTTTACATCTTTCAAAAAAGAATTTAAAGAGCAATTTAATTCCCTACTTCAAGGCTAGGCTTTATTCAAAATGAAGTCGTGAGCAAAATGGAAAGAATGTAAAATTGAAATCGATGATCTCACTTAAGTAAAGGTTGGGCTACATTAGGACATAATAAGTCGCCATGGTCTTATCTCACCTTCTATGACCTTTGACAAGGATGGTCTCGCTTGGTAATTTAAAGCGTCTCCACAATCTTTTAGTAAATTTGACCTCAAGTCGGGTTTCACGGCAAGTTATTCACCCAGGATGATGGTACAAAGCGCATTTACTAATCCGTTCGGACACTACGAATTTGGAATATTCCGATCATTTGGGATTCTAAGATCGCACCCAAGTGAATTTCTTGAATGATGCTTAATAATATTTTGAATCCTTCATCATTTTATCATTGTTTACGCCGGTGAACATCCTTTATTCTCCAAAGTATTGAAGAAACATATTAAAACATTTGAATTCGTTCTTCAAAACTGATTCAAAACCAATGGTCTTGTCTTTTCTCCTTCCGCAGTACTGCTTTATGAGGTTTCGCTCATTTCAATTATATGCCTCTTTCAAATAGCCATGAAATCTGTATATTTCCGTCATTCAAATAGTTAAAACTATGTTAAATCATGATTCTCAGTTGAAACCTCGATTCGAGTATCATAGTCAACTGTTATTCGCTTCCATTCTCGGGCGCATGGAATTCTACACAATTTAAACCAGTGTGAATTTATTAAATTCCCAAGACGTTGAAAACGCCGCTTTACGCATTCATTCTAAAGGCAAGAATTGACTACAAATTCTGCATTTTCTCACTTGTACAATCACAAAGAAACGAAGTTCGAGGAGGTTCATCTTCTCGTACTACGGTCGCTCATTGTCCGAAGGAATCGTTGTTCCTCACCAAATACCCGTATATATATTAAATTCTGCTGTTCTCGCATACCCCTAAGCCCTACTTTCTTGAGACCTCGTGAATTTTTGAAACCTAAAATGACCTAATTCATTGAAGGTTAAAATTTTCAGATTTCTCCTTTGGCAACAGCCTGCTCAAACAGTAGTCGGCCCGACAAGGATAAATCAAAACCCTTTATCATTCATCCTCGATTGAGTAAATATCCATCGGTGATTATATCAACATAAAATCGTTCACTTCAAATGATGATCATGGGCCACCGTGGTTCTTTCTGGGCGACAACCAAATATATGTAAAGGTCATACTTACTGCCAAATGGCATATTTTATTGACGTTAATGTTAAGCATACTTCCGAGTCATGTTACATTCTCAGCTAATTGACTCTCCTTGCCCAACCGTGATTATTTTGTCAATTATAAATTCTGACCACTTAGTCACGATTCTATTAAAAGGACTATCTCTAGTTTTGTAGTAAATAAAAATCGAGGAAGTCGATTAAATGTTTTAGAATGATATATAAATGCCAAAATTTATTCAAGAAGTCATCACCGTCAGCCTAAAAGCCATCATTATAGATGGCGAGCAAGAATGATACTGCATTTTTCCAGATATATTAAGCGATAACAATTTCTCGTGTCGATTTTCTCTCGTGATTTATTTTTCTAATTAAATGGTAGAGATGAATCTTCTATCGTAACGCCTGTATTCCGATAAGAAGAAGCTGAGTTCTTGATCACCCGGATATAATAAATTCGATTTCTTCCTACAGTCTCGCCAATACCTCCTCGGTTGCTAGTCAGCAAAGCCATCTTGCTAACGCTACTTGATGGTTTAGCTTATTTTCTATGAGTTTATAGCCACTTATTTGATGTTCCTTAAATATCAAATCTAAAAATAATTGAATTCATTAAAATCGATTACATCACTGCTTCTCTACATAGTCACTTGATGTTTGATTATTCTAATTGAAATTAAAGGCGCTCACATAAAGCGATACATGCGATGATGATTCAAAAATTTAAGACTTGATCGATTAAGCCAGTTGTAGAATAAAAGCTTCTTCTAATCAATCTAGTTCCGGAGGAGATAATTCTGGCGGCAAAATCATTGATTACGAATATGAAGGCATTATATCTTGATTAGACCCAAATTTAGCACAATTGCTCTTGAGATGCAGTTTCAAGATCATTTTCTAAACCTCCTTGAACCCATCTAACTAATCAAATCGAAAGTGATCTTCAAGATGTGATTCCATGGTTGAAATCAATATATTTCCACTTAAATACCAGCATCTCAGTCATCCTAGGAATGGGGCGGTTTACCTTTTTCAGGTCTCGCAGATTTTCTGGGATAAATTTCGTTGACTTAGTCACACTTCTGCACCTGAATTAACGTGATACCGATTCCGGCCTCAACACCGATAAATCAAAATAAATGAATTCAAAGATTTCACTGCTTGCAGATGCGATTATCTAATTAGGAGTTAAGGCGTCTTTTATTGTTATTCATTTAAAACTTGATTTCGTGAAGAGTCGAGATAAACTTCTCGATCAGAGGAATAAAATTCTAGTCATGACGGCATTGTGACTCGCAAAGCTAACATGCCATTTTTCTTCCTACAATCGTCAAAGTGAAGAATTCTTTTCCTTACTTTAGTAAATACTGTTTTTACTTGTACTTTTACTTTAGTAAAAAAATGTTTCGACACTTATTACTTACATCTTCGATTGACTTTTGATAATAGAATCTCTAATGTAAGGCGATGCTTTTCGCCAAAGCGCACTTTAGTAAAATCTTAAAAGTAAATCTGATTCATACTTTTACTTTTACCTCGACTTAGAAAAGACTAGCGAATCCTTCATAAAGAAATCCAAATGATTTAACCGATCCTTGTACCACAAATCTTTAGCCTCTGCATTGTTTAGCCTACTTAACCCCGCTTCATCTAATGTTAACTTATTTCGATGATCTTGTAAGTCCATTTTAGTTATCTATCTTGTAAATAATTTGAATTAATGATAAAATTGCTTTTATTTAGTAATTTAATTGTGTTACGTATCTTAGCACTTGTTCCGTAGATATATATATATATATATATATATATATATATATATAATACATAAAATTACACCACCCATCCATTAAATTTCCACCCCTCCCCATTATCAACCCGTGTGCAAATTTCTTATATATATATATATATATATATATTTTATTTGATTCTAATTCCCGGTCATTTTCTCAACATCGTGGTTCCTCCATAAAACTTTAACTTGAGGTATAATCTTGGGCGTAGAATATGTTCCTTCTTATCCAAGATTTGAGCAGGGAACCTCTTAAATGCGTTAAATCTTACGCTATTTTGTTTGGTTCTAACTCAATAATGTGTTTCGGGTCTTCCACATATTTACGTAACATGGATATGTGAAAAACGTTATGAACACGAGACATACTTGGCGATAAAGTGAGTTTATAGGCCACAGTTCCTACTCGATCGAGGATTAAAAATGGGCCAATGAATCAAGGATTGAGCTTTCCTCTCTTTCCAAATCTTGTAACTCCTTTCCATGGAGCGACATGTAACAACACATGATCTCCAATATCGAATTCCACGTCCTTTCGATGAAGATCAGCATTACTCTTTTGTCGGTCTTGTGAGGTTTTTATACGTTGTCGGATCGTTTGAATATTTTTTATAGTCATACGTACCAACTCCGGTCCCAACAACGTTGCTTCACCCACCTCATCCCAAAGATACCGAGAAACGACACTTTCTTCCATCCCTGGCGCCTCGAATGGAGCCATGCCAATACTTGCTTGATAAGCTGTTGTTGTAGGAAAACTCCACCAATGGTAAGAACTTATCCCAACTTCCCTTGAAGTCGAGGACACGTAATCTTAATAAATCTTCCGGAGTTTGAATAGTTCTCTTTGATTGTCCGTCCGATAAATGCGAGGATGATATCTTAGAACTAAATCGTAAATCATGCCCATAGCTTTTTTGCAAACTAACCCAAAATCATGAAGTGAATCTTGGGTCTTGATCGAAACTATGGATTTGGCATACCATGCGATCTTACAATCTCGTTTATGTACATACTGAGCAAGACGTTCAAGTGTATAAATTTCTCGTATTGGTAAGAAATGAGCGGACTTGGTCAATCTATCAACAATGACCCAAATTGCATCTATGCCTTGAGAAACCTTGGGAAGACTAGTAATAAAATCCATGGTAATGTGCTCCCACTTCTATTACGGAATTTCAAGTGGTTTGCAATGGACCTTTTGGTACTTGATGTCTCGCGCTTGACTTCGTTGACAAGTTAGACACCTTGAGATAAGCAGTGCTTATCTATCTCTCGTATTGCTCCACCAAAATGTATGGCGAAGATCACGATACATTTTGGTACTCCCGAGATGGATTGCAAACGGTGTGTTATGCGCCTCCATCATGATTTTATACTTTAAATCAAGGTTGTTAGGAACATAAAGTCGGAGTTGACTCAAGTATTCCTTCTTCATCGATTCTTGCTTCCTAAAACACCTTTTGCACTTTCTTCCTCATACACGCATCAGCTCCAAAGTGCGTAGCTTGAAAGCACTTTAAATTTATCAATTAAAGTCGGTTCTACTCAGATATTCGCCATCATCACATGGGTCCCTCGGAGTCTTTAACTCTATCTCCATCCTTTGCAAGTCACACAAAATGGGCTTTTGTGTTGTCAATATTACTTTTCGTGATTCGCATATGATCTTCTACTCAATGCGTCAGCTACCACGTTCACTTTTCCAGGATGGTATTGGATGGTATGATCATATTCTTTCAACAGTTCAAACCAACGTCGTTGTCGCATGTTGAGTTCCTTTTGAGTGAAGAAATATTTGAGGCTTTTATTATCCGTAAAGATCTCCACTTTCTCCCTATACAAGTAATGTCTCCAAATTTTAAGTGCGAAGACAAAAGCTGCCAAATCTAGATCATGAGTAGGATAATTCCTCTCATATTCTTTGAGTTATCGTGAGGCATAGGCTATGACTTTCCCATATTGCATGAGAACACATCCTAACCCTTTGCCCGAAGCATCACTGTAGATGACAAATCCCTCAAGAACCAAATTGGTATTGTCGTAACAGTCTTTGAAATGAGTCTCCTCTTGAGTTCTTGAAAACACTTCTCACATTCTTCGCTCCAACCGAACTTTGTATCTTTCCGAGTCAGCTGAGTTATTGGAGTAGCGATTCGAGAAAATTCTTTCACAAATCTCCGATAAGAACCAGCTAAGTCGAGAAAGCTACGTACTTCGGTCACTGATTTGGGTTGCTCCCAGCTTTGAATAGCTTCAATCTTTGCTGGGTCAACTGATATTCTATGACTTGCTACTACGTGCCCAAGGAATGATACTTCCTCAAGCCAGAACTCACATTTCTTCAACTTGGTATAAAGCTTGTATTCACGAAGCTTTTGGAGTATCAGCCTCAAGTGTTGCTCATGATCTTCACGATTTTTGGAATAAATAAGGATGTCATCAATAAAGACGACCACAAAGTGATCCAAATATTCCTTGAATACCCGGTTCATCATATCCATGAAGGCATTAGGAGCATTAGTCAATCCAAATGACATGACTAGGAATTCATAATGCCCGTACCGAGTTCTGAAAGCCGTCTTTGGAATATCATCAGTTCTAATATTCAATTGGTGATATCTAGAACGAAGATCAATCTTTGAAAAGAATTTAGCGCCTTGCAACTGGTCAAACAGGTCACCAATACGTGGTAATGGGTACCTATTTTTGATGGTGACATGATTCAACTCCCGATAATCAATACAAAGTCGCATACTCCCATCTTTCTTCTTCACGAATGATAGAAGAGAGCACCCCAAGGAGAAGTACTAGGACGAATAAAGCCAATGTTCAACAATTCCTGCAGTTGGGCCTTTAACTCCACGAAGTTCAATAGAGCCATTCGATATGGGGCTTTGAAATGGGTTTTATACAAGGGTTAAAGGTCGATACAAAATTCTATTTCACGCTCTGGGGGTAGGTCAGGAAGTTCTTCATGGAATACGTCAGGAAATTTATTAACAATAGAAATATCATTCAAAACTGACGTATTTTTGTTTAGATCCGTGACATGAGCTAAGAAAGCTTGACATCCATTTTTTAATAAACGAACAACTTTATGGCTTGAGATGACAGTTATTGATTTTAATGGTTTGGTTGCTTGAATTCGCATAATAGGTTGGTTAGGAATATGAAAGCTAACAACCTTACGAAAATAATCAATTTTTGCATGATGAGTAGTTAACCAATCAATCCCTAGAATCAAATCAAATGCAAGTATTTTTAATGAAATATGATCGACAGGTAATGTAAAGGTACCGATTTGAACCAAACAAGACTTATAAATAGTGGATGTAATGAATGTTTCTCCCAACGGAGTTTCCACAGATAAGTCAAAGTCTAATTTCTCCGGAGTCAAATTTAATCGTTGAGCGCAAGTAGGAGAAATAAAAGAATGGGTAGAACTAATATCAAATAAGGTATAGACTTCTCTAGAGTTTATGATAAGCTTACCCGTGATGACCTCATTCGGGTTCCTTGCTTTCTGGGAGATCACTACAAACGCTCTCCCTTGCACTACCGGCTTTAACTTTTCTGGGACGACCTTTGGTGCCTCCATCCTAGCTGAACTTGTCTTTGGTGAACGACAAAATTGGGCTAGGTGACCTTCCCTTCCACAATTATAACATGCTTTGACTGGCATCGCGTAGTAGTTTGGTGATGTGTCCCTCCCTCCGCATTTGAAGCATATGATAGGTGGTCATTCTCCTTCTTAACAATGGGTCTTTGGTCTTGACGTCTTTCCATCATTGTTGAATCTCCTCTTCTTGAAATGTCCATTCTTATTATTTTGGCCCTGATTACCACCGAAGTATTTACCATTTCTGGCCTGTTGATTCCCTCCACGCTTGTTGTCACCGCTTTGATGACTGCTCTCACTGGTATTATCATTTTGTCGGCTACTCTCTTTTAATTGCGTTGACTCGTTATCGCGCTCCAATAATTGAGCCCTATTTACAATATCTGAATACAAACATAGTTTATGAGAAATAAAATATTGACGTATCTCCGGTTTTAAACCCCTTAAAAACATTCGCGTCATTCTCTCCTCATTATCAACCAAATGGGACGCAAACCGGGATAACTCGGCAAACTTGGCTTCGTACTGCGATACGGTTATGTTGTTTTGCACCAGCTTGATGAATTCTACTTCTTTCTTGTGACGAATACTTTCGGAAAAGTACTTGTCATTGAGAAATTCTTGGAACTTCTCCCAAGTCATCTTCAGTGCGGCAGGTTGAGTACGCTTTACCGATTCCCACCAGTAATCTGCCTCTCCTCACAACATAAAGGTGGCAAAGGGAACCTTTTGCTCCTCGGAGCATCCCAAGACATCAAATATCTTGGTGATCTGCTTTATCCATGCTTCCGCCTTAAGTGGTTTTGGCTCTCCAATAAACTCCAGTGGTCCCAGCTCCTTGAACTATTTAACGGTGACCGTTCGAGAGTTTTCAGTGTTTCCACTTACATTTTGGACAGGAGCAGCTCTCGCCTGATGTTGCATGAATTGCATAAAGCCTCTGAACTTTCCATCATTCATCATTTGGTCAGTGTTGTTGTTTGCATGAGGATTGTCGCCTTCCTGATGCACATTCTCCTGATTATTGATATATGGAGACTCAACGGTCTCCTGTGCTCCATTGCTATTCTCAACATTCTCGAATGTCATTTTCATATACTGCCACAAAACAAGGGTTAGTTGACATATAACATATTATCTCTAAACTCTGACCAACCAATTAAATACCAAATAAATTTAAGTAGGTCATACTAGCGAAGGAATTTCTCTCTCTCCTCCTAGTTCTAGTCTCACATCTTAGCAGGATCATATCCTAAGCTTTGATACCAATCATGGACGCCCCAAAATAGGTATACATCACCTATTCGAGTCGCCAAATACATAAGTATGTAATACAAAAAACAATCTTTAAATATACAACATAAGTCGTGAGTTTCAATATAAACATTGTCTTCTAGGCAGTATTAAAACTAAAAATAAGTCCTCAATACATTTATTAACACACTATTTCACAGAATAGTGAGGACTACTAATGCTATCCTCTGGACTATCACTCCGCTCCTCGACTCGTCCCAACTATATTCTCATTTCACAAGAGAACGGTGAAAGAAAGGGTGAGCTCAATCACTAGCCAAAGAAGAAATATTATGATTAAGATAATCTGTAATAAAT